>CM073468.1:24360000-25070000 GCA_037074535.1 Gleditsia sinensis | reverse complement strand
AGAGTCAATACTATGATGTTGATTGTTAAAAAATATACACAAATTATTTTTTATTAAAAAACCTTATAGCAAATATTTAAAAAAACTTCACCTAGGTCCTTATCTCTTCACAAACTATAGCTTTCAGATCAATTATATTGACCAAAACCATCTCCTAACGTATCATTTTGGAAAAGAACAAATACAAATGGATATGATAATTCAGATGGAAATTAATTGACAAACCCATCTGTGATCTGTATAACATCAAGTGCTTGAAAGAATTAGTTTATTTACCAACCTCCATCAGGTGGGCCATTAATTAAGCTTTCACAGAGGTAACATTCTTGAGTAGCATGTCAACAATTTCTGAGGTGATCCGTGAGGCTGATTCTTTTGAATTTTTGATCTTTTTATCTGTCTCCTCTTCAAGCCTTTTTACATTAGATCCAGAATTCCCACTGGTCTATGGAAACATAAGTCAGCAGCAAAGAAGGCAATTGCGTTACTTAAATGAAAATGCCAAATTTCAATTTCTATGTAAGAAAATATATAGCACGTATACAGCATGCCAGGGCATCACTTTAATACCTCTGAAAGTTGCTTTTGGTAGTCATCTTCCATGCGGGATCTGTACAGAGCTGCATCCCTCTCAGCTTCATCTTTTGCCTGCTTCAGTCTTTGCGTTCTCACTGAGGAGTTAATACAATCACATACTATGTTTATCATATTGGTCAAGTAAGGAGAAGAAATTGTAGAATATGTAAAAAGATAGTGCTTTTTGGCAAGTGCTATCTCTTTGAATTAATTAAAGTTCAGAGTGTAGAATTTTAAAACATAAAGAAGATAATACAAGCCATTGGGTCTTACGGTTTCTTGCAGTGGAAACAATGTGTTGAGCTTCTTGTTCTGCTGTTAATAGCATCTGAATGCCTCCTTGTCCTCTAAAGGGGTCCATGGTAACTGTAAAACAAACAAAAAGAAACCCATGAAAACCTGATCAGCAGTACCATGTTGAATGAATTTCACAAGCTTTCATCTTTTTCATTTCTTTTTCTTGTTTCTTTCGAAAGTAAATAAGCTTTCAAGATGCAATTTTACAATAAAAGAAAAAATAAAATTGATTATAAATTTGAAAAACATTACATTTTCAAATTTCTACTGAAGCTAACTTCACAGCAAAGCAATTTCCAAATGGTTATGCAAGAGGGTGCCTCTGCAGACAATTCGCAATTGATCATTTAGATGAAAGCTATTAGCTATTTTTTCTGCATATCAGAATCCAGATTACAGAATACTATGAACTGATTTAATTTGCATGGTCTCTCACATTCTGGTTTCCAAAATGAACGTCTCCTCCAGAATGACACAATAAATAAAAAAGGGGTAATATCAAATTGAAGAAAGATGAAAACTTCTTTAATGGTGGCACGACCATACTCACTATGATCCTGTTATCTTTGAAGAGATAAATGGGATAATTTATCAGCATTTTTTACATACAGAAATTTGACTCTTGAGAAAGAGAAATTAAGCCCAAGTGGGACATGAATTTGTTACCTGAATGGAGGAAAGCTTTCTTCTTTCTTTTCTCCCAAAATCTCCTGCAATAGAAAGAACGTCGATGTGAGCCCAGTTTGTTGACGATTGTCCTCCAAACTCTCCGAAACAGGGGGTGGGATAGTTTGTTATGTACCGGGTCAAAATCCTTTACGTAGAGCAAATGTGAAGGGGCAATTTAATTATAGACGATATAGATAACATAATTCCTACAATAAACAAAAGCTAGCACAAAAAATAATACAAAGTTTGAATGTATAAATTCGGTAAAAGATTTTAACATTTTAACATATTATTAAGGCATGATTTTATCTTGAACAAATATGTGGTTAGAAGTTTATTAGTATTATTAGCTCAATTGGTCATATAACCACTTTTGAAATTAGAGAAGTTTAAAATCTAAGGATTTGTTTGAAAAGTAGAAAATATAACGAATTAAATGACAAAGGAAGATAGTGCATGGATAAATAATAATTTTTCTTATTCCTTATTTTGACCTTAAAAATTAATAAAAGAAAAAGAGAAAATAGATAGTTAATAGAAAAAATTAATGATATTATATTTTTATAAAGATTCTTATATTCCTTAATTATATTAGTTTATTATTATATCTTTTAAACATCTATGATTATAAATATCAGTGGAACTTAAGATTCTACCAATTTTACATAATAAGACCAAACTGGTCAACTAGAATGAAAAAAACCGATGACCTGGTGTGAGGACCCGTTGGTTTAACCTTTAAAACTATTTAGCAAAATCCGGTCAAAAAAAAAAAAAAAAAAGGATTAAGCCAGCGAAAATCAGAGAACTAGATCGGTTTGAATGATTTGCAATTTTCACTTTTTATTTTTATTTTATTATTAAAATGATGCCATTTTGAATAATTGTTTTTACTCAAAACAATGTAATTTCACTAATTTCTTATAAAAATTATAATTAAAAATGTATTTTAATTTTTTTATATGATTTAAAATGATAGTTGTAATGAATATTTTTAACTATTGAGAGCTATGTTACATAAAAGTATGAATTTATTTCACATATATTATAGTTATTAGTAAATTTTCAAATATACTATTATATGTACTATTTGATTACTTCTATCTTAAATGACCTATTTAACTAATTTTATATATTAAAGTTTTAACATGTCAAACTCATTTTTGAATTCTAATAGAGACACATCAATGTCATTCAAATCTTTAAACCACATCCAAATAAACTTTTTCTAATACTCCATATAAGATTCACCTACTCACCATGGCAGCATAGCATAGCTTGCATACCAATAACATATCTAGGAAAAACAAACACCTTACACATCACTATCCAAGTTAAATAAAAGAAGGGAAGGGGGTTTGAATACAAAACAAAGTTCTTTCCTTGGGTCCAAGTTATTTTGGTCATAGCATCTGCTGCCATGTTTCTCCTCTATATGTGTGCTGCACTCTAATTTGATTAAAACTTTTCATCAAATCCCAACAATCAAAGATAACAGTAGAGAAATCATGGTCACGATATTAACTTTTAAAGGTCAAATTGATCGCCACTTTGGAGTCACTTTCTACTTCTAATCTTCCGATTCTCAATCTTTGGGCCGCTCTAAGGCTATGAATGGTGGCCTACAATTCGGCTAAGGTAGCTGATCCAAAGTCCACCTTTGTTGTGAAACCTTCTTTGCATTGTCCAAGGTGATCTCTAATGGTTTCCCCTTTGATGATGCTTCCTGGATTAGAGGTAGCTGAGCCATCACAGTTAAGCTTAAACCAATTTGATTGTGGGGATTTCCAGTGAACCAGGCTCTCCTGCCTATGGAGTTTATGAACAACGTTTCTACCAAGATGAATGAACTCCAGTGCTCTACTTTTTGCAAGGAGGCTGACTTTCAAAAAATCAAAGGTGGTCTTGCAAAAAAAAACACGTTGTTCCTTGTTAGCCAAACTGCCTAGTATGTGTATAAAAAAAGAACTCTATCATAGTCAGGTCTTATTGGGTAGCCACAATTCTCCTTGAATACTCAAAGATATTTGGTCCTTTCCAACTTACTATAGAATCTCTCCACACCATACTAACTGGACATTCTCTGAATAAGTGTATGGTGTATTAGCCCCATGGGTTTAGCCAATTATTCGGATTTACAAAATTTTATAAAAGAGGAAATTATAGAATTAATGAAGTTTAAATTCAAAATATTACAGCTTTATTTGGAAACTAGTTATTAATAAGAATATCCTATTTAATACTAATTTTCAGCAGTTTCAAATAAAGTTACCAAATTTATTTAGTCAAATCTCTTGATTAAATTTCAGAATTTCCAAATTGAATGCAAGGTGTCATAGAGAAGAAATTGGCACATTTATGGAAGTAAAATCTAATAAAAGCTCATGAGACCAAGAAGGAAAATAAAAAGGAAGTGCATCAAGTCAGTGTGGCTTTTAAATTCAAATCAAGGTTGCTCTTTATGGAAATTAGCCAGTACAACGTTAAATGACACTACAAGAAATATGATATTTAGTGACCAAGTTTTTGTGACGACTTTAAAAGTCGTCACTAAAAAGTACTTTCAATGATGAGTAGCAGAGGTCGTCACCGAAATGTTAAGTTTCAGTAATTTTAGTGCCGACTTTTATGAGTCGTCACAAAAACATACATTTTTAGTAACACTTCTAGTATAATCGTCACTAAAAGGGAAGTTTCAGTCATCACAAAAAAGTCATTTTCAGTGACGATGTGGTCATTACTGAAAGTGAGAAGGAGGAAAAAAATGAGAAGCCCATATTTTTTGTCTCGTGAAAAATAAGCCCACTTCCTTTTTTCCTTTCCTCTATCTTTTTTCCCGTGAAAATACCTCTCCTCGTGAAAAGCCCTAAAATCCTTGATGCCTTTGCCCGTGAAAATTCCTTCTCCCTGTCTTTTTGCAACCCGTGATTTCCTTCTCTCTGTTTCATTGTCACCTTAATCGCCCTTGAAAAACCCAACACCAACTAGTTCGGCATAGCGTTGTCAAGGAGCTCGTATTTAAGGTTCTCCCATCTGCTTCCTCTTGTTTTTGTTGTTTGCTTTTTATTGAGCTTAGAAATTATGCTTTTAAGGGTTTTATTTTGGAATTGAAGGTAAGAACAAAAATGTGAAGATTGAGAAGTTTTTTGGTGTTGTTCGGGTAGCTTCTGTGCTGGTGTAAACTGAGGGTTTTTCTTTGTTTTTGTGTATTCAAGCAGCTTCCATGCTAGGATGCATTCACCAATAGGTCCACAACCTCTCAACATTGTGTTCTGTTTATGAAGATAGAGAGTTTTTCTTGCTCTGCTTCTTCTTGACCCATCCTATAAGTCATATTCACTCATTCTTTCGAGGGAATATCCTTTTTTTTTCAAGTTTATTTGTGTAATTCAATTGAATCAAGCTTATGACTGTGAATTGAATCTATCGTTGATTGTGCAATATATTGCTGCTAGTGATCTTTTTATTTTCCTTTGAATAAGTTTCATGCATGTTATGTTAAGAGACTTAGTAGGAAGTTGTAGTTTGAGTAGATCAAACAAGTCTTACAAAGACATAGTTCTATAGAATGGTAATCCTAACTATGTAGATTGGTTAAGGTAAGATAGGCTCTTGATGATTTGGCTGCTATCATCCATGGTCAAAAGGCATTCTTACAAGAATGGAGGGCAATAGGTCAAGGTTTCAAGTATAGAATAAATTAGAGGCATTCTTTTCTGCATAGACCCAAGAAAAGGTGTGATAACCTCAATGAAAATTGAGGATTTTCAAAGAAAGGTAATAATTTGATTAATGAATTCATGATACAAATCAATAAGATATTTGATTCTTTAAAGGCAATTGGGGGAATAGGTTAGTGATTGTGAGAAGACAGAAGAAACTTTTGAGGCTCTTTCTAGTGAGAATGATGGATTTTTACCTTTGTCACACCTGGTTCCTTTTAATGGCCTAAGAAGAGAGGATAGAGAAAGAAAAATGTAACATAAATTCTATAATCCCACAAATTCATTTGGCACACATCAACACGAACAATTCAAATAGTAGAGATTATGCTGTAAATTGGAACAAAAAAGGAACTTTTTCTAGAAATTCTGATAGAAGTCACAATGACTTTTGTAGAGAAAGAAATGGTAATTAGAATGGAGGTTATGGTAGATGTTAGTTTAGTTAAAGAAGTAGAGGCAGAGGTTTTAGCATAAATTTTAACAAGAAGCCACATTATTAAATCTATGGTAAATTTGGTCATATAGTACTTCAGTGTTTTCATTATAATCAAAATTATCCACCTTATCTTCATAGAAATTACAATAACAACTTCGGTGGACATTCTGCTCATTTGGTTCAAGGATACACTCCAAATGATAGCTACTACTTCTTCCTCATCCATTAATCAGCACTAGTTTCCTAATTCTGGTGCTACCTCACATGTCACTTTTGTCATTGGAAATAAAAAAAATTAATGATGCCTTTATGAAGGTAGGTGCAGATTTATACGGGGAATGGTTGAGGTTTGTCAATCAAGCAAATTGGCACCTCTCTCATTCAAACTCTACTTGAAAATCTTGGGAACATATTCAGTTTAAAAACCTTGTAAGTGCTGATTTATTCTATTCCATTTTGTTTGGTTGCTCCTGTTTGTGAATGTTTCTTGTTTTTTTTTTATCTTACTTTGGAATCTTTAAAGTTCTTGCATTTTATACTCATTACTTTGATGGATATAATAACATCATTATACTCATTACCTTGTAAGAAATTTGTTATGGATATATATATATATATATATATATATATATATATATATATATATATATATATATATATATATATATATATACATACTGCAAACTGCAAAGTAAGGGCAAAAATTTCTGGGGTGCTCAGATGCCCAAACACGCTCTCTTTTTACAATCTTGTGATAGGGACTAGTCTGTGAGAACTATGGCTCTGCCTATTTAGCTCCATAAACAAAAACATTGCAAGAGATATAGGGATGCCTGCCTAATTAGTTTGTAGTCCTGTGGTGGGTCTTAATTTATAGTCATTTGGAATAAGGGGTTGTCATTCCAAAGTGAAAAAGAGTACTTGCAATTTCCAATTTCCAATTGTAGGTAAATATCAGTTTGTATCCAACTGTGTGAGATCAGTTGTGTAATTAAGGTGCTAATCTAGTATTAAAACAATACTAAGGTACCATTGGAGATGAGTTTTAGAAGAATCCCCAAAAGGTAATGTAATGATTTCTATTTTAGTTCAGGGTTCTAAACATGATTTCTGAGAGTCATTATTTGACAGGGAAATAGATTTCCCACATAACATGAGAAAGTCTCGCCCCTATATAGATTCTTTGGATCCTTCACATTCGTTTTTACACATGCCCATAATACAATTTCTTGTCCATTTTAGATTTTTGAGTTCACCCATTATTTTTGAAATCTAGAGCATACTGGTTTGGTTCAACTGCGAACCAACTGTTACGCTGGTTTAATAATGATGAGCCAACTATAATCAAACCTACTAAAGATTGCTTAAATGAGGTGGGTCTTAGCGAAATAGTTGACCCAATATCAGTTCTTTAATGATTCTGGATCATTAAGCTTCATATATGTACACATATTGCAGTAAAAGAGAGAACACTTTTTACAATTCTTTATGCACACACACTCATATCGAGAATCCTGAACTCCTCACCTTATGAAGGTTTACTGTTAAAACCCCATCCCCTCAATTTGTATTGGACAAAACCATCCTCTTTACTCCTAATAATATGCAAGGCTTCAAAAAAAAAATTGGAGGCGGGGGAGTATTTAAGTCATTTTGAAAAAATAGTTAGAGGTTGAAGATAAGTACACTCAAACCCGACATACCTTTCCTTAAATTATAATACTCTGAAAACAAAAACTAACTGCGAAATAAACTCCTACAGATAACAATATTACAAAGCAATTTAAAGATAAATAAATCCCCTATCTTTAGAATTAAACTAGAGGAAAATCCAAAGAGATACGTAGGATCATATTAAGAGATAATCCTTTAACACTCCCTCTTTATCTTTAAAACTTATCCTAAAATAAAAGATAGGTCTTCAAGATATACAAATCACATTTTTTCACATCATTTAATTTTCTTTCTATCATTATTTCTCCCAGAAGACATTATCTTCTATCTTTCTTTATTGTAAATTCCATCTCCATATTTGAAATGTCCTCACTTTGGTCTATGTTATGACTAGATTGTGGCAGAGTATACTTCCACTTCACTCTTGTTAAATCAAAGATTTCAGACCACTACTAACCAACAAAACAACCCCCACAGTTCAGTTGCTATAATAAAATGATAATCTAAATTAGCTATAAACTGTCGTAGCCATCCTTTCCCCCTTATCTTTCCATTAACAATCCACCAGCCCCAATAAATAAATTCCACCTTTACAAAAACTATCAACGTTTAGCTTAGTCCAAACTAGCCATAGTCATCTCACTTTCACCTTTCTCTATAATAGAAAATTGTCTTTATAAGAACTTCATAGTCTTGCTATTGATGGAAAACCAATCACACAGAATGTTCAAAAAAATGATGACATAAAAGAAAAACGTAATGCATCAGGACTTAAAATTGGTTCTAATCACCCTAGAAAGACTAATATTTACCTGCAATTGGAGCCTCCTCCTCCTTTTTGGGAACCTCATCATTTCCAATTTCAATTAATTTTTTTGGGAAGATGGTTTCTTTCTTCTTTTTATGACTATTTTTATATCCATAGATTTGTGAGAATTAATTTCACTAACAAAAGAGTACTTGCAATCACTCTCAAATTGACATGGAGATCACTTTTTGCATTCCCTTTTTTCTTACTTTTCCACTCGTCCTCACTAGTCAGCCAGCCAGTTATGTCTCTTATGGTCCCCTATGACATTGACTAATTCACCCTAACAGAATGTGATAGAATGTGATATGTTCTTCTCATTTTCTGCAAATACTATGTTCTGCTCATTCAAACCTAAGGAGTAGACTATCATATTTTGGAGTTCTAATACAACTTTCAAAGTTTATAATCTAGACCTAAAGAGTAAACTGTTGTTAGCTTTTCAGCATTTAATCATATCTATAAAATTTGAGACAAAAATCAACATTTAATCACTACTTTTCAGCTTCTCAGCTTCTCAGCATTTTCATCCTATGAACATTTGCCACTATTACATATGTGTGTCACTGGATATTTTTTAGAGATAATACATGCTTTCTGACTCCACAATTCACACACTATGTCTAGGATGCTATCCAAGATTTGTCTAGTGTACACCAATTATTTGTCTTGCAAAGATCATATATAAACAATGCAAAGTAATGAGGAAAATTATTATCATGTGAAAATAACGAAAAACTAAACCTTCAAACAATAATATACTAAAAAATATAGTAACAACACTTTACATCGGAGATAACAGCTGTCAATTAAATTTTCATCTGCAAAATATAGTGGAAAACTACTTTTTTTATTTGGGAGTGAGTGGAGATCTTCATTGTAATATGCATACATAGACCAATGACATGTCATAAAGAAATTTCCCTTCTTTAGGGTTTCTTGAGAGCAAGAAGCTTAAATTTTTAATGCTATCGCTAATGAAGGCCTTTTGGTAATGGTTTACCCTTCCCAAATCTATAGCTATATTAAGGGAAACAAACAAAATCTCAAGGAAATGAATTTAAGGGCAGTATAAATCGAACAATACAAGCATGTATATGTGATAGTATCCTTATAATCCAAAATCAAAGACCTTCATCACCAGATTTCTCATAGTCTGGTTGAAAACATTGCCTTAAAATAACACAGAATGGAAATCTTACAAATTTTATCAATATAGCAAAAAAATATTTTAAGTAAACATCATGTAAGGGCAGCATCAGAATGTAATTGATGGTAACAAGAATTTAGGAGACCATTTCATGCAGAGTTCGTACTCTGGTTGCAATGGATATACATAATAGACAAACCAATAGACAATGATTGATAGCCCTGGTCATATGCTCACAAAGAGAGTTACAAGAATAAGTATACTTGTATCATACTTTCTCTTCAGTGTCATCAGGACGAGTGACCAACCTTGCTTTAATTTCTTCAGTCTCTGTTGGAAAATATTTTAAATGATATATCTTCCCTATCACTCGGTCCTGCCTTCTCCCAACACATCTGTCGATCAGAATTTCATCAGGAACCTGAGTATTAGAAAACTTATAGACTCAGCAAAGAAGACAGAACTACTTCTAATCAACATCTATATGAAAGATGTAACTCTAGCCAATCAAGATTCTAGTAATATGTCAACAGACCCAACACGACAAAACCACCCATGTTTTACGTGTAATATAAATGATATAGAAAAATCATTTTTGTTGTGTAAAGTTATGAACTTTTTTAGAGTGACAGTTAATGTAATACTTAATAGATCTCCAGCAAAAAAAAATCAGTAGTTCATATTAGAAGAAAATGCCTAAAATTTTGAAGGGAAAATAAAAGTGTATGCTGCAGTATAGAAATAATATGAAAAGTTACACACATTACATAAGAGTTTTTGCAAGGATGAAAAGGATAGCAGCATTACAAAACAATCAGTCAGAAGTAATAGCAGTATAGATTATGGTTATTGATAATTCAACTCTATTTTCAAGTTACAGGTTCATTTTCCTAATTCTTTAAGTTGATTATTTGGAAGTACTATTTTCAAGCTACAAGACAAAGAAATCTTGACCCAAGTTTTAGGTCAAAAGACGAGGTATGTTCGTGGCAAAGGATACGGCGTGAGACCTCCTTCTAAGAAAACTTTTGCTCAAATCACTCCTCAACATCTTCAAGAGCAAAAGAGGAAAATACGTGAAGAAGTTGCTACAGAACTACATGAAGAGATGCATGAAGAGATGAAATTACGAGAAGAAAGAATGCACGTAACGTTGTAAGCACAGTTGCAAACACAATTTGAAGAAAGGCTGCAAGCACAGATGACCTCTTTAATCACATCTCTTCAGTAGGTAATTCCGTATGTTCATACTTTTATATTGATCACAACTTGATGAATAAAGATGTCAAAATTGTTATTGAACTTGCACTTATAAACCTACCTCTTTTCCATTACTATGTTTATAAGTGTTTGTGCATGTGCTTTTTTACATCCATGGGTGTTTGCATGTATGTAAATGTCATATTGGTTTGTATTACCAGAATATTGAATCTAAATTTTATGTTCAAGGTCTGAAACCATTTCATCATTTTGTAATTGTGAAGGTTAATGTTTATTATTTTCCTTCATCATTTAGTAGATGTCATGGTAGTGTTCCTTCATCATTTTGTATTACCAGCATATTTGTTTAATTTTCTTTGAGAGTTTAACTTTGTATCCTTGCAAGGCTGATGAAGTTTTCCTTTTGTTTTAAGTTTTCAAGTCTTATATACCTCTTTGATATTCAACGTTTGTGATTCATTTCTAAGGGTAAAATTTCTTTGATATTTAGAGTACAATACATATAATCTTGTGTTCAAGTGTATGAGGTAAAGCAATCTATCCTTAAGAAATATCAGTAAAGTATCAACTTGTGGGAACTGAGATAACAATAAATCATTTGGGTAGTAGTTGATGGGTAACTTCAATTGCTAAGGATAATTTTTTCCCATCTTTTCCTTTCCATATTATTTATTATCAAATACGTTGTTGAAGTGGCCCTTGGCATTGATTCTTGTCAAGGGGGCATGTTTCCAGATTATCGGTTAAATTACAGAAAGTGGCTTTTGATGACCTTTGGTTGAAGCCTAATACACCACTTAATTGGCTGGGATTCTATTTTAACTCAAGATGATTAATTAGTATTCTAGTATTGCATATTTATTGATATTTTATAGGTATTATTTGCTTATCTAACAAAATAAGTAAATAATATTGCATGTGTAAACTCTGCAAGATGTAGGAAGAGGCATGGCTCGTATAGGCTCTTTGTTATTCCACCTGAAACATTGCATATTTTTTATTACAACCATTGGAAATAAAATAATAAATATCTATTAACTATATTTATTTATTCATACAAGTATTCTTACATCTTTTGATATAAAATTAATATTATTTAAAATTTTAAAACTATCATTTTTTACAAATGTAATTTTAGGAACTCAAATTTTAATATTATAGAAATTTTTTTAATTATTAAATTTAAATTTATTAAATTTAATTTTAGGATATCCTCAATGTATTCAACGTATTTTAGTTGGAATATGACTTGGCGCACTAGGTACAGTAACTTATACGCATCCTGTCATAATCTACAAGAAATAGTAATTGATTTGCTTGTTTCAGATTCACTTTCATTCACCCGATCAAGTTTCAATAATGAATGGGTATTTCTCTAATTAGTGAATGATTTTCTTTTGCCTTGTAACTGTTAATATGCTGCTAAGTTTTGTTCTGTTGTGTGAACTGGTTTTGTATTCACATTTCTAAGTATCTTTTTGGGGTTTTGATTTCTCTGTTGCATTCTTTTAAAAATCTCCAGTTGTAGTCAATTTGTTGCATTCTTTTTGTTTTAAGTTTTAAAGTTTGAAATAATTCTTTGGTACTCAAAGTTTGTGACCCATTTCTGAGGGTTAAATTTCTTGTTTTTGGGTCCCTAAAATTCAAAATGCGTTAAACCCACCCATTTGTATGTTACGCAGGTTTTTGCTTCCCTATTTTCTTAAATGTTTGGATTTTCTGTTTTGAATGAGTTCCATTACATTAACATTACAAGTCATTATGTGGTGCTGATTTACTTTAAGAATAGATGTTACAATAGTGAAATTTGAATATGATAAGTTGCTCACATAAATGCATTTTGCATCTGCAAGTGAAGTGGTTGTCCTTTTCATCTCCCCTTGATACTGTTTTTTATATTGCTTGGTAACATTCAAAATTGAATCTTATAAGTTGCTATGAAAAAATAGAACAAATATTTGTGTGTGAAATGAAATTCCAAAATCTATTTTGTGCTTAAGCGTCTGCATAGATACAATCTTATGAGCTGGCTGGTGTACACATTTTGTTTCCATTTGAAAGGCTAAATGGTTGTATATATAATTTGAAGAGTTTGGATGAATTTGTAGATATGCATTCCTTTTCTTTCCATTTTCTAATTTAAGAAATAGAAGTTATGAAAAGCTTCTTAAGGGCTGTTTATGTTTTTTGTTATGATATTTAGGGCTGCCTCATGTTTTTAGGTTATCTTGAACATTTTTATGATATATATATATATATATATATATATATATATATATATATATATATATATATATATATATATATATATATATATATAAACATAATTATTGTTCCTATTTAATTTGTTTTAATTTTGTTATTTTTGAGTATTAATTTGCTATTGTGTGTCATTGACAGGGACAAATCTTAATAGCTCCAATGGGTAGTGCTGTATCAAGTTCTACAAGTAATGTAGCACTAGTATCTCCAAATGAACCACCGAATTGATTGTAGCACCAGTATTTAATAGCTCTCTTGTTATGTTTAATATTTTCAGTTAATTGACATTTTGTAATTGTTTACAATGTTATAGTTGAAATTATTCTATATATATTTTTATTATTTCCTTTGATTCTTTTTTTTCATTTTTTTATTGAAAATGAAATAATAAATGCAAAAAAAAACTTCACATAAAAGATTTAGTGACGACTACAGTCGTCACTAAAACATCAATATTTGAACTTTTAGTGACGACCTTATAAAATTTGTCACTGAAAATAGATTTAGTGACGACTACATTCGTCACTAAAAGCCACTATATAAAATAGATTTAGTGACGAACTCAATAAGTCGTCACTGAAAGTTGTCACTAAAACTAATCACCATATGACACTTTTTGTGATGACCTAAAAAAGTCGTCACAAATTCTTTTTTTTTTTTTGTGACGACTCTAGTCGTCACTAAAACACTAATTTTCATTGACGACCTTAAAAGGTTGTTACTGAAAATACATTTAATGATGACTTTAAGGTTTTTTGTGATAGTTTTAAAGGCTTTCAGTGATGACTTTAGTGGTCACTGATAGTTAAGTTTCAATGACGATGACAAAAGTCGTCACTAAAAACCTTTTGCAACGGCTAAATTTGCAAAGAGGTTATGACGACTAAAAGTCGTCATAAAATCCTGATTTTCTTGTAGTGTGGGTCTCCAAACCAAGCATTTAAGAAGAATCAAGACCCAACTTCAAAGGGGACCTTTGCTGGTGATTCAAATGGTCATTTTCCACCAAGGGATGTGCATTTGAGGGAAATCAATTTGGAAGTTATCAAAGGAAGATAAGCATGTGTAGAATATTAGTTGACAAAAAAGTCCTTTTTCAATCCACTAAAAGATCGAACACAGTTAAAAATTATTAATGGCTAGCTAGTGCAAGTCATTTGGGTCAATTTCAACAATCAAATCAACTTTAAGATAATATCAAATCCCCTTGGACGTGTGGAAGAGGAAGAAGAACTAACCTAGAAGTATTTGAACCTATTTGAGCTATCCTAGGATGCTTTAACTTGTTTTTTGATTCATACTCTATCCAAGCTGTCTGAATCTATTATTCGATTGTATTTGCTCGTTTAGAAGCTTAGTTTTTGCGCTTGGGTGAGAGTCTACATTGTAATAGGCCTTTTATCCTTTTATTTTGTATCATTGTTGGTGAGTGAGTGAAAATCAATATTGTATTCTTTGTTAGTAAACGAGTAAAAAAAACCTTGTGGATGTTCTAAGTAAGCATATAAAAACTGTGATTTTGTTCATGAATAATGAAAATCTACTTATAATTTGTTCTTGTGAGTGAATTTGAAAACAAGCTTTTGGAATAGTGACACTACAAGAAATTTGGCTTTCAATGGCTGAAAGTCACAAAATTTCTCCACCAAAAAGTCGTCGCTCATACGACCATCACTAAAGAGTTTATGTGGCGACAACAAAAAAGTCACCACCAAAAATAACCTTTTCAGTGGCGACAATATTAAGTGATACAGAAACTAGATTTTTAGTGGCAATATAAGTCACTACTGAAAGATAAAAATTGCCACCAAAACAAAAAAAATTGCCACTAAATATTAGTAATAGTGCTGACTTTCTAGAGTCACTGTTGAAGATGGATTATTCAGTGGCGACCATACAATGTCACCACTAAAAATTTACTTTTAACCAAGCCCATTTCAATTTTATGATACGTTTATTGTGGCAACTACAAATGGTCGCCAATAAATGTCCCATTTAGTGGCAATATTAGTCACCACAGAATCTATTTTCCATGGCGAGTTATTCATATCACCACTAAATCATTTGTTATGTGTTCATACTGGATTTCACATTTAGTGGCGACTTCCTGTCGCCACTAAAGCTTTTTTTTAATATTTTTATTTAAATTTGTACAATTTTTTGTTATAAAAACCTGATAGTATAAAATTATTATTATTATTTTTATTTGCACTATATTTTGTGATAAAAACTTGATAATATGTAACGAAATCAAAATAAGCGTAGAAATTAATAAAATGTTTTTCATTAACATAAAGAACACAATTAAAAAAGATCGATCTTTTTAATTGTTATATGTACAAATAAAAAGATCCTTTTATACAAAATAAAGTGAGTATAGATACACCCTGAGTTACATAAAGAGCACAAAACAAGGCAATTATCATACTTGCAAAGAATATTATAGCTGTAGCATAGATAAGAACAAGATCAAACATGGTTTAAATACAATTTGATAATAGGCACGCAGCACATGCAAGTTTCGTGAAAGTAAAACAAGAGACTAAATCCAATACAAACTTCATATATACAATGCATTTACAAAACTAAGGATCTATACATATTCCTTCTCTTCACTAATGAAGCAACATTGAGTAATCTTATTAGACAATATTTTGATTCGGATGAAATATATTACAATAGTAGAATGCCTTTCTATTAAAGCAACAACTCTGTAGTATTATATACAAATCACTTGCTATTGGTGCTGTTGTCAATATCTTTTGGGACATGATAAGTTGAGTGATAAAATGTGTTATGAATTTTTAATAAGAACCTGCATCACAAGATGGATAGTAATGAAACGCTATTTAATAGTAAAATGTAACTGTTGTTGGTTTAATTAAAACTCGTAAGCGCATGAATCTATTGGAGTATAAACTTAGTTGTATGCTAGGTCGATCCCATGAGAATTGCCAATTGAGAGAAAATATAATTTAGATTCAAAATAAATATTTCTAACCTAGTTGGCAAGACTTTTGTTTTGTGAGAAGAACATTGAACAAAGTATGCAAAGAATTAATATACTGAAATTAAATAGGAATGTATCAAGGTAAAGAAATATGTTAAGGCTAAGGGATTCACTTTTAGTATATCAAATAAAGATAAATTTAACTCTTTTGTAACTCAATTAGAATCCTCACATGAATGAGGTTCCAATGTTAATTTAAGCTCACCTTTGTTTATACATAAATTATATTTACCTCCTTTTTATTGTATTACTAATATCTAAAATATTATTGTAAAATGGATTTAAGCGTACATTGTGCTAATCATCATATTGTCTATAGTATATCAAGATTCACACTTTATAAGATTAAAATATGCAAAAAATGAGAAAGGTATAAAACTAATTAACATAATAAAATAAAATAGGTGGTAACATCTATCATAATAATAACATAAAGTAGGTGACAAAACCAACCATTATGAAAGAAAATAACAAGAAAATAATAACAGAGAGGCAGCAGAGCTGTCATCTAAGAAAGAATATAAGAAAAGATATAAGAAGGTAAATACAATCATCAAATATAAACATTGAAATTAAGAGTTAGATGAATTATTATTCTCATACCAAGAGTTTCATCCTTTCACTTTAGCATTAAGAGATTAGTTCTCCATAATCAAGTCAATAAAGCAAAATGAAAGAAGAAGAAGTATGATAATATTATGAAAGAAAATAAAAATACAAAATGTCTAAAGAGAAAAGAATATTACAAGCACTTAGAATTAAAATAAAACTTTCCCAAACTCTGCTAATTTGCCTCCCCACAAGACTTCTTAAACCCTCTATTTATAGATACAATTAGGTGTGATAATTGTGAACAATGGTGGCTAACAAGTTGTATTAAGTTGATAATTTGAGTTCTATCATATGCACTAAAATTGAACCTTAAAAATTTCTCCTTGAAATCCATCGAGTTTTCTGACTCCATGAACATGAAAGTTGTAGGAAATTTCATTATCTTTTCATCAAGACAAATTTTGGATAAATTGGATATGTAATTTGTGACTTATTGTCAAAATACCGGAGAATGGTCGGGCTGGACTGCAACAACAAACATATTCTATTCTAGCCCAATTATGGCTATTTTAATGTCCGCATTTGCAAACCATGTGAACATAAAAATTGTAGAAAATTGTGTCTGCTACTTACCTGCCAAAATTTGAACATGTTGTATATGTATTTTTTGATATACGGCCTAAATACTACAGCAAGATTGAGTTGAAAAACAAACATATTTTCAATATTTAGTGTTCTGCCTTGAATATTTATATTTTAGTTCTTTTGAAAATGTCGCTAAAAATCAATATTGAATTTATGCATATATTCATTAGGATGCATCTCAAGAGTCAATAAGATAACGCTCTTTACTCAGCCATCCTCAATGAATTTATTTTGTCTGCTTGATTTAAAGACATCATTCCGAAAGAACTATAATTTAATTTTGACTCCTCCAATTGAGTCCATTTTCTATTCTGCTTTATATTTGTAAAATATACAACAACTAAAGACATATAAGGGAGATAAATTCTTAATTATGACAAAAAGATAAGATGAAAATATTTAATTTTTGAGTATAAAACTCACTCATCAAATACTTCAAAACTTAATCTTTTGCTTGTCCTAAAAAAACACAAAAACTTCAAAATTCAAAAGATGAATGAGTGATGAGTTATTTTTAGCTTACTAAGCATTCCTTAAGGATTTAAAATGTGCAACCAAGGAAAATATCAAGATCCCAAGGTTATGTAAAACTTCAATTCAAATGGAACGTATGGTTTACTATTGAATCCCAAATGTATGTGTGGTAATTTTATGACATTGGACTTTTTGCATTCAGATAAATTTATGTAATCAAATATTTAAAATAGGTCTCTAGATTTATGTATTTGAGACTCCACAAGCTTATTTTTATATGACTCTCCACTAATGTAGACTAATCATAATATTTAAGATCATTAGGACTTTCATTAGGCTTGTAATGTATAACATAGGTTAAAGATGGATAGAAAGATATTAATGAAAGCTCAATTCACTCTACAACATACATGATCATTCAAGTCCTTCTAAATACTTTTGATATTATCATGTGAATTCTATCTCCACCTTATCCTTATCCTTACGTTATTTGCTCATACTACATTTTTTTTATGTCAATACCTCCAAACTTATTTTGGGAAGTTCTATTTTTTTTCTCTTTTTTTTTGAAACTTCTTCCATTCACCTATGAACCATAACTTTTCAAATGATCATTCCTGTGAGTGAAAGGTAGAAGTTAGAAATATTTTTGTTTTAAGACTAGATAATAATATAGGTGTACAAGAAATGATAAATATAGGCTCAAAATGGGTTACTAAGGATGGCATAATGTATAGGTTAGTTTAAAAGACTTAAACGATTCCAAAAATTCCTCATTCATTTCTTGAATAGAAAGTAGTATAGGATTTTGCCTCAAGTGACAATCAAATAAGTTCTAGACTTTTATGAGATCAATTAGCATATCTAAATCACATAAATCTTTTCTGAATAAATAATCAATAAAATGTAAAAGATTAAGTGCTCAAGATATTATGATTCTCAAATAAAACATAGGTTACTATAGAGTTCAGGTTCACACATAACACTCAGAACTAATCTATTTTCCAAAGGTTATAAGCACTTTAAACCATTTTCATCATTAGTGCTAGTTTTGCCTATTTGCAAAACATCACTCTGTCTTTTTAAAAACATGAATAAAACAAACAGCAAAGATTGAAATAGGTATTACCTAAAAGGAGATCTAGGAAAAGATGAACCTACAGCAAACTAATAGAGAATAAAAATTTATTCAATTAAATAAAATGAGTTACAGATGAAGATCCAAGTCCAATTTACGCTTTCTGTGGTTGTCTGGTGTCCAATCTATTTGAGCCATAATTGGATCAGAAATATTAACAAATACTTGTAATGCATCAATCAACTCATCAGCATTTGAAGCTGAGATGAGAATTCATTATATTAAGTGTGAGATAAACCTTTGTTTCACAGTTTTATCAAAAAAAGACAACAAACCATCGAAGAAATGGTTAACATTCAACAAACCTATGGGTTTATGGTGGATATTCAATTGTGCCCAAGAAACTATTTGAAAATTTTCCTCCAAAGTACCAAAACTACCTAGTAAGGCAATGAAGGCATTAGCATTGCTCATCATTCTAACAATGCGCTCATGCATGGAGGACAGCCTAAATTCTTTTCGAATTGTTTTTCCTATGATGTTTGATACAACTAGAACTATAAGAATAATACATAGAACTTGACATCCTTCTACATATCCAGCTGCAGACACAGTCGTCATTAACCCTTGACTACCTCTACCATAGACTAAATGAATTTTTCCCTTAACTAGTACTATACCCAAAGTTTGTGCTGCTTTTACATACTATCCATTTTTTCTAGGATTGGAACCACAAAAGACACAAATATTTCAAAATTGATGAATTGCGGTTCCTTCCACAACTGCACTCACCTTAACTTTGAGTATGAAGGTGAAGATAATAAAGTGTACATTTATAAAACTTAGACAATGGCATACTTACAATAGCTATGTGAGTAAGCCGGTGGATGTCAGCTAAATTAAAGGTGAATAATTCAAAAATGACAGCATGCATGCATATGTACAGTTGTTGTAATTGTGGCTCACATCTTCCTTTAGTTTTACGTTCAGTAACGGCTTAAACGCCCTTTATGGGTCAAGGCTTCCCATCTAATTTTCTTATAAATTGGCAAACAGGGTCTTTTAACGTCAAATTTCCAAGGCTGTATCATTTCTGTTCTTTTTTAAAATAGGGCCATAAACAATCAATCTCGATATGCACAGATCCACTTGGATGCATCTCAAGAGACGTTGGACGAAAGTCATCATCCAATGACTCCTTACTCAAGCCATCCTTAATGAATTTTATTTTATCTTCCTGATTTACATGCACCCATCCCAAAGAATGATAATGTGTATTGCAAGTTTCACACCCACATTTGTAACAAACACCCATTCTTTTAACTTTACGCTTTCTAAAAAAACTACTTTTTCCTAAACTAGGCATGTAAGAAATGAAACCATTTGTAGACTCACCTATTAATCGTACGTTTGCTTCAATTAGCCAACGAACATCAGTAGGTATTCTCATGTTTATCAACATCCTCAATCTTTCAACCCATGCTTTGTAAAATTTTATCAATGCATTGGGTGGAAGAGAAGGAAAATGGTATTTCAAATTTTTGAGTATGTCTTCAATTCTTCATTCAATTTTTTTGAAAGAAAAAAAGACAACATAAGCAAGAAAAATAATAGCAATTCAAAAGAAGATAACAAGGAACAAAATACTGCAAACTAAATAAAGAAAGATTTCAATTAGATAGCATATGTAGCAACTTTTTGACAAAGGAAGAAAATCAATCCTGGTAGACAGGATTATGCAAAAGTGTCTCCTTTATCTCTGGGTTGTGCAATTCCAAAAATGATTTCAATCTTTGGCCATTGATTTTAAACACATCACTATTTTTTAGATTTTCAATCTCAACTACATTATGTGGATAAACAACATGAATAATGAATGGGCCTGACCATCGAGAACATAGTTTTCCTGGGAATAAATGCATAGAATGACCTTTTGACTTGCATTAAATGATTTTCTTAAAATATTTTGGCCATAAAAAACTTTCATTTGATACTTATACAATTTTGTATTTTCATGTGCATCATTCCTTATTTCTTGCAGTTCATTGAGTTGAAGCTTTCTGTGGGAACCTGTTTTATCAAGAGAAAAGTTAAATTGTTTAATGGCCCAATAAGCTTTATGTGTTAATTCAACAGGTAAATGACGGGCCTTGCCATACACAAGTTGGTAAGTAGACATTCCAATAGGGGTTTTAAAACCAATACGATAAGCCAATAAAGCATTAGAAAGTTTCAAAGACCAATCTTTCCTAATCATTTTTTCCAAAATATTTTTAATTTTTCTATTTGAAATCTTAACTTAACCATTAGTCTGTGGGTGGTATAGGGTCGCAACTTTGTGTGTGATGCCATATTTCCTTATTAACTGCTCAAAATGCCTATTACAAAATTGTTTTCCCCCATCACTAATGATAGCCCATGGTGTGCTAAACCTGGAAAAATGTTTTCTTTCAAGAATTTCACCATAATCTTGTAATCATTTGTTTTACATGCAAGAGCCTCTACCCATTTTGACACATAATCCATAGCAATAAGAATGTATAAATTGCTAAAAGAATTAGGAAAATGACCAATGAAATCAACTCTTTAAACATCAAATATCTCAACAATAAGAATGGGAGTCAAAGGCATCATATTCCTGTATGAGATACTCCCCAATTTTTTACAACACTTACAAGAACTACAATATAAATGGGTATCTTTGAACAATGATAGCCAATAGGAGCCATATTGCAAAACCTTTGCATCAATTGTTTAGCACTAAAATGACCTCCACAAGCATGATCATGACAAAAAGAAATAATATTATATTTCTCACTCTCAAGAACACATCTCTGAATGATTTGATCAGGGCAATACTTAAACAAGTATGGATCTTCCCAAAATAATGTTTTTTACTTCAACTAAATTTTTTACTCAATCTTACTTACTTCAATGTGCAGGCATTTGGCCTATGGAAAGACAGTTAACAATGTCAGCAAATCAAGGTAACTAAGAAATAGACTTGAGTTACTCATTTAGAAATAAGTCTCCGATATGCAAGTTATTGTACCCAATTCAACTATCAGCCTAGACAAGTGATCAGCTACAACATTTTCATATTATTTCTTATCCCAAATTTTTAAATCAAATTTTTGCCACAACAGTATCCATTTTATCAAGAGTGATTTAGCATCTTTCTTTGAAAGAAGATACTTAAGTGCAGCATGATCTGTAAAGACTACAACCTTAAATCTTAATAAATAAGATCTAAACTTGTCTAAAGCAAATACCACAGCTAGTAACTCTTTTTCTATCATAGAATAATTCAATTGAGCATTATTAAGAGTTTTACTAGCATAGTATATCACAAAAAGGAAAATTTTTTAGACGTTGACCCAAAATAACTCCAATAGCATAATCAGAGGCATCACACATGTTTTCAAATGGAAGATTCCAATTAGGTGGTCTAATGAAGGGTGCAGAGGTGAGTAGGAATTTGAGCTTCTCAAAAGCTTGAAAGCACTCTTCATCAAAGATAAAAGGTGCATCTTTGGTAAGAAAATTACTCAAAAGTCTGGAAATTTTGCTAAAATCTTTGATGAATCTGTAATAATTAAAAAAGAGCATACCTCTTTCACTGTCTGAGAAGGTGGAGGATTGGAAATCAATTCAATTTTGGCTTTATCTACCTTAATCCCCTAATTTGACACAAAATGTCCCAAAATAATTCATTTTTAACCATAAAATGAAATTTTCCAGTTCAAAACAAGGTTATTTTCTTTACACCTAATTAAGATCAATCTTAAATGGTGTAGACATTCCTCAAAACTAGACCCATGCATAGAAAAATCATCTATGAATACTTCCAAAAATCACTCTACCATGTTAGAAATTATGCTTATCATGCAACGCTAAAATGTAGCAGGTGCATTGCACAATCAAAATGGCATTCAACGATAAGCAAAGGTTTTGAAAGGACAAGTGAATGTAGTTTTCTCTTGATCCTCAGGTGCAATAGGAATTTGGTTGTAACCAAAATATCCATCAAGAAAACAATAATGTGCATGTCTAGCAAACATTTCTAGCATTTAGACTATAAATCTTACTGGAAAATGATCTTTCCTTGTAACAACATTCAATTTACGGTAGTCAATACAAACACACTACCCAGTTTGTACTCTAGTGGGAATTAATTCATTATTTTCATTCTTGACTGTAGTAATGCCAAACTTTTTAGGAACTACCTAAACAAGACTAACCTATGCATTATCAAAAATCGGGTAAATGACACCCACATCAAGAAGTTTAATTACTTTAACTCTCACAACCTCTTTCATTTTTGCATTTAGACATCTTTGTGGCTATCTTAAGGTTTTGGCATTGTCCTTTAAAGGTATTAATGAGTGAGTTTTATACTCATAAATTAAATATTTTTCTATTATCTTTTTGACTTAATTAATCATTTATCTCCCTTATTTGTCTTTAGTTTTATGTATTTTTTACAGATGGAGAGAAGAATATAAAATGGACTCAATTGGAAGAATCAAAGCTAAATTATAGTTCATTAGGAATGATGTCTATAAATCAAGCAGACAAAATAATTTCATTTAGGATGGCTGAGTAAGGAGCGTTATCTTTTTGACTCCTGAGACACATGCTAATGGATATATGCATCAGTTCAATCTTGATTTATGACCACATTTCTAAAATAATTGAAACATAAAGATTCAAAGTAGAACACCCAATGTTAAAATTTTTTTTACTACTTGCTTTTCAAGTTGATCTTACTGTAATATTTTGGCCGTATATCAAAAAATATGTATATATTGTGTATAAAATTTGGTAGATGCATAGCTGACACAATTTCATACAACTTTTATGTTTATGTAATCAGCAAATTCAAACATTCAAAGGGTCAAAATTGGACTAGAAAGAACATGTTTACTGTTGCAGTCCAGTCCAACCTTATTGTAGTATTTGGGCCCTATTTCAAAAAATATATATTCAATAGACACAAAATTTGGTAGGTGAATAACATATACAATTTTTACAACTTTCATGTTCAAGGGGTCAGCAAATTTAGACATTAAACAGGAAAAAATTGGGTTAGAAAAGATCATGTTTGCTGTTGCAGTCCAAGCTGACTATGCTCCATTATTTTGACCATGAATCACAAAATACGTGGCACATTTTTCTCCAACTTATATGTCTGGAACGGTAATGAAAATATATACAACTTTTATGTTGATGGGATCAACAAATTCGGTGGATATCAAGGAGATATATCACTATTAATTTTGGTGCTCATAAAGCAATACAACTTGTCAACTATAGTGCAATTTACTACCCACCATTTTTGTCAGCTATCCCCTTTGTTGCATCTATAAATAGAAAGATCTTATGAGCTTGAGAGGGAGGAGAAAGGTTGGAGAGTGATCTTGGGGAAGCTTCTGGTGAAGTTCTAAGTACTTGTAATATTTTTATCTCCTTAGACATTTTGTATATTTACTTTCTTTCATAATATTATCATGCTTCTTCATCTTTCATTTTGCTTTCTTACCTTGATTATGGAGAACTAATCTCCTAATGCTAAGGTAAAAAGATGAAACTCTTGTTATGAAAATAATCATTTATCTAACTCTTAATTTCAATGTTTATATTTGATGTAGTATTTATCTTCTTATTTATTTTCTTGTTATTTTTCTTAGAGGATGGGTTTGTTGCCCCTCTGTTATTTATTTTCTTGTTAATTTATTTCTTAGAGGATGACTTTGTTGTCCTTTTATTATTTATTTTCTTATTATTTTTTTAGAGGATGGCTTTGTCGCCCCTCTGTTATTTATTTTTTTCCCTTCAGTTATTTATTTTCTTGTTATTTTCTTTTTTAGAGGATGGCTTTGTCCCTCATCTGTTATTTATTTTCTACCCCTATGTTATTTATTTTCTTGTTATTTTCTTTCTTAGAGGATGGCTTTGTTGCTACTCTATTTTTTTTTTGTTATTTTATTTCTTAATGGCTAGTTTTACCGCCTACTTTATATTATTATTATTGACTCTGCTACCTATCTGTTGTTATGTTTTTCTTCCTTTTATATCATTTCATTTTTAATTTTGTAAAATGTGAATCTTGATACATTGTAGAAAATCTTTGGCACAATAAATGCTTGAATCATTCTTGATTTATTATAGACAATATAATGATTGGCACGGTGCATATTTGAATCTATTTTACAAGATTTGTTTTATTATTAGTAATACAATAAAAAGAAGGCAAATACACTTCATATGTAAACCAAAGTGAGTTTAAAGTAACATATCTTTCGAATAGAACCTCATTTATGTGAGGATTCCATTTGAGTAATAAAAGAGTTAAAATTTATTTTTATTTTATATACCAAGAGTGGATCCTTTAACCTTAGCATGTTTCTTTACTTTAAATACATTTCTATTTAATTTTAGTATTTTATTTCTTGCATACTTTGCCCAAAATTCTTCTAAAAAAATCTTAACAACTAGGTTAGAAATATTTATTTTGGATCTGCATTAGATTTTCTCTTAATTAGCAATCATTGTAGGATTAACCTCACATACCACTAAATCTATACTCCAATAGATTCGTACGCTTGCGAGTTTTAATTAAAACAACAACAACAATTTTTTGGCACCAATGCCAGGGATTGCGACGGAAAAGCTAATTAGATCCAAGTAAGTATAATTCTTCCATTAGTTATTATTTAGAATATTTATTTATTCTTTATATAAAATATTTTCTTTGTGAAAAAAGTATTTATTAAAAATTGGTGTGGTAATTTTGGTGTGTAAAATTTGTTGATTATGACAACAAGGATAAAAATACCTAAGAAGTATGGATTTTAAGTGAAACTGTTATGACTCCTCCACACTTTTTTGGGAATCCACTAGTTGAATACTACCCACTATTACTAACACTCAAAATAAAATGATAAAAAAATTTCTTTGCTACATAATTTGTGATTTTTTTCTTTTTGTATTTGCATTTTGTAACTTGTAGTTAACATTGTATATATATGTTATTAAGTTGTAAAATTATCCTCTTTTGTAATTGTGTTATATGCTATTAGAAATAATTGTTTATAGTTTTTCTTTTAGTTTATGCATGCTTAGAAATGTGATAAAGATCAACGTTTGGTTAGAAAAAGTTTAGGATCACCCATTGATTTTAAAATTGAAACATTAGACTTTGTTGGTACACCATCAAAAATGGAAGAACAAGTTATGCATGAGAAAACTCTTATGGAGTACTTCTCACCTGTCATAGTGCATAGTTTTGTCACAAACTACTGCAACTCACTTTGAATTCAAACCAGCCATACTCCAACTTTTATCATCATTTTATGGTTTGGAAAGAAAAGATCTATATTTACATGTGAAGGAATTTCTTAAAAAAATTTCAACATTTTGCTTTCAAAATTTCAATGATAAGTCAATTAGGCTTAGATGTTTCCATTCTCATTAAAAGATGAAGCTAAAGCCTAGTTGAACTCCTTTCCTACAAGAACTATTACTAGTTGGAACTAATTGGTAAATAAGTTTTTGACAAAAAAATTTCTCATGTCTAAAACTAATGCCTTAGGAGAGAAAAATCTATTTTTTGTCAAAAAGAGGATGAAGAAATTTTTGAATGTTGGGAAAGATTTAATGATCTTCTTTTGAAATGTCTTCATCATGGTTTTGAAACTTGGAGATTGGTGAAATATTTCTATGATGGTTTAACTTCATCAAACCGTCAAATGATCCAAAGCATGTATGGTGGGAGATTTTTACAATTGAATGAGGGAGAAGCTTGGGAATCCTTAGGATCTTTATCTGAAAATTCTCAACATTGGAACTGCATAGATCCCAGGGATAAAAAGTCTAAAAAAAAGGGAGGAATTTATGAGGTGAGTGATTATACAAATGTGAGAATTGCTTTAGCTAGCCTGATTAGAAAGGTTGAAAATTTAACTTTAAGTCACACTCTAAATCCTTCTATCAATACCAAGATAGAGGCATGTGCCTTATGTTATAGTACATCTCACATTGCATAATTTTGTCCATACATACCAGCTTACCAAGAAGCATTCTCTGAGCAAGCTAATTCTCTTCAATCTTATGAAAAGTTATCAAATAGCCCGTTTGCACCTACATATAATCCAAATTAGAGGAATCATCCAAACTTTTCATGGAGGCAAAATTAGCCTTCAATGAATCAACTAAAAAGAACTAGCCACGCAGGGCCATAAGAAAATATAAAGAAGAATTGAAGAACTTGGATGAAGAATTTGATTCTTTCTCTGCTTGCTTGCTTCTCTTTTATAGATTAACCCCTCCTAATCGAAGTAAGATTGTATTTAGGTCAAATCCCAGTCCATCGGGCTTCAATTGGAGTGAAAAAGACCTAAAATCACAAAAATCATCATTTTGGTGCGACGACGGGCGCTGCGGCGCTTCGGAGACAAGGCCACGGGGTGCCGCGGTGCTCACATGCTGCGAAGCTTACTGGGTTTTTCAGCACCGCGGAGCCCAGAAAACGCCAGAATTTGCAAAAGTGCCGAACACAAAAGTTGTAGCACTATGTCTCTTATTTCCATAGCCGCTAGAATCACCTTAATCCAATCTAAATTGAAGGATATATGCTAAAATTAGTTACCAAAGGTCAGAATTCATCTTGCTGCACTGTGATGCTGATTTGTAAGCTCTGTAACGCCATGCAATATCCCGAATTTGATCAAGTGTTCAACATAAACGTTGTAGAATATTATGTTATCTTTTCAAAGCCACTTGAATCACTTTGATTGGAGTTCATAAGAGGGAGATATGCTCAAAACAGTGCTGAAAGGTCTGGAATCGCTGCAATGTAGCATTTTTCCATGAATTTCTTATCTTTTTCTTCTCTTTTCTTCTTCCTTTGTTCCTACAACACAAAACACAAAACTAAGCTAATTCCTAATTATATTTTACTTAAATCAAATAAAAAGTAAGTTTAAATGTATTAATATCATGCTTAATTAAGATCACATCAAATACCCCCACACTTAACCTTTTGCTTGTCCTCAAGCAAAATAAACTCTAAAGACAAAAACACAACAATCAATAATGTAGTGAGTGTTAGGCTTACCAAACATTTGCCTCATAACATAAAAATACACTCTAGAGAAATTTTGGAAGGTCATAATCATGCACAAGATTAACACAAATGCAATCTATTATTTTATCCTTCTGAATCCCAAGTGTGTGTGTTTTGGGCCATTAAATTTCCTTTTACCCAGATGAGTTTATACATCCCAAAATTTTGGTTGTAGATCTCTAAATAGTTTAGGATTTCCATATGCTTATTTTTCATGCCACTCTCCACTAATGTAGGCCAAAACTACCTCTAGGATCAAAAGGACTTTATTTAGCTTGTAATGTGGCCAAGGTATAAGGTGGGATAAAGGATACAAATTTAAGCTCAATCACCCAGCACCACATGATTAAATATGATCTCTTGAGCTTTTATAAATTTAGAGATTTTCCCCCCACACTCATTTTCTTGTTTCAATTGAATTTGATCCATCCTTTTCCTCGATTCTCAAAAAGTTTTTTTTTCTTTCCACCCACAACATATGTTTTTATTCTCTTTGGAATTTTCTTTTCTTCCTTTTGCATAATTCTTTTTTTTTTTGCATAATTCTTTTCTTTTCCTTGCTCCACCCTTCCACCCTTTTTGTCAATTTAAAGTCTACAAAACAAGCATTCATCAAAATAATCATGGAGTGAGTGAATAGGGTAAAGAAAAAAATAAGGATATCCATACAAATTTTTGCTTTAGGCTCATTTGTGGTTTTTAGAAGGAAAAGTTCATTAAGCTCAAAATAGAGGAACTAGGGATATTTCATTGCTTAGGTTAGGCTTGAAAGGCTCAATCTATCAAATAATGCCTAAATCATCTCCTAAATAATAGTATTAACCTAGGATTTCGCCTCAAGTAGCATTCAAATAAGTTCTAGAATCCTGTGGAGATCATGAAATATGTTTGAATTATATAAACCTTCTCTAAGTACAAGATAAATTTAATGCCCAAAGTTATTGTGCAAACATATTTCAGGATTCTAAAGTCAAAAGTAATAAATTGAAAAAGAGATAAAATTGCATACAACCATGAAGTTTCTACATTTTTCAAGAGTTAAAAAAAATTGGATAGTCATATCATTGACTGTTGGTTGTGCCTAACATCCAAAAACATAAATTGAAACACTTACGCAATCACTCAACTTGCTAAATGCAATAAAAATGAATTAATAGTGAAAATCAGAAAATTGATGCTCATAATAGGGTCACAATGATTCAGACAAATAAACTTCCACCCCCACACTCAAACTTTACATTGTCCTCAATGTAAAAGAAAGATAAGAATTAGGGAAAGATATAGAAAAACATGAGTTAAGTGAACTTCCCTGAATTTGTTTGGAGTGGAATGCGCATATTGCATTACTGGACCATGAATATTTCTGATTCCCACTTTTCTTTTTCTTTTTCTTTTTCTTTTTATGTTGGGTTGCCTCCCAATAAGCGCCTTTGTTTAATGTCGTTGGCTCAACTCAAGGCTCCTTATGTCATTCAAGGAGGATCCTTGATGTCAACTTTGAATTGGCTTGCCTTTGAATGTGCAGAATTCTGAGGTTCAGCTGCATTATGAAGAGGGAAGTTAGCATTAGTCAAAGATTTAATTAAATGAGAACTCAACTTACCTGGAAATAATCGATGTCTTGAGTAGCTTTGGGCATCCAATTTAATTTCATCCTTTTGAGGTTCTACCAAAGCATGCGGTAACTTTCTTCTATCTTTGAGTAGGGCATATTTATTTGAGGTTATAACTGCGGGTGGTTCTCCACTGTATATGCCCTTTAAATGGCTAGGGAGGCTCTTTAAGCCTAGGTCAAAATACTGCACAATAGAAGGTATAAGCATCTTATTAAAAATTGGTAACAACATAGAAAGATCCTTACCTGTTTGCTGCACTTCTGGTGCTTCCTCTCCTGCTGAAATATTCTCTTCAAATTTGGCATTTAGGGTACATTTCATAACCTCTTTCTTAGTAGGCTTACTAGTGTCAATTTCCAAGTCATCTTTTTCATTCAGTGCAGAATTTTCTTCCTTTTGCATTAACGATGCTGAGGCTAGACTTTCAATTTCTGAATTTTGAGCCTCTAGCCTGCTGACTGTTGTTGCTAATTGCCCAATTTGATTTGTTAAGCTTTGAATGCTGGCCCTTACCTCTTGTTGAAATTGATGAGTATTTTGTGTAAGAGATTTAACAATATCTTCTAAAAGAGTACTCACTTGAAAATTCTGAGATGTATTCTATCTAGGATAATAAGCCTATTGGGTATGGTGAGAATTTACAAAATTTTGTTCTACAAGACTATTTTGTGCATTCTCATACCTGAAATTGAGATGATCTTTCCATCCAGGATTGTACATGTTTGAATAGGAATTATACCTCACTTGTTGTGGTTCATGGAAACCATTAACCATATTTACCTACTCAAATGGCTCATCATAGAAAGTTGGGTACCCAATAGACGGATGCTCCATGATAGAATGATTTTCATAGAAATTTTCTCTTTGCATATTTTCTACACGTTGACGAACAAGAGAGGTTAAATTTGCAAGTTGCTGTTCAAGGGAAGATCTACATACCTCAACAGCATGTCTTAATGGAAACCCTAGCCTAGTGCCAAATTGTTGAAAATTGGCTGTCATATTCAAAGTTATGAAAAAAAAGAAAAGGAAAAAAAATCACAAAAGGTAAATATACACAGTCCCCGGCAACGGCGCCAAAATTTGGTGTGTATTCTTGCAGGTACACCCAAATTGATACCTTACCTCAAAACTAACCTGTAGTAGTGGGAGTAAGGGTCGATCCCACAGAGACTGGTATTACCTTATGTGATTAGAAAAAGGGGGGATTGATAATCGCAAATTGAGTAAAGTAAACAATAATGAAAGTAATTAAAAGAGTAATTAATGAGAAAGGCGTTGGTTTCGGTTGATATCCACCATCAAGGGATTGCATTGATCATTGAAAATATAATCAATCTGTAATTGAATATCTATCATTGGGTTTCTAACCCTGTTCCTCCTTAAGTCTAGTAAATTAATGACAATCGCACCAATTAAACCCTAATTAACAAGCAATCTTTTAGCACATTCGTAAAGCATAACTTATTAACCGCATGAAGAACTAGAGAAACTGACAGAGTTAAACAAATATAAACACATCGGCTATATCTAATTTAGTTAATTACTCATCATAGGTTCAATGATTTATAATCCAAAATCCTCAAACCTATTTGCCTCATGAATCACAGAATTGAAGACTTTGTTCAAAACATAATTCAGCGGTAGATTAAGACACATAATATACTAGTAGGCCTCCCTAGCAATCATATGAATAATCAATACTCAATTCAAATTGAAATAATAAAATCAAGTCTACATCTCACAATGCATGAAAATCCCTTGAGGTTTCAATCTACCTCAACCAACTAAAAAGAACTAGCCACGCAGGGCCATAAGAAAATCTAAAGAAGAATTGAAGAACTTGGATGAAGAATTGGATTCTTTCTCTGCTTGCTTGCCTCTCTTTTTATAGATTAACCCCTCCTAATCGAATTAGGATTGTATTTAGGTCCAATCCCAGTCCATCGGGCTTCAATTGGAGTGAAAAAGACCTAAAATAAAAAAAATCATCATTCTGGTGCGACGACGGGCACCGCGGCGCTCACTTGCTGCGAAGCTTGCTGGGCTGTTCAGCGCCGTGGTTCTCTTTTACGAGTGCTGTGGCGCTCAGAAAACGCCAGAATTTGTGAAAGTTCCGAACACGAAAGTTGTAGATCTATGTCTGGTCTTTCCATAGCCGCTAGAATCACCTTAATCTAATCTAAATTGAAGGAGATATGCTAAAATTAGTGACCAAAGGTCAGAATTCATCTTGCTGTACTGTGATGCTGATTTGCAAGCTCTGTAACGCCATGCAATATCCCGAATTTGACCAAGTGTTCAACATAAGAGTTGTAGATATTATGTTATCTTTTTACAGCCACTTGAATCACTTTGATTGCAGTTCATAAGAGGGAGATATGCTCAAAACAGTGCTGAAAGGTCTGGAATTGCTGCAATGTAGCATTTTTCCATGAATTTCTTATCTTTTTCTTCTCTTTTCTTTTTCCTTTGTTCCTACAACACAAAACACAAAACTAAGCTAATTCGTAATTATATTTTACTTAAATCAAACAAAAAGTAAGTTTAAAGGTATTAATATCATGCTTAATTAAGATCACATCACTTACTTTCTTAAACACCTCTAAAATATCACTGTACTAAGTACCTTTCTTGATTGCTGCAAGTCTTTGTGGAAATGGAGCTTTAGGGGTACAAGAATATGTTCAATTTTTTTTTACTTGAGTAATTAATTTGTGATTCAAGTTGACTCGATTCCTCAGTTTTTCGCATGTGAACATGATTATCAATAACTTTTCTAGATCCAAGGGTCGTTACAGACTTTACTTCTTCATTAGGATTTGTTAATAATCTTATTTTAAATTGACCATTAGGATTAGGAATATGTTAACTGGGAAATTTTCTTTTCTCTCTTTCTCCTATAGCATTGGTTATTTGACCCAATTGTGTTTCAAGCTTTGAAATAGATTAAGTGTAGGATTGTAAAGCTTGTTGGGTTGATTGTATGAATTGTTGTAGAGTATCTTCCAAAGAATGTCTTCTTTGTTGTGGTACCCCGAAAGGAAGAGCATGTTGAGGAATTGGACGATATGAGTTAGGAGGAGCAAATTGTTGCCCACCTTGATTCATTAAAGGTTGATTTTGCCTCCATGAAAAGTTTGGATGATTCCTCTAATTTGGATTATATGTAGGTGCAAACGGGAAGTCTGATGACTTTCCATAAGATTGAAGAGAATTAACTTGCTTAGAGAATACTTCCTGGTAAGATGGTATAGATGGACAAGATTGTACAATGTGAGATGTACTAGAACATAAGGCACATTCCTTTATCCTAGTATTGTAGAAGGGTCCAGTGTGTGGCTTAATGTTAAAGCTTCGATCTTTTTAGTTAGGTTAACTAAGGCAATTCTCACATCTGTGCCATTAGTCACTTCATAAATTCCTCCCTTTTTGTGTTTGAGAATTCTTATCCCTAGGATCTATGCAATTCCAATGTTGAGAATTTTTAGATAAAGATCCTAAGGATTCCCAAGCTTCCCCCTCATTCAATTGTAAAAATCTCCCACCATGCATACTTTGGATCATTTAATAGTTTGATGAAGTTAAACCATTATAGAAATATTTCACCAATGCCTAAGTTTCAAAAAGATCATTAAATCTTTTCCAACATTCAAAAAATTGCTCAACCTCTTTTTAATAAAAATCAAAAATTTCTCTCCTAAGGGCATCAATTTTAGACATGGGAAAAAAGTTTGCAAGAAACTTATTTACCAATTGGTTCCAACTAGTAATAGTTCCTGTAGGAAGGGACTTCAACCAGGCTTTAATTTTATCTTTTAATGAGAATGGAAACATTCTAAGCTTAATTAACTCATCATTAAAATTTTAAAAGCGAAATGTTGAACAAATTTTAAGAAATTCCTTCATATGCAAGTATCGATCATCTATTTACAAACCATAAAATGATGGTAAAAGTTGGAGTATGGCTGGTTTGAGTTCAAAGTGAGTTGCAATAGTTTGTGGTAAAACTATGCAAGATGGAGTATTGACTATGATAGGTGAGAAGTGTAACATCCCTAATTTCGTTTCTTTTATTAATAAAGGTACATAAATATTTAAGTAAGAAAATAAAATGTATTAAACAATTTTTAGGTATCTAAGAAAATATAAGCCTTAGAAATTCTTCACCATATGTGTATGCATAAAAAATGTTTCAAACATTAAGGGAATAGGTAAAGAGAGAAAACTTAATAGGAAAAATTACAAATAACGTGCTAAAAAGGGGTGAAATTCTTAGGTAAGGAAGATAAATTTTTGGAAGTAAGTAAAGGTCTTAAAATTTCAAGAAAATTGGATTAGAGTAATTGTTTCTAATTCAAGAACTAGAGTTCTTAAGTTTAACATCTCCACCTATACATTTGGGCTTTCACTTATGGACACTTTGTATAGAGTTTTTCTAGTTCACATGAGTTTTTAGTAAGCCAAATGGATAGCTCAAGAAAGAGATCCAACATAGATTTTGACTATGATATAAAGGTTGGACTAATAGCCCAAAAATCAAGAAAGTGTGGCCAAGCTCTCTATGAGAGGTAGGAATTTCAGCCAAAGCAAAGGAAATGGGCAAGAATGAGCCTAAATCTAAGAGGGAAAAATAAGAATCGTGTGATGAAATAGTAGTGTAATAATAATCAAGATTGGGTCACATGGCATTAGGACAAAACATCTAAATCCTACACTCATAATTTAAGCAAGCCATGTGATGATATAGTAGATAATAATACATGGCATTAGGACAAAACATCTATATCCTACACTCATAATTTTAGCAAAACATGTGATGATATAGTAGGTAATAATACATGGCATTATAACAAAACATCCTTATCCTACACAAATAATTTTAGCCAAGAAAAGGAGACTCAAGGGTTGGAAATTTATCACTTAGAAAGGCAAACCTATCATACTTGAGTGAGACAAAAGAAAAAGAAAAAGAATCCCTTAATCAAAAGGACCTTGCCCCTTGTCTTGAAAATATTTTATCATAATTTTCAAATAACAAATCCTCTTTTTGCTATGCATATCTTGTCTAAGGGAGAGGAAGACAAGAACATGATTTGTCTTCCCCCAAATAGATACCAAGTGCATCCTAATTGTGATAAGGTAGACCCATGATTATGAAAAGATGACCACTTGGTAATTTATTTAAGCAAAAACCACTTTGATTACATTAGAGTTTAATCCAAGTGAGGGAGAGGGAAAAACAAAAGCAAGGTAGAGTGTGTAAAGAAGAAAAATAGAGAAAAGAGGAAGGAAGAAGGAGAAGTCTAAAAGAATAAGTACTCAAGGTAAGTTAGCTTAATCTCCACTTGAATCCATCTTTTCTCTTCATCATTGGGGTTCAAAACTCACCATATTTCTCTTATTTAACCTACTAGAAAAGTTAAGGGAATGGAGGAATCTTGCCAGTTCCTTCAAGTGGAAACAAGAAAAAGAATTCACTAATTGAGCTAGGGAGATCTTTAGGTAGGTTTAATAATATCTCTTTTTGAAGAAAAGTTTTGAAATTTATAACATTTATATGTGATTTTGATCTTAGAACTTTGATGAAATTTACAATATTTGCTACTTTGATGATTAGCTATGTATGTTGCTATATCTTGTTACATATTGATCTTGCATATAATGGATGTTTTGAATACTTCGGTTAGTGTGGAAAAGTTATGCATAGACATGGTTATGGGTGGCAAAATTTTAGGGCTTTTATGCTGCTGTTATGTATATTTGAATGTGGTGAAAAATGATGGAATATATTAAATTAAGTATAAGGAATCTTATGGTTTGATGTAAATTAGGAAGAAAATCAAAGAAGACGTAATAAAAGAATGAACTAAAACCTTAGGAAGGATTTGGTTAGAAAACTAGATTTTGGAGTAACAGGGTAGGTTCTGTTTTTGAAATTATGGGAAGAATCAGTTAGGAATTAAAAGAAATGGTTAACATTAAAAATGTAGATATATGTCTCACAGATTTGAAACCACTAGAATCACCCAATTTGGAGTTCAACTGAGGAAGATATGGTCTTATTAGTATGCAGTGGTCAGAAAATGGTTAACCAGGAAAGAATACGTTAGGTTAGCTTATGTGTTTGAATTTTTGGAAAACTTTTGTAGGGAATTCATAGGAATGGTTAACATCAAAAATATAGATATATGACTCACGAATTTTTAGCAACTATAATCACTCAATTTAGAGTACATAGGAGAGAGATATGGTCATATTAGTAAGTAGAGATCAGACCCTCCTCGAGAAGAAATGATATTGAATTTGAGAGAGTAATAACACTAAGATTCCTTACGATTTCACTAAAATGATCAACACAAGTGTTCTAGAGGATTGTCTTAACTTTAAATGGATACCAAGTTCACCTCAATTGGAGTTACAATGAGTAAGTTATGCTCTAATTAGTGAGAGTTGAAAATATTATTTAAGAAGAAGAATCTTATAAATGAAAATAATAAATGACTAGTGTAAGCCCTTGCCACTGCCATTACATGAACTCCTTACCATCTTAAGTGTGTAATTTTGAAATGGAAATATTTTATAAAGTGATATTTGAAAATGATTATGTTAATGGAATGATTACATTTTACTAATGTTTTTTGGTAATGATTATATTTTGATGATAAATTATGGCATGTAAGTATTATAAAGAACATGCTTGTCATTGAAATCATATTTTTAGCTATTAATGTGAAAAGAAAAGAGACAAGCATGATCACATGGTAGTTTGTGTGGTGCACCAGTAGGGGACGCCCTACTCACGGCTATAATTATGCTATTGAGAAAAGAAAGAGAAAGTGTGCCATGTCGAATGGAGCAAGAAAAGTCTGTACCGGAGAGTAGAAAGTACTCAACTTGACTGGGGTAGTTTGATATTAAAATAATTTTATAGCCATCATATGAGATTTTGAAAATAGTTATTCATGTTATACATGTCATTACTACACGATTTTCATGTGTATAGCTAAAGTGCATTCATGTGACCTAAGATATTTGCTGCAGTTTATACATATAAACATGACATGATGAGCAATATTGATGATGATTATGATTTATTGTTGAACTTATTGGGATTTAATTCTCATTATATTTCTATATCAAGTTCAGAAAAATACTTATGCAAATTTGTTTCTATGACTCTTGCTTTTAGTGCATGTTGGATCGAGTTACTCTATTTTGGACAGATCCCAGAAATTAATAAGGTGTTTGTGGTCGAGTTGGCTAAGATCCCGTTGAAGGTGCAACCAACCATACTCGTATCTCTAAAATTAGTCAACATGGTCGAATAAGATGTAGTTATTTATGTGTTCAATTTTTGTACGGACGTTTTGATTAATGATGTGTATATGAATTCAGAATTGTATCAGTGTTAATGGTATTCCTTAAACCTTAATTGTACTTGATTAAATTAATTGAATTTTATTATGAGTTAAGTAATTAGAAGTATAGAAGTAATGACTTCATGGAACTTTACAAATATATATTTGTATAAATGTAAAAAAAATGGAGTTGTTATATAATTGGTATTAGAGCAGGTCGATCCTAGACAGCCTGTGGGTGGATGGTTATCTGAATTGATCTTATAGTGTCTTGAGTATGTTTGTGCTTATGTTGTGCAGGGGATCGGTGATTTCATATAGGTAAGAAATTATTAGTGTTTTCTATCTATATTCCAAGTTGATATTATGATTGCTGTAAATATTTTCGAACTAACTATTGGGCTTAATCAACTCAATAGCAGTATAACTCTATTTTTGCCATAGTAGGATATGGTACCACTGAGGAGGAACCCTGCAAACAATGCAAAAGAAACCCTGCACAACTTGGCTACAGCAATTTGAGACCAAGTCACAGCCATCAATCAAATTTTGCAACATCTCCAGAATAGTAACAACTTGAATGGAGAAAATAATGAAAAGAATCTAGTGGCTAGAAATGATAATGGCCTATTTGAGTTCCTTAGAACCAGACCACCTTCTTTCCAAGGTGGTTATAGCTTAATGGTAGCCGAAACATGGATAAGGGAATTGGAAAAGATCTTTGAGGTGATGAGCTACACTAATGAGTAATAGGTTATCTTTATTGCATAAATGCTGAGTGTTTGTGGCGAAGGGCTAGAGAACTACTAACTCACCAAAAGAGGCATATCACCTTACAGGTGTTTAAGGACATTTTCATAGAGAAGTACTTTCTAAGTATTGTGTAGGCTGAGAAGGAGATCGAATTTCTCTAACTCAGACAGGGTAACATGTCAGTAGACCAATACATCGCTAAGTTTGAAGAGTTGTCTAAGTTCTCCTTTTACTTGAGGTTTAACCCTGATGAAGCATGAAAGGTTGTTAAGTTTGAAATAGGACTGAATCTAGAAATTAGGAATACAATAATAGCTTTGGAAATAAGGGAGTTTATGCCATTGATAAATAAATATAGACTTTTGGAGAAGAGTTTAAAGCAATTGGATGATGAGAAGTAGAGGCAAAACCTGTGGAAAAGGAAGCAAAGTTTCCCTAACCTTGGCAAAAATATGAAGGGAAGAAGATATAGAGCTGGTAAAAGGCCATTGATTGTGGGTCCCTGACCTTTCCAATAAGACCTCGCCACAGTCAAGTGCACTAAGTACAGACATGTGCATGATAACTGTCCATGCTACATAGGACCAGATGTCTGCTTTAAATACAGACATAAGGGTCATTTTACGAAGAACTACCCACAGAATGTAGGGAAACAGCTGGAATAGAGGCCTCAGGTGAAAGGAAGAGTTTTCACCCTGAGCAGCCAAGAGGCAATTCAATCCTCCGTAATGATTCAAGGTACGTGCTACATCTATGGATTTGCTCTTATAGTATTGTTTGACTCTGGTGCTAGTCATTCATTTATATTGAAAGAATGTATTAGGAAGTTTTAGTATCCTATTTCTAAAACCCCCTATGAGCTATCTGTAGTAACTCCCACAAGGGAAAGGGTCTTAACTTCCTCTGTATGTAAAGATTGTCAGGTTACCATCCAAGAGAAATTTTTTTTGTAGACCTCGTCTATCTACCTTTAAGAGGTATTAATGTCATTCTACAGTTAGACTAGATGTCTAAAAATTGGTCTTACTAAATTGTTGTACCAAGACTGTTGAAATTCTACCTTCTACTCCACAAGAGGAGATGTAGTTATTGATACTAAATGCCAATCAAGTCAATTGGGAGTTGAAGAGTGGAGTACTTACGTACATTCTCTTGTGTTTATCAAACCTAGAAGTCAAACTGAAGCTTAATGAAATCCCAATAGCTAATGAGTTTCTTGAAGATATGTTAAGGGCCTGTGTGATAGAGCAAGGTAAAGGATGGGATAAGTACATACCTTTAGTGGAGTTTGCTTATAATAATAGCTATCATTCTAGTATTAAGATGGCCCTCTACAAAGCTTTATATGGTAGGAAGTGCCAATCTCCACTCTATTGGTTTGAGGTAGGAGAAAACAACTTGCTTGGTCCTGACCTAGTTCAACAAACCACTAAGCAAATCAGGATCATACGAGACAAAATACTTATAGATCAGAGTCAGTAAAAGAGTTACTATGATAAGAGATATAGACCTCTGGAGTTTGGGGAAAGAGACCATGTATTTCTAAAGTTTTTCTCGACTACTGGAGTTGGTAGGTTTCTTAAGACCAGAAAGCTAAGTCTCGATTTTTGGGACCCTACCAAATTTTGAGGAAAGTAGGGACGTCAGTATAACAAGTTGCCCTCCCACCTAATTTTTCCAACCTACATAATGTTTTCCATGTATCATAGCTCCGAAAGTATCTTCTAGATTCTTCACATGTAATACTGGATAAACCAATCTAAATAAAGGAGAACATGACATATCAACTAGTACTGGCATCCATATTAGACATTGATGTGAAGTAATTGAAGAATAAGACTATTCCCTTGGTTAAGGTGTTATGGGAAGGTTTGACACCGGAAGAAGCAACTTGGGAGCTGGAAGAAGTCATGAGGAAGAAATATCTACAATTGCACTTATTAGGTAATTTCTGAAATTTTGATGACAAAATTTCTTTTAGGGGGACAGAAATGTAACATCCCTAATTTCATTTCTTTCATTACTAAAGGTACATAAATATTTAATTAAGAAAATAAAATTTATTAAACAATTTTTAAAATATAAGCCATAGAAATTCTTCACCTTATGTGTATGCATAGAAAATGTTTCTAACATTAAGGAATAGGTAAAGAGAGAAAACCTAATAGGAAAAATTAGAAATAACGTGCTAAAGAGGGGTAAAATTCTTGGGTAAGAAAGATAATTTTTTTGAAGTAAATAAAGGTCTTAAAATTTCAAGAAGATTGGATTAGAGTAATTTTTCCTAATTCATGAACTAGAGTTCCTAAGTTTAACATCTTGACCCATACATTTGGGCTTTCACCTATGGACACTTCATATAGATTTTTTTCACTTCACATGAGTTTCTAGTAAGCTAGTAAGCCAAATGGATAACCTAAGCAAGAGATATAACATAGACTTGAACTAGAATATAGAGGTTAGACCAATAGCCCAAATATTATGAAAGTGTGGCCAAGCCCTCCATGAGAGGTAGGAATTTTAGCCAAAGTAAAGGAAATGGGCAAGAATGAGCCCAAATCCAAGAAGGAAAATTAAGAATCATGTGATGAAATAGTAGTGTAATAATAATTAAGATTAGGTCACATGGCATTAAGAATCCGTTATGTAAGCTTCTGTGTTTGAATTAGGGAAGTTCCAATTAGTAAGCAGTGGTCAGAAAATGGTTAACTAGGGAAGAATCCGTTATGTAAGCTTCTGTGTTTGAATTTTTGAGAAATATTTGTAGGGAATTAAAAGAAATGGTTAGCATGAAAAATATAGATATATGACTCACGAATTTTTAGCCACTAGAATCACTCAATTTAGAGTTCATAAAATGATTATGTTCATGGTATGATTCCATTATACTAATAATTTTTGGTAATGATTATACTTTGACAATAAATTATGGCATGTGAGTATAATGAACATACTTATTATTGAAATCATATTTTTGGCTACTAATGTGAAAAGAAAAGAAAAGAGACAAGCACAGTCACATGATGGTCCGTGTGGTGCGCCAGTAGGGTATGCCCTACTCACGTTTATGATTATGCTATTAAGAAAAGAAAGAAAAAGTCTGCCATGTCAGACGGAGCAAGAAAAGCCCGTATCAGAAAGTAGAAAGTACTCACTCTGACCAGGGTAGCTTGATATGAAAATAAGTTGATAACCATCATATGATATTCTGAAAATAGTTACTCATGTCATACATATCATTACTGCACAATTTTCATGTGTATAGATAAAGTGCATTCATGTGACATAAGATATTTTCTGTAGTTTATACAGATGAACATGATGTGATGAGCAATATTGATGATGATTAGGATTTATTATTAAACCTATTGAGATTTAATTCTCACTATATTTCTATATCATATTCAAAAAACTAGTTATGCAGATTTTTTTTATAGCTCTGGCTTTTAGTGCACGTTGGATTGAGTTACTATATTTTGGGCAGATCCCAGAAATTAATAAGGTGTTTGTGGTCAAGTTGGCTAAGATTTAGATGAAAGTACATCACCCGCACCCGTATCTCCGAAATTGGTCAATATGGATGAATAAGATGTAGTTATTTATGTGTTTGATTTTTGTATGGACGTTTTGATTAATGATGTGTATGTGAACTCAGAATTGTATTAGTGTTAATGGTAGACCTTAAACCTTCATTATGCTTGGTTAAATTAATTGAATGTTATTATGAGTCAAGTAATTTTAAGTAAATAAGTAATGACTTCATTGGACTTTACAAATATATATTTGTATATATGTAAAAAAAATAGAGTTGTTAGAAGAAGTATTCCATAAGATTTTTCTCATGCACAACTTGTTCTTCCATTTTTCATGTTGATCCAGCAAAATCTAATGTCTCAATTGTACAATCAATGGCTGACCCTAAACTTTTCTTAACTAACCGCTTATCTTTATCATGTTTCCAAGCACATATAAACCAAAAGAAAAATTACAGTCAGAAACAAATATTTTTTTTATTACCAAAGAGAATCTAACTACACAATGTCTATTAGTAACAAAATGCAAACACCACAAAAAAACAAATTGAAAAATTATACACAAGAAAAGAAATTTGTTAGCAGTAATGGGTAGTAATTTAATTGGTAAGTTCCTACGAAAGTATAAAGAAATCACAATGGTTTCACTTAAAACCCAAACTTCTTATGCCCTTTTAACCCTGTTGATAAAATTAACTAATTTTACATACCCAAGTTACCACAGCACTTTTCAAGAGAAATAAAAAAAATTATACAAAGAATAAACAAATACTCTAAACTATAACTAGTTGAAGAATTATACTTACCTGGATCCAAATAGTTTTTCTGTCGCAATCCCTAAAAACGGTGCCAAAAACTTTTTGTTTTAATTAAAACTTGCAAGTACACAAATCTATTGGAGTATAGACTTAGTTGTATGCAAAATTGATCCCACAAGGATTGACAATTGAGGGAAAATATAATTTATATCCAAAATAAATATTTCTAGCCTAGTTGCCAATATTTTTGTTTTGTGAGAAGAACATTGAACAAAATATGCAAAGAATTAATATACTAAAATTAAATAGGAATGTATCAAGGTAAAGAAACATGCTAAGGTTAGGGGATCCACCCTTGGTATATCAAATAAAGATAAATTTAACTCTTTTGTAACTCAATTAAATCCTCACATGAATAGGGTTCTAATTGAAAGATATGTTAATTTAAGCTCAACTTTGTTTAGACATTAATTATATTTACCTCCTTTTTATTGTATTACTAATATATAAAATATTCTTGCAAAATGCATTCAAGCATACATTGTGCTAATCAACATATTGTCTACAATAAATCAAATTGATTCAAGCATTTATTGTGCAAAATATTGTCTACAATATATCAAGATTCACACTTTACAAGATTAAAATATGCAAAAAAGTGAGAAAGGTAGAAAAATAATTAACATAATAAAATAAAATAAAATAGGTGGCAACACCAACCATAATAATAACATAAAGTAGGCAGAAAAACCAGTCATTAAGAATGAAAATAATAATAGAGAGGCGGCAGAGCCGTCCTTTCAAAAAGAACATAAGAAAAGAAATAAGAAGGTAAATTCAATCATCAAATATAAACATTTAAATTAAGAGTTAGATGAATTATTATTCTCATACCAAGTGTTTCACCCTTTCATCTTAGCATTTGGAGATTAGTTCTCTATAATCAAGACAATAAAGCAAATGGAAAGAAGAAGAAGCATGATAATATTATGAAAGAAAGTAAAAATACAAAATGTCTAAAGAGAGAATAATATTACATGCACTTAAAACTAAAAAAAAAATTTCCCAAACTCTTCTAATTCACCTCCCCACAAGCCTTCTCAAACCCTCTATTTATAGATACAATTACGTGTGGACATTGTCAACTATGGTGGCTACAAGTTGTATTAAGTTGACAATTTAGGTTCTATCACATGTATTGAAATTGAATTTTGAATTTCTCCTTGAAATCCAGCAAGTGTTTTGACTCCATGAACATGAAAGTTGTAGAAAATTTCATTATCTTTCCTTCAAGACAAATTGTGGACAAATTGGATAAAACGTTTGTGACTTATGGTCAAAATACTGGAGAAAGGTCGAGCTGGACTACAACAGCCAACATATTCTATTCTAGCCTAATTATGGCCATTTTAGTATCCTAATTTGCTAACCATGTGAACATGAAAGTTGTACAAAAATTGTTTTGCTACTAACCTACCAAGTTTTAAACATATTAGATATGTATTTTCTTATATACGTCCCAAACACTACAGCAAGGTTGGGCTGAAAAAATAGTAAACAAATTTTTAATATTGGGTGTTCTGCCTTGAATCTTTATGTTTTAGTTCTTTTGGAAATGCCATTAAAAATTAAGATTTGATTAACGCATACATCCATTAGGATGTATCTCAAGAGTCAATAAGATAATGCTCCTCACTCAATGTAACATCCCTAATTTCGTTTCATGTATTAATGAAAGTACAAAAGTATTCAAAATAACATCCATAATTTCATCTCTTTTACTGATAAAGGTACATAAATATTTAATTAAGGAAATAAAATTTATTAGACAATTTTTAGATATCTAAGGAAATATAATCCTTAGAAATTCTTCACCTTACGTGTATGTATAGAAATGTTCTAATATTAATGGAATATGTAAAGAAAGAAAACCTAAGAGGAAATATTAGAAACAAACATGCTAAAGAAAGTTGAAATTCTTAAGTAAGGAAGATAAATTTTTGTGAAGTAAGTAAAGGTCTTAAAATTTCAAGAAGATCGGATTACGGTAATTTTTATTAATTTAAGAGCAAAAGTTACTAAGTTTAGTATCTCCACCCATAAATTGGGCTTTCACCTATGGACACTTCATATAGAGTTTTTGTACGTCACATAAATTTTTAACAAGCCAATAGGATAGCCCAACGAAGAAATAAAACATAGACTTGGACTAGGATATAGAAATTGGACCGGTAGCCCAAAAATCATGAAATGTGACCAAGCCTATTATGAAAGGTAGAATTTTAACCAAAGTAAAGAAAATAGGTAATAATGAGCCCAAACCTAATAGGAAAAATAAAAATAAAAATAAAAGTAAAGTGATGAAATAATGGTGTAATTAAGATTAGGTGACATGGCATTAAGACAAAAATTTAGCAAGTGGTGTGATATCCTACATTCATAATTTTAGCAAGTGGTCTGATAATACAAGGATTTAGGACAAAACATCTATATCCTACACTCATAATTTTAGCAAGTGGTATGATAATACATGGCATTAGGACAAAACATTCCTATCCCACACAAATAATTTCAACCAAATAATGGAGATTCAAGGGCTAAAAATTTGCCACCTAAAAAGACAAACCTATCATACTTTATCAAGACAAAAGAAAAAGGAAATGAATCCCTAAATCAAAGGGACCTTGTCCCTTATCATAGAAACATATTATCATAATTTTCAAAATACAAATCTCCATTTGCTATGCATATCTTGACTAAGGAAGAGGAAGACAAGAACATAAGTTATTTGTTTTTCAAAAATTCAACAAAGTGTATCCTAATTGTGATAAGGTAGACCCATGATCATAAAAGGTGAATTATTTGATGGTCTATTTAAGCAAAACCCACCCTTACAACATTAGAATTTTTGTCCAAGTGAGGGAGAGGAAAATAGAAGCAAGGTAGAGTGAGGAAATGAGAGGAAAAAAGGAAGAAAGAGGAAGGAGAAGTCTAGAGGACTATGTGCTCTAGGTAAGTTTAACGATATTTCTTTTTGAAGAAAACTTTTGAAACTTATAATATTTATATGAGATTTTGATCTTAGAACTTTGATGATTGGTCATGGATGTTGCTATATCATGTCACATATTATGTATGTTTGAATATTTAGGCTGGTGTAGATAGTTCTGCATAGGTATGGCTATGCATGACAAACTTTTAAGGTTCGATGTTTAACATTCTAGAAAGAATTCGTTATGAATTAAAACAAATGGTTAACATATATTTCTCACAGATTTTTAGCCACTGGAATCACTCAATTTAGACTCCATATGAGGTAGACATGGTTCGAATAGTAAGCAGTGTTCAGAAAATGGTTAATCAGGGAAGAATATGTTAAGATAGCTTCTGTGTTTTTATTTTTAGAAATTTTTTGTAGGGAATTAAAATAAATGATTAACATAAGAATTATATATATATGTGTCATGGATTTGTAGCCACTGGAATCACTCAATTTAGATTCCATATGAGGTAGATATGGTCTAATTAGTAAGCATTGGTCAAAAAATGGTTAATCGGGGAAGAATACGTTAGGATAGCTTCTGTGTTTTAATTTCTGGGAATTGTTTGTAGGGAAATAAAATAAATGGTTAACATAAGAATTATAGACATATGTGTCACGGTTTTTTAGCCACTGAAATCACTCAATTTAGAGTCTGTATGAGGTAGATATGGTCCGATTAGTAAGCAGTAGTCAGAAATTGGTTAATCAGGAAAGAAGATTTTTGGATAGCTTCTGTGTTTTAATTTCTGGGAACATTCTATAGGGAATAAAAATAAATGATTAACATCAAAGTTATTAATATATGTGTCATAGATTTTTAGCAACTGGAATAAATTAATTTGGAATTCCTATGAGGGAGATATGGATAGATTAGTAGGTAGAGGTCAGAACCTATCCGAGAAGAAATAACTTGTATTTTGAGAGACTAATATCACCTTGATTTCGTAATATTTCGATAAACTATTCAACATAATAGTTTTAGATAATAGTTTTTTCTTTAAATTGACACTAAGATCACCTACATTGGAGTTAAATTGAGAGAGTTATACTCTGATTAGTAAGAGAAGGTTAGATAGGATGAAAACCTACATCAAGAAAATAAAGAAATAAAATTAATATTTAAAAAAGAAGAAAAATCTTATAAATGAAAATAATAAATGACTAGTATATGTCATAGCCATTGCCATTGTATGAACTTCTTACCATCTTAAGTGTGAAATGTTGACATGGAAATATTTTATAAAGTAATATTTGAAATGGTTATGTTCATGGCATGATTACCAATGATTTTTGGTAATAGTTATATACTTGTTATTGAAAGCATATTTTTGGCTATCATTGTGAAAAGAAAAGAAATGAGCAAGGTCACATGGCAATCCGTGTGGTGCACAAGTAGGGGATGCCCTACCAACAGTTATGATCATGTTAATGAGAAAAGAAAGAGAAAGTGGGCCATGTCGGACGGAGCGAGAAAAGCCCGTACAAGAGAGTAGAAAGTACTCACCTTGACCGGGGTAGCTTGATATGAGAATAAATTGATAGTCATCATATGATATTCTGAAAATAGTTAATCTTGTCATACATGTTATTATTGTACGATTCTCATGTGCATAGATATAGTGCATTCATGTGACCAAAGATATTTGCTGTAATTTATACAGCTGAACATGACGTGATGAGCTATATTGATAATGATTTATTGTTGAACTTACTGGAATTTAATTCTCACTATATTTCCATATCATGTTCAGAAAATTAGTTATGCATATTTTTCTATGACTCTGGCTGTTAGTGCACATTGGATCGAGTACTTTATGTTGGGCAGATCCCAGAAGCAAATAAAATGTTTGTGGTCAAGTTGGCTTAGATCCCGGTGAAGGTGCAACCACCCGAAACTGTATCTTTGGAATTGATCAACCAGAATAAATAAGATGTAGATTTTTATGTGTTTGATATGTTGTATGTATGTTTTGATTAATGACATGTATGTAAACTCTGTGTTGTATAAATTAAATAAATGTTAGTTTGAGTTAAGTTGTAATGAGGTAATAACTTCATGGTATTTTAAAAAAAAATTGATACTTAAATGGAGTTGTTACATAATTGGTATCAGAAGTGGTCAATCCTAGATGGCCAATGGGTGGATGGTTATCTGAATCGATCTTATAGTGTCTTGAGTATGTTTATGGTTGTGCTGTGTAGAGATCAGTGAATTCATATAGGTAAGAAATTACTAGTGTTTCCTACCTACGTGCCGAGGTGGTGTTAAGACTGCTGTTAAATATTTTTGAACTAACTATTGGGCTTGATCACCTCAATAGCAGTATAACTTTGTTTTTGCCACAGTAGGAAATAGCACCACCAAGGAGGAATCCGACAAATAATGCGAAGGAAACCCTGCACAACCTGGCCACGGCAATTCGAGACCAAGTCATGACTACTAATCAAATTCTACAATACCTCCAGAATGCTAATAACTTGAATGCTGTGAATGGTGTTAACAACTGAATGGATGGAAATGATAACGGCATATCCGAGTTCTTGAGGACTAGGCCACCTTGTTTTCAAGGCGGCTTTGACCCGATTGTAGCTGAAAGATGGATAAGAGAGTTAGAGAAAATCTTTAAAGTGATGGGCTGTACTGAGGACAGCAAGTAATCTTTGCTGCATATATGCTAAAAGATGAAGCAGAATACTGGTGGTGTGGAGCTAGAGAACTTTTAGCTCACCAGGGAAGGCAGACCACTTGGCAGGTGTTCAAAGACACCTTTTGGAAAGTATGTTCCAAGTACTGTGAGGGCAGAGAAAGAGATCGAATTTCTCCAACTCCAGTAGGGTAGTATGACTATAGATCAATACATCGCGAGGTTCGAGGAATTGTCTAAGTTCTCCTCTTATTTGCGATTTAACCCTGATGAAGCATGGAAGGCTGTTAAGTTCAAAGCGAGACTGAACCCAGACATAAAGAATGTTGTTGTAGCTATGGAGATTAGAGAGTTTGTGCCTTTGATCAATAAATGCAGACTCTTAGAGAAAAGTTTAAAGGCAGTGGAGGACGAAAAGCAAAGGCGAAACCTATGGAAAAGGAAGAGAATATTTCCCAACCCTAGCAAGAACGTGAGAAGAAGTGGATATAGAACTGGTAAGAGGCCATTGACTGCAGGTCCCAGACCTTTCCAACAAGACCTCACCCTAGTTAAGGGCGTTAAGTGCAGATGCATGCATGGTAATCGGCCATGCTACATGGGACAAGATGTCTGCTTCAACTGCGGATAGAAGGGTCATTTTGTGAAAAACTACCCATAGAATGTAGGGAAGCAGCCAGAACAGAGGCCTCAGGTGAAAGGAAGGGTTTTCACCTTGAGCGGCCAAGAGGCAGCTCAATCTTCTGAAATCATTCAAGGTACATGCTATATCTATGGATTTGCTCTTATGGTGTTATTTGACTCTGGTGCTAGTCATTCATTTATATCAGAAGAATGTATTAGAAAGTTTCAGTTTCCTATTTCTGAAACGCCCTATGAGCTATCGGTAGTAACCCCTACAGGAGAAAGGGTATTAACTTTCTCTGTATGTAAGGACTATGAAGTCACCATCCAGGAGAAAAATTTTTATGTAGACCTTGTCTGTTTACCTTTAAGAGGTATTGAGGTCATTCTAGGGTTAGACTGGATGTCTAGAAATCGAGTTTTGCTGAATTGTTGTAACAAGACCATTGAATTTTTACCTCCTGCTCCGAAAGAGGAGGTCCAGTTATTGATGCTTAATGCCAATCAAGTTAATAAGGAGTTGAAGAATGGAGTACTTGAATACATTCTCTTGTATTTATCAAACCTAGAAGTCGAATCGAAGCTTGATAAAATCTCAATAGCCAACGAGTTTCCTGAAGTATTTCCATCAGATATTCCAGGCTTACCTCCCAAGAGAGAGATAGAGTTCTCTATTGATCTCCTACCTAGGACAAGGCCTATCTCTATTGCACCATATAGAATGGCCTCGAAGGAACTATAGGAACTCAAGAAACATTTGGAGGAACTATTAGACAAGTAATTCATTAGATTGAGTGTATCACCTTGGGGAGCTCCTGTATTGTTTGTTCAAAAGAAAGACGGGAGCTTGAGACTATGGATAGATTACAGACAACTGAATAAGGTGACTATCAAAAAAAAGTACCCTCTCCCTAGGATAAATGACTTATTAGATCAACTGAAGGGAGCCTCCATCTTTTCTAAAATTGACTTGAGGTCAGGATATTATCAGATTAGGATCAAGGAGGAGGACGTACCAAAAACTGCCTTCAGGACTAGGTATAGACACTATGAATATCTCATAATGCCTTTTGGGTTGACGAATGCACCTGTAATTTTCATGGATTACATGAATCGCATTTCTTGACCCTACCTAGATCAATTTTTTGTAGTGTTCATTGATGACATCTTGATATATTCTAAGAGTGAGAAAGAACATGAATAACATCTCCGAATCGTGTTGCAAGTGCTGAAAGAGAAAAAGTTATATGCCAAATTGGAGAAGTGTGAATTTTGGCTGTCAGAGGTGAAGTTTCTCAGACATGTCATCTCTAATAGAGGGGTAGCCGTAGATCCTAGCAAGACGAAAGCAGTGATTCAGTGGGAGAGACCTAAGACGGTTACGGAAGTCAGAAGTTTCCTGGGTTTGGCAGGATACTACAAGAGGTTTATACAAAACTTCTCTCATATAGCCTTGCCATTGACTAAATTGACCAGGAAAGGAAGTCCTTTCAAATAGACTGATCAATGTGAAGCTAGTTTCCAGGAGCTTAAGACAAGACTGACCAATCCTCATGTTTTAATTATTCCAGACTCCACAGGACATTTTGAAGTGTATAGTGACGCTTCAAAGAAATGGATAGGATGTGTGTTGATGCAATATAAGAGAGTAGTTGCTTACGCCTCTAGGCAACTGAGACCCCATGAAGGAAACTATCCAACCCATCATCTTGAATTGACGGCAGTAGTGTTTGCCTTAAAGATTTGGAGACACTATTTGTACTGGGCAACCTTTGAAGTATATTGTGATCATAAGAGTCTTAAATACCTCTTTGATCAGAAGGAGTTAAATATGAGGCAACGAAGATAGGTAAAATTCGTCAATGACTACAAGTTTAAGATACAATATCATCCCGAAAAGGCAAATGTTGTAGCAGATGCCTTGAGTCAAAAATCTCTACACATGGGTCAGATGATAGTGTATGAGATGCAGATGCTAGAGGAGTTTTGAAATTCGAAGCTAGCCACTACTCTTACTCCAAAGAAGCTAGTCATTAATGGTTTAAGTATGGGGTGTCACCTTAGAGCCTAGATCAAAGAGGCTCAAGCTCACGACCAATACTTATAGGATCATAAAGACCAAGGTAATTTTTCTATCATGGAAGATGGAGCAATCATGTATCAGGGAAGGATTTGTGTCCCTCAAGAACGAGAGTTGAGGACTAAGATCCTGCAGGAAGCACATCAGAGTAAATACACAGTCTATTCTGAATGCATTAAAATGTACCAGGATTAAAAGAGGATGTATTGGTAGCTAGGGATGAAAAAGGACATTGCCGAGTTTGTGGCGAAATGTCTCATTTGTCAAATGGTGAAGGTGGAGCATCAAAAGCCAGCGAGATTTTTACAACCTCTTGAGATCCCTAAATGGAAATGGGACAGTATCTCAATAGACTTTGTTGTGGGATTACCTAAGACTTCAGTGGGACATGACTCTATCTGGGTAATAGTTGAAAGATTAACCAAATCTGCTCACTTTTTGCCCAGAAAAATTAACTATTCACTGGATAAATTAGCCCAATTGTACATCTAGGAAATAGTTATACTGCATGAAATTCCCTTAAATATCGTTTCTGATAGAGATCTGAGGTTCACATCAAGTTTTTGGAAGGCATTACAGGAAGGTTTTGGTACTCAGTTGCGGTTCAGTACTGCCTACCATCCTCAGACTGACGGGTAGACAGAACGAACCATTCAAACCTAGAAGATATGTTGAGGGTCTATGTGATAAAGCAAGGTAAAGGATGGGATAAGTACCTACCTTTAGTAGAGTTTGCTTATAATAATAACTATCACTCTAGTATTAAGATGGCCCCTATGAATCTTTATACGGTAGAAAGTGCCGATCTCCACTATGTTGGTTTGAGGTAGGAGAAAAGAACTTGTTGGGTCCTGATCTAGTTCAACAAACCACTGAACAAATCAGGATGATATGAGAAAAAATACTTATAGCTCAGAGTCGACAAAAGAGTAACTACGATAAGAGACATAGACCTCTAGAGTTTGAGGAAGGAGACCATGTATTTCTGAAACTTTCTTCGATTACTGGAGTTGGTAGGTCTCTCAAAACAAGAAAGCTAAGTCCACAATTTTTGGGACCCTACCAAATTCTGAAGAAAGTAGGGACATCGGTATATCAAGTTGCTCTCCCACCTAATTTGTCCAACTTGCATAATGTTTTCCATGTATCACAGCTCAGGAAGTATCTTCCAGACTCCTCACATGTTATACGAGATGAACCAATCCAAATAAAGGAGAACATGATATACCAGCTAGTACTAGCATCTATATTGGACACTGACGTGAAGCAATTGCGGAACAAAACTATTCCCCTAGTTAAGGTGTTATGGGAAGGTTTGACTCTGGAAGAAGCAACTTGGGAGATAGAAGAAGTCATGAGGAAGAAATATCCGAAATTGTTCTTATTAGGTAATTTCTGAAATTTTGAGGACAAAATTTCTTTTAGGGGAAGAGAAATGTAACATCCCTAATTTCGTTTCATGTATTAATAAAAGTACAAAAGTATTCAAAGTAACATCCATAATTTCATTTCTTTTGTTGATAAAGGTACATAAATATTTAATTAAGGAAATACAATTTAGTAGACAATTTTTAGATATCTAAGGAAATATAATCCTTAGAAATTCTTCACATTACCTGTATGTATAGAAATGTTCTAATATTAATGGAATAGGTAAAGAAAGAAAATCTAAGAGGAAATATTAGAAATAAATATGCTAAAGAAAGGTGAAATTCTTAAGTAAAGAAGATAATTTTTGTCAAGTAAATAAAGGTCTTAAAATTTCAAGAAGATCGGATTAGGGTAATTTTTATTAATTTAAGAGCAAAAGTTACGAAGTTTAGTATCTCCACCCATAAATTGGGATTTCACCTATGGACACTTCATATAGAGTTTTTCTACTTCACATAAATTTTTAGCAAGCCAATAGGATAGCCCAATAAAGAAATAAAACACAGACTTGGACTAGGATATACAAATTGGACCGGTAGACCAAAAATCATGAAAATGTGACCAAGCCAATTATGAAAGATAGAATTTTAACCAAAGTAAAGAAAATAGGCAAGAATGAGCCCAAACCCAAGAGGAAAAATAAAAGTAAAGTGATGAAATAATGGTGTAATCAAGATTAAGTGACATGGCATTAAGACAAAAATTTAGCAAGTGGTGTGATATCCTACATTCATAATTTTAGCAAGTGGTATGATAATACAAGGCTTTAGGACAAAATATCTATATCCTACACTCATAATTTTAGCAAGTGGTATGATAATACATGGCATTAGGACAAAACATTCCTATCCCACACAAATAATTTCAACCAAATAATGGAGATTCAAGGGCTAGAAATTTTGCCACCTAAAAAGGCAAACCTATCATACTTGATTAAGACAAAAGAAAAAGGAAATGAATCCCTAAATCAAAGGGACCTTGTCCCTTATCTTAGAAACATATTATCATAATTTTCAAAATACAAATCTCCTTTTGCTATGCATATCTTGACTAAGGAAGAGGAAGACAAGAACATAAGTTGTTTGTTTTTCAAAAATTCAACAAAGTGTATCCTAATTGTGATAAGGTAGACCCATGATCATGAAAGGTGAATTATTTGATGGTCTATTTAAGCAAAACCCACCCTTACAACATTAGAATTTTTGTCCAAGTGAGGGAGAGGAAAAATAGAAGCAAGGTAGAGTGAGGAAATGAGATGAAGAAAGAAAGAAAGAGGAAGGAGAAGTTTAGAGGACTAAGTTCTCCAGGTAAGTTTAACAATATTTCTTTTTGAAGAAAAATTTTGAAACTTATAATATTTATATGAGATTTTGATCTTAGAACTTTGATGATTGGTCATGGATGTTGCTATATCATGTCACATATTATGTATGTTTGAATACTTAGGCTGGTGTAGATAGTTCTGCATAGGTATGGCTATGCATGGCAAACTTTTATGGTTTGGTGTTTAACATTCTGGGAAGAATCGGTTAGGAAATAAAACAAATGGTTAACATAAAAAATGTAGATCTATATCTCACAGATTTTTAGCCACTTGAATCACTCAATTTAGAGTCTATATGAGGTAAATATGGTCCGAATAGTAAGCAGTGGTCATAAAATGGTTAATCAGGGAAGAATATGTTACGATAGCTTATGTGTTTTAATTTTTGGAAATTTTTTGTAGGGAATTAAAATAAATGGTTAACATAGAAATTGTAGATATATGTGTCACAGATTTGTAGCCACTAGAATCACTCAATTTAGAGTCCATATAAGGTAGATATGGTCCGATTAGTAAGCAGTGGTCAGAAAATAGTTGATCAGGGAAGAATATGTTAGTATAGCTTCTATGATTTAATTTCTGGGAATTATCTATAGGAAATTAAAATAAATGGTTCACATAAGAATTATAGATACATGTGTCATGGATTTTTAGCCACTAGAATCACTCAATTTAGAGTCCGTATGAGATAGATATGGTCCGATTAGTAAGCAGTGGACAGAAATTAGTTAATCAGAAAAGAATATTTTTGGATAGCTTCTGTGTTTTAAATTCTATAGGGAATTAAAATAAATGATTAACATCAAAGTTATTGATATATGTGTCATGGATTTTTAACCACTAGAATAACTTAATGTGGAATTCTTATGAGAGAGATATGGACAGATTAGTAGGTAGAGGTCAGAACCTATCCGAGAAGAAATAACTTGTATTTTGAGGGACTAATATCACCTTGATTGCTTAATATTTCACTAAACTGTTCAACATAATACTTTTAGATAATTGTTTTTTCTTTAAATTGACACCAAGATCACCTACATTGGAGTTAAATTGAGGGAGTTATACTCTGATTAGTAAGAGAAGGTTAGATAGGATGAAAACCTGCATCAAGAAAATAAAGAAATAAAATTAATATTTAAAAAAGAAGAAGAATCTTATAAATGAAAATAATAAATGACTAGTATATGCCATAGCCATTACCATTGTATGAACTTCTTACCATCTTAAGTGTGAAATGTTGACATGGAAATATTTTATAAAGTGATATTTGAAATGGTTATGTTCATGGCATGATTACCAATAGTTTTTGGTAATAGTTAAATACTTGTTATTGAAAGCATATTTTTGGTTATCATTGTGAAAAGAAAAGAAATGAGCATGGTCATATGGAAATCTGTGTGGTACACCAGTAGGGGATGCCTTACCAACGGTTATGATCATGTTAATGAGAAAAGAAAGAGAAAGTGGGCCATGTCGAACGGAGCGAGAAAAGCCCGTACCGGAGAGTAAAAAATACTCACCTTGACCGGGGTAGCTTGATATGAGAATAAATTGATAATTATCATATGATATTCTAAAAATAGTTAATCCTGTCATACATGTTATTATTGTATGATTCTCATGTGCATAGATATAGTGCATTCATGTGACCAAAGATATTTGTTGTAGTTTATACAGCTGAACATGACGTGATGAGCTATATTGATAATGATTTATTGTTAAATTTATTGGGATTTAATTCTCACTATATTTCCATATCATGTTCAAAAAATTAGTTATGCAGATTTTTTCATGACTCTGGCTTTTAGTGCACGTTGGAACGAGTACTTTATATTGGGCAGATCCCAGTAGCAAATAAAATGTTTGTGGTCGAGTTGGCTTATATCCCGGTGAAAGTGCAACCACCCGCACCTGTATCTCTGGAATTGGTCAACCAGAATAAATTAGATGTAGATTTTTATTTGTTTGATATGTTGTACATATGTTTTGATTAATGACATGTATGTAAACTCTGTATTGTACAAATTAAATAAATGTTAGTTTGAGTTAAGTTGTAACGAGGAAATAACTTCTTGGTATTTTAAAAAAAAATTGATACTTAAATGGAGTTGTTACTCTCAACCATCCTCAATGAATTTATTTTGTCTGCATAATTTAAAGACATCATTCCCAAAAAAACTACAATTTACCTTTGACTCCTTCAATTGAGTTCATTTTCTATTGTTCTCTCCATCTGTAAAAAAAATACAAAAACTAAAGACAAATATGGGAGATAAATGCTTAATTATGGAAAAAAGATAAGATAACTATTTAATTTTTAAGTATAAAACTCATTCATTGGTAACCCACTAGATAGATTCACATGTGCATCCAAAAGGCTTAGAATCCCTTCCCTCATTGTTCAGACCCATACTTTCCCCTCTTTTTTGCCTTAGTTTATGGAGATAAGGCATAATTTGAATTAAATAATACTTTCCATTGCAAATAAGTTATTAAACTTATTTTTTCCGAGTTCGAATAAAAAAACTCAATGCAATAAACAAGACACAAGATCTAGATAATCATTTTAAACTATAATTTGTTTTATTTGGTTGAAGACAAAAATAGCTTCCCCTAGCACCTTAACCCCGATAATTGTCGCTCCATTATGGCATAAAATTTAACAATTTGTTTATGACAAATCTATAAAATATAGTGTATATTATTCGTATGAGGTTCTAACAAAGTCAAATACATAGACATAAATTGTCATGTCTCCTTCAAAATATTTTTTTTACGAACGTGCTTTGAGTTAAAGATAATTATATCTAAATAAATTCCTAGAACCTATCATTCAAGGAACTAAACAAGAATTTATTTGTTTTCCTAAAAGCAGAATGGTGTCTAAATGGATATAGCAAGATAAGGTATATCAACAAGGATTTTATGATCTACAATTGCTCAAGAAAGTAAGGGAACATTTTATAACATGGATAAGGTAGAATGGTGAATCTTGGTTTACAAAAATAATATTTCTTGCATTCTAATCCACATTTTGCTTACTTGCTAGCAACTTTCAGCAATTTTAAGTTAGTTCTTAATCTTATACATCAAATTACAAAAATCATATTTTTCTTTGTGGTCAATCTGGATTATGAAAAAGAAAAAAGAGTAGGTCAATATGATTTATGAGAGCAAAGTGAAAAAAAAATAGAGAGACAATTCCAAAACAATATTTAATTATTTAAGCTACCCTGGAATATAAGATAAAGTAGTGCTGACCTATAGGCACCCTCAATAGACAAAAAGTCTTCTCTAGACTAAGAGCATTGACTGCTGACATATTATATAACATACAAGCAATAAAAAAAAGGCAAACCACAAGAAATTAGAAAGAATATAAGGGAAAAGGGACTAGAATCTTTGACATGCTACTTACTTTCCCATCAAGATTTCTCATGACAACACCATCAATAACAGGAGATTTCCTTGCCTCGACATGGGAATTTCATTCATTCATTTCATGCCTCTTGCTACTGCATTACATTTGTCCTAAAACAGATTGAGAGAGAGGGAGAGAGTAGAGGCACATAATAAATTTAAATTAATTTAGGATATTTACATGTGGTAATAATATTGTTTATTTTATAACATATACTACTAGAATACTCAAATACCAGCACGAGGAATGCATTATAGCATAGTATTGTACATTAGAGCACATGAACTCCTAATTTATCTTTATGGTTGAGGGTAGCATAGATGCAAGATTACGGAACATGAATTCCCTAATATAGTTAAATTAGAGAGAATTCATTTATAAGGCACATAATGAAAACATTCTCGCAGAAAGTAAAAGGTTAAATTTGGCTTTAATATAAGTAAATGGTTTAATTAGATTTATTTAGAAAAGATGAATAGCACACACTCTCATTACTCTTTTAATAGTGAATAATATCAATTAAGCCCCATAAGGGTTAAATCATACCAACTATCCATAATGGTCCTGTAAATTGTAATAAATTTTAGCTTCATAAGGTTTGCCTATAATTGCAACATTTATTCAATAACTATGTCCCTGCCACCATGTATGTGCACAAGTATAGGCCCTTGGCCAAACAAAAATTTATTATTTGAATGTAGCCAAAGGAGGGCAGCTACACAAAAGGGATATTACATAGAAATAAAAGAACAAGTCATTGTCAACTCTATATCACATATATAGACCAAAGCTTCTTCTCTTAAAGCAAACTTCTCACCCTTGAAGAAAGACAAACTTAGGTCAAGTTTTATAAATTAATAGACAAAAAAATGAAAGAAAAAAAAATCCCCCAAGATGAAACATATAATTAAGATTTTCATTTGGAGACAAATATAAGACTAACTCACACTACTTGCAAATCATGACTATCAACTTCTTCATGTGTAAGCCAAGAAGGATCTAGTCTCTTTACTTCTACTACAACCAAACATGATAGTTCTCGGACTAACGATAAATAATATTGATGCAAAATTTTAAGTTTGTAAGACATTAGCAGTCAACATATAACATGTTATAAAGGAGTCACATGAAAAATAATGTGAGCACTTTAACGCTTACTCTATATAGGGATATACAATAAATATGTGGCAGCTAATATCATACAATACAACATGGTCAAAAAAAATACCTTATACCAAATGCTGCTTGTAAAATTTTTCTATCACCAAACAGAGCAAAAAGAGAAGGATTAACAATAGAATCCATAAAAGCAAGCACTTGGTTGGTGGACAAGGTGCAATTATGACTAAATTAGTTCCATAAATAGGAATGAGTTACTCTCATGCAATGTCGTAGCTCGTTGTTCATCTACTTCCACCTTCATTCCCACTAGTATCTTAACTTTCTCAAATGCTTTGTTCATCTTTTCCATTATTTTCCCATTCTTTGTCAAGAAAATTGACATATAAAGGATCTATGAGAAATACCATAATAAAACTTAGGTTCAATTTTCAAAAATATTATAGACATAGACAGGACAATGTCTCTCTGCATTAGTATACATTAACATAATTTCAAATCTAACAAATGTTTGAAACAAATACCGTCTGTAAATAAAAACCAACACACATAATAATAAAGTGACATAATACACTCAAGTTGGTGGTTTTCTTATAGATGTTTGTATTGTATTAGCTGTAGATCTCGTTGCAGCACTACCAATAAGACTCATTAGAATTTGTCCCTATTCACAGACAATAAAATTATTTATAATATTGTGAAAGCATACATGAAGGTGGATTCAGTTGGACCAACAAGTTTATAACTATACAGTTATGTAGACATGCAATTAATTAAATATAATTGATTCATCAGTTTTAGGCTTTCCAGCTTAGCAATAGTAGGACAAAAAGGTTAGAAGTGTTGAGACTATAATTATGATTATATTGCTAATTCAATGCTTGTGAATAGTTCCAAAAGGGAAATAATAGAGATAATAGAAAAAGGGGCTAATAATACAATAAAACAGTAACAATATTAATTCAAATATTGTATACTTAATTTGAAGATATACATAACTAATTTCTATTAATGCTTAATTATATTTACTTTTGGTAAGTTAAAGATATTTAAATAACTATTATCTACAAATTACAAAAGATAGTAGTTCTGGATGTTCCTAGTCTCTATTGTTCATCATGTTCTCCAATTGACAAGCATCACAAGCTAAGTTAGCTAATAACCCAGGTCAAGATTTAAGATCATACCCTTCTATCATGAATGAAAATAGGGTCTACACATGATCATCTCTCAGTGTGGAAGTACAATTATACTATGCCGAAAAAAGAGAAAACAAATGGCTTACATGGGAAAGTCCTTCTGCCACAGTTTAAGTTTGTGACTTGTGAGTGATAACAATTTAGATTATGCATAAAAGTAAATTTTTTGGATAAAATATTGTATAAAGTTCAAATCATGAAAGTTCAATAACTAAACTAAATTGATAATTTTAGTTAAATCAAGTTTGGTTAGTATATGAATGATTTGGTTTTAATTTATAAGCATATTTGATTTATAGTTTGTAGTTGAAATTATATAATGTAATTGAACCAAACATATCTTATCAAGGAATACATGTTAGAGAGATGCGATAAGAGAAGCCATCTATGACTGTAGCTTTTCTTTAAACTATGCTTGCAACCTCTCTTCTCGAACTCTCATCTCTTCACATACCTGCGCAACAACTTCTTTATGTAATTTCCTTTTATGTTCTTGAATTTCTTGAGGTATGATTTGATCAATGACTCTCTTGGAAGGAGGTTTCACACCATATCCTTTATCGTGCAAGAACCTCAACCTTTGACCAAGTACTTGGGTCAAGATTTCATCGTTGCTTAAACGTGTTATGGCATCTTCTTAAGATTACTTGGCTACAATCTCTTGATGTTGGCCCTACGGTCAAATAAAGCAAACATTTGAAATAAAAATACGAATATAAATTACAATTTCTAAATAGTAATAAAACTAATTAATTATGCACGAACGTCTTGAGACTTTGCATCGGACCATATGACATTGCCTTCTTTACTCTTTTGTGCATACTGTAGCTCCCATATTTGATCAATTGGTGCCTTCTCTCCAGTTTTAGGATTTCTCTGTTATAAAACATTATTATTTCTCAACATATACATAAATGTATATATGAAAGTACATTACTCTAAAATTTCATCGTTGATTCCTCAAACTCTGCAAATGACCGAGAACTGTACGTATGCTTTATGGTTTTCTTAGCCCTATTTTGTACATTTGTTGAGATTTTGTCATACATTTAACATAAAATGAGCTTAGTGCATTTGGCATTGTACGTGCTACTCAAATGTGTTATACAAACTACCTTAAAATCATCTAAGTCAAAATAACTAATCAAGTGCCTTCAATCATCATCGTGGACTCCAGGAGGAAGATGCACGAGTCTTTGTTCATTAGTGTTGTACAAAGAGTAGCACTCATGCAAGTTTGTCCTCTAAGTTTTGTAACACTTTTGTGTAGTGGCATTAATAAATGCATAAAATTGTCACTCTGAAATTCTTCTGATCTCAAAATTTTCCTACAACAATAAACCCAAGGGTGATAAATCTAGGAAATGTATACTAACAATAGTATAATAGACAAATATACTAGTTGTTACCTTCACTCTAATCAAAATCTGTTCTCCACATCCTTCCCAAATATCGGTCCACTTTCTCACTTTCAATGGATATATGCATGGTGTGATATACCCAATGTAGTTGATGTAACAACTCCATTTATGTAACAAATTTTTTTTTCTATATTTGTAAAATTCCATGAAGTCATTACCTTCTTCTTCAAACTATTTCACTCATAATAATTAAATTAACCAAACATAAATAAGGTTTAAGAAATACCATTAACACTTGTACAATTCTAGGTTCACATACACATCATTAATCAAAACATATGTACAAAAAATCAAACACATATCAGACTACATTTTATTCATCCTTATTGACTAGTTCTGGAGATAAGGGTGCGGGTGGTTGCACCTTCACCGGGATCTTAGCCAACTCGACCCAATCTACGCTAAAAGCCGGTCATAGAGAATATCTGCATAACTTAATTTTCTAAACATGATATGAAAATATTGTGAGAAATAAATCCCAGTAGGTTCAACAATAAATCATTATAAAAAATGCTTGTCACATCATGTTCATCTGTATAGGCTACAACAATTATCTTTAGGTCACATGAACACACTTTATCTATGCACATAATAATCATACAGTTATGACATGTATGGCATGAATAACTATTTTCAGAATATCATATGATGACTATCAACTTATTCTCATACCAAGCTACCACGGTCAGGGTGAGTATTGTCTACTCTTTGATATGGGTTTTTCTCGCTCCGTCCGACATGGCACACTTTCTCTTTCTTTTCTCATTATCATCATCATAACAGTTGGTAGGGTGTCCCCTACTGGTGCACCACACGGATCATCATGTGACCGTGCTTATTTCTTTTCTTTTCACATTAATAGCCAAAAAAATATGATTTCAATAACAAATATGTTCATTATACTCACATGCCATAATGTTTCATCAAAATGTTTCCATGTCAAAATTACACACTTAAGATGGTAAAGAGTTCATACAATGGCAATGGCTATGGCATATACTAGTCATTTATAAGATTCTTCTTCTTTTTTAAATATTATTTTTATCTCTTCATTTCTTTATGCATGGCCTCTAGTCACTTTCAGCACAGAACACGACCTGGCATAAACATATCCTATAGTCACTTATATCTTTTCCGACACATGTTTTCACAAATTTAATACAACATTCTTCATCAATTTGGTTTCTACTAATATCCAATAGTTAATTAGGTTCATTTAGAGTAAACAAAATGTTGAAAATAAGTTTTACAAACTTCCAAACTGGCCTAAACATATCATATAACATGGTTTGGCCATTTACTATATAACAACCAAGCTTTAGGCTTCAAAATGCCATTTTCAGCACAGAACACAACCTGGTCGTGCCTCGAAACACGACCGTACTTTATGTTGAGTTATTCCCTAATGTAGGTTTTTATTCTGTCTAACCTTCTCTCACTAATTGGAGCATAAATCTCTCACTTTAACTTTGATTTATGTGATCTTGGTGTCAATTTAAAGACAAAACAATTATCTAAAACTATTATGTTGAATAGTGTAGCTAAATAATAAGGAATATTGGTTATATTACTTCTTCAAGTTACAAGTTATTTCTTCTCGGGTAGGTTCTGACCTCTACTTACGAATATGTCCATATCACCCTCATATGAACTCCAAATTGAGTGATTCCAATGGATAAAATTCTGTAACACATATATCTATAATTTTTATGTTAACTAGTTATTTCAAATCTCTACAGAGTATTCCCAAAAATTCAAACATAGAAGCTTTTCTAATAGATTCTTCCTTAATCAATCTCTTTCTGACCACTGCTTACTAATCAGACCATATCTACCTCATATATATTCTAAATTGAGTGATTACAGTGGCTAAAAATCCATACAAGACAGATCTACATTTTTCATGTTAAGAGTTTCTTTTAATTCCCTGCATATTTATTCAAGAAAGTCAAAGAAAAGAAGCATACCTAACAGATTCTTCCCTAATTAACCATTTTCTGACCACTACTTACTAATCAAAGCATATCTACCTCATATGGACTCCAAATTGAGTGATACCAGTGGCTACAAATCCGTGAGAAATAGATCTACATGTCTTATGTTAACCATTTGTTTTAATTCCTTACCAATTCTTCCCAGCCTAAGTATTCAAACATACATCACATGCATGATCAATATGTAACATGATATAGCAACATCCATGACGAATCATCAAAGTTCTAAGATCAAAATCCCATATAAATGTTACAAATTTCAAAACTTTTTTCAAAAAGAAATATTATTAAACCTACCTTGAGCACTTAGTCCTCTAGACTTCTCCTTCCTTTTCCTTCCTCTCTTCCTTTCCTTTCCTCACTCTACCTTGCTTATATTTTTCCTTTCCCTCACTTGGCCGAAATTTTAATGTTATAAGGGTGGGTTTTGCGTAAATAGACTATCAAATAATTCACCTTTCATGATCATGGGTCTACCTTATCACAATTATGATGCACTTGGTTGATTTTTGAAAAACAAACAACTCATGTTCTTGTCTTCCTCTTCCTTAGTCAAGATATGCATAGCAAAAGGAGATTTGTATTTTGAAAATTATGCTAATATGTTCTTAAGACAAGGGACAAGGTCCCTTTGATTTAGGGATTCATTTCCTTTTTCTTTTTTCTTAATCAAGTATGATAGGTTTGCCTTTTTAGGTGGCAAATTTCCAACCCTTGAATCTTCCTTGCTTAGCTGAAATTATTTATGTAGGATAAGGATGTTTTGTCATAATGCTATGTATTATTACCCACTTGCTAAAATTATGAGTGTAGGATATAGATGTTTTGTCCTAATGCCATGTATTATCATACCACTTGCTAAAATTATGAATGTAGGATATCACACCACTTGCTGAATTTTTGTCTTAATGCCATGTAACCTAATCTTTATTATTATTATTACACTATTATTTCATCACATTATTTCTTTTATTTTATTTTTTCTCTTGGATTTGTGCTCATTCCTACCAATTTCCCTTGTTTTGGATAAAATTCTACCTTTCTTGGAGGGCTTGGTCACAATTTCATAATTTTTGGACTACCGGTTCAACTTCTATATCCTAGTCCAGGTCTACGTTTTATTTCTTTTTTAGGTTATTCAATGGGCTTGCTAAAAACTTATGTAAAGTGGAAAAACTTTATATGAAGTGTCCATAGGTGAAAGCCCAATTTATGGGTGGAAATGTTAAACATAGAAATTTCTAATTCTTGAATTAGGAAAAATTACCCTAATATAATCTTCTTAAAATTTTAAGACTGTTACTTACTTCACAAAAATTTATCTTCCTTGCCAAAGAATTTGGCCTATCTTTAGTATGTTATTTTTAATTTTTCCTATTAGGTTTTCTCTCTTTACTTGTTCCCTTAATGTTGGAAACATTTTCTATGCATACCCATAAGGTGAAGAATTTCTAAGGATTATATTTCTTTAGATATCTAAAAATTGTCTAATAAATTTTATTTTTAGGGATGTTACATTAAATATTTATGTACATTTATTAATAAAAGAAACAAAATTAAGGATGTTACAGTTGACAAAATCCCTTGATCCTTTTGCCACGGCTCAAAGGATCTCATCAAATATCTCAACTACAACTTTCTATCCATTTTTTGTCTTTTCATCCACGGTAAGGCATTTATAACTTCCTCTAACCTTTCTAGATGCACTGTAAGAAGCTGTTAATCAAGTGATGATTGTTATTACCTTCACAATGATCAATCTTAAGTAATACATGTTCAGTATTTTATGTCTATTCCTACACTGCTAATCGTACATTGAGAAGTTGGTGTGGCAGGTGGTGCCTAGGTCTCTTCATTGTGTGGCTGTATAGATAACTGTGGGGCTTCTTCATTTAAAGGGCCTCGTGTGACTACTTTATGTCCATGACCACCTCGTCCACCTTTTCCTCTTCCCCTAATCATCAAATCCACATGTTGCATATAAATAGAGTATGTTGTCATTTCCACACTTAAAGAAAAAGAATGCTTTAATATATGCAAATATTACATAATTAAGTTATAACTCCATACCTGAGAGCTTCTATTACCCTATTAAAAAAATGACATAAATGATTACAAAAAAATAATAATTGCATACAAATAATATAAAACAACATGTAATTAAGCACTATGTAAACATTTTACACTATATGATGTTTCACGTTAAATCTCCAGATAAAAATTCTCCTTCATCGCTTTCTTCATCCATAGTCTCATCTTCCTCATCATCATTGATGAAATTAACTTCTCTTGCACTTATGCCCTCACTCTGATGGCTGACGCTTTGAGGTTACACGTCATCCCTATATAACACCACTGTAATATCATTCATGTCCTCAGTGTGAATAAATAAATTATGTTCAACCTCTTCTTGTTGGTAAGCATCTTCGACAGACAATGATTCACCCTCATTATCTTCACGAGGAATGCTAAAAAAGGTCACGGGGATTTATTTTCACAACAATAACCCAATCTTGACCGACTGTGTCTTCCAAATAGAATACTTTTTCTACTTGAGATGCCATGACAAATGGTTCATTTGTATTCAACGAATGATAAGTATTTACACTTGTGTATCTGTATCTATCAACTTTATCTCCTCTTCCTAAGTGAGGAACATCATACCCATGACACTTGAAAGATATATTTTCCTTTCTCCCACATAAGAAAACTCATAGATATCCTCAACGACACGATAATATTCTTTTTCATGATCTGAATCATTCCCTTCACTAAAACTCCACTATTTTAAGTTTTTTTAAGATTCTCGATCTCGTGTATGAAACCTAAATCCATTGATAAAAAAAAGTGGTATACCTACATACAACGCTTTGAGGACCCATAGCTAAGCTAACAAGTTCATTGTCTCCTTGCCATTGTGAATCTAGCTTCATAACCTATTGAAAATTATAAAATATCTAAAGGTTATGACATAGCTTATAACATATTGCATTGTCCTCGTAATTGAAAGACACTTACTTGATGATTAAACCATTGAGAAAACTCTGAGACGTGCCTCGAATCAACATTTGATATGTGTGCTTGAAGCTCATTTTTGTGCTCTGTACAACACGTCATTTCATCAAATTGAGTTTAATCACGTAACAGTTTAATTACTAGCAAAATATTGTATACTTACTTTATGAATAGCCAAACTTTTTCTCAATTTTGTAATACGTATAGATAGGCTTAATCAAATTCTTTGTTAGATAAAGTAATCAATTTGGTAACACCTCTCGATTGCCCACTCTGGTCAAATATTGACTCTCCACAAGCTATTATGTTCCCATATTATTCTTTAGAGTTTTATTAAACTTTGTTGGGATATTACTCAAATATCTTGAGCAGAACGTGAGACTTTCATCTACTAAATAGCCTTCAGTAATTGAGCCTTCGGGACGAGCTTTATTACAAACATATGATCCTAGTATGTGTAAATACCTGTAAATGTGAATTGAAATAACTATGTTATCTATTAAAAAATGAAATTGAAGCCCAAGTATATGTCATATTGTTACCTATCAATTGGATACATCCATCAGTATTGAATAGGCCCAAAAATTCTTGCCTCTCTTACCAAATGAACTAGCAGATGAATCATAACATTGAAGAGTGCTAGAGGGAACACATTTTCTAGTTTGCACAAGGTTATGAAAAAAATTCAATGGAATTCAAATCTTCCATAGTTAAACACTTTGAGTAAAGAATTTTGAAAAATTGTGCCAACTTTATTATAGGATCATTCACCTCCTTAAGCAATAACCCACATATTACAATTGGAAATATTTCTTGCAATAATAGATGATGGTCATGACACTTCAATCCAAATATCTTCCTTTCTTCGACATTAACACACCTCAAAATATTTGATGAAAATGTATCGGGAACCTTTAATTGGGTCAAAAATTTACACACTTTTAACTTCTCCTGTGGTGATAGAACATAAGATGCTACTAATAGCAAAATATTGTCTCTGTCATCAATAGGATGCAAGCCTGGCCTTATTCCAAAGTCCACTAAATCATATCGACTCTTTATTGTATCCTTCATCTTTCCAACCATTCCCATTACTATAGACAAAATATTATCCGAGATGTTTCTCTCAATGTGCATGACATCGAGATTATGTTGAAGCAAATGTGTTTTCCAATAAGGCAAATGAAAAAAAATCTCTTCTTCAAATTGTAAGCAACACTAGATTGGTCGTGCATTCGCTTTTCACCTTTCCCAAATGTCACATTTGATAAAAGTTCTAATTGTTCAAGTGCTTCTTCAACTATTAGATATGTAGGTGCGACTTTATTCTCTATTTTACCATCAAATGCCCTTTCTATTTTGATGCCATGGATGATTGGCTGGCAAGAAATGATGATGGCCCATATAGCATAATTTGCTTCTCAGTGATAAAAAGTGAGTATGTTTGTGACAACGACACGGTAATTTTCCTTTTGTTGACCACTTTGCAAGATTGCAATATGCAGGAAAATCATTTATTGTCCACATGATGTATGTCCGGATATTGAAATTTGAGTATGAATAAGCATCATATGTCTATCTGCCCAACTACCACAATTCTTTTAACTCTTCAATCATTCGTTATGAATAGACATCTATATCATCTCCTGGAGACTTAGGTCCTGGAATAAGAAGTGTCATCATGAAGTATGGTTGTTTCATGCATTTCTAAAGGGCCAAGTTGTATGGTATAAGAATAACTGGCCATATACTATGGTTGGCACTTATGTTTCCATATGTTTAGAAGCTGTCGCTTGCTAAACCCATCCTAATATTTATAAGATCAACTGAGAAACTAGGATATTCTTCATCGAAGGATTTCCAAGCAATGGAGTCAGCTAGATGCCTTAACACACTGTCATCAACACGTTCATCTTTATGCTACCTCATATCTTTAGCAGTGTGTCTTTCCATGTACAATCTTTGTAATCAAGGCTTTATTGGAAAATATCGTAACACTTTGTGTGCTTCTTTCTTACCTTTCTGCCCATTAAATTTCCATATGGACAAATTGCACTTAGGGCATGATTTTGCTTTAGCATATTCTTTCCTGTAAAGAATGCAATCATTTTTACATACATGTATTTTGGTGTAGTCTAACCCTAAGTCTTGAATTATTCTCTTGGCCTCGTAGTAGCAATTTGGTACTTGGGCATCATCTAACAATATTTCTTTAAATAAATCCAACAATATATCTACAAATTTATCGTTCCAATGATTAAGACACTTCGATTAAGTAGTCTAACAATAAATGACAACTTTGACACCTTATCACAATTTGGATATAGCCTTATTTCGGCATCTTCCAGTAATTGGTAAAACTTCTTTGCTTGCAAATTAGGCTCTTTGTTGTTTTCTACAAGAGTATTCATATCCTTTGTGTTAGCAACTCCATATGCATCGTGTATCATTCTAGTTATATCATCCTCTTCAACATTATTACCATGAAGGATATATGAAGTCGTCTCTAAGCCTTCTCCATGAAGATCCCAAACCTTGTAAGACTGTCAAAAACCATTTTGCAACAAGTCAAACTGTACTTTATGTCTCACTTTGAAAACTGTGTTTCTACATTTTTTGCACAGGCACCTAATTTTGCTATCGGCCCTTAACTTATTGTATGCCTACTCAAGAAAATTATCTACCCCTTGTATATATCTTGGATTAGCTCTATTTCCAACATTCGCCTCACTTTTGTCCATAATGTTTCCTACAAAATTGATTCAAGTGGAGGTGAGCAATTGAAATAGAGAGTGAACAATGTATTTGAACAAGATAAAGTGTATTTGTCAATGTTGGATCCTATTATTAGGAAAATTATTTTAGAGGTTTTGGGTGTCGTAAAGCACTCAGAGGAGCACCTAATTTCACCAAAATTGTAAAGTTTGTAGTCAACATGGATTAGTCAAACAACCACTTCCAAAAGAAACAATTCATCTCAAGGCTATTTAAAATAATATAATCCATAAGAGTATAATTTTGATTGCTTAGAAATTAAAGGAAGAAGATAAAGTATTTAGTCTTAGATAGAGATTGCAAAGTATATTTGTGTACCCACATGGCTTCCTAGCATCAACTAGCAAAGTATATTTGTGTAGCCAAATTTATATGTATAACACTATATTTTTATTAAGAATTAAAAAAAATCACATAAATAGACAAATTATATAAAATGATAGGCTGAGAGAATGGAAAAAACTAGCCAATAAAATCACTAATACATTCATTTTCTGAAATTTTAGAAACTCTTAAATTCAACAATGCATCGTATCAATAAAATTTTATATAATTATATTCACATGTAGGTAGTTTCTCACTCAACTCCCAAGGGAGGAGTTTTCTCCAATCAGAAAACTAGATTCAAGCTTTTACATAAATATATCATATTACAAAAGCTTATCTTTAAGCATTTACATATAAGTAAATTTAATAATCACAAAGCTCCTTGGTTAAACCATGAGTGATCATTGGAATCACCTTGTTAAAGGTAGATTTTAGTGATCCAAGATACTGTATTATCTTGTACCACTTGATGGATTTTAATGCCAGAAGTTTATCAAAGAGTAGCCTTGTAGAAGTCATAGCTCGAATTTATTTATATTGTTCACTATTGAGATCACTAATGCAAAAAAGCTCTATCTTTTTGTGAATTAATATTTTATAATTTCCAATGGGGTTTATAGGATGCTCCACTACTTTCTATTTATTATATTTTGAAACAATTTTAGTAGTCCACATCATCCCCTTCCTCCATGGCTAAAAAGCCTTTCTCCACGTATTAATTCAATAGTTTGTTTGCTAGTTATAATGTCAATGGTCCAAGAACTGATATTTTAACCATTTATAACCCAATAATAATACTGTAGCAATAAAATGTTTTAATTTCCCATGATTCCACTAGTTATGTCAAAATTGTACAGACTTAGATGTATTAAAATAGCATAATAACTCACATTATTTAGATTACATTCTTTCTTTTCATAATAAATAAAAAATTAATATGTTCCTTTTATATGATTTTCATTAAAAAATATTTATTTTATTTTATTATATTTCTACTTCTTTTGTAAAGCAAGCAATTTATACCCCCACCTCAACATCCAGACCCTTCTATCCTCAACCTCACGCATTCTCTTTCTCACTCTCACTTCTACTATCTCCACTTCCTATTTGTAACTAGATATTAGGTTTTTTTTCTCTATTTTCTCACCAAGAAAATAACATCTACAGCCAGAAAATGCTATAAACCCCACCATGCATTGCAGAGCAACATAAAATCAAATGAATTTCATAAAATAAAACTTAACCTTGAGCAACCACTTATTGGGTCTTGCAAAAATGTTGGCTCTACTGCAAATGTCCACAAGTTAAAATTTACGATGATGAAACAAAGAAGGTCAGAAAAGGTGTTATGCTATGCTGTAAGTGCATTAAGCTCTAATGAAGGAAAAGTGTTAATAAGGAGAGGAAAAGGTTTGGGAAAGTTGGATCTAAAGCAACAGTGACATTATGGGTTTAGGAAATGTGAGGGATTGGGGAAAAACTATGAACTGATGACCATTCAGGAAAGGGGAGAACTTTGCCACTGAGAGGAAACTTTGGCCACTTTATCTAACTTCAAACATATATATTATGTATATAGTTGTTTTGACTTTATATACCCATTGTGGTGGGTCCAAACTGTTACTTGATTTGTCCCATCCCGTGAGGTATTTTCTGAAGACTTCAGTTTGTTGTAGAACATAAAGTTTTTATCGCTAGAAGTGAAAAAAAATTGAGAAGCTAATGAAGTTTCCAATTAGTGGATTACATGACCCTACATATATATAATTAAATAAGAAAATAATAATTTAATTTATATATTAATAAATAATTAAATATATATAGTTTAACATATATATATATATATATATATATATATGATTTGTCCCATTGAGGCATTTTCCACATGAAGATTATACTTGACTGCAGAACATAAAATAAGTTTTGATAGTTGGAAGTGAAAAGGAAAAGTTGAGGTGAAGCTAATAAAGTTTCCAAATCAATGAATTACATGATCCTTTGTATATATAATTAAATAAATAAATAATAATTTGATTTATATGTTAATAAATAATTAAATATATATATATAGTTTAACATATACACACATACAGATATAAATATAGTGCTAACACAATTAATTGACTAATTTAGTATAATATATTCTGTAGTTATATTCTAATGAAAATTATAAACCTAGAGTGTACTTCAATTTTTTTAAAAATACATTGTTAAAATAAAAAGATTAAGAAAAAGAAAAAAATAATTATTCAATGTATAAAAAAAATCATAAAACTAGTTTACCAATGTTGACCATATATATACAAAATGGATAGATCCATTATTCTTGTGATAGATGGGAGCACTCAGTTAATGTAATAATAAAAAATTAAAATTTTTATTAGAAAATAATTTTTCTTTATTTTCTATATTAAGATTACTTTCGTTCGAAGTATTAAAATTGTGTATTTCTAAAAATATTTTTAGTAAATTTTGACTCTTTATATTACAAAAATCTTTCAATCATGAAATTTTTATTTATTTATATTTTAAACCATAAGTTTATAAATATTGAATAATGATTTGTTTACTACTTTCACTTATTTATATGTATTATATAATAGATAATGAAGTACTAATAATTGATGATTAAGTGGCACTTAATAAATGAGAATCACATAAACAAGTTAATTGGCTATTGACAGAGAGTTGTAAGTCTTGCTATAAAAAAAAACAAATTTGTTCACAAAGAGTTAATGAGTATTAAAAGTTTTTTCTTTAAAATATACCATAATTTTTCAAGATTACTTTTTCATAATAATAAATTATCATTAACATGCATAATCTTTGGTGAGATGAGCTAGGGCTAAAAAATAAAAATGAAATGCGGACTCACTTCTAGTTTTAGTTAGACCTATCATAATAGTTCGAATTAAAATATTCTCAAAAACACTTAATGATATACTTTTAGAGGCCCATCGAGGAAAAAATTGTATTACTATCAAAGAAGAGTTAAGACTGATCCATATCATTAAAATCTACTTAAATATATATCAAGACCAGCTAATCTAAATATAGACCTCAAGTACATTCTGGGTCTTTCTACTCTTGTTTATATTAGAATTCACATCATTTTATAATTAAAATTTTACATAGTTGAAGCAAAGATAAAGTTTAGTTAAAATTTCATTTTAATTAGTTACAGAAATTTATTCAATTTCTATTAATATAGTTAATGTACAATTATTTATACAAGGAAAATAAAATTTTAAGTAATATGTTCAAAAATTAAAATTCAAAAAAATTAAATTAAAAATAAATTTTTAATAGATTAAAATAAAAAAAATGCTCTTTTAACTTCAAAGTTTTAAGTTTTGAAGAATTTTGATGATTAAGTAAAATTCAAACAAACTCGTTGTTATTAAAATAAATAAAAATAAAAATATATAAATATATAAAATGAAACAACAATGTGCATTTCACACATTTTCTTATGAAGTATAATTAAGAATTTATATAATTTAAATGAAGATATAATTTAATTAAACTTCTTTTTCTATTAATTAAATCAATTTCCAAAAAAAATTTTAACACCATCAACAAAACAATCCTTTTAAAGAAATAAATTTATATAATTTATTGAAAATTTTAAATTTTATGCATATATTAAAAATAAATTAAAGATGAAGATTACTTTTAAGATTAATCAATAGAGGATTCATTCTACATTCTTTTTTAGCTAATATTACCTTTTCAGTGGTGACAAATAGTCACCACTGAAGACTCCATTTTATTGGAATGTTGATTGAGAGGCAAAAGTTTTGCAAGCTTCAGTGGCGACAGTAAATGTCACCACTGAAAGTCCACTTTTCGATGGCGAAGCGAAAAAATAGCGACAAAAGGGTTGGAAACCCTTATTACACCCACCATTTAGTGGTAATTTTATGAAAGTCGCCACTGAAAGTATTATTTTTTGTGGCGACATGTGTAAATCTCCACATAAAACATACTTTTCAGTGGCTACCCTTAATGTTGCCACTGAAAATGGCTTTTCAGTAGGTCTCGATTTGAGTTTGAACCAAGATAAATTTCTTGTGTTCCTTCTTATCCTTCATCTCTTTTACTTTGAGCATTTAAATATCTGTTGGCATGCTAAAATTTCCTATATTTGGTTCTATCATTATGCATCCTATTTTGCCTTTATACATATTGTTATATAACTTGTTTTGATTTGAAAGCTCTAGCATTATATTGTTTGTTCCACCTCAATCTTTTATATATAATTGGGTGTCATTCTTAGTAAAAAGAAAGCAGCTATTAGTCATTCGTTATCTTTACATAAATTTTGGTTATTGATTAATCATTAACTTCCTTTCTAATTTGTAAGTTTAGCTTTGTTTATTTAATTTTATAATTTGTTGAGAGTAACTTTTTAGTGTGACAATCAATTCACCTCCTCTTAGCTGGTATTTTCATGGTGGTCTCAAGTTGTTTGAGGCAAAAAGGCAACATATCATACTATATGATATTTTTAGAAGCGAGGACTGATTTGGTAGGTACACTATTTTTACAAACATGCGAGAGGAAATAGCCTACCTAGTAATGACAAGGTCATTTCAATATACAACTAAAATCTCTTCGCACTCCCTTAATGCTAACATTATGGACTACGTCCCATGTTGTAACTAAGGAGAAATTTTCATTTTTTTCAATTTCCCAACTTAAAGTGTCCTCCTAGTCAAGTTAGGGAAGATGGGGCATGCCAATATTTATAGCAAAAAGATTTTAAGGGAACATGAGTGAGATATTTGATAGCCTCCGTTAGCCATCTATGTAAAGATCTGGTATGTTAACACTATCCTCATTCTCTTATAAAGGCCGATGAATTTGGCTTCTTATACTACTAAAGCTAGCTTTGATACCAAAAATTATCTGGCTCTCTTTCTTGACTATCCATCGAGAGCCTTGGTTAACAACCTCCTTACATTTGTTTCCCATTTTCAATGTTTGCAACATAGTTAGATTAGAGGTATTTCTTCCATAGTGGGTTCTTCTCTTTGAGAAATTTCCCACTACACTTACCTAAGTTGATTTGAACATAATGTTTAGTCTTTGATAATCCCTAGGCCTCCTTCTTTTGTCTTCACTATGATTATATCCCAACCTATCAAATGCATATTCCTTTTGTCTTCAATTGTTCTACAAATGAAATGTGACACCTCAAACCTCAAAAATCTAGATCGTAGAATGTTCCTTATTATCTATAAATTCTTGGCAATGACCACCTAGCTTATACCTTAACCTATTCACTTATATTGTTTGTTATCATTCTTGGGAAAACATAAAAGTGTTTCATACTATCCCAAGCATTTTCAAATTTCATTTCCTGATAGGCAACTAGCTAGGTATGATATGCATTACTTACATCATGAAGGATCTCATGCCATAATGGAAAGGGGTACAATCCATAACTTATATTACATCACATTATAAGCTATCTAACAGGGACATGGCACTTAACTAAGCCATCCCGCGTAAATATTACATATCCAAAGAAACTACAATCATGATCATATGAGTCAACCTTGAGACCCCTATTGCTCACTTCTTGCTGGAGTACCTGGAATGTGATTATGTGGACATAAAAAGTGAGATGACAATCTTAATAGCTAGCAAATTTTTCAGAAAAATAGTGCACATTCCATTCCTTAAAACATCTCAAATTATTTCATTGAAACATAAGCACTGACCATACATCATACATACGGCATCTTGGTCACATGGACCCATAACATCATGGTCTACTTACCCAGTGCAGTCAATACGGCCATACCTGCAAAGGGCTATGCATCTCCTATTATTGGCCAATCGTGAGGGAAATGGGGCTTACTTGGCACCCTTTTGTGCACCTCCTTAATTGCCAAGAATGCATACATAACATATCTTTAGACCATCATTCATCATAGCGTAAAAGTTAGACAACCAATGAAATTTGATAAATTCAAGTTCATAAACATAAAGAGCGTTTTAAGGAAGAGCTAGCTACCAAAATTTTCAGAAAAATAAAAAAGTACACATTCCATTCCTTAAAACATCTCAAATTATTTCACTGAAACATAAGCACTGACCATACATACATACATACGGCATCTTGGTCACACTAGAGACCCATAACATCATGGTCTACTTACCCAATGCAGTCAATATGGCCATACCTGCAAAGGGCTATGTATCTCCTATTATTGGCCAATTGTGAGGGAAATGGGGCTTACTTGGCACCCTTTTGTGCACCCCCTTAATTCTCGAGAATGCATACATAACATATCTTTAGACTATCATTCATCATAGCGTAAAAGTCAGGCAACCAGTGAAATTTGATAAATTCAAGTTCATAAACATAAAGAGTGTTTTAAGGAAGAGCTAACTACCTCAATTCCAGTACAATCACTTCTTTTCCAAGGCTGCCAATGTTACTACCAACAACTCAAACTAAATCATATAAGAATTCTTGGTTAATGCATGCATATTAGGTCCTAAAGCCATAAATACCTAGTTTAAGAGCTTCTGTTCCTCAAAATAAAACTAGGATTTTGCTTAGATTTGGATTTGTTATTAAATATGCCAAAAGTCCTCTAAAAATTATAAAATTTTGTATGGAGGAACCTTTACATGTTTATTTTATTTTGTAATTCTCTCAGCCCTTAAATCTTCCATTCAGTCCCAAAAACTACCTCCATACCCAGAACAGTGCAATTTAGTTTCGGTTCCATTTCTATTCTGTTTTGCATCCATTAGGATTAGTAAAACTACTTCCAAATTCATGATATTTTATATGATGCATCCTAGATATGTTATATAACCACCATAAAAATTTCAAGTAAAAATTATTTCATTTGGTCCCTCGAATATCCCAAGATTTAAGGCTGTCCCCGGTTATGGCCTGTTCTGCCTCATTTCCTGCCCTACCAAATTTCTACATTTTATTACATGCCTTAACCTGTCCATAATTTTTTAAAATTTGGTGGGATACTTAACTAGGATTCCTTTAACATGTCATAAAATTTTCATATAAAAATTCAACATGTAACCCCTTCAATATTTTGTCTTTCCATCAACAGTCTAGGCTGTCCAGCAAATTGTCCTCAACATTGATTTAATTGCAAAATACCTAGTTGTAGTTTCTCAAAAATCACAAACTTTCCAGAATCGATTATTAACATCTTAATACTCTTCTCACCAAAAATTAGAGAATTTAAAGTCCATTTACTAAATTTACTAAGCCAATATTTTCAGGTGCAAAAAGGTTTCTATTTTCTCAACCTAACTCTTCTATGCTCTATGACCTTTACTCACTAATCAGACCCTAACTCACTCATATGGACTCAACATTTTGTGATTCTAGTGGCTAGATGACCGTAAGAAATATATCTACAACTTTTATTTTAACCATGACTTCATATTCCTTATCTATTAGTCCCCGAAATTCGAAAACAGAAGCTATTCTTCACCAGCCTGGATTCCAGACCTGATTTGACCTCGCATCACTCCATGGACTATAACTCTCTCATTTTACGTCCGATTGATATGATTCCAAATGCTATAGAAATCTAAGACATAGGACTACAACTTCTATGTTGAACAAATTTTCATATTCTAGACAGAAAGTCCTACATGCAGGCCCGACAATTGACCTAATAAACTCAAAACTGAATTTTTATAAGAAGCTAGACTTACCTTATGTAAACCTACTCCTATGGCTCTCAATTTGCAGCTTCCTTCTCTCTCAACCTTCTTCTCCTTGCTGGCTACTCTCTCCCCCTTCCTTCCTCTTCCTCTTCAATTTTTTTTTGGACCTCTTCTCTCTCTCTTTTCTCCTGCTGGCATGAAGCAAGGCTGAGTGCCTTTCTCCCTTTTTTTTCTGCTGCAAAAGGAATGCTTGTTGCTGGGCACTGGAATCCCTTGGATTCAGTAGGGGAGGGAGTAGGTTTTCTGCTTCTCTCCACGTGGGTGTGTGCATGTGTAGCTCTAGTGTATTGTGCTCAGTGAGGGAGTGGGTGTATGACACATAAAATGAAGACATTCTGCCACCTACTTGCATGCATGGAGGTTTCTGGTTGTATAAGTGTGAGCTGTAGCTTTCTTAGGGCAGATGGGAGCGTGAGTTTGCAGGTGGAGGCATGAGTTTCTGCTGCAGTGGGTGGGTGTGTTTCTGCTGTAGTGGGTGGGTGTGTTTCTGCTGGGTTTATGGAGCACATGTGGGTGTGGAAATGTTGCCATGTGGGATGCTTTCTCCTGGTTGATGTGGCGCTGAGTCTGCTGCCTATTGGGGCATGTTCCAGCTGGATTTTTGGGACAATGTTGGGCATGTTTTCTGCTGCATTCTGGGGCAGGTTTTCTGCTGAATGTTGGTGGAGTAATGTGGCGTGAACATGCTGGATGTGGGGCAAGGTTAGGTGGTGTTTTCAGCTGCATGTTGCTACACGTTTTCTGCTGCATGTTGGTGGCAAGGATGGGTGCATGTTTCAGCTTATGTATTCCTACGTGCATGTGTTTTTTAACCTAGTAAGTGGGTGCATGTTTCAGCTTGTTTTTCTAACTTTGCCTATGTGTTTTTAACCTACAAAGTGCTTGTGTTTTGTTTCAAAATTATGTGCATGCATGGGTGGCTATATCTATTATGCTATGTATGGCATAAATGAGAGAAATGCATATATATATATATATATATATATACCCACGTAAAGCTCATCCTTTTGCATGTGCAAATATATATATAATAATGTGTATGGTGGAGGTGAGAGGAAATATGTATATATATTTATATAGCATCACATAATGCTTCTTCCTTCCTTATTATGTTGCTAATCCTAAATTAGCATCCTAAGGAATATCTTTGTATCCTATTCCTCTCATTTATGCTCCAAAAATATTTTATTTATATGATTCAACATTAACTATGTTACCTATTTTATTCTTGCCTTATAATCATATAACTAAGCATCTTAATCACTTGTCATATGTGTTTTCTACTCATCCTTAAATTTATCTAATTTTATTAGAGGCTTAGGACGTTACATGAAATTTCTCTTAAAAGAGTTAATAGCATTACAAATCAAAGCTAAAAGCAAAACACACTAAGAGTAATTGATCAAAATTATGGAAGTTATTGATTTAACCAAGGTTATATGACCAACAAGACATAATAAATGAGTCTACCATTTTCCTAATCACTCCTAAACTTCATCCAAAAAATTATAACCTTACCAAAATTAACTAGGTTTTTTGAAAGGAAAACCTAAGTATCTCCCTATGTATGAGGATTTCTATATAGACATGTACCCATATATCCTAATTTTATCAATACCCTCCACTTGTGAAGTGAATCAAAGTTTAAACTTCCCTAAGTTAAAGTTGAGCCAATCTAGCCTAGACAAAGTCCTAAGGACTTCTACAATGGTTTTGTAGTTCTCATCCATAACTTTAGCAAATAGAATGACATTATTTGCATAAGATATGTAGGTTGTAGTCATGCCGTATGTAACATCCCTAATTTCATTTTATTTATTAATAAAGGTACATAAATATTTAATGTAACATCCGTAATTTCGTTTCTTTTATTAATAAAGGTACATAAATAATTAATTAAGAAAAGAAAATTTATTAGACAATTTTTAGATATCTAAGAAATATAGTCCTTAGAAATTCTTCACCTTATGTGTATGCATAGAAAATGTTTCTAACATTAAGGGAATAGGTAAAGAGAGAAAACCTAATAGGAAAAATTAGAAATAACATACTAAAGAGAGGTGAAACTTCTTGGGTAAGGAAGATAAATTTTTGTGAAGTAAGTAAAGGTATTAAAATTTCAAGAAGATTGGGTTAAAGTAATTTTTCCTAATTCAAGAGTTAGAGTTACTAAGTTTAACATCTCCACCTATAAATTGGGCTTTCACCTATGGACACTTCATATAGAGTTTTTCCACTTCACATGAATTTCTAGCAAGCCAATAGGATAGCCCAAGAAAGAAATAAAACATAGACTTGGACTAGGACATAGGAGTTGGACCGATAGCCTAAAAATTATGAAAATGTGACCAAGCCCTTTATGAATGGTAGAATTTCAACCAAAGAAAAGGAAATGGGTAAGAATGAGCCCAAATCCAAGAAGGAAAATTAAGAATCATGTGAGGAAATAGTAGTGTAATAATAATCAAGATTAGGTCACATGGCATTAAGACAAAACATCTATATCCTACATTCATAATTTCAACAAGTAGGTAATAATACATGGTTTTAGGACAAAACATCTATATCCTATATTCATAATTTCAACAATTGGATAATAATACATAGCATTATGACAAAACATCCTTATCCTACACAAATAATTTCAACTAAGTAAGGGAGATTCAAGGGTTGGAAATTTTTCACCTAAAAAGGAAAACCTATCATACTTGATTAAGACAAAAGAAAAAGGAAATGAATCCATAAATCAAAGAAACCTTGTCCCTTGTCTTAAGAACATTTTAACAGTATTTTCAAAATACAAATCTCTTTTTGCTATGTATATCTTGACTAAGGGAGAGGAAGACAAGAACATCAGTTGTTTTCCCCCCAAAAAACAACCAAGTGCATCCTAATTGTGATATGGTAGACCCATGGTTATGAAAATTGAACCACATGATAGTTTATTTAAGCAAAACCCACCCTTATCACATGATAATTTCGTCCAAGTGAGGGAGAAGAAAAACATAAGCAAGGTAGAGTGAGGAAAAGAAAGAAAGAGAGGAGAAGAGAGGAAGAAAGAGGAAGGAGAAGTCTAGAGGACTAAGTACTTAAGGTAAGTTAGCTTAATCTCCACTTGAATCTATCTTTCTTCTTCATTCTTGGGGTTCAAAAACTCACCCTCCTTCTCTTATTTAAGCTTCTACAAAGCTAAGGGAAGGGAGGAATCTTGTTACTTCCTTCAAGAGGAAACAAGAAAAATAATTCACTAAGTGAGCTAGGAAGATCTTTAGGTAAGTTTAACAATATTTCTTTTGAGAAAAGCTTTGAAATTAAAAACATTTATAAGGGATTTTGATCCTAGAACTTTGATGAAATTTACTATATTTGTTACCTGGATAATTGGCCATGGATGTTGCTATATCATGTTACATGTTGATCTTGCAAGCGATGTATGTTTGAATACTTAGGTTGGTGTGAAAAGTTCTGTATAGGTATGGCTATGGGTGACAAAATTTTAAGATTATTATGCTGTTATTTTGTATATTTAAATGTAGTAAAAAATTAATGAAATATGATTAGATGTAAATTAAGAAGAAAATGAAAGAGGACATAATAAAATGATGAACCAAAACCATAGAAAATATTTGGTTAGAAAACTGGATTTCGAAGTAACTAAGAAAGTTTATGCTTTTCAAATTCTCGGAAGCATTAGTTAGTAATTAAAAGAAATGGTTAATATGAATAATATAGATATATGTTTCATGGATTTTTAGAGATTGGAATCACTCAATTTGGAGTCTATATGAGATAATTATGATCAGATTAGTAAATAGTGGTCAGAAAATGGTTAACCAGGGAAGAATTTGTTAGGAAAGTTTCTGTGTTTGAATTTCTAGGAAAATTATGTAGGAAATTAAAATAACTTGTTAACATTAAACATATAGATATATGTCTCACGAAAAGTTAACCACTGGAATCACTCAATTTAGAGTTCATATGAGGGAGATATGGTCAAGTTAGTAAGTAAAGGTCAGAACCTAATCGAGAAGAAATAATGTTTAAATTGAGGGAGTAATATCACCAAGATTAGTTAATATTTCATTAAAATTTTCAATATAATAGTTTTAGATAATTGTTTATCTTCAAATAGACACCAAGATCACCTAATTTAGAGTTAAAATGAGGGAGTTATGCTCTAATTAGTGAGAGAATGTCAGGCAAGATGAAAACGTGCATTAGGGAATAACACAACATAGAGCATGGCCAGACCGTGTTCTGTGCTAGAAAGGGCATTTTGAAGCCTAAAAGATTACGGTTTTATAGGAAATGGCGAAGCCATGTTATAGGATACGTTTAGGCCATGTTGGAAGCTGGTAAAGCTTATTTTCAACATTTTTCTACCCTAAATGAACTTCATTAACTATAGGATATTAATAGAAACCAAATTGAAGACGAATGCCATATGAAATTTGTGAGAACATGTGTTAGAAATGATATAAGTAGGAGGAAAGTGACTAGAGGCCAAGCATAAAGAAAATGAAGAGATAAAAATAATATTTTAAAAAAAATCTTATAAATGAAAATAATAAATTACTAGTGTATGCCATAGTCATTGCCATTGCATTAACTCCTTACCATCTTAAGTGTGTAATTTTGACATGAAAATATTTTATAAAGTGATATTTGAAACGGTTATGTTTATGTCATGATTACCAATAATTTTTGTAATTATTATATTTTGATTAAAATTATGGCATGTGAGTATAACAAATATACTTGTTATTGAAATCATATTTTTGGCTATTAATGAGAAAAGAAAAGAAAAGAAAAGAAATAAGCACGGTCACATAGCAATCCATGTGGTGCACCAGTAAGGGACGCCCTACCAACGGTTATGGTTATGTTAATGAGAAAAGAAAGAGAAAGTGTGCCATGTTGAATGGAGCGAGAAAAGCCCATATCGGAGAGTAGAAAGTATTCACCCTGACCGATGTAGCTTCATATGAAAATAAGTTGATAGTCATCATACAGTAATATAAAAATAGTTATTCATGTCATATATGTCATTACTGTATAATTTTCATGTGACCTAAGATATTTGCTGTAACTTATACAGATGAACATGACATGATGATCTATAATGATGATAATTGTGATTTATTGTTGACTCTATTGGGATTTAATTCTCACTATATTTCCATATCATGTTCAGAAAACTAGTTTTACAAATTTTTCTTTGGCTCTGACTCTTAGTGTATGTTAGATCAAGTTACTCTATGCTGGGTAGATCCTAGAAATTATTAAAGTTTTTACGGTTGAGTTGGCTAAGATCTCGGTGATGTGATCTTAATTAAGCATGATATTAATACCTTTAAACTTAATTTTTTTTTATTTAAGTAAAATATAATTAGGAATTAGCTTAGTTTTGTGTTTTGTGTTGTAGGAACAAAGGAAGAAGAAAAGAGAAGAAAAATATAAGAAATTCATAGAAAAATGCGACATTGCAGCGATTTCAGACCTTTCAGCACTGTTTTGAGCATATCTCCCTCTTATGAACTCCAATCAAAGTGATTCAAGTGGGTGTGAAACGATAACACAATCCTCTACAACTTTTAGGTTGAACACTTGGTCAAATTCGGGAGATTTCATAGTGTTACAAAGCTCGCAAATCAGAATCATAGTGTAGTAGGGTGAATTCTGACCTTTGGTCACTCATTTTAGCATATCTCCTTCAATTTAGATTGGATTAAGGTGATTCCAGCGGCTATGGAAAGAAGAGAAATAGAGATACAACTTTCATGTTTGATATTCTGGCAAATTCTGGAGTTTTCTTGGCACCCTAGCGCTCACTATAGAGCGCCGTGGCGCTGCGTCATTGCAAGTTCGGAGCATCGTGACGCCTGTGTAGCGCGCCGCGGCGCCCGCCGCCGCACCAGTTCGCTGAATTCGTGATTTTTAGGGTTTCTTGACTCCAATTGAAGCCCGATAGGCCAGGATTTGACCTAGAAACACTCCTACTTCGATCAGGAGGAGGGAATCTATAAAAAGGGAGGAAAGCAAGCAGAGAATGGATCCAATTCTTCATCTATGTTCTTCAATTCTTCTTTAGATTTTCTTATGGACCTACGTGGCTAGTTCTTTTTAGTTGGTTGAGGTAGATTGAAACCTCAAGGGATTTTCATACATTGTGAGATTTGGATTTAATTTTATTGTTTCAATTTGAATTGAGTATTGATTATTCATCTGTTCTTCTTCTTAATTCTTATTCATATGATTGCTAGGAGGCCTACTAGTATATTGTCTGTCTTAATCTACCGCTGAATTTTGTTTTGAACAAAGTCTTCAATTTTGTGATTCATGAGGCAAATAGGTTTGAGGATTTTGGATTATAAATCATTGAACCTATGATGAATGATTAACTAAATTAGATATAGCTGATGTGTTTATATTTGTTTAGCTCTGTCAGTTTCTCTAGTTCTTCATACGGTTAATAAGTTATGCTTTACCGATGTGCTAAAGGATTGCTTGTTAATTAGGGTTTAATTAGTGCAATTGTCATTAATTTGCTAGGCTTAAGGAGGAACAGGGTTAGAAACCCAATGCTAGATATTCAATTATAAATTGATTATGTTGTCAATGATCAATGTAATCCCTTGACGGTGGATATCAACCGAAACCAACGTTTTTATCATTAATCACTCTCTCTTAATTACTTTAGTTATTGTTCACTTAGTTTTATTTGCAATTATCAATCCCCATTTTTTCAATCACATAAGGTAATTCCAATCTCTATGGGATCGACCCTTACTCCCACTACTACAGGTTAGTTTTGAGGTAAGGTATTAATTTGAGTGTACCTGCGACAGTGCGCACCAAATTTTGGCGCCGTTGCCAAGGACTGTGTCTATTTACCTTTTGTGATTTCTTTTCTTTTCTTTTTTTTCATAACCTTGAATATGGCAGCCAATTTTCAACAATTTAGCACTAGGCTGGGCTCTCCATTAAGATATGTTGGTGAGGTATGTAGTTCTTCCCTTGAACAGCAACTTGCAAATTTAACTTCTCTTGTTCGTCAACGTGTAGAAAATATGCAAAAGAGAGAAGTGCTATGGAAATTATTCAGCCATAGGGCATCCTTCTATTGGGTACCCAACTTTCTATGATGAGTCATTTGACCAGGTAAATATGGTTAGAGATTTCCTTGAAGGACCATAAGTAAGGTATGATTCCTATTCAAACATATACAATCCTGGATGGAAGGATCATCTCAACTTCAGGTATGAGAATGCACAAAATAGTCCTGTAGGACAAAATTTAGCAAATTTTTAGCATACCCAACAGGCCTATTATCCTAGACAGTCTACATATCAGGATTTCCAGGTAAGTAGTTCTTTAGAAGAAATTGTCAAATCTATTGAACATGATACTCATCAATTTCAACAAGAGGTAAGGGCTAACATTTAAAGTTTAACAAATCAAATTAGGCAATTAGCAACAACAGTTAGCAGGCTAGAGGCTCAAAATTCAAAAATTGAAAGTCTAGCCTCAGCATCGTTAATGCAAAAGGAAGAAAATTCTACACTAAATGAAAAAGATGACTTGGAAATTGACACTAGTAAGCCTACTAAGAAAGAGGTTATGGAATGTAACCTAAACGCCAAATTTGAAGAGAATGTTTCAGCAGGAGGGGAAGCACCAGAAGTGCAGCAAACAGGTAAGGATCTTTCTATGTTGATACCAATTTCTAATAAGATGCTTATACCTTCTATTGTGCAGTATTCTGACCTAGGCTTAAAGAGCCTCCCTTGCCATTTAAAGGGCATATACAGTTGAGAACCACCCGCAGTTATAACCTCAAATAAATATGCCCTACTCAAAGATAGAGGAAAGTTACCGCATGCTTTGGTAGAATCTCAAAAGGATGAAATTAAACTGTATGCCAAAAGCTACTCAAGACATTAGTTATTTCCAAGTAAGTTGAGTTCTCATTTAATTAAATCTTTGACTAATGCCAACTTCCCTCTTCATAATGCAGCTGAACCTCAGAATTCTGCACATTCAAAGGCAAGCCAATTCAAAGTTGACATCAAGGATCCTCCTTGAATAACATAAGGAGCCTTGAATCGAGCCAACGACATTAAACAAAGGCGCTTATTGGGAGGCAACCCAACATAAAAAGAAAAAGAAAAAAGAAAAGTGGGAATCAGAAATATTCATGGTCCAGTAATGCAACATGCGCATTCCACTCCAAACAAATTCAAGGAAGTTCACTTAACTCATATGTTTTTCTATATCTTTCCATAATTCTTATCTTTCTTTTACATTGAGGACAATGTAAAGTTTGAGTGTGGGGGTGGAAGTTTATTTGTCTGAATCATTGTGACCCTATTATGAGCATCAATTTTCTGATTTTCACTATTAATGCATTTTTATTGCGTTTAGCAAGTTGAGTGATTGTGTGAATGTTTCAATTTATGTTTTGGGATGTTAGGCACAATCAACAGCCAATGATATGACTATCCAAAAAAAAAATTTTTAGCTCTTGAAAAATATAAAAAATTTATGATTGTGTGCAATTTTATCCCTTTTGCAATTTATTACTTTTGACTTTACAATCCTGAAATATGTTTGCACAATAACTTTGGGCATTGAATTTATCTTGTACTTAGAGAAGGTTTATATAATTCAAACATATTTCATGATCTCCATAGGATTCTAGAACTTATTCGAATGCTACTTGAGGCGAAATCCTAGGTTAATACTATTATTTAGGAGATGATTTAGGCATTATTTGATAGATTGAGCCTGTCTAGCCTAACCTAAGCAATGAAATATCCTTAGTTCCTCTATCTTGAGCTTAATGAACTTTTCCTTCTAAAACCCACAAACAAGCTGAAAGCCAAATTTTGTATGAATATCCTTATTTTTTATTCTATTCACTCACTCCATGATTATTTTTCTAAATACTTGTTTTGTAGAGCTTAAATTGACAAAAGGGTGGAAGGGTGGAGCAAGGAAAAGAAAAGAATTATGCAAAGAAAAAAAAAGAGAGAATTATGAAAAAGGAAGAAAAGAAAATTCCAAAGAGAATAAAATCATATGTTGTGGGTGAAAAAAAAATACTTTTTGAGAATCAAGGAAAAGGATGGACCAAACTCAATTGAAGTAAGAAAATAAATGTGAGGGAAAGTCCTCCAAACTTGAAAAAGCTCAATAGATCATATTTAGTCATGTGGTGTTGGGTGATTTAGCCTAAATTTGTATCCTTTATCCCACCTTATACCCTGGCCACATTACAAGCCAAATAAAGTCCTATTGATCCTAGAGGTAGTTTTAGCCTACATTAGTGGAGAGTGGCATAAAGAATAAGCATATGGAAATCCTAAACTATTTAGAGATCTACAACCAAAATTTTGGGATATATAAACTCATCCAGGTAAAAAGAAAATTTATTGACCCAAAAACACACACACACTAGGGATTCAGAAGGATAAAATAATAGATTGCATTTGTGTTAATCTTGTGCATGATTATGACCTTTCAAAAATTTTCTAGAGTATATTTTTATGTTATGAGGCAAACGTTTGGTAAGCCTAACACTCACTACATTATTGATTGTTGTTTTTTTTGTCTTTAGGGATTATTTTGCTTAAGGACAAGCAAAAGGTTGAGTGTGGGGGTATTTGATGTAATCTTAATTAAGCATGATATTAATACCTTTAAACTTACTTTTTGTTTGATTTAAGTAAAATATAATTAAGAATTAGCTTAGTTTTTTGTTTTGTGTTGTAGGAACAAAGGAAGAAGAAAAGATAAGAAAAAGATAAGAAATTCATGGAAAAATGCTACATTGCAGCGATTCCAGACCTTTTAGCACTGTTTTGAGCATATCTCCCTCTTATGAACTCCAATAAAAGTGATTCAAGTGGGTGTGAAATGATAACACAATCCTCTACAACCTTTATGTTGAACACTTGGTCACATTCGGGAGATTTCATAGCGTTACAGAGCTCGTAAATCAGAATCATAGTGCAATAGGGTGAATTCTGACCTTTGGTCACTAATTTTAGCATATCTCCTTCAATTTAGATTGGATTAAGATGATTCCAGTGGCTATGGAAAGAAGAGACATAGACATACAACTTTTAAGTTCGGCACTTCGGCAAAGTCTGGAGTTTTCCAGGCACCGCGGCGCTCACAATAGAGCGCCACGGCGCTGCGTCATTGCAGGTTCGGAGGGTCGCGACATTTATTGTCCAGAAGCACCTGGCGCTGCGGCGCCTGTGCGTTAGAATTTAGAGTTCACCAGAGCTAGCCTAGGTGTCGCGGCGCCCCGTCAGAAGTTTTCCGGAACACCGTAGCGCCCGTGTAGCGCGCCGCGGCGCCCGCCGCCGCACCAGTTCACTGAAATCATATTTTTAGGGTTTCTTAACTCCAATTGAAGCCCGATAGGCCAGGATTTGACCTAGAAACACTCCTACTTCGATCAGGAGGAGGGAATCTATAAAAAGGGAGGAAAGCAAGCAGAGAATGGATCCAATTCTTCATCGATGTTCTTCAATTCTTCTTTAGATTTTCTTATGGCCCTGCATGGCTAGTTCTTTTTAGTTGGTTGAGGTAGATTGAAACCTCAAGGTATTTTCATACATTGTGAGATTTTGATTTAATTTTATTGTTTCAATTTGAATTGAGTATTGATTATTCATCTGTTCTTCTTCTGAATGATTATTCATATGATTGCTAGGAGGCCTACTAGTATATTGTCTGTCTTAATCTACCGCTGAATTGTGTTTTGAACAAAGTCTTCAATTCTGCGATTCATGAGGCAAATAGGTTTGAGGATTTTGGATTATAAATCATTGAACCTATGATGAATGATTAACTAAATTAGATATAGCCGATGTGTTTATATTTGTTTAGCTCTATTAGTTTCTTTAGTTCTTCATGCGGTTAATAAGTTATGCTTTACCGATGTGCTAAAGGATTGCTTGTTAATTAGGGTTTAATTAGTGCGATTGTCATTAATTTGCTAGGCTTAAGGAGGAACAGGGTTAGAAATCCAATGATAGATATTCAATTATAAATTGATTATGTTGTCAATGATCAATGTAATCCCTTGACGGTGGATATCAACCGAAACCAATGTTTTTATCATTAATCACTCTCTCTTAATTACTTTAGTTACTGTTCACTTAGTTTTATTTGCAATTATCAATCCCTTTTTTTCAATCACATAAGGTAATTTTAGTCTCTGTGGGTTCAACCCTTACTCTCACTACTACAGGTTAGTTTTGAGGTAAGGTATTAATTTGGGTGTACCTACGACAGTGCGCACTACTGCAACCACCCGCACCCGTGTCTCTGGAACTAGTCAATAGGAATGAATAAGATGTAGACATATAAGTGTTTTGTTTGTGTACGAATGTTGTTAATTAATTATGTGTAAACCTTAATTATGCTTGGTTAAATTAATTGAATGTTATTATGAGTTAAATAAAGGTAATGACTTCATGGGACTTTAAAAAAATTATATATATGTATATATGTAAAAAAAAATGGGGTTGTTACACCAATTTTGAACTTGATGGATGTCCACCCTTTTTTATCCTCCTTAAGAGAGATTAGATATGTTAACCATTACCTATATTTGATGAAAATATAAGGAAAGAGTAGGCATCCTTGTGTTTTGCCACAATAGGGTATGAAACCATTTGTGAGCCCACAATTTAGGGTAACTGAGAATTATGTAGAGGAAATATGATTCATAATCAGATCAATGAGAACATTCAAAGGTAAAATTTTGTAAATGTAGTGTAAATGAAGTTCCAATTAAGCTTTTCGTACACCTTTTTCAATATCTAACTTAAGAACCATCCAACCCTTAGAGCCCCTTGTACATCTTATCTTATGCAAAATTTATTGTGCTACTATAACATTATCCATTTATTTTCCCTATGGGACAAACACACTTTATAGTGGAGAACTGCTCTTGTCCATATGAGTTCTTCGTGAAATTAATCATAATTTTGGTTTATATTACTAGATCTATTTCAACAATTTGAATTTGGGAATTAGACAAATAATTGTTTTATTCTAGTTGGGGAAAAGCTACTTGAGTGTAAAGACCTTTGTGATGGCCTGGATAACAAAGTTGTCCATCATATTGTAGAAATTTTAAAAGAAATATGTTTAGAGACCATCAAACTTAGGGCTTTGAACTGTTTTAGAAACCAAATACTATCTTTGATTTCTTGGGTCTAGGGGATGCTACCAATGCTAAGTACCCATAAATCATAGAACCTAGATAAGGATCTTACCAAATCTAGAAAGATGTTTGAGATTGTTAGACAAGCAAACAAAGACCCATGAAGGGGTGAATTGGGTGTTTTAATAAAATATATTTAATTTTCAAAACTTAATTCTAAAACACTTATTATAGAAGTTATTTTGATGGAACATAGAGAAAGACAACAATTTCAAGTATTGGAATACTTAGTACATCATTTAAACAAATTTATATAAGAATAACATAGCACTTACTGCAGAATATTAAATCTCATGCTAACAATCACAAAAAATAGCATTAAGAATATAATAGCTTGAAATATAAAGAGTTAAGGGAATATATGATCAAACTCCAAGATTTATCCCAGTTCAACTTCAACTATCAAAGCCTATATCCAGTTCCTAAGTCACAACTTGAGATTTTTCATTATATCCAAGAATTTACAATAGGCACTTATAAGCCATTATAATTCCTTAATCCAAGAATTAGTACTAAGTTTCTCTCTCCCCCTTACAAAGATTTCTCAATCCCAAACTCTCACAAAGAGTGAATATAAACTAAAGAGCAACCTAAGAAGGATATATAATCAAATGAGCACAAGAATAATTTACATAAGTTATGGAGCTATCATTACTTTCTTAACACATCAATGAACCTTTGTATTTATAGATTTTTGGACAATATAGCCATTTGGTTGGAGGTGATTAGACATGAAACTAACTGTTGGACTACTATATTTTTGTTATCAATAAATATAGTAGTCGACTATTGGTGTATAGCAGCCAACTATTGAGTGTTTAATGGCTATTTTTTGAATTTCTAAAACTTAATAGTTAACTATTGTACCCAACAACTGATTGTTGCAATTCTAGTAGTTAACAGCTGACTATTGGTACAATCAAATGATTGTTGGCTTCTATTTCAAGACAATCAAATTTGAATGGTTATGCCTTTCTCATTTTAAATGCATTTTAGACATATTACCTATCCATATAAATCTTGTTGAGTCTAGTTTGCAATGAAACAAGATTTAGTCTAAAAGGCTTTCTAATTTGTAAGATATAGGTAAAATAGTGACCAAAGATTAAAAAAAAATTAAAGTTGAGTTGAAATCTATATCTTAGTATCTTGTTTTTCCTATTTATTGCATCTTCTCTTTAACTCTATTTTGAGTGAATGACATATCGTTAAAAAATTCTTAGAGTTTAATTTCAATGTAGTAAGCTTTGGTCCAAAATTCTTTGTAATTTATGATATATGGATAAAAGAGTGACCAAAGGTCAAAATTATATTATAGTAAAAATACATATCTCACTATCTTTTAATTCCTTTTGATCTTTAAAATATGTTTGAAGATAAATTATTGAGCTCAAGAGTTTCTAAATCCTTTTACACATGATTCTAAGTCTAGGATACCTAACAATTGATTTACCTTAAAGTCTTAAGGTTCCTTGAAGTGAAAATTTTCCTTCATGTACTTATTGGTACAACTAATCTTCTATATCATCAATTTTTGGAACATCTTTCTTTGAGTTAAGCATGATATTGATATTTCATATTTCTTTATTTCAATGCTAACTCTTCTTGCTTTAGACCATCCAAAAAAACATATTCAACTTATAAATCAAGTAGTTAGTCCTAAGAACAATATGCATAATTAAATAATACTCTATAATGTAAACAATTTTATCATGCATATGAAATGTACAGAAGCATATATCCAATTTGTAAGATATATAGTGATTTTCAAAACTCATGGGATATATATTACAAGCAAGTATATTTCATAGTTAAGGCATAAAGCATGATTAAGTATAATATATTACATATTAATTGTTATAATCATGCATAGCACATAGTACTAATATATTTGCTACACATTTGTCACAATCAAACCTATGACATAGAGCTAGAGGGCTAACAGAGACTAGTAAGAACATGTATCTCCCTATGAAGTATTTTGACCATAAAACGTTGAATTCTTTTCAGATCAAAGGACTACTTACCAACATGTTCTTTTAGTTGAAAATTATATTCTTTTTTTCTTCTAGCCAATATGTTAGAAGGGTAGAATTTGTCATCTGCTTGTAATTAATCTACTTTTCATTTGGATACCCATGGATCTTCCTCCAAATTGAGAATTTCCTCTAGTACTCTACGATAAGGTTTTTCTTAATGGAAAAGAGTGAATGTCAGGAAGAGTGTTCAATGGTCCTCTGAATACCTTCAAGGTAGGGTAACAATCATTTTTTTCCTAATGAATATATTCCTAGAGGTTTATTTGTTCGATCATACAACTTTTTCAATGAACTCAAAAATTTTAACATCATTGTTTGAATTTTACTACAACCATTATTCCCTCACCACCTTTAGAATATCTTGGTGTTTGAATTAGAATGGTTCAAAGCAAAAATGTCTTTATGGAGGTATTAGCACTAAGAGGGTTGTATCACGATGAATCAAGTAATGATCTGATGTAATTTTTGGAAAATTAAAAACCTTGGAGTTGAGATACTAATGAAGCCATTGTACATTAACATACACCCTATCTAGATATTCTATAATGACTAGCCCATCTACTTGCTTACTTGTCCATGTGAATTTGGGATTAAGAAATCCAATATCAATGAGATTGCATTACAAAGAGAGATGTCCCTTCCTCCAAATTTCTCATGTGCAAATTATAGCTCATTAAGATCACCAATCACCATCCAAGGAAGATTATGTGAACCAACAATATTGCTTAAATGATTCCATAGTACTATTCTTCTATCCAAATTAGGATTGGCATAAATAGGCTAAAAAATAAAAGAGTTACTATAGACTTGGATTGAGTAGTGTAGCTCTTCAATTGTGTATTCTAGAACTTCCAAGCAAATGAGATTATGGTCACATGTAACCCATGTATCACTTTCCACTTGAAAGCCCCATAGCGCCGTCCTTAAACCATCCATTGAAATAGAGATTGTTGATAATGTTGTCAAACCTCATCTTAGATAGTCTTATTTTTAAAATTGTTAACAAGTTGGGATGGTGCCTTAAGATGAGATATCTAAAGGATCTTTTGAATCTTGGTCTAGAAACTTTGTAAGCATTCTAAGCAAGCACTTTATTAGTAAACAATGTTTAAGGAGTTCCTCTTTAAGGAGTTCAAGCTCATCCACCTTTCTCTAAAAGTGTGGCCTTCTTTAATACACATACTAAACTAGTAACTTTAGTTCTACCTTTATCTGATATTTTGGATATTGGTTATCTATTCTTAACATATTCTTTACTGACAAATGCATCTCTTAATATAAAAGCCCTTAAGCTTGTTGTGTGGTGCATAATACACTTCTCTTTGTAACATTACTAAGGCTTTATAATTCTTTAGCATAAAGGATTGTATTCTGGGACGGTAAACCCTTTTGTTCCTCTTCGTTTATGAATCTTAGAGGTGGCTCTAGGGAGGACTTTCGAGGAAGAACTAAGATACGCTACTCATTCTTAAAAGATTATAAAGTGAGAATTTATGATTGGGATAACATCTTTGCCCAAAGAAATACCCATAGTTTTTTTCTATTATACCTTGTACTAGGTTCTCTCAAAAGCTATAATTGGCTGCTCACTTGTGCTTGTGTTTCATCCCATGCCCAACTATGATGGTTGGCAATAGTCATCTCCTTAGTGCTTCATGTGGCTTCTTGTGTTTGAATGTAACTTCCCCAATTTTATAGCATGTGAAACAAATATTTTTTTCCGCAATCAAATATTTTTCTCCACATGTATAACACTATTCTTTATCATAAAAATAGATACATATAGGTTCTCTCATGTATATACATTATACAAACTAAGTTATAAATGTCAAAGTAACAACAGAAGTAGGGATCCTGCCTGTGGCATTTCAAAGCATACTCTAAAGTACAAGTACAATATAAATCAAAATCTATAAGCCATGGAAACAAAGTAGGCTCACCCATAGATCATGTCGTCTAGCTGGTCAACTATCTGAAGAATCAGACTCTCTATTCTTATCTGAAAAATATAGAAATATTGTGTAGTGAGTTTGACAACTCAGTGAGCAAATCATACCTCCTATGACCTCTTAGGTCATCATATGGATGTATTCATGTTTTAAAATTTGTCACATATAAAATACAGTTCAGAAGTACATCCATATGTGACCCGTATTTCAAATATTCTCAAGTAAAAGGATATTCAGATATCGAAAACCATATTCAGCACGGTATGATCATTAAAAAAATGCTGTTATGCTCAGCTGTATAAACTATAGTAAAATAGTAAGTTTTTGAGATAAAATTATAACTTTTAAAATGACCTGCCTCATTCGGCGATCTGGTCAACCCACACATTCATTTGCTATACGCATAGTGACCAATCGACTACAGTCACAATAGTGATCAGGGAATGTGAGTCCATCACTCATCTGCCTTCTCACATTACCACTATCACCCGATTGGAGCGGCCCTCTCTCGGCTCACTCAAGCTAATAGGGCGTCCCCTATTCGGTACCGTCACAAGCCATACAACACATTAATATTCATCCATACATATAAATACATACATATATATATATATATATATATATATATATATATATATATATATATGCATATTCATTAAATGCAATGTATAATTATCAAGCAACTCGCCATGAGCTTTACGCTTACCATTCAATCATAATTAGTAACTTTATAGTTTTACAAATCAATGCCTCATGCATATAATATTTACTTTGCCAAATAATAATAAATACATTTAGAATCACATATACATGCCCTTTCTCGAGGCAATCATATAGCATTATAAATCAATATCATGTGCATAAATATTCATTTCACCATTTAATGAGAAATACATGTGAAATCAGATATACCATGAGTTCAGAAATCCATTTCTCAAAACTATACTCTTCTTGAATTATAATCAAAATTGTAAGCAATTTAGATAATTTTAATACATTTCAGAAACATATAAAAGTGTAAATATCTTATAAATATAATCAAATACACGTTTAAAAATCAAGAAGAGTATAGGGCAAGTCATTGAAAGAATTATCCACTCACAAGGTAAGAGCTCCAGATTGGACAACCCCAAAATGCACTTTTCCAATCTACATTTGACTAAGCAGACTTAAAAAACGTGTCCAAATGATCCAAAAATTAAGGAAATGACTCCTGGAATTTGGTCACTATTCATGGCCGAAAAACACTATTCACCAAGAACAAAAATTTGTCACATAGCTGAAAAATTTTATATCCTAAGATTTATGTAGCTCCTAAATCCATCTACAATGTCAGATTTTAAATTTGAGGTCTGTAAGTAAAAGTTTCAGAGTTTACCTTTTTCTGAGATTTTTTACTTTTGATCTACGACGATTCTACAACTAATTTGAAAAATTGTTCGGTTAAAATCGTAGTATTCTCCGTCCTAAATCTAGTGGTACACTTAGTTTTGATATCAGAGACCTGTAGACACTTTAGATCTAGAGAGAAAATATAGAGGTACTATTCACACTATTCACTATTCATTATCTTCCTTTGCTTTCATCTTTCTGCATTCTGTCTCCCCCTCCCCTTTTCTCTTTCTCATTTATAATTATTATTATTATTTAATAATTAAATATTTAAATTTATTTTTATTTTATTTCATATATATTCATATAAATACTATTTTTCATCCTCAAACATCCCAAAAATTTCTAAAAATTTACATTCTCATAAATCTTTAGTTAAACTTTTAAATAATGATTTTTCTTGATAAAAATCTTAATAAAACAAAGCACAAAATAAATATGTTTATGTATAATAAAAGAAAGAATATTTCTAAAAATAAAACAAAAATTTATTAAAGGCCAATATAATTATTTTAAGCAAAACAATAATTACTTTATAAAAGTATACTTACTTTTAGCAGCACATAATCATTTTTAAACAAATAAAAATATATTTGTTTATAGCAAAACATTATTATTTAAAAATAAAAATTACGGGATGTTACATTGAACATCCATGATATCCAACAACATAATCCCACAACCTATTCCTCTATCAACACCAATTGCAAGGAATTCTTGTTAAAAAACCCCACTAGTAAAAGTTACATAATAAATCATGTTAAAATAAAATACATTCATTGAAACTTAGAACTATTACATTATTTCCTCTTTAAGAAATTCAATCCCCTAATTTCAAAACCATATTTATAAATATACTAACCTTATTATTCAAACAAATGTGGGTACTTGGCACACATATCACTTCTTATCTCCCAAGGAGCTCCCTCTTTAGGATGATTTTCCAAATTACTTTTAAAGTATATATCTCTTTCAAATGCAATTTCTTTACTTTTCTATTTACAATAACCACTAGTTTCTCCTTGTATGATAAATCTTCATCTACTTGAATCACTTATGGATGAACGACATATGAAAGATCTTATAGATATTTTTGTAGTATAGACACAGGGAACATTAGATTAACACTGACCAATTTTAGTTGTAAAGCCAGGCAATATACTATAGAGGAAACTTTCTTTTTAAAACATCAAACAATCTCATACACTTTGGGATTAATTTCCTTTTCTTTCTAAACCTCATCACTCACTTCATAAAAGAAACTCTAAGGAACACATAATCACCTAGAACAATTTTAAGTCTTGAATCTATTGTCAACACTCTCATACAAGTGTTGAATAGTGCCATTTATATGATAATCTAATAAATATTTTTATAGGTAAGTTTAACTAGGGGAAAATAATTTTCTCAACTTTGACCAATGTTAAGTACACATGTTTGAACCATTTCTTCTAACATTTAAATACTCCACTCAAACTAACCATTAGTTTACAAATGAAAATTGTACCAAGGTATAATCGAGTACTTGAGGTTTCCTAAAAACTCTCCAAAAGTGAGTTGTAAATAGTCATCTACGATCAAAGATAATGGATTTTGGTACTCCATGAAGCTTAACGTTCTCATTTAGATATAATTTTGTATACTAGGCCATATTATATATAACTTTATCTAGAAGAAAATATGTTTATTTTTTCATTATATGCACGATCATCCATATGAAATTAAATCCCTTTGTAGCTCATGGTGCCTAGTAACAAAATCGATAATAATCTTTTCCTACTTTATTTTAGGTATTTCTATTTGTTGATATAATTCAACGAGTCTTAGATGTTCATCTTTTACTTGCTAACACACCAAGCAATAGAAATAAAGTCAATTATATCTTTTTGTATACCATCCCATTAGTAAAATTCCTTCAAATCTTGGTATATCTTTGAATATGTGTACCTATATACTTCTTCTAAGATTTTCCTTCTTAATTTATATATATCAAGTATGTGCAAAGGTTTGGCACATCATAGTACACCCTTAGAATCCACTATAAATGCAATAATTTTTCTAATTTGTACATCATATGTTAACTTGCATAATTTTTTATAGTTACTTTATGCCATTTTAAATTTTTTTAGTTAAAGAAAAATGAAGTTATATGGAGGCTAACAATACTCTAGGTGACCTTAATTCAAATTGCAGTTCATTTCATTCTAGTTTGTGGATTTCTTCCAACAAAGGTCTTCTTACCTTAGCTACATGGGTTAAACTACCCATGAACTTGTTACCTAAGGCATCAGCCATAGCATTGGCTTTTCTAGAATGATACAACATAGTAAAGTTATAGTCCTAAAGTAATTTAATTTACTTTCTCTACAAACTCTCTTTGTTAAAATATGTACTTAAGACTTTTGTGATCAGTATAAATTTTAGTAAGTTTCACTATACAAATAATGCCACCAAGTCTTAAGGGCATACACTGCCGCTACTATATCCAAGTCATAGGTTGTGTAATTCTATTAATCTCTTGTGAATTCTTTAAACACATAAGAAATTACCCATCCATGTCACATCAAAACATAACCCAATCTAACTCGAGATGCATCACAATACATTGAGTATCATCCATTTTCTAAGGGTAAGGTCAAAATCAAGGCTGAAGTCAAGCATCCCTTTAACTTTTGAAAACTTTCTTCATAAATATATAACAGCTTAAACTTAACTCCTTCCCAATTAGTCTAGTTAGAAAGGCTATAATCTTAGAAATTTTTTCAACAAAACTATGATAATATCCTATCAATCTAAGAAAACCATGAATCTCAATAACTATAGTAGGGTGTAGGGTGTGTCTATTACTGCATTATCTCAAACTTCTTCAAATTGACTTAAATACTTCCCTTCGTAACATTTTCAAAGAAGGTTACACTACTAGACCAAATTTAGTGTTTTAAAAATTTAGCATACAATTTATGCTTTTTTAGAGTAAGCAAAATTATCCTTAATGTAACTTATGCTATTCTTGATTCTTTGAATATACTAAAATATCATCAATGAACATTATGACCAAATGATCATAAAAGGGTTTAACACCCTATTCATTAAATCCATAAATACCGCTAGTGTATTTGTCAAATCAAATGACTTTAACAAGAACTCATAATGCCTTTACTAGGTTCTGAAAATAGTTTTAAAAATGTCTTCCTTCTTGATTCTCAATTGATAGTACTCTATTCATAGGTCAATTTTGGAAAAACATTGGGCACCTTGCAGCTAATCATAAAGGTCATTAATATATGGCAAAGGTTTCTTGTAATGTATGATCGCTTTATTTAATTATCTATGATATATGCACAAACTTAATGATCCATGTTTTGATTTTCACAAAAGGTACCAAAGCACCTTAAAGGGAAGTACTTACTTAAATAAAACCTTTATCTAGCATATCTTGTAATTAATTTTTTCAACTTTTTGAACTCTATAGATGCCATTTCATATAGAGGAATAGACAGAGGCTAAGTGATAGGAATTAGGCCTATTCCAAATTCAATCTCATGTTACAAAGGTAATCTAGGTAATTCTTCTAGAAATACATTAGAAAATTCATTAATAATATATACTTGATATAAATTCATATGTTACATATTGACATCTCTAATTGTAGCCAAATACCTTTGGCATCCTTTTTGTAACAATTTTAGAGCTCTTAAGGTTAATATCAAATTATTTTGTGCCTAATTTATGGTCACCTTGCATCGAGAAAGATGGTTCTCCTAAGATGTAAAACTTAACCACTTTAAGATAAAAATTTCAAGGGGGTAAGACACAATTGTAGCCAATTCATACCAAAGATCACATCAAGATATGTCATATTTAATTCCATTAAAATCGATGATAATATCTTTATCTGCCATCAAAATTTAAATAAATTATACATATTTTCTACTAACAAAGACTCCCTAAAAGGCATGGCAACATTAAAGGAATTATCTAATCTAAAAAAATCATTACCTAGTCATTTAACAAAGTATAAAGATATATATGAATGGGTAAAATGAAAATTAAGCAAAACATGTGCTTTATTAGTGTAGAATATAAATGGGTCTATCACTATAGCATTGGATGCCTAAACAACTTGTTGCATAAATGCAAGGACACATGTCTGGCCTCTATTTTCTTGGCCTTGTACTTTACTTTCTTATCCTCTTCCTTTATTACTTTTTTCTATTGGATTAGGTATGGTCTTAACAAGATAAACGTTAATAGGTGTAGATGATGGAACAAAGTCAACTAACTCTTCATTGGTGTCATTACCCAGCTCGTATTTTTCCATATATAGGACATGAAACTTTTTTGCAAGCAATTGGTTATGTACCCTATTAAACAATCTATCCAATATTTCTAAAATCTAATCTCTTCTTATCAATTCTAATTAATTTCTCAATTGAAACTAGAATTAAACAACACTTGTGGTCTATTAGTGTAGACTAAAAGTGTATTTATCACCACAACATTGGATACATAAATATCTTATTGCATAAGGTCAAGGACACATGCATGGCTTTTACCTACTTGGCCTTGTACTTTCTTTCTTTTCCTCTTCCTCTATTACCTTTTCCTATTAGATTAGGTACAATCCTAACAAGATAAACTATAATAGATGAAAATCGTTGAAAAAACTAAACTAACTCTTGATTAGTGGCATTGCCTAGCTATGATCTTTGCCTACCATTACTAATTAAAGCCTCAGTTGAAACCCTAGATTCTAACTATAATGATTGTCATTAATTTTGAAATCTTGGTCACTTAATAATAGGGCTTAGACCATGTCCACAATGAAAACTACCATCTTTATCTTGTTTTTTGCCATTTGAAGGTTTCAATTTCAACTAATTCTCTTATTTTAATCATTTTTCTATAATCTACTATGACATCATAAGATGGGAATTGCTTAATCTATGTGCTATCACCTTAAACAATGGCATACCAACCTAGCAAAAAATCTCTCGCTTTTATCCTTCTTAGTATGGACCAAATATGAAGTATATCTAGATAATTACTTAAAATGGATATTATAGTTCATAACAATCATGTTAGGTGTCTTTTTCAATTCCTCAAATTCTCTAGCTCATGCATCCCTAACACTTCTAGATGAAAAGTGTTCTACAAAAATTTCCTTGAATTCACCATAAACCATTGATGGTGATTCAACTAATCTACTCCTCAGTAGAGTCTCAAACCTTCTCTAAGCTATATCATGTAGCTGAAAAAAAATTAACTCAAATAATCTCCTACCAGAACATTCAAGGGCTCTACAAATCATTTTCTCACTCCCTAAAAGCTGTCATGGGTTTAATTTCAATTTCAAAAAACAAGGTAAAGTTACCTCAACACTAATTTCCTCAAGTAAATATCATTGTCTAACAAGTTATGCCTAACCTTAAGCTACAACTGCTGATAGTCATTCATTTCTCTTTCCCTGCTTAACTATTAGGCCTACTACAATTCCCATAGTTCTTTATAAACCTCCAATGTGTATGTGTACATGAATTTTGCTACATGCTATGTTATTGTATAATATTATATATTCAACATTCAATACTTAGGAGTAATCACCAATTCATCAGCAAACAACTTGTAATCCATCAGGCATTTTGTCTATATATCCATCAGTCATTCTGCCCATAATTTTGATTAATTCAGTACTATAGACAAGAATCACAATCACTGCTCACGACCATCCCTATACACATATAAGAATCATAGTTTTCTTGCTTCTTACCACCATCCTTGCTAACTGAAGTTTCAAGGTGCACTAAGGCTAGTATTTACTGCAACTAACTAACAGTATTTTTGACTAAACCTGCTACTAACAGAAAATAGTAAATGAAAGTAAATTTATATTTAAATAAAATTAAGAAATTCTTGTTTATGCAATCTCTCTATCAGTTAAACATACATTAAATCTATAAAATGGTTCACTAAACATTAATCTATATGTCAAACCCATTGAACAAAATAATACTTCCTACCAATAGGTACAAAACCTTTTCATTTAAGTCAAAGTACATTTCCAATGTTTCTTACTTCATGGCATAAATTCAAAAATTTCCAAATATATATCCTTAAAACCATAAGCTTACAGAATGTCAATAAATTTTTTAATTAAATTCTAAACTCAGATAGCCAATAATAGAAAATTAGTTTCATATATGTTTCCAAAATCCAAATATGACTTTCAATAGATAACATCAAAATGACAATTTCAAAAAATATTTAAAATCTCAATACTAATTTAATTTATGACTTCCTCAATTTTGATAAAGTATAAACAATTGTGCTTGTCCTAATATAAGTAAGGACTCTAAAATGACAATATAAGAACAATGTATAGTTATTTAACAAAAATGAATACTTAATTTAGAAAAATATAACAATCTCAATGATTAATCTAATTCCAAAAGTTCTAAAACAGTCAAAATAAAATATGATATATCAAATGTAATATAGAAGTAAAGAAAGAAGTAAAATAATTATATTAGGCATTATCTACTTATAGAATATTTGGTTCAAAGTTGCTTAGCTCTTTAAGGCACTTTTCTAAGCAAATTTTGCCAAAAATGAATATGGAAGGTTGAAAAACCTAGGGAATGACTCTGAAATATAAAAATTAGGCTCTAGGAGATTGGTCATTGTTGGTCAATGAAACAAAGTTACTGCTCAAGCCCTGCATGCATTGAGAATCCTTATACTAGTGGGCATCATGGTCTGTTGGGAAGAATGGCACATGGCATGCATATTGTGATTATAGAAGGGTTTTGCTTGTGAAATTTAAGCTCCCAAGGTTCTTCCACCATCTAAATCTATTTATGGTACTAGTTTTTCATTTTAAGCATTCTAAATAGGAGTTTTGAGACTCCACTTTCTAGGTTTTTCCTCCTCCGGTTTTCAACAGTTTTTTAGCCAGTTTAGGTGTAAGTAATCAACCAGACTTGTAGTTCTTGTTTTTGTGAATATGATGGTGTTGATAGTGTCACAAATAGATATCCAAAAGTCCTTGAACCAAGATTTCCCTAAAAGGCTTAGAGAGATAAAGAGGAATTAAGAGTGAGAAAATAGTATTTTGAGGTCTTTTAGGATTTTCTACAAGCTTCGGCAAAAGAAAGGCTTTTAAAGTGATGAAGGACCAATTAGAAAATTCAATTTATTGGGAAATGCCCTTGAAAATGTTGTTTTTGACACTGTGACCCAAAATTTTTAAATTTTTTCATTTACACCCTTAAAACTTATCAATTATACTCTTGCTCCTTTAATAATCATAATAAACCATGTAGATACTCATAGTAGATCATGTAATAAAATAAAATTGTTTAACTTCAGGTTTTACAACTACCCTTAAGATTTTCATTCTCTTCTTGTTGGTTTTGCTCTTCTTTCTTGTCAAAGACTACTTTTTCAACAACCTCATGGTTAGGAAGATATATATTATTAAGAGTATCCCAAATATCTTTAGCATTAGAGCATTCCTTAACATTAGCATAATTATTTTTATTCAAAGCACTATATAACACATGTATTGCTATAATATTCAAACAAAGTAACTTCTTATCACACTCATTCCAATATTTTCTTGGTTTGGTGAAAAAGTCATCTTGTACTATATCTCACAAGTCCGATTGAAAATAAAGTTTCATTCTACCTTTCCAAAATGTAAAACAATTATCATCAAGGAAAGGTCATTTGCCCATTTCAAAACCTTCCATCATTGAAAAAATTTTAATAGTTGCCATAAATAAGATAGTTAAGTTCTATAAAAAAGATACACACACCTCTTTTGGATTTTATATTAAGTACACTTAATCTTATAGATATAGCCATCAAGTTCTTTTTAAAAAAGATATTTAATAAATCTATTATTTGAAACATTAAAGGTAAACCTAATTATGGGCTAGGTAGCACACCTCGCATGGCAAAAAAAAAATGCATTTGGACCTTAAATTTAAGGCTCCAACTAAATTCATGTCCTTCACATGGGTCCAAATAAAAAAAAATTATATATTTTTATGACAAAAGTGAATTAAATTGATATATATATATATATATATATATATATATATATATATATATGATTAATTTTAAAAAAAGGTTATTTGAGTTACGCTAGATTTAGGCTCGTATTAACATTAAAGTTCAAGCATAGCCCAAAAAGGTTATTTAGATTATGTCAAAAATCTAAATTTAATTTGGACCTCAAATTTAAGGACAAAATCCCTTTCTTCTTTTTTGAGCTTGATCAATTCAAACAAGCTTCTCAATCCATGATCAAGTTTATCTTTATTGTTTCAAATAACAAATATATTAAGTATCATTTTTTTAAAAAAATGATACCATTTTTAAAGTATAAGGGAAGTTCGAGTATATTTTCTACAATAGAAAGAGGTAAGTGTATTTAATAAAAAATTCAAAAGAGGCTTGTGCATGTTTTTAAAAGTAGAAAGAGGTGAGTGTTTTACTGCAAAATACAAGAAAGTTCAAAGTATTTCACTCTTATTTTATTATTGATTAATTTTATAGAAATATATCTTGTTGCACTCATACCTTATGTTTTCAAAAAATAGTCCTATCACGTACCATAATTGTACGTATACCCGTGCCTATGCAACATAGCTTGTTACCTTCTATGTATCTTTTGGTTTTTGTTTAGCATCTTATTTAAGGCACCTCATTTAGTTATAGTTTGGACCAAAAGTTGATTGGTAGGTTGCCTATAGATGACCTAGCAGATTACATTTGAATAAAATAAATTTTGCTCTTTTAAAATAGGCCTTTTCACATTACCCATTAATGAAGATGTCATCTTTTAGAGGTTTCTTGGAGTTCTAAGCACATAGCCTAGCATTCCTAGTTCTTCATCAGTTAAAAGCCTTGCATCAATTTTGATTAATTTACCTACACAACTTCTAATACATACCCATGTTGGAGCTTGTATTCTATTTGGAGACATAGAAGTCTAACCCAAAGTGAGATGTTGCATTGTAGAGAGTCGTATCAAGGTTAAAGTTTGAAACCCATTTCTTAATCATAACAAAGGATTCAACCAAGAACCACGAACTATTGGAGATAATATCATCACTCTAAGAGGGAGACTTAGATTTGATAGCAAAAAATTCTCCCCCAAGTTAAGTTCTATTTTGACAATTGAGACTTTTACTAAAACCATTTTGGATGCATTTGATATGCAGTGGTTAACCAATTCTAATATATGATATGGTTCATTATGCTTAATTTGTAAAGTAAAGTATAAGTTAAGTAAGTCTCAATAGAAAAGCCAGTTAGAGTAGTTGATACCTTATACTAATCAATATGTCATGTTGTAAGTGAGATATTTTTGGATTATAATGCATTTGGAATGGTTGAGATAGGTATCAGAGTGAAACCAGCAAAGTTATTTTTCAAAAGAAAAAATGAAAAGCTTTCTTGATTGCATCAAGTAGTTTCTCATTCCCTCTACCTCTTATATTTATAGGGGAAAACTATACTATTTGGGCTATAAAGTTGAAGGCTCATTTAAGAGCATATGACATTTGGGCAATGGTTGAGACAGGGAGAATACCAACACTTTACCAAATAGTCCTATTGTTACTCAAATTAGAAATCATATTGAGGAGCTTACTAAAAGAGCTAGAGCTTTTACCAATCTTCATCGAGCTGTGAATGATGATATGTTCACAAGAATTTCAACATTTGAAACAACAAAGAAACATAGGACAAGCTAAAATAGAAATTTCAAGCGAATGAATGAATTTTGCAAATGCTTGTCTTTAGCCTCAAGAAAGAGTTTGAGGCTCTCAAGATAAAGGAAGCTGAGACTATTATAAACTTCATAGCTAGCATCATGAATATGGTGAACCCAATAAATTTAATAGGGGAAGAGTTATCAGATAGAAGAATTGTTGAAAAAGTTCTTGTAACTATGCCCAACAGATTTGATCCAAAATCTCATATCTTAAAGAGTTAAGATGTTTCTCCAACTTACTTTGACTGAGTTTGTAAATGCTCTTCAAGCTTAAGAGCAAAAGAGATTTGTTATACTAGAAGAATCAACTAAAAATGCTCTCCAAGGTAGACAAGTGAAAGACATTAGCAAACAAATATGATAAGAAACACAGTGAGCAATCTAGTAATCCTAATCAGAATGATGCTAGAAAAGATTCAAAGAGAAAAGAAAGATTTCTAACAAGTGCAATTTGTAAAAAAAAAATTCTAGTAACAAATAAATTGACTATTGGTTTAAAGGAAAAGCACCAAAACCAATTTAATGAAAATTTTGCAAAAAGAATGGTCACTTAGAAAGATTTTGTAGACTAGAGCAACAACACAACTAGGTCCTAGAGGAATCAAAAACTTAAAAGGCAAATGTGACTACCAATAAGGACAAAGATGAGCTCTTATTTATAGAAGAATCCATAGAAGGATAAAAAAAAGAGTCTTGGTTTTTGAACAGTGGTTGTACCTAACACATGACTAGTAAACAAGATTTATTCATAAAGCTAGAGCTTTTTAATGGATCTATCAAGATGGGCAATGGAGAAAAGGTGACAATTCTAGGAAAGGGAACTATGGCAATACATACTACCTTAGTGTTTTTGTTTTAATTTAAACTCTCAAATGCAAGAATCTATTGGAGTATATATTTAGTGGCACGTGAGGTTGATCCTACAAGGATTTTCAATTGAAAGGAAACTTTAATTTAGAACCAAAATAAATATTTCTAACCTAGTTGCCAGGATTTTGTTTTGTAAGAAGAACATTAAATTAAGTACACAAGAAACTATTGTACTTAAATTAAATTGAAATGTATTCAAAGTAAAAATGCATGTTAAGGTTAGGGGATCCACTCTTGGTATAAATAAAGATAAATTTAACTCTTTTGTTACTCAATTGGAATTCTCACATGAATAAAGTTTCAATCGGAAGATATGTTTAATTTAAGTTCACTTTTGTTTATACATGAATTATATTTATCTCATTTTTATTGTATTACTAATAATTAAGAAATTCTTGTAAAATAGATTCAAGCATACATTGTGCCAATTGTCATCTTGTCTACAATATATCAAGACTCACATTTTACAAGATTAAAAATAAAAATATGTGAAAGGTAACTTGTAAATAGATTCAAGTATACATTTTGCCCATCATTATATTGTCTACAATAAATCAAGATTGGTTCAAGCATTTATTGTGCCAAAGATTGTCTACAATGTATCAAGATTTACACTTTACAAGATTTAAAAATAAATGGATGTAAAAGGAAAAAAAATAACAAGAGATGGGTACCAAAGCCAACTGAAGACAATAACAACGTGAAGTAGGCAGCAAAGCCAACCATTAATAAATAACATAAGAAAAGAAATAAGAAGGTAAATAAAACATCAAATATAAACATTGAAATTAAGAGTTAAATAAATCGTTATTCTTTTACCAAGAGTTTCACCATTTCACCTTAGCATAAGGAGATTAGTTCTCCATAATCAAAGTAAGAAGGCAAGATTGAAGATGAACAAGCATAATAATATTATAAAAGAAAGTAAGAATAACAAAATGTCTAATGAAAGAAGAACATTACAAGCACTTAGGACCAAACACTTACTTCCCTTTTCATCTCTTCTAAGCTTTCAAGATCCTTCTATTTATAGATACAACAAATGGGTTAATTGTCAATAATGGTGGGTAGAAAGTTACATTAATAGTGACAATTTTGAATCTCATCTCATCTACCGACAATAATCCTTAAATTACTCCTTCATATTCATTGAATTTGTTGACCATGTAAACATGAAAGTTGAAAGAAATTTCATTATCTTTTTGGAAACATAAATTTCTTACTTATTAGATACTTATTTTGTGATTTATGGTCAAAATACAAGAGAAAAGTTGGGCTAGACTACAACAGCAAATATTTTTTTTTTCTAGCCCAATTTTGGCCTCTTTATCGTCAGAATTTCAAAATCACTATGAAATATTAGTTCTAAGTAGATTAATTCTTATTTTTATAGGCTTAAAAAAAAGTTAATCTAAATTTTGGATAAAAATTTATGCCCATTTGTCTAACTAAAATTTTTATCCTTGATCCTTCAACATTGGTTGTTTTGCCTTGAATTATTTTGTTTCAGATTTTTTGAAAATATGGTCATAAATCAACACTAGCTTGATGCATATATCCATTAGGATGTGTCTCAAGAGTCAATAAGATATCATCTAATGACTCTTTATTCATCCATCCTCAATGAATTTATTTTAGATACTTGATTTATAGACATCATTCCTAAAGAACAACAAATTTGCTTTGATTCTTCCAATTCAGTCTGTTTTCTATTCTTCTTTCCAACTATAAAAGATGCAAAAAAATAAAGATAAATAAGGAAAATAAGTGTTTAAATGTAGCAAAAAGATAAGATTAAAATATTTAATTTATGAATATAAAAATCACTCATCAAACACCCCCAAAATTCATCTTTTGTTTGTCCTCAAGAAAAACACACAAATTTTAAAATTCAAAATATGAGTGAGTGATGAGTTATGTTTGGCTTACTAAGCATTCCTCAAAGATTTCAAGAAATTTGTAACTAAGGAGAATTGTAAGAACCCAAGACAATGTAAAATGCAACTCATGACTTACTCTTGAATCCCAAGTGTATATGTGTGATAATCTCATGACATTAGGCTTCTTGTCTTTAGGCTAATTTACGTAATCAAATATTTGAAGTAGATTTCTAGATAGATGCATTTGGGGATCCATAGGATTATTCTTCATGTCACTCTCCACTATTGTAGACTAATCATAACTTTTAATATCATTAAGACTTTAATTAAGTTTGTAATGTGTGGCATAGGTTAAAGATGGATAAAAAGATATCAATGAAAGCTCAATTCACTCTACAACATACATGATCATTTAAGTCCTTTTAAAATAACTCTTAAGATTTTTCTGTGAATTCTGTCTCTAGTTTTATTCTTATCCCTATTTTATTTACTCACACATTTCTTTTTTTTGTTTTGGTAAGTAAATACCCCCAAACTTATTTATTTAGGGAGTAATACCTTTTTTCATTTTTTTTTGTTCTTCTTCCTTTTTAAAAAATCCTCTCATACACCCTTAAATCATTTAGTTCTTGATATAGCTCTTCAAATGATCATTCCTGATAGTGAAAGGTAAGTTTTATAAATATTTCTCTTTAAAGACTAGATAATGATATAGGTGTCCAAGAAAGGATAAATATAGGCTCAAAAAGGGTTACTAGGGATGTTATAATATATAGGTTGGTTTGAAAGGCTCAAACGATTCCAAAAATGCCTAATTTATTTCTTAAACGCAGAGTAGTCTAGAATTTCGCCTTAAGTGACAATCAAATAAGTTCTAGAGTTTTATGAAATCACTGGTCATATTTGAATCACATAAACCTTTTCTAAATAAACAAGCAATTCAATGTGAAAGACTAAGTGCTCAAGATATTGGGATTCTCAAGTAAAACATAAGTTACAATAGAGTTTAGGTTCACAAATAGCACTCAAGGTTCATCTATTTCCAAAGGTTGCAAACACTTTCAACCATTTTTATCATTGGTGCTAGTTTTTCCTAATCCAAAACATCACTCAAAACTTTCTTCTTGTTTTTTTCTTGAAGATGAACAGACACAAACAAAAAAACAACAAAGGTTGAAAAACATATTACCTAAAAGGAGATCTAGGAAAAGATGAATTTACAATAGACTAAACAGAGAATAAAAATTTATTTAGTTAAATAAAAGGAGTTACAAATAAAACTCCAAGTCCAATTTGCGTTTTGTACTACTTTCAGACATCTAATCTATTTGAGCTATAGTTGGATCAGGTATATAAACAAATGCTTGTAATGCATCAATCAAGTCATTAGCATTTAAAGTCGAAATGAGAATCTGTTGTGCTGAGTGTAAGATAAATTTTTGTTCCACGGCTTGATTAATGTTGTAGTTTTAATTAAAACTCACCAGTGTACAAATCTATTGGAGTATAGATTTAGTGGTATGCGAGATCGATACCATAAAGATTGCCAATTGAGAGAAAATCTAATTAAGATCCAAAATAAATATTTCTAACCTAGTTACCAAGATTTTCTTTTGTGAGAAGAATTTTGAACAAAGTATGCAAGAAATAAAATATTGAAATTAAATATGAATGTATTCAAAGTAAAGAAACATGTTAAGGTTAGAGGATCCACTCTTGGTATATCAAATAAAAATAAATTTTAACTCTTTTACTACTCAAATTGAATCCTCACATCAATAAGATTTCATCCGGAAGATATGTTTCCTTAAACTCACTTTGATTTACATATGAAGTGTATTTTCCTTCTTTTTATTGTATTACTAATAATAAAACAACTCTTGTAAAATGGATTCAAGTATACACCGTGCCAATCATTATATTGTCTACAATAAATCAAGAATGATTCAAGCATTTATTGTGCCAAAGATTGTCTACAATATATTAAAATTCACACTTTACAAAATTAAAAATTAAAAGATGTAAAAGAAAGAAAAATATAACAACAGATAGGTGGCAAAGTCAATAATAATAATATATAGTAAGCGGTAAAACCAGCCATTAAGAAATAAAATAACAAGAAAATAATAACAGAGGGGAAACAAAGTCATCCTCTAAGAAAAAAAATAACAAAAAAATAAATAACAGAAGGGCAATAAATTCATCCTTTAAGAAATAAAATAAATAAGAAGATAAATACAACATCAAATATAAACATTGAAATTAAGAGTTAGATAAATTATTATTTTTATACCAAGAGTTTCACCCTTTCACCTTAGAATTAGGAGATTAGTTCTCTATAATCAAGGTAAGAAAGAAAAATTAAAGATGAAGAAGCATGATAATATTATGAAAGAAAGTGAAGATACAAAATGTCTAAAGAGAGAAAAGCATTACAAGCATTTAGAACTCTAAAAAAACCTTTTCCAAACTCACTCTTAGCTCCCCCACAAGCCTTCTCAAGCCCTCTATTTATAAATGCAATTAGGTGTGGTAATTGTCAACAATGGTGGCTAACAAGTTGCATTAAGTTGACAAATTGGGAACCAAAAGTAATCATTGAATTATTGCTTCATATCCAGAGAACCCATAAACATAAAAGTTATAGATAATTTCATTATCTTTTTAGCCATATAAATTGTGGACAAGTTGGATACGTAATTTGTGACTTATGGCTAGAATATTAGAGCAAGGTCTAGCTAGACTGCAATAGTAAGAAATTCTATTCTAGCCCAATTTTGGCCCTTTTAATATCCAAATTTTTTGACTATGTGAACACAAAAGTTGTAGAACCTTGTGTCAGATACTCACCCACCAAATGTCGTAAACATTGAATATGTATTTTCTGAAATAGGGCCCAAATACTACAGTAAGGTTAAGATGGACTGCAACAATAAATATGTTCTTTCTAGCCCAATTTAGCCCTTTGGATGTCTGAATTTTCTGATCACATAAACATGAAAGTTGTATGAAATTGTGTCGTATATTCATATACCAAATTTTGTACATATTATATACGTATTTTCTGAGATACGACCAAAATACTATAGTAAGATCAAGTTGAAAAGCAAGTAGCAAATAGATTTTTAACATTGGGTGTTCTGTCTTGAATCTTTATATTTCAATTCTTTTAGAAATGTCGTCATAAATCAAGATTGAATTGATGCATATATCCATTAGGATGCATCTCAAGAGTCAAAAAGATAATGCTCCTTACTCAACCATCCTCAATAAATTTATTTTTTCTGCTTAATTTATAGACATCATTCCTAAAGAACTACAATTTAGTTTTGATTCCTCCAATTGAGTCTATTTTCTATTCTTCTCTCCATTTGTAAAAAATACACAAAACTAAAGACAAATAAGGGAGATAAATGCTTAATTAAGACAAAAAGATAAAATGAAAATATTTAATTTATCAGTATAAAACTCACTCATTAATCAAGAAAAAACAACAAACTATCAAAAAAATTGTTAACATGTAATAAACCTATGGGTTTGTTGTTGATATTCAGTTGTGCCTATAACAAAATTTGAAAGCTTTCTTCCAAAGTACCAAAACCACCTAATAAGGCAATGAAGGTATCAACATTACTCATGATTCTAACTATACGCTCATACATAGAGAACACCCTGAACTCTTCCCCAATTTTTTTGCCTATAAGGTTTGATATGGCTAGAGTTATAGAAATAATACCTAGAACTTGGCTTCCTTCTACTTATGCAGCTGTAGACATACACCGTATTAACTCAAGACTACCTCCACCATAAACTAAATGAAGTTTTCTCCTTACTACTACTATATCCAAATTTTGTGCTGCTTTCACATATTCTTCATTTTTTCCAAGACTGGAATCATAAAAGACATTATTTTGAAATCGACAAACTGCGGTTTCCTCCATAACTGATCTCATCCTAAATTTTAGTATGAAGGTGAAGATAATAAAATGTGCATTTATAGAACTTAGACAAAGGTATAATTACAATAGCTATGTGAGTAGGCCGGTGGATATCAGGTAAATTAATGGTTAAATTTTTAAAAAAGATAGAACGCATGCATATGTACAGGTAGTTATGATTACGGCTGACATCTTCCTCTAGCTTTACGTCCAATAACGGCTTAAACTACCTCTACGGGTCAAGGATATGCTTCCCATCCAATTTTCTTATAAATTGGCAAATAGGTTCTTTAAACTTCATATTCCTAAAACTATATTGTTTGTGTTCTTTTTTAAAATGAGGCCATAAACCAACAATGCTGATATGCACAGATCCACTAAGATGGGTCTCAAGAGTCTTTGGACGAAAGCCATCATCCAATGACTCCTTAGTCAAGCCATCCTTAATGAATTTTTGTTTATCTTCCCGATTTATAGACTCATATACTAAAGAACGGCAATGTTTGTTGCAAGTTTCAAGTCTACATTTATAGCAAACACCCATTCTTTTAGCTTTTCTAGTAAAACTCCTAAACCAAACATGTAAGAAATGAAACTATTTATAGACTCACTTGTTAATCGTACCTTAGCTTCAATTAGCCAACAAACATGAGCAGGTATACCCATGTTCATCAACAACCTTAATCTTTCAACCCGTGTTTTGTAAATTTTCAACAATGCATTGATTGAAAGAGAACGAAAATGATTTTTCAATTTTTCAAGTATGTCTTCCATTTTCAAAGCAACAAAAATAAAAAAACTATAACATCCCTGATTTTTCCTTATGTTACTAATTGGAATTTTTTTCTTTAGAGAGGAGAAAGTGTTTTAAATCTCAAGAGAGGATTAAATTATTTTACAATTTTACTCAAGTCAAATAAGATCTTAGGATGGTAAAAATGAAATTTATGTAACTTCATTGAAATGGCATTATTGTAAATTCCTTAAAATGGCATTTATGTAAATACTCTAGGATGGCAATTTTGTAAATACTCTAGGATGGCATTTTTGTAAATAATAGAGGATGAAAAAGTTGTAAATATGGGGTGGTAGATAAGAAGAAATTTTAATAATTATGAGGGAAAGGGAGTGTCGGCAAGAAAGAGAAAGAAAAGAAAGAAAGAGGAAGAAGAAGAAGAGAAATAAGAAGAAGAAGGAGAAGGAAGAGGAAAGGGAAATCAAGGTAGTTTCTTAGTCATCTCTCTAATTTCGTCATCTTTTCTTAAGGAATATCCTAATTCACGATATGGATTTAGGATTTTTTTTTTGTGGTAGGAATCAAGCACGCAAGTTTAAAGATTTGTTTGAGGTAGGCTTCACATCTACTCATGAATTTTGTACAAAATTATATATGTACGTTTTAGATGTATTTAGATGTGATTTTGGATAACATGTGGTCTGTATATTTATATGAAATTATGTTTTGGTTTCTTGGACGTGCATATAGGTGCATGGGATTACATAAAAGAAAAACAAAGGAGAAGTTAGACTAAGCTAAATTTCAGAGTAATTAGGGAACCATCTGTTTTTAGAATTCTAGAAAAATTCGACAAGGATTTTAAAGAAATGGTCAACATATTAATTGTAGATATATGTCTCATGGATCTATAGGCTCTAAAATCACTTAATGTGGAGTCCATATGAGGGATATATGTAACATACCTAATTTCGTTTCATGTATTAATAAAAGTACAAAAGTATTCAAAGTAACATCTCTAATTTCTTTTCTTTTATTAATAAAGGTACATAAATATTTAATTAAGAAAATAAAATTTAGTAGACAATTTTTAAATATCTAAGGAAATATAATCCTTAGAAATTCTTCACCTTATGTATGCATAGAAATTTTCTAACATTAATGGAATAGGTAAAGAGAGAAAAGCGAAGAGGAAATATTAGAAATAAATATATTAAAGAAAGGTGAAATTCTTAGGTAAGGAAGATAAATTTTTGTGAAGGTATTAAAATTTCAAGAATATTGTATTAAGGTAATTTTTCCTAATTTAAGATTTAAAGTTACTAAGTTTAGTATCTCCACCCATAAATTGGGCTTTCAACTATGGACACTTCATATAGAATCTTTCTACCTCACATGAATTTTTAGCAAGCAAATAGGATAGCCCAAGGAAGAAATAAAACATAGACTTGGACTAAGATATAGAAATTGGATCGGTAGACCAAAAATCATGAAAATGTGACCAAGCCCATTATGAAAGGTAGAATTTTAACCAAAGTAAAGAAAATGGGCAAGAATGAGACCAAACCCAAGAGGAAAAATAAAAATAAAGTGATGAAATAATGGTGTAATCAAGATTAAGTGACAAGGCATTAGGACAAAACATCTATATCCTACACTCATAATTTTAGCAAGTCGTATGATAATACATGGCATTAGGACAAAACATCTATATTCTACACTCATAATTTTAGCAAGTCATATGATAATACATGGCATTAGGATAAAACATTCCAATCCCACACAAATAATTTCAGCCAAATAATGGAGATTCAAGGGCTAGAAATTTGCCACCCAAAAAGGCACTTGATTAAGACAAAAGAAAATGGAAATGAATCCCTAAATCAAAGGGACCTTGTCCCTTATTTAAGAACATATCATTATAATTTTCAAAATACAAATCTCATTTTTCTATGCATATCTTGACTAAGGAAGAGGAAGACAAGAACATAAGTTGTTTGCTTTCCAAAAATTCAACCAAGTGTATCCTAATTGTGATAAGGTAGACCCATGATCATGCAAGATGAATTATTTGATGGTATATTTAAGCAAAATCCACCCCTATAACATTTTAATTTCGTCCAAGTGAGGAAGAGAGAGAAATAGAAGCAAGGTAGAAAGAGGAAAGGAGAGAAAGAGAGGAGAAGAAAGGAAGGAAGAAGAAGGAGAAGTCTAGAGGGCTAAGTACTCAAGGTAAGTTAACTTAATCTCCACTTGAATCCATTTTTTCTTCTTCATCCATGAGGTACAAAAGCTAACCCTCCTTCTCTTATTTAAGCTGCTAGAAAAGCTAAGGGAAGGGAGGAATCTTGATACTTCTTTCAAGGGGAAACAAGAAAACAAATTCACTAAGTGAGCTAGGGAGATTCTTAGGTAGGTTTAACAATATTTCTTTTTGAAGAAAAGTTTTGAAATTTGTAACATTTATATGGGATTTTGATCTTAAAAACTTTGATGATTGGTCATGGATGTTGCTTTATCATGTTACATATTATTCTTGCATGTGATGTATGTTTGAATACTTAGGCTAATGTAGATAGTTCTGCATAGGTATGGGTATGGTTAGTAAAACTTTAAGCTTCTATTTTTGAATTTTTGGGAACCTTCTGTAGGGAATTAAAATAACTTGTTAACATAACAATTATAGATATATGTCTCGCGGAAGTTTATCCTCTGGAATCACTCAAGTTGGAGTCCATATGAGGTAAATATGGTCTGATTAGTAAGCAGTGTTCAGAAAATGGTTAATCAGGGAAGAACATGTTAGGATAGCTTCTGTGTTTTAATTTTAGGGAACATCTGATAGGAATTCAAATAAATGGTTAACATAATAATTATAGATATATGTGTCACGGAATTTTAGCCACTGGAATTATGCAATTTGGAGTTCGTAAGAGGTAGATATGGTCTAAGTAGTAAGCAGTGGTCAGAAAATGGTTAATCAGGGAAGAATATGTTAGGATAGCTTTTGTGTTTTAATTTCTGGGAACATTATGTAGGGAATTAAAATAAATGGTTAACATACAAATTATAGATATATGTGTCCCAGATTTTTAGCCACTGAAATCACTTAATTTAGAATTTTTATGAGAGAGATATAGACAGATTAATAGGTAGAGGTCATAAACTACCCGAGAAGAAATAACCTGTAATTGGAGGGACTAATATCACCTTGGGGGCTTAATATTTCGCTAAACTATTCAACATAATAGTTTTAGATAATTGTTTTATCTTTAAATTGACACCAAGATCAACTACATCAGAGTTAAATTGAGGGAATTATACTCTGATTAGTAAGAGAAGGTTAGGTAGGATGAAAACCTGCATCAAGAAAATAAAGAAATAAAATTAATATTTAAAAAATAAGAAGAATGTTATAAATGAAAATAATAAATGACTAGTATATGCCATAGCTATTGCCATTGTATGAACTTCTTACCATTTTAAGTGTAAAATTTTGACATGAAAATATTTTATAAAGTGATATTTGAAATGGTTATGTTCATGGCATGATTACCAATGATTTTTGGTAATAGTTATATACTTGTTATTGAAAGCATATTTTTGGCTATCATTATGAAAAGAAAAGAAATGAGCACGATCACATGACAATCCGTGTGGTGCACCAGTAGAGGACGCTCTACCAACGGTTATGATCATGTTAATGAGAAAAGAAAGAGAAAGTAAGCCATGTCGGACAGAGTGAAAAAAGCCCGTACTGGAGAGTAGAAAATACTCACCCTGATCGGGGTAGCTTGATATGAGAATAAATTGATAGTCATCATATGATATCCTGAAAAATAGTATTTATGCCATACATGTCATAATTGTACAATTTTCATGTGCATGGATAAAGTGCATTCATTTGACCTAAAGATATTTTCTGTAGTTTATACAGATGGACATGACATAATGAACTATATTGATGGTAAATTATGATTTATTATTGAACCTACTAGGATGTAATTCTCACTATATTTCCATATCATGTTCAAAAGAATAATTATGCAGATTTTCTCCATGACACTTATTATTGCCGTACGTTGGATCGAGGTGCCCTACCTTGGGCAACTACCAGTTATATCAGATATATCTGTACTAGATGTGACTGAGATTCCAGTGGAGGTGCCGCCACCCGTACCAGTGTCCCCAGAAGTAGTCTACATAGATGATTAGGGTTAATATGTATATTTTAGACCTTTGTACAAATGTTTGTAAAATAATGGTGTGTATGGAAACTCAGTATTGTATCACTGTTAATAACAATTATGCTTGGTTAAATTAATTATTATTATGAGTTAAGTGGTTAGAATTAAAGCAGTAATAACTTCATGGAATTTTACAAATATAAAAAAAATTTGTTACATTTACATAAATGGAGTTGTTACAATATATAGCTGATTAATGAGTAGAAGTCAGAATCAGTCTAGAATCCAGAATGGTAAAATTAAGCATTTTGTTTTTAATTTGGGAATAATCCGTAAGGAATCTAAAGAAATGATAAACATAAAAGTTGTAGATAATTGTCTTATCTTTTTATAAGCTTTAAAATCACCTCAATTGGAGTTCATACAAGGGAGATATGGTTGAATAAGTGAGGAAATGTCACATAACACGGTCAGGCCATGTTTTGGATTACTTTAGCATGGGTAGGCCATGTTCGGGGCAGTTTTTGAGCATGTTTGAGGTATTTTTCAAGCATAACTATGTCCTTGAACATGGCCAAGCCATGTTTGGTGTTGGATTATCATATGTTTCACTAATTTCTACCTAAAAATAGTTTTGTTTGTTGAAAGATTTTTAGGAAACATATATCCAAGAAAAATACTTTTAAAATGATGATTTTTGTATCACAAATTACCCTTTTCTTTATTTGATTCAAAATGAATCATATTGGATATTGGTATGTGATGAATGATTGTTAATCATTAGGTATAAAAATGATGCATGTCATATTATGAATGTGATTGAATGGCAAGCATAAAGCTCATGGCGAGTTGCTTGATAATTATACATTGCATTCGATGAATATCCATTTTTATATATACATTTATATGTATGGATGAATATCGACGGGTTGTATGGCTTGGGACGGTACTGAGTAGGGGACGCTCTATTAGCCTAAGTAAGTCAAGGGAGGGCCACTCTAACCAAGTGACAGAGGTCATGTGAGGAGGCAGATAGATGATGAACTCACATTCCCTGATCACTTATTGTGACTTTAGTCGATCGGTCACTATGCATATAGCAAATGAGTGAATTAAGTATATTGAGAGCTATATATGTCTAAGCATAAAAAAAAAGTATATTTCTAGTGCACATATAGTATGTTAATTATGCATCAACTGAAGTGATATTTTATCTCCAAATCTTAATATTTTTTTGTAGCTTATACAGCTGAACATAACTCATGTTTCCTTATTATATTTTATTTATGTTAAGTCCACTGAAAACCTTTGGTCTCACTATTATTGTGGTGTTATGTTTAGATAAAAAGAAATGAGATGCAATAGAGAATAGCATTACTGATGAAAATCTCAATGTCAACACCACCTCCTCACCCTTTGTGTTTCAAGGGTGGAGTACTGTATAAGGACTTTTATTATGCATTGAAATGTTGTATTGTATAATTATTACTTGTGTGAGGTTTGTAATATATATATATATACATATATATATCTATATATATATATAGATATGTATATATATATATATATATATATATATATATATATATGTATATATATATATATATATGTATATATATATATATATACATATATATTGTGTTTATACATATGGCGTATTTAATATGTGAAATGTGGAAAAAAAATTAATAATAATAAAAATAAAAATAAACCGGATCTTACAAAGTTGGTATCAGAGCATGTCGATCTTAGGCGACCATGGGGTGGGTGGTCACCTAGATTGACTTAGAGGAGTCTTGAATAGTTATGTGGAAACATTGTGTAAGGTAGCAGATAAATTCAGTAGGAAAGTACTAGTATTTTCTATCTGTAGTCTTGTGTGGTGTGATAACTACTGTAAAATTTTGAACTACTGTTGAGTTTGATCACCTCAATAGTGACTAATATTTTACTTTACTAATACAATGAGTTATGGCACCACCAAGAAGGAATCTATCAGGCAGCGTAGATGCTACCTTAAATAATATAGCCTCAGCTATTCAAGCTCAGGCAGCTGCTACGAATCAGATTCTGAAGCATCTTCAGAATATTAATAATAACGAAGGGGCTAGGAGAAATGAAGGAAATCGAGATGGAAATAGAACTAGAAACAGTAATGGATGGTCTAAATTTATGGGAACGCGCCCTCCATCTTTTGTGGGTGTATATGACCCTATCGTTGCTGAAAGATGGCTGATGGAACTTGAGAAGATTTTTGGAGTTCTAAATTGCTCTGATGAGTAGAAGGTCAATTTTGGAACATATATGCTGAAGGAAGAAGTTGAATACTGGTGGAGAGGAGCCCAAGAGTTATTGGTATATTAAGACAAGGAAATTACATGGCAATTGTTCTAAAAGACTTTTCTGAACAAGTATTTTCCTAGCAATTGGAGAACTGAGAAAGAGATTGAATTTCTTCAGCTTAGACAAGGAAATGAGACCATTGAGCATTATATTACTAAGTTTGAAGAACTGTCTAAATTCTCAATTACTTTAAGGAATAATCTGAATGAAGCCTAGAAGGCAGTGAAGTTTGAATTAGGACTGAACCTGGAGCTTAGGAATGCTATGGTGGCATTAGAGATTTGGGAATATAGCCCATTGGTAAATAAATGTCGAATGTTGGAGACAAGTTTAAAAGCAATAGAGGAAGAAAAATAGAGGCAGTCTCAGTGGAATTGAAAGAGAGAGTTCCAAGTTATGGATAGAAATACCAGAAGGAAGAATATCATGAGAGGTAAACAACTAGCAACTATGGAACCTAGACCTTTTTCTAAAAATGCTGGCAATGGGTCAGTGTAGGAAATGCAAAAAATTTCGTGGGCATAAACCATGTTATTTTGGCCCAGATACTTGCTTCTAATGTGGACAGAAGGGACACGTGGCACGACATTGCCTACTAGAAAATGAGAAAGGTAATGAACAAACTTAATAAATAACAGGAAGAGTTTTCACTTTAAGCGGTGTTGAAGCAAAATTAGCTCCTGATTTGATGCAAAGTACATGTTGTATCAACAATATGCCTCTGATTGTATTGTTTGATTTTAGTGTGAACCATTCTTTCATAGCAATAGAATGTGTGGGAAAGTTACAACACCTTATTACAAAGTTACCATACGAGTTAAAGGTGGTGACACCTACAGGAAAAAATAATTATCTCTTCAGTGTGTTTGAATTGTTCCATTGTATTGAGTGGCAGGTCCTTTGTAGTGGATCTTATCTGTCTACCTCTGGACGGTATAGATGTCATTTTGGATATGGATTAGTTAATTCAAAACTAAGTCCTCCTGGATTGTTGCAATAAGACTTTTAAGTTTCTCTCGGACCTACCGGAGGACCAAAAGTATAGCATTATTAGTGCTTACTAACTCTATAAGGAGATAAGGAATGCGGATCTGAGATGCGTTTTCATGTATACTATTAACACGAGTATGATTACAAATTTGAATTAAAGTATCACCCTGGGAAGGCAAATATAGTAGCTAATGCGTTGAGTTAGAAGTCATTACATGTAAGACAAATACTGATAAAAGAAATGGAGCTAATTGAGGAATTTAGAAATTTGAAATTATCAGTTATGATTGTCCCTGGAAGTTTGATTGTTAGTGAATTAAGAATTGAAAGTGACTTGAAAACTCAGATTAAGGAAGCACAAACACAAGATCAATTTTTACAAGATCGAAGAGATCAGCCTAACTTTGCAATGTCAGAGGATAGAATTATTATGTACTGGGGCAGAACATGTATACCACAAAGAGAGAATTTGAAGGCTAAGATTCTAGAAGAAGCTCATCAAAGTAAGGATACGATCCATCCAGGATCTACAAAAATGTATCAAGATTTAAAGAAATTGTATTGGTGGCCAGGAATGAAGAGAGACATTGTTGCATACGTGTCTCAATGTTTGGTTTGTCAAAAGGTGAAGATAGAACATCAAAAACCTTCTGGGATGTTACAACCTTTAGAAATCCCTGAGTGGAAGTTGGATAGTATATCTATGGATTTTATTGTTGGACTACCTTAGACTCAAACAGGCCATGATGCAATACGGGTAATAGTGGATAGATTGACGAAATCTACGCATTTTTTACCCATTAAGAAAAATTATTCGTTGAATAAGTTGACCCAATTGTATATAAAAGAAATTGTACGGTTACATAGAATTCCTAATAGTATCATTTTGGATCGAGATCCCTGATTTACTTCCAGATTTTGAAGAGCGCTACAAGAAGTTTTTGGCACTCATTTATGTTTTAGTACTGCATATCATCTTCAAACAGATGGTCAAACAGAGAGAACTATACAGACTCTAGAGGATATGCTAAGAGCGTAAGCGCTAGAGCAAGGAAAAGGATTGGATGGATATCTGTCACTGACTGACTTTACATATAATAACAATTATCATTCCAGTATTAGAATGGCACCCTAAGAAGCTTTGTATGGTAGGAGATGTAAATTGTAACAACCTTTTTTTTTCTTTATTATTATACAATATTGAGTTCACATACACGTCATTAATCAAAACGTACATGCAACATATCAAACACATAGATATTTACATCTTGTTTATTTTGGTTGACCAATTCCGGAGATACAGGTGCGGGTGGTTGCACCTTCACCGGGATCTGAGCCAACTCGACCACAAACATCTTATTTGATTCTGAGATCTGCCCAACATAAAGTAACTTGATCCAATGTGCACTAAAAACCAGAGCCATAGAAAAAGCTGCATAACTAATTTTCTGAACATGATATGGAAATATAGTGAGAATTAAATCCCAGTAAGTTCAACAATAAATCATCATCAATATAGCTCATCACGTCATATTCAGCTGTATAAACTACAGAAAATATCTTTGGTCACATGAATGCATTATATCTACGCACATAAGAATCATACTGTAATGATATGTATGACAGGATTAACTATTTTCAAAATATCATATGATGGCCATCAACTTATTCTTATTTCGAGCTACCCTGGTCAGGGTGAGTATCCTTTACTCTCCGGTACGGGCTTTTCTCGCTCCGTCCGACATGGCCCACTTTCTCTTTCTTTTCTCATTAACGTGATCATAACCGTTGGTAGGGCGTCCCCTACTGGTGCACCACACGGATTTCCATGTGACCGTGCTCAGTTCTTTTCTTTTCACAATGATAGCCAAAAATATGCTTTAAATAACAAGTATGTTCATCAAAATATAACTATTACCAAAAATCATTGGTAATCATGCCATGAACATAACCATTTCAAATATCACTTTATAAAATATTTCCATGTCAAAATTTCACACTTAAGATGGTAAGAAGTTCATACAATGGTAATGGCTATGGCTATACTAGTTATTTATTATTTTCATTTATAAGATTCATCTTCTTTCTTAAATATTAATTTTATTCCTTTATTTTCTTGATGCAGGTTTTCATCACATCTAACCTTCTCTTACTAATCAGAGCATAACTCCCTCAATTGAACTCCGATATAGGTGATCCTGTTGTCCATTTTAAGATAAAACAATTATCTAAAACTATTATGTTGAATAGTTTAGCGAAATATTAAGAAATCAAGTTGATATTACTCCCTTAAAGTACAGGATATTTCCTCTCAGATAGGTTCTGACCTTTAGCAACTAATCTGTCCATATCTCCCTCATATGAATTCCAAATTAAGTGATTCCAGTGGGTAAAAATCCGTAACACATCTATCTATAATTCATATGTTAACCATTTATTTTAATTTTGTATAGAGTGTTCCCATAAATTAAACTACCAAAGCTATCATAATATATTCTTCCCTGATGAACCATTTTCTGACCTTTGCTTACTAATCAGACCATATTTACCTCATATGGACTCTAAATTGAATGATTCCAATGGCTACAAATCCATGACACATATATCTTGAATTCTTATGTTAACCATTTATTTTAATTCCCTACAGATAATTCCCAGAAATTAAAACACCGAAGCTATCCTAACATATTCTTCCCTGATGATCCATTTTCTGACCTTTGACTACTAATTGGCTCATATATTCCTCATATGGACTCCAAATTGAATGATTCCAGTGGCTAAAAATCCATGACACACATAGCTATAATTCTTATGTTAACCATTTATTTTAATTCCATACATAAAATTCCCAAACATTAAAATACAGAAGCTATGCTAACATATTCTTCCCTGATGAACCATTTTCTGACCTTGGTTACAGATCGAACCATATCTACCACATATGTACTCCAAATTGAATGATTCCAGTGGCTACAAATCCATGACACATATATCTATAATTCATATGTTATCCATTTATTTTAATTCCTTATAGATTGTTCCCATAAATTAAAACACCGAAGCTTAAAATTCTGCCAACCATAGCCATACCCATGCAGAACTATCTACACCAACCTAAGTATTCAAACATACATCACATGCAAGATCAATATGTAACATGATATAGCAACATCCATGACCAATCATCAAAGTTCTAAGATCAAAATCTCATATAAATATTATAAGTTTCAAAAGTTTTCTTCAAAAAGAAATATTGTTAAACTTACCTGGAGCACTTAGTCTCCTAGACTTCTCCTTCATCTTTCTTCCTTTCTTCCTCTCCTTTCCTCACTCTACCTTGCTTCTATTTTTCCTCTCCCTCACTTGGACGAAATTCTAATGTTGTAAGGTTGGGTTTTCTTATATAGACCACCAAATAATTCAACTTTCATGATCATGGGTCTACCTTATCACAATTAGGATACACTTTGTTGAATTTTTGGAAAACAAATAACTTATGTTCTTGTCTTCCTCTTCCTTAGTCAAGATATGCATAGGAAAAGGAGATTTGTATTTTGAAAATTATAATAATATGTTCTTAGGATATGGGACAAGGTCCCTTTGATTTAGGGATTCATTTACTTTTTCTTTTGTCTTAATCAATTATGATAGGTTGCCTTTTTAAGTGGCAAATTTCTAGCCCTTCAATCTCCATTATTTGGTTGAAATTATTTATGTGGGATAGAGATGTTTTGTCCTAATGCTATGTCTTATCATACCACTTGCTAAAATTATGAGTGTAGGATATAGATGTTTTTGTCCTAAAGCCTTGTATTATTATGCCACTTGCCAAAATGATGAATGTAGAATCACACCACTTGCTAAATTTTTGTCTTAATGCCATGTCACCTAATCTTTATTACACCATTATTTCATCACTTTAATTTTTTTTTCCTCTTGGGTTTGGGCTCATTCTTGCCCATTTTCTTTACTTTGGTTAAAATTCTACCTTTCATAATGGGCTTGGTCACATTTTCATGATTTTTGGGCTACCGGTCCAATTTCTATATCCTAGTCCAAGTCTATGTTTTATTTCTTCCTTGGGCTATACTTTTGGCTTGCTAAAAATTCATGTGAAGTAGAAAAAACTCTATATGAAGTGTCTATAGGTTAAATCCCAATTACGGGTGGAGATACTAAACTTAGTAATTAAGAAAAATTACCATAATCCGATCTTCTTGAAATTTTAAGACCTTTACTTACTTCACAAAAATTTATCTTTCTTTACCTAAGAATTTCACCTTTCTTTAGCATGTTTATTTCTATTATTTCCTCTTAAGTTTTCTTTCTTTACCTATTCCATCAATATTTGAACATTTCTATGCATATATATAAGGTGAAGAATTTCTAAGAAAAATATCTAAAAATTACGGGATGTTACATAAATCGCCTTTATGTTGGAATAAAGTGGGGGGAAAATGCTATTGGGGCCCGAGTTAGTGCAACATACATCTGAGCAAATACAAATAATTTAGGACAAAATGCGAACAGATTAGAGTCGACAAAAGAGCCATTTCAATAAGAGAAGGAGACCAATATAATTCCAAGAAGGGGAGCATGTATTCTTGAAAATTTCTCCTACTACCAAAATTGGCCGAATAATGAAATTTAAGAAATTAAGCCCGAGATATTTAGGACCTTATCAAATTCTAAAAAGGATAGGGTCATCAGCGTATCAGATTACACTTCCTCTGCATTTGTCAAATCTACATTATGTGTTCAATATTTTTCAACTTCGGAAGTATTTACAAGATCCGTCGCACATGATTCAAGAAGAGATAATAGTTGTATATGAGAATTTAACCTACCGACAGAAGCCGATTACAATTCTGGATAAAGACGTGAAACATATGAGAAATAAAATCATTCCATTGGTGAATGTAGGTTAGAATAGTTTATCAATGGAAGAAGCCACATAGGAAAGAGAAGATGACATGAGACAGAAATATCCACAACTATTTGAAAACAAGTATACCTTGAATTTTGAGAACAAAATTCTTTTTAGGGGCAGAACTATAACATCCCTGATTTTTCCTTATATTACTAATTGGAATTTTTTTTCTTCATAGAGGAGAAAGTGTTTTGGATCTCAAGGGAGGATTAAATTATTTTATAATTTTACTCAAGTCAAACGAGATCTTAGGATGGTAAAAATGAAATTTATGTAACTTCATTAAAATGGCATTATTGTAAATTCCTTAAAATGGCATTTATGTAAATACTCAAGGATGGCAATTTTGTAAATACTCTAGGATGGCATTTTTGTAAATAATAGAGGATGAAAAAGTTGTAAATATGGGGTGGTAGATAAGAAGAAATTTTAATAATTATGAGGGAAAGGGAGTGTCGGCAAGAAAGAGAAAGAAAAGAAAGAGGAAGAAGAAGGAGAAGGAAGAAGAAAGGGAAATCAAGGTAGTTTTTTGGTCATCTCTCTAATTTCATCATCTTTTCTTAAGGAATATCCTAATTCATGGTATGGATGTACAATTTTTGTGTGGTAGGAATCAAGCACGCAGGTTTAAGGATTTGTTTGAGGTAGGCTTAACATCTACGCATGAATTTTGTACAAAATTATCTACGTACTTTTTAGATGTATTTAGATGTGATTTTGGATAACATTTGGTCTATATATTTATATGGAATTCTGTTTTAGTTGCTTGGACATGAATATGGGCACATGGGATTACATAAAAGAAAAACAAAGGAAAAGTTAGACTAAGCTGAATTTCGGAGTAATTAGGGAACCCTTTGTTTTTGGAATTTTGGGAAATTTTGGCAACAATTTTAAAGAAATGGTCAACATATAAATTGTAGATATATGTCTCATGGATCTATAGGCTCTAAAATCACTTAATTTGGAGTCCATATGAGGGAGATATTGCTGATTAATAAGTAGAGGTTAAAATCAGTCTAGAATCCATAATAGTAAAAATAAGCGTTTTACTTTTACTTTTCTGAGAATAATCCATAAGGAATCTGAAGAAATGATAAACATGAAAGTTGTAGATAATTGTCTTCGACTTTTATAAGCTTTAAAATCATGTCAATTAAAGTTCTTACGAGGGAGATATGATTGAATAATTGAGGAAATGTCACAGAACACGACCAGGACGTGTTCTAGGTTGCTTCAGCATGGGTAGGCCGTGTTCGGATCTGTTTTTGAGCATGTTTGAAATATTTTTCAAGTATGTTCGTTTCTTGGAACATGGCCAAGCTGTGTTGGGTGCTGGATTATCATATTTTTCACTAATTTCTATCTAAAACTAGTCTTGTTTGTTGAAAGATTTTTAGGAAACATATATCCAAGAAAAATATTTTTAAAATGATGATTTTTGTATCACAAATTACCCTTTTCTTTATTTGATTCAAAATGAATCATATTGGATATTGGTATGTGATGAATGATTATTAATCATTGGGGATAAAAATGATGCATGTCATATTATGAATGTGATTGAATGGCAAGCGTAACTCTCATGGCGAGTTGCTTGATAATTATACATTGCATTCGATGAATATGCATTTTTATATATAAATTTATATGTATGGATGAATATCGACAGGTTGTATGGCTTGAGACGGTATTGAGTAGGGGACGCTCTATTAGCCTGAGTGAGCCAAGGGAAGGCCACTCCAACCGGGTGATAGAGGTAATGTAAGGAGGCAGATGTGTGTTGAACTCGCATTCCCTTATCACTTATTGTGACTGTAGTCGATCAGTCACTATGCATATAGCAAATGAGTGAATTGAGTATATTGAAAGCTATATATGTCTAAGCATAAAAAAAAGTAGATTTTCAGCTCATATATAATATGTTAATTATGCATCAACTGAAGTGATAATTTTATCTCCAAATCTTAATATTTCTGTAGCTTATACAGCTGAACATAACCCTTGTTTTTCTCATTATATTTCATTTATGTTAAGTCTACTGGGAACCTTTGTTCTCACTATTATTGTTGTGTTATGTTCAAATAAAAATAAATGAGATGCAACAGAGAATGACTTACTGATAGAGCTCTCGATACAGCACCACCTCCTCACCCTTTGTGTTTCAAGGGTGGAGTCCTGTATAGCGACTCTTATTTATGTATTAAAATGTTGTATTATATAATTATTAGTGTGAGGTTTGTAATATATATATATATATATATATATATATATATATACATATTGTGTTTATACATATGGCTTATTTAATATACGAAATGTGAAATAATAATAATAATAATAATAATAAAAATAAATAATAATAATAAAAATAAACCAAATCTTACAAAAACAATAGGAATTTAAAAGGAAAAGAAAATAAGGGAAAAAATTAAATAAACAAAGATCTCACCCAGATAGCTTGAGTAGACACCTTTAACAAAAGAAGCAAATCAATCATGGTAGATAGGATCACACAAAAGTGTTAGCTCTGCCTCTAAGTTGGGTAATTCCAAGAATGATTTCAATTTTTGGCAATTTACTTTAAACACATCACCATTTTTTAGATTTTCAATCTCCACCGCATCATGTGGATACATAGTATGAACAATGAATCGGCCTGACCCCCGAGAACTTAGTTTTCTTGGAAATAAGTACAAACAAGAATTATATAAAAGAACCTTTTGACCTGCATTAGATGATTTTCTTAAAATATTTTTGTCATAAAAAAATTCCATTCGATCCTTATACAATTTTGCATTTTCATATACATCATTCATTATTTCTTCCAGTTCATTGAGTTGAAGCTTCCAGTGAGAACCTGCTTTGTCAAGAGTAAAGTTAAATTTTTTGATAGCCCAATAGTTTTATGCTCTAATTCAACAAGTAAATGACAAAAATTGTCATACAAAAGTCAGTAAGGAGAAATTCCAATAGGGGTTTTAAAAGAAGTAGGATAAGACTATAAAGAATCAGAAAATTTCAAAGACCAGTCTCTCTTACTTGGGTTAATCGTCTTTTCTAGAATATTTTTAATTTCCCTATTTCATATTTCAACTTGACCACTAGTCTGTGGGTGGTAAGGGGTAGCAATTTTATGTGCAATGCCATATTTCTTCATTAAATGCTCAAAATCCTATTACAAAAATATTTCCCCCCATACTAATGATAGCCTATAGTGTGCCAAACCACGAAAAAATGTTCTTTTAAGAATTTCACCACAACCTTGTGATCATTTATTTTACATGCAAAAGCCTCTACCCATTTTGACACAAAATCTACAGCTACAAGGATGTATAAATTGCCAAATTAATTAGGAAAATAACCCATAAAATCAACTCCCCAAACATAAAATATTTCAACAATATGGATGGGAGCCAAAGGCATCATATTTCTAAGTGAAATGTTACCTAATTTCTGACATCGTTCATAAGAACTACAATATAAATGGGCATCTCTGAATAATGATAGCCAATAAAAGGCACATTGCAAAATCTTTACAACCATTTTTTTAGCACTGAAATGACCTCCACACACTTGATCATGATAGAAAGACATAATACTACATTACTCATTATCAGGAACACGTCTCATAATGATTTGATCAGGGTAATACTTAAACAAGTTTGGATATTCCCAAAAGAATTTCTTTACTTCAGCTAAAAATTTTGCCCGATCTTGCTTATTCCAATGTGTAGGCATTTGACCTGTGGCAAGATAATTAGCAATGTCAGTAAACCAAGGTAACTGGGAAATAACCATAAGTTGCTCATCTAGAAATAACTCTCTAATAGGCAAGTTATTGTCATTAGACTCAACTATCAGTCTAGATAAGTGATTAACTACGACATTTTCAGAACCTTTCTTGTCTCGAATTTCTAGATCAAATTCTTGCAACAATAATATTTATCTTCTCAAACATGCCATAGCATCTTTCTTAGAGAAAATATATTTAAGCACTACATGATCTGAAAAGATTATAACCTTATATCCTAATAAATAAGATCTAAACTTGTGTAAAGCAAATACCATAACTAGTTGCTCTTTTTCTGTCATTGAATAATTCAATTAAACATCATTAGGAGTTTTACTAGCATAGTATATCACATCAGGAAACTTATCTAGACGCTGACCCAAAACAGCTCCAATTGCATAATCAGAACCATCACATATAATTTCAAATGGAAGATTCCAATTGGGTGGTTTAATGATGGGTGCAGAGATAAGTAACAATTTAATTTTCTCAAAGGCTTGAATACAAACTTCATCAAAGACAAAAGATGCTTAAGCAAGCAAAATGCACAAAGGTATAGAGATTTTACTGAAATCTTTGATGAATCTTCGATAAAACCCTGTATGGTCTAAAAAAGAACGTATCTCTTTCACTGTCTGATGGGGTGGAAGACAATATATCAGATCAATTTTTGCCTTGTCTACCTCAATACCTTGATGTAACCCAACATGCCCTAAAACAATACCTTTTTTCACCATAAAATGACATTTATCCCAATTCAAAACAAGATTATTTTTATTGCATCTTACTAAAACCAACTTTAAATGGTGGAGACACTCCTCAAAACTAGACCCATGCACATAAAAATCATCCATAAACACCTCTAGAAATCGTTCTACCATGTCAGAAAATATGCTTATCATGCACTGCTGAAAAGTTGCAAGTGCATTACACAATCCAAATGGCATTTCACGATAGGCCAAGATTCCAAAATGAAAAGTGAAGGTATTTTTCTCTTGATCCTCAGGTGCAATAGGAATTTGGTTGTAACCAAAATATCCAACAAGAAAGCAATAATATGCATGTCCAGCCAATCTTTCTACCATCTAGTCTATGAAAGGGAGTGGAAAATGGTATTTCCTTGTGACAAAATTTAACTTGTGGTGGTCAATACAAACATGCCACTTAGTTTGTATTCTAGTGGGAACAAACTCATTATCTTCATTCTTGGCTATAGTTATGCTAGATTTCTTAAGTACTACCTAAGCAGGACTGACCTATGTACTATCTGAAATTAGGTAAATAATACCTACATCAAGAAGTTTAATCACTTTAGCCCTCACAACCTCTCTCATATTTGGATTCAAATGTCTTTGTGGCTTTCTTAAGGTTTTGACATTTTCCTCTAAATCTATCTTGTGCATGTAAATTGATGGATTAATACCTTTAATGTCTGCTATTGTTCACCCTATGGCTTCACTATACTCACTGAGGACTTTTATGAGTTTAATTACATGTTTTCTATCTAAGTCAAATACTATGATAACAAGCAACGTCTCAAAGGGTCCTAAAAACACATATTTTAGAGAATTTGGAAAAGGTTTTAATTCTAACTGCAATGATTTCTCGACGGATGGCAATATGACAGACTCAGAATATGCAAGTGTCTCTATTTTGCATTTCCATTCATTGGTATTCATCAATGAAGTGATCTCTAACAAGAAATTTACTTCACTAATTAAGCAGTCCTTAACTATGTCTATGTTGAAATGAGCCAAACATTTTTCAATCATGTTGTGTAACAACTCTATTTTTTTACATATATATATATAATTCTAAAATTTCATGAAGTCATTACCTATTTACTTCTAACTATTTAACTCATAATAACATTCAATTAAATTAACTAAACATTATTAAGGTTTCGGAAATACCATTAACACTTATACAATTCTGGGTTCACATACACATTATTAATCAAAACATCTGTACAAAAATCAAACACATATAAGTCAACATTTTATTCATCCATATTGACTAGTTCTGGAGATACGGGTGCAGGTGGTTGCACCTTCACCAAGATCTTAGCCAACACAACCCAACATACGCTAAAAGCTAGTCATAGAGAATATCTACATAACTTATTTTTCTGAACATGATAAGAAAATAAAGTGAGAATTAAATCCCAGTAAGTTCAAAATAAATCATAATCATCATCAATAATGCTTATCACGTCATGTTTATCTATATAAGTTACAATAATTATTTTAGGTCACATGAATGCACTTATCTATGCACATGAAAATCGTACAGTAATTATATGTATGAAATAAATAACTATTTTCAGAATATCATATGATAGATATCAACTTATTTTCATATCAAGCTACCCCGGTCAGGGTGAGTACTTTCTACTCTCTGAAATGAGATTTTCTCGCTCCATCCGACATGGCACATTTTCTCTTTCTTTTCCCATTAACATAATCATAGCCGTTGGTAGGACGTCCCCTACTGGTGCACCACACGGACTACCATGTGACTGTGCTCCATTCTTTTCTTTTCTTTTCTTTTCACATTAATAGTCAAAAATATGATTTCAATAACAAGTATGTTCATTATACTCACATGCCATAATTTTTCATCAAGATATAATCATTACCAAAAATCATTGGTAATCATACCATGAACATATTCGTTTCAAATATCACTTTATAAAATCTTTTTATGTCAAAATTACACACTTAAGATGGTAAGGACTTCATGCAATGGAAAAGGCTATAGCATACACTAGTCATTTATTATTTCATTTATAAAATTCTTCTTCTTTTTAAATATTATTTTTCTCTCACACTAAATAGAGCATAATACCTTCATTTTAAATCTGATTGAGGTGATCTTAGAGTCAATTTAAAGATAAGACAATCCTCTAAAACCCTTATGTTGAACATGTTTGTGGAATATTAATTTATCATGGTGTTACTACTCCCGAAAATTCAATGTTATTTCTTTTTGGGTAAGTTCAAACCTCTACTTACTAATCTAACCATATCTCCCTCATACAAACTCTAATTGAGGTGATTCAAAAACCTATAAAAAGATAAGAAACTTATATACAACTTTTATTCTTATCATTTCTTCATATTCCTTACGAATAATTCCAATAAAATCAAAAACTAAAACGCTTACATTTACCACCCTAGATTCTAGACTGATTCTGACATTTACTCATTAATCAGCCATATCTCCCTCATATGGACCCCAAGTTAAGTCATTTTAGAGCCTCTAGATCCAAGATACATATATCTATATTTATTATGTTAAAAATTTCATTTAATTCCTTATAGAGTTTGCCCAAAAGTTCAAACACAGAAGTCTACTTAAAAGATTCTTCCCTAGTTAGCTAGTTTCTGACCACTGCTTACTAATCTATCCATATCTTCCAAATTTAGATTCCAAATTGAATGATTCTAGTGGCTAAAAATTATTGAGACATATATACATATGTTTCATGTTAACTATTTATTTTAGTTCCCTATAGATCTTTCACAGAAATTCAAACACAGAAGTTTACCTAACAGATTCTTCCCTGGTTAACCATTTTCTAACCACTGCTTACTAATTGGATAATATCTCCCTCAAAAAGACTCCAAATTAAGTGATTCTAGTGGATAAAAATTTGTGAGACATATATCTACATTTTTTATGTTAACCATTTCTTTTAATTCCTAAATGATTCTTCCTAGAATTTTAAAAACATAAGCTTCCTTAGTTACTCTGAAATCCAATTTCCTAACCAAACCATTCCTAAGGTTTTAGTTCAACATTATATTACATCCTCTTCATTTTTCTTCCTAATTTACATATAATCATATTCCATCAATTTTTTCCACATTCAAATATACAAAATAGTAGCCTAAAAATCATAAAAGTTTACTACCCATAGCCATACTTATGCAGAACTTTCCACACCAACCGAAATATTCAAAATATCCATCATATGGAAAATAACATGTAACATGATATAGGAACATCTATGACCAATCATCAAAGTAGCAAATATTGTAAATTTCATTAAAGTTCTAAGCTAAAAACCCTATATAAATGTTACAAATTTCAAAACTTTTCCTCAAAAAGAGATATTGTTAAACCTACCTAAAGATCTCTCTAGCTCACTTAGTGAATTCTTTTTCTTGTTTCCATTTGCAAGATGTAGCAAGATTCCTTTCTTCCCTTAGCTTTTCTAGCAGCTTAAATAAGAGAAGGAGGGTGAGTTTTGAACCCCAAGGATGAAGAGAAAAGATGGATTCAAGTGGAGATTAAGCTAACTTACCTTGAGTACTTAGTCCTCTAGACTTCTCCTTCTTCTTCCTTCCTTTCTTTTCCTCTCTTTCTCTCATTTCCTCACTCTACCTTGCTTCTATTTTTTCTCTCCCTCACTTGGATGAAATTATAATGTTATAAGGGTGGATTTTGCTTAAATAAACTATCAAGTGGTTTACCTTTCATGGTCATGTGTCTACCTTGATGCACTTGGTCATTTTTTGGAGAAAGACAACTCATGTTCTTGTCTTCCTCTCCATTAGTCAAGATATGCATGGCAAAAGGAGATTTGTATTTTGAAAATTATGATAAAATATTCTTAAGACAAAGGGAAAGGTCCCTTTGATTTAGGGATTCTTTTTCTTTTGTCTCACACAAGTATGATAGGTTTTCCTTTCTAGGTGACAAATTTTTAGCCCTTAAGTTTCCCTTACTTGGTTGAAATTATTTATGTAAGATAAGGATGTTTTGTCATAATGCTACGTATTATTACCCAATTGTTCAAATTATGAATGTAGGATATAAATGTTTTGTCCTAATGCCATGTATTATTACCTACTTGTTGAAATTATGAATGTAGGATATAAATATTTTGTCCTAGTGCCATGTGATATAATCTTAATTATTATTACACTACTATTTCCTCACATGATTCTTATTATTATTTTTCCTCTTGGATTTGAGCTCATTCTTACCCATTTCCTTTGCTTTGGCTAAAACTCTAGCTTTCATGGAGGGCTTGGTCACATTTTCATCAATTTTAGGCTATCGGTCCAACTTTTATATCCTAGTCCAAGTCTATGTTTTATTTCTTACTTGGGCTATCCAATTGGCTTGCTAGAAACTTATGTGAAGTGAAAAAAATTCTATATGAAGTGTCCATAGGTGAAAGCCCAATGTATGGGCGGCGATATTAAAATTAAGAACTCTAACTCTTGAATTCGGAAAAATTACCCTAATCCAATCTTAAAATTTTAAGACATTTACTTACTTCTCAAAAAACTTATCTTCCTTACCAAAGAATTTTGCCACTCTTTAGTATGTTATTTCTAATTTTTCCTATTAGGTTTTCTCTCTTTTCCTATTCCCTTAATGTTAGAAATATTTTCTATGCATACACATAAGGTGAAGAATTTCTAAGAATTATATTTCCTTATATATCTAAAAATTGTCTAATAAATTTTATTTCCTTAATTAAATATTTATGTACCTTTATTAAAAAAAGAAACGAAATTAGAGATGTTACATTAAATATTTATGTATCTTTATTAAAAAATGAAGCGAAATTAGGGATGTTACATTTCTCTCCCCCTAAAAGAAATTTTGTCCTCAAAATTTCAAAAATTACCTAATAAGAACAATTGCTGATATTTCTTCCTCATGGCTTCTTCCAGCTCCCATGTTGCTTCTTCTAGAGTCAAACCTTCCTATCACACCTTAACCAAGGGAATTGTCTTATTCCTCAATTGCTTCACGTCAGTGTCCAATATGGATGCCGGTACTAGCTGGTATGTCATGTTCTCCTTTATTTAGATTGGTTCATCCTGTATTATATGTGATGAATCTGGAAGATACTTCTAGAGTTGTGATACATGGAAAACATTATGAAGGTTGGACAAATTAGGTGGGAGGGAAACTTCATATGCTGACGTTCCCACTTTCTTCAAAATTTGGTAGGGTCCCAAAAATTGCGAACTTAGCTTTCTGATTTTGAGAGACCTACCAACTCTAGTAGTCGGGGAAAGTTTCAGAAATACATGGTCTCCTTCCTCAAATTCCAGAGGTCTATGTCTCTTATCATAGTAACTCTTTTGCCGACTCTGAGCTATAAGTATTTTGTCTCATATCATCCTGATTTATTCAGTAGTTTGTTGAACTAGATCAGGACCCAACAAGTTCTTTTCTCCTACCTCAAACAAAAATAGTGGAAATTGGCACATCCTACCATATAAAGCTTCGTATGGGGCAATATTAATACTGGAGTGATAACTATTATTATAAGAAAATTCCACTAAAAGTAGGTACTTATCCCATCCTTTACCTTACTCTATCACACAAGCCCTTAACATATCTTCTAGGGTTTAAAGGTCCGTTCTGTCTGCCTGTCAGTCTGAGGATGGTAGGCAGTACTGAACTGCAATTGGGTTCCAAAAGCTTCCTGCAACGCCTTCTAAAAACTCGACGTGAACCTTGGATCTCTATCAGAATATATTAAAGGGAATTCTATGCAATCTAACTATTTCCTGGATGTACAATTGGGCCAATTTGTCTAGTGAATAGTTAATTTTTATGGACAGAAAGTGAGCAGATTTGATTAATCTCACAACTATTACCCAGATAGAGTCATGTCCAACTAAAGTCTTAGGTAAACCCGCCACAAAGTCCATTGAAATACTGTCCCATTTCCATTTAGGGATCTCAAGAGGTTGTAGAAATCCCGCTGGCTTTTGATGTTCTACCTTCACCTTTTGACAAATTAAACATTTTGGCACAAACTCAACAATGTCCTTTTTCATCCTTGGTCACCAGTACTTCTTTAAGTCTTGATACACTTTAGTGGATCCAAGATGGACTGTGTACTTACTCTGATGTCCTTCCTGTAGGACTTAGTCCTTAACTCTTATTATTGAGGGACAAAAATCCTTCCCTGATACATGATTGCTCCATCTTCCAAGAAAAAAAATTATCTTAATCTTTGTGATCCTGTAAGTATTGGTCGTGAGCTTGAGCCTCTTTAATTTAGGCTCTAAGGTCACACTCTATACTCAAACCATTAATAATTAGCTTCTTTGAAGTAAGAGTAGTAGCCAACTTTAAATTTCGAAACTCCTCTAGCATATGCATCTCATACACCATAATCTAACCCATATGTAGAGATTTTCGACTCAAGGCATTAGCTACAACATTTGCCTTTTCTATATGATACTTTATCTCAAACTTGTAGTCATTGAGAAATTCTACCCATCTTCGTTGCCTCATAGTTAACTCCTTCTAATCGAAAAGGTACTTAAGACTCTTATAATCACAGTATACTTCAAATGTTACACTATACAAATAGTGTCGCCAAATCTTTAAGGCAAACACCACCACTACCAATTCAAGATTATGGGTTGGATAACTTCCTTCATAGGGTCTTAGTTGCCTAGAGATGTAAGCAACTACTCTTTTGTCTTGCATAAACACACACCCTAGCCCTTTTTTTAAAGCGTCACTATACACTACAAAATATCCTATGGGGTCTAAAATAATTAAAATAGGAGGAGTGTTCAATCTTGTCTTAAGCTCCTAGAAACTAGCTTCACATTGATCAGTCCATTTGAAAGGAATTCATTTCCTAGTCAATTTAGTCAATGGCAAAGCTATACGAGAGAAGTTTTGTATAAACCTCCTATAGTATCCTACCAAACCCAAGAAACTTTTAACTTTTGTAACCATCTTTGTCTTTCCCACTGAATCACTGCTTCCATCTTGCTAGGGTCTAAGGCTACCCCTTTATTGGAAATGACATGTCTAAGAAATTTTACCTCTGACAGCCAAAATCCACACTTCTCCAATTTAGCATACAACGTTTTCTCTTTCAGTAATTGCAGCACAATTCGGAGATGTTGTTCATGTTCTTTCTCATTCTTAAAATATATCAAGATGTCATCAATGAATTCTACCACAAATTGATCTAGGTAAGGTCGAAAAATGCGATTCATGTAATCCATGAAATTTGCAGGTGCATTTGTCAACCCGAAGGGCATTATAAGAAACTCATAATGTCCATACTTAATCTTGAAGGCTATTTTTGGTACATCCTCCTCCTTGATCCTAATTTGATGGTATCCCGATCTCAAGTCAATTTTAAAAAAGATAGAGGCTCTCTTCAGTTGATCTAATAAATCATTTATCCTAAGGAGAAAATACTTATTTTTGACAGTCACCTTATTCAGCTGTCTGTAATCTATGCATAGTCTCAAGCTCCCATCTTTCTTCTTAACAAACAATACAGGAGCTCCCCAAGGTGATACACTTGGTTTATTGAATTGCTTGTCTAACAAATCCTCTAACTATTTCTTACGTTCTTATAGTTCCTTCGAGGCCATTCTATAAGGTGCAATAGATATAGGCCCTGTCCCGGGTTGGAGATCAATAGAGAATTTTATCTCTCTCTTAGGGAGGTAAGCTTGAAATATTTGTTGTAAATACTTCAGGAAACTCATTAGCTATTGGGATTTTATTAAGCTTCGGTTCAACTTCTAGATTTGATAAACACAGGAAAATATAACCAAGTACTCCATACTTCAACTCCCGATTGACTTGGTTAGCATTTACCATTAATAACTGTGTCTCCTCTTGTGGAGTAAGAGGTAGAAATTCAACAGTCTTGTTGTAATAATTTAGCAAGACTCAATTTTTAGACATCCAGTCTAACCATAGAATGACATCAATACCTCTTAAAGGTAGACAGACAAGGTCTACAGAAAACGTTTTCTCCTGGATGGTGACCTGACATTCTTTACATATAGAGGAAGTAAAGAATGTCAGGTCACCGTGGGGGTTACTATAGATAGTTCATAGGGGGTTTCAGAAATAGAATATTGAAGCTACCTAATGTAACAACTCCATTTAAGTATTAATTTTAAAAAAAAAATACCATGAAGTTATTACCTCGTTACAACTTAACTCAATATAAAATTTATTTAATTTATACGATATAGAGTTCACATACATGTCATTAATTAAAACATACGAAAAACATATCAAACACATAAAAATCTACATCTTTATTATTCTAGTTGACCAATTCCGGAGATACAGGTGTGGGTGGTTGCACCTTCACCGGGATCTAAGCCAACTCGACCACAAACATTTTATTTGCTTCTGGGATCTGCCTAACAAAAAGTACTCGATCCAACGTGCACTAAAAGCCAGAGCTATAGAAAAATCTGCATAACTAATTTTCTGAACATGATATGGAAATATAGTGAGAATTAAATCCCAGTAAATTCAACAATAAATAATCATCAATATAGCTCATCACATCATGTTCAGCTGTATAAACTATAGAAAATATCTTTAGTCACATGAATGCATTATATCTACGCACATAAGAATCATATAATAATGATATGTATGACAGGGTCAATTATTTTCAGAATAACATATGATGACCATTAACTTATTCTCATTTCAAGCTACACCGGTCAAGGTGAGTATCTTCTACTCTGCGGTACAGGCTTTTCTCGCTCCGTCCGACATGGCCCACTTTCTCTTTCTTTTCTCATTAACATGATCATAACCGTTGGTAGGGCGTCTCCTACTGGTGCACCACACAGATTGCCATGTGACCGTGCTCATTTCCTTTCTTTTTACAATGATAGCCAAAAATATGCTTTCAATAACAAGTATGTTCATCAAAATATAATTATTACCAAAAATCATTGGTAATCATGCCATGAACATAACCATTTCAAATATCACTTTAAAATATTTTCATGTCAAAATTTCACACTTAAGATGGTAAGAAGCTCATACAATGGCAATGGCTATGGCTATACTAGTCATTTAATAAGATTCGTCTTCTTTTTTAAATACTAATTTTATTTCTTTATTTTCTTGATGTAGGTTTTCATCCTATCTAACCTTCTCTTACTAATCAGAGCATAACTCCCTCAATTTAACTCTGATGTAGGTGATCTTGGTGTCAATTTCAAGATAAAAAAAATTATCTAAAACTATTATGTTGAACATTGTAATGAAATATTAAGAAATCAAGGTGATATTACTCCCTAAATGTATAGGTTATTTCTTCTTGGATAGGTTCTGACCTCTACCTACTAATCGAATCATATCTACCTCTTATGGACTCCAACTTGAGTGATTCCAGTGGCCAAAAATCTGTGACACACATATCTATAATTCTTATGTTAATAATTTATTTTAATTCCATACAGATAACTTCCAAAAATTAAAATACAGAAGCTCTCCTAACATATTCTTCCCTAATGAACCATTTTCTGACCTTTGACTACTAATAAGCTCATATCTTCCTCATATGGACTCAAAATTGAATGATTCTAGTGGCTTAAAATCCATGACACACATAGCTATAATTCTTATGTTAACCATTTATTTTAATTCCATACAGATAATTCCCAGAAATTAAAATACAGAAGCTGTCCTAACATATTCTTCCCTGATGAACTATTTTCTGACCTTTGACTACTAATCAGCTCATATCTTCCTCATATGGACTCCAAATTGAATGATTCCAGTGGATTAAAATCCATGACACACATAGCTATAATTCTTATGTTAACCATTTATTTTAATTCCATACAAATAATTCCCAGAAATTAAAATACAGAAGTTGTCCTAACATATTCTTCCCTGATGAACCATTTTCTGACCTTTAACTACTAATTAGCTCATATATTCCTCATATGGACTCCAAATTGAATGATTATAGTGCTTTAAAATCCATGACACACATAACTATAATTCTTATGTTAACCATCTATTTTAATTCCATACAGATAATTTCCAGAAATAAAAATACAGAAGCTATCCTAACATATTCTTCCCTGATGAACTATTTTCTGACATTTGACTAGTAATCGGACCATATCTACCTCATATGGACTCCAAATTGAATGATTCTAGTGTCTACAAATCCGTGACATATATATCTTTAATTCTTATGTTAACCATTTATTTTAATTCCATACAGATAATTCCCAGAAATTAAAATACAGAAGCTGTCCTAACATATTCTTCCCTGATGAACCATTTTCTGACCTTTACTTACTAATTGGATCATATCTACCACATATGGACTCCAAATTGAATGATTCCAGTGGATAAAAATCTGTGACACATATATCTTTAATTCTAATGTTAACCATTTAGTTTAATTCCTTATAGATCGTTCCTAGAAATTAAAACACCGAAGCTTAAAATTCTGCCAACCATAGCCATACCCATGCAGAACTATCTACACCAACCTAAGTATTCAAACATACATCACATGCAAGATCAATATGTAACATGATATAGCAACATCATGACCAATCATAAAAGTTCTAAGAACAAAATCTCATATAAATATTATAAGTTTCAAAAGTTTTCTTCAAAAAGAAATATTGTTAAACTTACCTGGAGCACTTAGTCCCCTAGACTTCTCCTTCCTCTTTCTTCCTTTCTTCCTCTCCTTTCCTCACTCTACCTTGCTTCTATTTTTTCTCTCCCTCACTTGGACGAAATTATAATGTTGTAAGGGTGGGTTTTCTTATATAGACCACCAACTAATTCACCTTTCATCATCATGGGTCTACCTTATCACAATTAGGATACACTTTGTTGAATTTTTGGAAAACAAACAACTTATGTTCTTGTCTTCCTCTTCCTTAGTCAAGATATGCATAGGAAAAGGAGATTTGTATTTTGAAAATTATGATGATATGTTCTTAAGATAAGGGACAAGGTCCCTTTGATTTAGGGATTCTTTTCCATTTTCTTTTGTCTTAAACAAGTATGATAGGTTTGCCTTTTTAGGTGGCAAATTTCTAGCCCTTGAATCTCCATTATTTAGTTGATATTATTTGTGTGGGATAGGAATGTTTTGTCCTAATGCCATGTATTATCATACCACTTGCTAGAATTATGAGTGTAGGATATAGATTTTTTTGTCCTAAAGCCTTGTATTATCATGCCACTTGCCAAAATGATGAATGTAGAATCACACCACTTGCTAAATTTTTGTCTTAATGCCATGTAACCTAATCTTTATTATTACATTATTATATCATCACCTATTTTATTTTATTTTATTTTTCCTCTTGGATTTGGGCTTATTCCTACCCATTATGGGCTTATTCCTACCCATTTTCTTTGCTTTGGATAAAATTCTACCTTTCTTGGAGGGCTTGGTCACATTTTCATAATTTTTTGGGCTATTGGTCCAATTACTATATCCTAGTCCAAGTCTATGTTTTATTTCTTGCTTAGGTTATGCAATGGCTTGCTAGAAACTTATGTGAAGTGGAAAAACTCTATATCAAGTGTCCATAGGTAAAAGCCCAATGTATGGGTAAAGATTTTAAACTTAGTAACTCTAGTTCTTGAATTAGGAAAAATTACCCTAATTCAATGTTCTTGAAATTTTAAGACCTTTACTTGTTTCTAAAAATTTATCTTCCTTATCCAAGAATTTTGCATCTCTTTAGTATGTTATTTCTAATTTCTTTCCTATTAGGTTTTCCCTCTTTATTTGTTCTCTTAATGTTAGAAACATTTTCTATGCATATACATAAGGTGAAGAATTTCTAAGGATTATATTTCCTTAGATATCTAAAATATTGTCTAATAAATTTTATTTCCTTAATTATATTTTTATGTACTTTTATCAATAAAAGAAACGAAATTAGGGATGTTACACCTAATACATTCTTCTAATATAAATGAATGACTAATACCAGAGTCAAACAACACCCTAAGATCAAATCCAAAGATGTAACATGTACCTTGAATCATTTTAGAGGATTGACCTGCCTCTTGGCCGTTGTAACATCCCATAAGAAAATAAAAAATTTTAGACAATTTTTAGATATCTAAGGAAATATAATCCTTATAAATTCTTTACCTTACATATATGCATAGAAATATTCTAACATTAATGGAATAGGTAAAGAGAGAAAAATTAAGAGAAAATATTAAAAATAAATATACTAAAGAAAGGTGAAATTCTTGGGTAAGAAAGATAAATTTTTGTGAAGTCAGCAAAGGTATTAAAATTTCAAGAATATTGGATTAGGGTAATTTTTCCTAATTTAAGAATTAAAGTTACTAAGTTTAGTATCTCCACCTATAAATTGGGCTTTTACCTATGGACACTTCATATAGAGTTTTTCTACTTCACATGAATTTTTAACAAGCCAATAGGATAGCCCAAGGAAGAAATAAAACATAGACTTGGACTAGGATATAGAAATTGAACCGGTAGCCCAAAAATCATGAAAATGTGACAAGCCCATTATGAAAGGTAAAATTTTAACCAAAGTAAAGAAAATGGGCAAGAATGAGCCCAAACCCAAGAGGAAAAATAAAAATAAAGTGATGGAATAATGGTGTAATCAAGATTAGGTGACATGGCATTAAGACAAAAATTTAACAAATGGTGTGATATCCTACATTCATAATTTTAGCAAGTGGTATGATAATACATGGCATTAGGACAAAACATCTATATCCTACCCTCATAATTTTAGCAAGTGGGTAATAATACATAGAATTATGACAAAACATCTTTATCCTACACAAATAATTTTAGTTAAGCAAGGAAGATTCAAGGGTTGGAAATTTGCCACCTAAAAAGGCAAACCTATCATACTTGATTAAGACAAAAGAAAAGGAAATGTATCCCTAAATCAAAGGGACCTTGTCCCTTATCTTAAGAACATATCATCATAATTTTCAAAATACAAATCTCCTTTTCCTATGCATATCTTGACTAAGGAAGAGGAAGACAAGAACATAAGTTGTTTGTTTTCCAAAAATTCAACCAAGTGCATCCTAATTGTGATAACGTAGACCCATGATTATGAAAGGTAAATTATTTGATAGTCTATATAAGCAAAACCCACCCTTATAACATTGGAATTTCGTCCAAGTGTGGGAGAGAAAAAATAGAAGCAAGGTAAAGTGAGGAAAGGAGAGGAAGAAAGGAAGAAAGGGGAAAGAGAAATCTAGAGGACTAAGTGCTCAAGGTAAGTTTAACAATATTTCTTTTTGAAGAAAAGTTTTGAAAGTTGTAATATTTATATGAGATTTTGATCTTAAAACTTTGATGATTGGTCATGAATGTTGCTATATCATGTTACATATTATGTATGTTTGAATACTTAGGCTGGTGTAGATAGTTTTGCATAGGTATGGCTATGGGTGGCAAAATTTTTAGTTTCTATTTTTAAAATTCTGGGAAGAATCGGTAAGGAATTAAAACAAATGGTTAACATGAAAAATGAAGATGCATGTCTCATGGATTTTTACCCACTAGAATCACTCAATTTGGAGTACATATGAGGTAGATATGGTTCAATTAGTAAGCAATAGTCAGAAAATGGTTAATCGGGGAAGAATATGTTAAGATAACTTCTATTTTTTAATTTCTGGGGAAATTATGTAAGGAAATAAAATAAATGGTTAACATAAGAATTATATCTATATGTGTCACAGATTTTATAGCAACTGGAATCACTCAATTTGGAGTACATATGACATTGATATGGTCTGATTAGTAAGCAGAGGTCAGAAGTTGGTTAATCAGGAAAGAATATTTTAGGATAGGTTAAATGTTTTAATTTCTGGGAACATTCTGTAGGGAATTAAAATAAATGATTAACCAAAAAATTATTTCTCTATGTGTCATGGATTTTTAGCCACTGGAATCACTTAATTTGGAATTATTATGAGGGAGATATGGACAAATTAGTAGGTAGAGGTCAGAACCTACCCGAGAAGAAATAACATATACTTTGAGGGAGTAATATCACCATGATTTCTTAATATTTAGTTCAACTATTCAACATAAGAGTTTTACATAATTGTTTTATCTTTAAATTGACATCAAGATCACCTAAATCAGAGTTAAATTGAGGGAGTTATGCTCTGATTAGTAAGAGAATGTCAGAAGGATGAAAACCTGCATCAAGAAAATAAAGAAATAAAATTAATATTTAAAAAAAAAAGAATCTTATAAAATGACTAGTATACGTCATAGCCATTGCCATTGTATGAACTTCTTACCATCTTAAGTGTGAAATTTTGACATGAAAATATTTTATAAAATGATATTTGAAATGATTATGTTCATGGCATGATTACCAATATTTTTGGTAATAATTATATTTTGATGAACATACTTGTTATTGAAAGCATATTTTTTGCTATTATTCTAAAAAGAAAAGGAATGAGCACGGTCACATGGCAATCCGTGTGATGCACCAGTAGGGGACGCCCTACCAACAGTTATGATCATGTTAATGAGAAAAGAAAGAGAAAGTTGGCCATGTCGGACGGAGCGAGAAAAACCCGTACCAGAGAGTAGAAAATACTCACCCTGACCGGGGTAGCATGATATGAGAATAAATTGATAGTCATCATATGATATTCTGAAAATAATTAATCCTGTCATACATGTCATTAATGTACGATTCTCATGTACATAGATATAGTGCATTCATGTGACCAAAGATATTTACTGTAGTTTATACAGCTGAACATGACGTGATGAGCTATATTGATGATGATTTATTGTTGAACTTACTGGAATTTAATTCTCACTATATTTTTATGTCATGTTCAGAAAATTAGTTATGCAGATTTTTCTATGGCTCTGGCTTTTAATGTACGTTGGATCGAGTTACTTTATGTTGGGCAGATCCCAGAATCAAATAATATGTTTGTGGTCGAGTTGGTTCAGCTCCCGGTGAAGGTGCAACCACTCGCACCTATATCTCCGGAATTGTTCAACCAGAATAAATAAGATGTAGTTATTTATGTGTTTAATTTTTGTTGTACGTACATTTTGATCAATGACGTGTATATGAACTCTATATTGTATAATAAATAATAATAAAAAAGAGGTTGTTACAATCGCTCTGGGTGAAAACCTTTCCTTTCACCTGAGGCCTCTATTATGGCTGCTTCTCCCTATTCTGTGGGCAGTTCTTTAAAAAATGACCATTATGTCTGCATTTGAAGTAAACATTTTATCCTATGTAGTATGGCCGGTTACCATGCATATGTCTGCACTTAGTACACTTGACTCTAAAAAGTTCTGTTGGAAGGGTTAAGGACTTGCAGTCATTTACCTCTTGCCAGTACCACATCCTTTTCCTCTAACATTTCTGCCAGAGTTTTGTGGCCCGTTCTTCCTTTTCCAAAAGCTTCGTCTTTGTTTCTCATCCTCCACTTCCCTCAAGCTTTTCTCCAGGAGTTTGCATTTATTTATCAGAGGTATAAACTCCTTGATCTCTATAGCTACAACAGCATTCCTTATCTCCAAGTTCAATCCTTCTTCGAATTTAATAGCCTTCCATGCTTCATCAGGGTTAAATCGCAGATAAGAAGAGAAATTTGACAACTCTATAAACCTCACGATGTATTGGTCTACGGTCATGCTGCCCTACCTGTGTTAGAGAAGTTCAATCTCCTTCTCTGCCCGCACAATGCTTTGAAAGTACTTTTCCAAAAAGGTGTCTTTGAACACCTGCCAGCTGATCTGCCTTCTTTAGTGAGCTAAAAGTTCTTTAGCTCCACGCCACCATTCTGCTATGTCTTTCAACATATATGCAGTGAAGATAACTTGCTGCTCCACAGTACAACCCATCACTTCAAAGATTTTCTGCAGTTCCCTTATCTACCTTTCAACTACAATTGGGTCAAAGCCTCCTTGAAAAGAAGGTGGTCTAGTCCTTAAGAACTCAGATATTTCGTTATCATTCCCTACCATCCAATTATTAGCACCATTCTCACCATTCTGGTTGTTAGCATTCTGGAGGTATTGTAGAATATGGTTGGTGGTCGTGACTTAGTCTCAAATTACCATGGCAAGGTTTTACAGGGTTTCCTCTGTATTGTTTGACAGATTCCTCCTTGGTGGTTCCATTTCCTACTGTGGCAAAAACAAAGTTATGTTGCTATTGAGGTGATCAAGCCCAATAGTTAGTTTCAAAAATATTTCACAACATTCATAACACCACCTCGGCATATAGATAGGAAACACTAGTAATTTCTTACCTATATGAAATCATTGATCCACTACAAAGCATAACCACAACATACTTAAGACACTATAAGATCGATTCAGATAACCATCCACCCACTGGCCATCTAGGATCTGCCTGCTCTGATACCAATTATATAACAACTCCATTTTTTTACATATACATATATATATATATATATATATATATATATATATATATATATATATATATATATATATATATATATATATATATATATATATATATATTTCTAAAAATCCATGAAGTCATTACCTCTTTACTTCTAACTATTTAACTCATAATAACATTAAATTAAATTAACCAAACATAATTAAGGTTTCTGAAATACTATTAACACTGATACAATTATGGGTTCACATACACATTCTTAATCAAAATATCTGTACAAAAATTAAACACATATAAGTCAACATTGTATTTATCCATATTGACAAGTTCTGGAGATACGGGTGCAGGTGGTTGCACCTTCACTGGAATCTTGGCCAACTCAACCCAACATACGCTAAAAGCCGGTCATAGAGAATATCTGCATAACTTATTTTTCTCAACATGATAGGAAAATAAAGTGAGAATTAAATTCCAGTAGGTTCAACAATAAATCATAATAATCATCAATAATTCTTGTCACATCATGTTCATCTGTATAAGCTACAACAATTATTTTAGATCACATGAATGCACTTATCTATGCACATAAAAATCATACAGTAATGACATGTATGGAAAAAATAACTATTTTCAGAATATCATATGATGGCTATCAACTTATTTTCATATCAAGCTACTCCCGTTAGGGTGAGTACTTTCTACTCTCTAGAACGGGTTTTTCTTGCTCCGTCCGATATGGCACACTTTCTCTTTCTTTTCTCATTAACATTATCATAGTCGTTGGTAGGGCGTCCCCTACTAGTGCACCACATGGACCAACATGTCACCATGCTCATTTCTTTTTTTTTCTTTTCTTTTATTTTATTTTCACATTAATAGCCAAAAATATGATTTCAATAACAAGTATGTTCATTATATTCATATGCCATAATTTTTCAACAAAATATAATCATTACCAAAAATTATTGGTAATCATGCCATGAACATAATCGTTTCAAATATCACTGTATAATATATTTTCATGTCAAAATTACACAGTTAAGATGGTAAAGACTTCGTACAATGGCAATGGCTATGGCATATACTAGTCATTTCTTATTTCAATTATAAAATTCTTCTTCTTTTTAAATATTATTTTCCTCACTCAATAAACAAAGCATAACACACTCATTTTAAATTCGATTGAGATGATCTTGGAGTCAATTTAAAGATAAGACAATCCTCTAAAACCTTTATGTTTAACATGTTTGTGAAATCTTAAGTAATCGTATTGTTACTACTCCCTAAAATTCAATATTATTCCTTTTCAGGTAGGTTCAGACCTCTACTTACTAATCTGACCATATCTCCCTCGTATGAACTCTAATTGAGGTGATTCTAAAGCCAATAAAAAGCTACTATATACAAATTTTATGTTTATCATTTCTTCATATTTGTTAGTTACAAAGTATTTATGCAATTTCAGAATGCAAGTGCACGTGTCGTGACCAAGTAATATAATGATGAGTGAGTATCATCCCACGAGGAGTATACTAGAAACTACTATAGAATGCTTTGACTTGTGAAATGCTGTAGCAAAATTCTGTTGGTTCACACGATTCAATGTTTAGGAAAATTAAAATGTAACAAACTAGACAAGGCTTAATTAAGTTGAGAGACTCTAGGTTATGAAGAAGAAAATATTAGGTGAACTAGGGTTGCTTCAGGGTTGCTATGAACTTCTGCACTCATTTTGCTCTAGAAATTGCTATAGCAATTGCTTCAGTGCCCCGTCTGCTCTTGAATGGAGTCCTTCCAGACTACCATTCCTTGCACTCCTGGGGTTAGGATGTGCATCCCTGCATCAATCCCAATCCCAAAGTTATACTTGAAGCCCCCAACTCTTGGGTTAAATGAGACAACCATACATTCCTATTTTGGTTATGCCCACACATCCAACTCTTTTCCAGCATTCACCACCTTTCTAGGTTAATGATAGCCTAAGTTTCCTCTTCCTAGTTTCAGTTAGTAAAAGAAGTTAAGATGTACAAACACAGTTGGATGTCACAGTGTTGCGGCAGCAAAATCATTCATAAATTAAAATGTGCATGTGTTCATTTTAACCCGTCTACAAACCTAGCTGGAAAGTTAGCCCGGCCTCATAAACTATAAGCATTAGATTATCCAGTATGCAGAGGAGAGAAATACAACTATATGAAAGGAAAATGTAGTTTCCTGTTGACAATGCAAACACTAAAAAGAAAATGAAAGGAATCCCCAAAAGCAGTCCTCTTCCTTGCTCCTACGCTTCACCATCCAAGGTTACCCCATCCTAGCCCAGAGTGTAACCACACAGCTCACTCCGGACAGGCAGCTCTGGGCTTCCTATTTTGGTCTTCTTCTGTCACCTCCCCTATGTCCTTCTTCTTTCTATGCTTTTCTGTTTTCCCCTTTTATAGGCGATCCTTGTGGTCCCATAAAAGTGGCCTGGTCTACTGAAATCTCCCTGCTTTCGGCCAGCACCTCTATCAGCAGCTTTCCCTCCACTTCCAGTAGTGGAGGCTGTTTCTGTACCTCCAGTAGTCTGCTATGTCAGCTGGGCGCTCCTTTTCCCCCTGTTGGGTGGTGGCCGTACTTGCTGCACAACTCTGACTCCCTACCACCTGCACCATATCACAAAAAGGAAGCCTTTCATCTTATTCATCATATTAAAAAAGACCAAGATCACCCAACACCACTCGGTTTGCTGCCTTAATTCCTGCGCATGTATACTGAATTGTCACAACAAACAGAATAGGTGATCTTGTGTTCATAGGAGGCTAATCATTCTATTATCAGGGGACATGAAAGCTACTAAGTCAAAATGCATATTAAATATCCTTGGAAAAACATAGAGAAACTCTAATGAATTAGAGTTATCAAATCCCCCCAAACTTAAATGGTTGCTTGTCCTCAAGCAATTTACTCTAACCACTACACCACTTTTAATGATCCCCAGTATAGTTCCATGTGGTCCTGCTGCTAGCCCTCAACTCTTAGGGTTGTTTCCATGTAGGGATTACCACCTGCCTTCTGCCTTTTCCCCAACCTTAACCAGAACATTCATCCAAGTTGTGTGTGATATGGACAGTTTTACAAGAGTGACTTGGATCAAGATCAGGTCAAAGTCCTAAGGTTCCCCTGCTAATATATCGAGTCTCCTTTAATCAGGGCAAGTTGGGATACTACATAGTCACAGCCAGGGCAAATAAGATGGGGTACCTCTCTAATTTTTTATCCTTTCATTCTTTTGCATAAATATTTTATTTTACTCCTTTTTTTTCAACAAAGGTCATTAGTGCATTTTGACGCGAATGCCAACATGTGAGATAAAGGCATCCAGTTACTCAACATTATCACCCTTAAGCAAAATTCTACTCATACCTCTATGTCCCTGTTTTACGCAAAAGTACACATGGGGCTCATGCATACCTCTGGTTATTAAGGAACAATGATGGCATTAGAGTGGCAACATTTCTCTCTTCTTCCTCTCTTTCCCCCAAACTTAAACTTTTCTGACCATAGCACATGCCCCTTTTTGTATTCAGCAGTAGACTCTCAATATTAACTATAAAAACTTGGGCCCAATTCTTGAAGAATCATCAGGTTTCTCTTGCTAACACTGACCATAGTTCTGTGTTAATTAGAAGAAGGTTCTAGTTGTGTGGGGTTGGCATGCAAATTTCCTATTTAGGCTATCAGTGAAGTTCTAAACTTCCTCATAGAGTTTCCTAGAGCTAACAGTAGGTCATGAAATACACATGACAGACTCATCTCTCTTCTTCTTTTTCTCTTCATTTTTTTCTTTTTTTTCTTTTTTTTTAGTAAAACAAAAAGTAATTGTAAAAACTCCCTAATTGCTAAAGTTATTAGATGTAGACTCACATTCCAACACAATCACATAGGAATTCATACCAGAACTAGCACAAATTGAAATACACTCATTCAGTCAAGTATAGCAATTGCCACAGCAAACACTAAAGCAAATATTAAAGCTACACTAATCCTATCCCCAGCACAGCAAATGCCACAGCAAACACTAAAGCAACATTAATTTCACCTCCCCCCCCCCCAAACTTAAAGATAAGCAGTGTCCCCACTGCTGATTCTATAAAAGAGGCAAAGTACAGGAACAGCAACATACAAAGCAAAGTAAAAATCCGAAAACAGGATAAGGGAAATAGAAGATAAAGGGACTCCCTGAAGGTGTTTGCAGGGATGCTGCAGCACCTTAGTGGCATTAACCCCCTTACTGCTGATTCTATAAAAGAGGCAAAGTACAGGAATAGCAACATGCAAAGCAAAGTGAAAATACGAAAACAGGATAAGGGAAATAGAAGATAAAGGAATTCCCTGAAGGTGTTTGCAAGGATGCTGCAGCACCTTAGTGGCATTGACCCCCTTAAGACTTTAAGGCACTACGGAGCCAACTCTTTCGTTGAGTTGATCTTTGTGAGCTCTGGAGTTTGGCTTTCTCTTTTTCGATTGTTGCTGCCCTTTTTGCAAGTGGCTCTTCATCCTCTGAGGACTCATTTTCCTCGTGAGTCCTTGATGGGCATGGCTGCTGCTCATGGCTATGGGAAGACTCTTGGGAATCTTGACCCTCTTTAGACTGAGGCTCTGGGGCCCTCTGTTCTTCCCCAGTTGTGTGGTGCAGTAGGTTCAAGGGGAAGTCTGGAAAGGGGAAGAATTGTCTGAACTTTTGCTCAAGTGTTTTTTAGAGGACAATATCCCTCTACTATTGGTACTGCCAGAAGGTGTGCTGGTGTTTGAGGAGCAGAGATTGTTGCTGCAAGATGGTGGTTTACTGCTGAAGCAACAGGTGTAGGGTCTTGTCAACCGGATGAGGAGCAGAGGTGGAGGCAGCTTGGCCTTCAGAATATGGTGAGGCTTGTGTGGCAGCTAGTGGATCTGGAGCACCTTTTTCTTGGACAAATTGAGCTATGGTAATGATGCTAATGGGGTTGCCACCCTTGAGTGTCTCCTCATCGATTGAGATGGGCACCCTGCTATCCTGGCATAGTAGGGTGATAAGGGAAGGGAAAAGTATACTTCCTTTCTTGCGGCTTGCACACATTCCGATTTGTTCATTGATGACCCTGCCTATGTTAATAAGCCTGCCTGAAATAATGGCATCCACCATTGCCACTCTATCTCTACTTACTATTTTCTCATGAGTAGAGGACAAAAGGCGAGTTTTGAGAAAATGGTACCAAACCTTTGCCGCAGGCACCAAGGAAGCTCAATTGATTATAGCAGCACCCTAGGAAGATCTGTCCCAGGTGGTGCCTAGGATACATACCTGGGCCAGCATTTCTTGCCAGTCGTGGTCTTGCAGAGCCTCTAACTGTGCTTCGTAATCATCGTCCTCATCAAGCAATTTATAGGCTTTATTGATTGTGGCTTGGTCAAATAAAACTCGGATCTCCCTGACTCTGACCCATTCTTTGGCATTCAGAACTCCCTTACCAGAAGGATAAGGGTAGGCTTGGGGTGGGTGGTGAAGGTCTCCCATCCTCGTTGCTTCACCACTGTTGCCATATACATTGGCAGACCCAGATCTTCAAGCGTGGTAAAGGCAAAGCCTTTCTCTACGCAGAAATTTCACTAAATGGTCTCTTCATCGTGTCATCGCTTGTTCTCTTCGGAGGTAAAGTTCTGCATGTTGCTTGCCTTTCGTGCTACGGTCTTAACCCTCGGCATTGTTGGCTAGTGGAGATTCTGAAAGATTCAGGTCTGCTTTGTGCAAAGGGGGTTCCGGGATGTGAACGGATGAGAGTACTTAGAATGTGAAGGGGTTGAGAGAGAGTTGCAGAGATGAGTACACTAGGCTGGGTTGGGTGTAATGAGGGGGTGTACGTGACTTATGGGATTCTCAAAATTTTCCCGCTCCCCTTTTTTTTGTTAGGCTGAGAGCTTTTGCTGCAGCAATTCCTATGGCAAAAATGGCTTCCCTATGATTTTGCTACAGCAAGTCATGTGATAAAAGCTGGCTTCCACACGCTTTTGCCACAGCAAAAAAAGACTAGCTTTCACATGCTTTTACTACAGCAGGGCAAAAACTGATCTTCAGCCTGGTGTTCTCCCCCTTCTACGAAACGAACACAATTGATATTAGAGTCACAATTTAAGCTACCTAATAATTGTAAACTAAAACAACAATGAATAAAACATGGGTTGCCTCCCATGAGCGCTTGTTTTAGAGTCAACAGCTTGACTTCTTCCCTATTCATCCTTCTTACAATTGGAGTGAGGTGTGCTGGCGATCCACATCACCTCCAAGGTAGAGCTTGATCCGTTATCCGTTAACCCTGAATGTCCTCCCTTCCTTTTCTTCTTTCAGTTCAACAGTTCCAAAAGGGAAGACTTTGCTGATGCAAAAGGGGCCAGACCAATGAGATTTTAATTTCCTAGGGAACAAAGTTAACCTAGAGTTGTATAGCAGCACTCTCTGTCCTACTTTGAATTCCCTTGGTTGTATCCTCTTGTCGTGCCATTTCTTTGCTTTCTCTTTGTATAGCTTGGCATTCTCATAAGCTTGACCATGGAATTCATCCAGCTCATTTAGCTGCAGCATTTTTTTCCCAACCGCAGCTCCCAAATTCAGATTTAACTCCCTCACTACCCAATATGCCCGATGCTCTAGCTCTACTGGAAGATGGTAATCCTTACCAAACACCAGCTTGTATGGTGACATCCCTAGTGGTGTTTTATAGGCTGTTCTATAGGCCCACAATGCATCATCCAGCCTTGAGGACCAATCCTTCCTAGTTGGGCCAACCATTTTTTCCAGTATCCTCTTGATTTCTCTATTGGAGACTTCAACCTGCCCACTAGTTTGTGGATGATATGGTGTTGCCACCTGTGTCTTACGCCGTATTTGGCCAGTAGTGCTCTGAATTGCCTGTTGCAAAAGTGGGATCCTCCATCGCTGATGATGGCTCTAAGGGTTCCAAACCTTGTAAAAATGTTCTTCTTCAAAAATCTGGTTACCACATTTGCCTCGTTAGTGGGAGACGCACTTGCTTCTACCCATTTCGAGACGTAGTCAACAGTTACTAGGATGTATTGGTTCCCAAAACTCGAAGGGAAATGGCCCATGAAATCTATTCCCCATACATCGAACAATTCCACTTCTAAGATGTTGTTCAGCGGCATTTCATGTCTTCTGGATATGTTTCCTATTCTCTGTCACCTGTCCCATTGCAACACAAAGGAGTGGGAGTCCTTGAATAGAGAAGGCCAGTAGAACCCTACCTGTAGTACCTTGTTTGTAGTCCTCACTCCTCGAAAATGGCCTCCATAGGGTGAAGCATGGCATTGCTGCAAGATTTGCTCTATCTCCTCACTAGGAATGCATCTTCTTATCATCTGATCAGTACACTGCTTGAAGAGGTATGGTTCATCCCAGTAATATGAATTCACGTCATGCAGAAATTTCTTCTTTTGTTGTGAGGTCAATTCTGGTGGGAGCAGGCCACTCACCAGGTAGTTTACATAATTAGCATACCATGGCACACCAACTTGGGTCATGAGGAAGAGTTGTTCATCTGGGAATTTCTCATTAATTTCCTCTTCTTCTGCACTATCCTATTCCAGTCTAAAGATATGGTCTGCCACCTGATTCTCTGTTCCCCTTCTATCCCTGATCTCCAGATCGAATTCCTGGAGCAAGAGCTCCCATCAAATGATTCTAGGCTTGGAATCCTTCTTCTTAATCAGGTGCTCGGTGGCAGAGTGGTCTATGTGCACAATTACTTTTTTTCCTACCAAATATTATCTGAATTTCTCAAAAGCAAATACCACTGCAAGCATCTCCTTCTCTGTTACTGTGTAGTTGAGCTGGGCCCTTTGCAACGTTTTGCTTACATAATATATAGAATGAAAAATTTTATTCCTACATTGCCCAAGGATGGCTCCCAATGCTGCTTCACTTGCATCACACATTAGTTCAAATGGAAAAGTCCAGTCTGGTGCCATAATAATTGGTGCTGAACTCAATTTTTTCTTAAGGTCACAGAATGCTATCATACAGTTTTCATCAAAGCAGAAAGTTTTGTCTTTCTCCAACAAGCTGCATAGAGGTTTTGTAACCTTGGAGAAGTCCTTGATGAACCTCCTGTATAATCCTGCATGGCCAAGGAAGCTTCTAATGCCTTTGACTGAGGTGGGAGGGGGCAACTTCTCTATGATCTCTACTTTGACTTTGTCAACCTCTAGTCCATTTTGAGAGACTTTGTGTCCTAACACAATCCCTTCCTTCACCATGAATTGACCCTTCTCCCAGTTCAACACCAAGTTTGTTTCCTCACATCTTTGTAAGACCTTAGCAAGGTTTCCTAAACATAAGTCGAAGGAGTCACCGAAAACTAAGAAGTCATCCATGAAAATTTCCACAAATTGCTCAGCCATTTCTGTGAAAATTACCATCATGCATCGCTGAAAGGTTGCTAGAGCATTGCATAATCCAAACAGCATCCTTCGAAATGCAAAGGTGCCATAAGGACATGTGAATGTGGTCTTATGCTGGCCTTTCGTTGCTATAGCAATCTGATTGTAGCTTGAATACCCATCTAGGAAACAATAGTATTCCCTTCTTGCAAGTCTGTCCAGCATCTGGTCTATGAATGGCAAGGGGAAATGGTCTTTCCTGGTGCTTTTGTTCAATCTTCGGTATTCCATGCAAATCCTCCAGCCGATCACAACCTTGGTGGGGATGAGCTCACTATTTCCATTTTCCACCACAGTGATGCCCCCTTTCTTAGGAACACATTGGACTGGACTAACCCGGGAACTATCTGATATGGGGTAAATAATTCCAGCATCTAACCACTTTATGATTTTCCTTTTTACCACCTCCTTCATTATTGGATTGAGCCTCCGTTGGGGTTCAATGGACCCTTTTTCATTGCTCTCCAAAAGGATCTTATGCATACAAAATGAGGGGCTGATACCCTTGATATCAGTAAGGGTCCAACCAATAGCTTTTTTGAATCTTTTCAACGTCAGGACTAGTTTCTCCTCTTGCTCTTCTGTTAACAGTGCTGAAATGATCACAGGAAGGGTGGTTGTTTCGCCTAGATACACATACTTGAGGTGTACTGGTAATGGCTTTAACTCCAAGATTGGTGGTTCCTCTACAGATGCCTTAGGCAACCTTGTTTCTGGTGAGGACATGTCTAAGGGCTCATCCATCGGTCCTTGCTTCCTAGTGCCATGTCTGGCTTTAATCCAGGCTCATTCTTTCTTGTTTTCCCCCTCCGAATCTGAGTTATCTACCCACATAACTAGTGATGGGCCTTTGCAACATTTTTCAAACTGCTCTGATGCTAATATGTCTATAACAGACACAACTAAACATTCCTCTACTTCACTAGGGAATTTCATGGACTGGAATACATTGAATGTAACCTGCTCATCCTGTACTCTTATAGTTAATTCTCCTTTTTGGACATCAATTAAGGTTTGGCTAGTTGCTAGGAATGGTCTGCCTAAAATAATTGGCACCTCTGCATCAACTTCATAGTCCAGTATTATAAAGTCTACTAGGAAAATGAATTTGTCCACCTTAACTAAGACATCCTCAGTTATCCCTTCAGGATGTGCAATGGATCTATCTGCCACTTGTAGTGAAACTGTGGTAGGCCTTGCTTCTCAAATCCCCAGCTTCTTGAATATGGCCATTGGCATGAGGTTGATGCTTGCTCCTAAGTCACAGAGGGCTTTGCTAAAATATTGGTTCCCAATGGAACATGGTATGGTGAAGCTACCTAGATCCTTGGTTTTAGGAGGCAGCTTATTCTATAGCATAGCACTACATTCTCGTGTGAGGGCCATAGTCTCAAATTCCCCAAATCTTCTCTTTTTGGTTAAGATGTCCTTCATGAACTTTACATAGTTTGGCATTTTCTCTAATGCTTCCACCAAGGGGATGTTAATATGCAGCTGCTTAAGGATGTCTAAAAATCTTCTGAAATGATGGTCATTCTACTATTTTTGGAATCTTTGAGGAAATGTTGGAGGTAACTTGGTCTGCTACACGTTTTGCTGTGATAAAGGTGCAGTATTTTGCTATGGCAAAGCTGTAGACTTTTCTCCAGAGATTTTTGCTTCATCACTTGCCTCTTCCACTAGCCTCTACTTGTCTTTCTTCTTTTCCAGGGGTACAGTAGGGTCTTTTTGGTCTTGTCTCTTTGCTTGGGGGTGCTTCCACTACTTTTCTACTTCTAAGAGTTATAGCCTTGCAGTGCCCTTTCCCTTCTCTCCTAGAGACTTCAGTATTGCTTCGAAGCATTTGGGTCTCCAAATTTCTCAATGTTGCAGCTTGACTCTGAATCACAGCATCATTTCTTGTCATATACTCCTTCAGCAGCGACTCCAACGAAGTAGGAGTTTCCGTAGGATGATACCTTTGCTGTTGAAAGCCTAGGGGTGCCTATGGTCTTTGTGGGGCAGAGTTGCTTCCCTGTCCAGTGCCACAGTTACTCCAAGAAAAATTAGGATGTTGCCTCTAGCCCAGGTTATACGTGTTTAAATAGGGATTGTTGTTGCGATTCATGTTTCCCACATAGCATACCAACTCCGGATTTGAGGGACAACTTTCGAATAAATGAGGCCCATTGTACAGAACACAAGATAGTTTGTTCTCCTGGACTGCATTAGCTGCTTGAGGGCGAATCAGCTGCTAGTTTTTCAAGACATTCACTAATGAAGCTAGCTGGGCTATGAGAGAAGTGACTTCACTCACTTCATGCATACCTGCTGTCTTCTTTCCAGTTGAGACTCTATCTATAGGCCATTGATAGTTATTACTAGCCATTCTTTTGAGTCGCTCATGTGCCTCATTGTATGTTTTGGATAGAAGTGCCCCATTAGCCGCTGCATCCACTATGGTCCGTGTTTGAGCATTAAGGCTATTGTAAAAGGTCTCCATCTAAAAGCAGTATGGGACTTCGTGGTGGGGACATCTCCGTAGCAGCTCTTTGTACCTTTCCCAGGTGTCATATAGCCATTCCCCATCTAGTTGCTAGAAGGACGTGATATCATTCCTTAATCTTGCATTCTTGGTAGGTGGGAAGTATTTTAGCAAAAACTTTTCTGCCAAATCACTCCAGTTTGCAATAGAATCAGGTGGCAGAGAGTTTAACCACACCCTAGCTCGATCTCTTAATGAGTAGGGGAATAGTTTCAACTTGAGAACTTCATCTGTCACCCCATTCATTTTGAAAGCATCAGTGACTTCGATGAATACTCTCAGGTGAAGGTGTGGGTCCTCCGTAGGCATTCCACTAAATTGCCCTGCAGTCTGCATCATCTAAAGCATTACCAGCTTAAGTTCGAAATAAAGAGCTTCGATTTCTGGTTTTACAATGCTCGAGTTCAACCCATTCAGGTTTGGTTGAACATAAGCATTCAGGACTCTGTCTCTATCATCCATGTTGTCTGCTCAATTCTGGTTAGCCATTTCTGCTTGTTGCTGAGGTCCCAACAATCCTCTCCTTCTTCTCAAAAGCGTTCTTTCAATCTCCGGATCTAGAGGTAGTATCTCTCTTTCGGACCTGCTTATGCACTGCGTTACCTACCCAGAAAATAACACTAGAATAACTAAAAGATAAATTCCTTCACACAATCAAACATCTAAAAATAATTTTATAGTTGACACTCCCCGGCAACGGCGCCAAAAACTTGTTGGTTGCAAAGTATTTATGCAATGTCAGAACGCAAGTGCATATGTCGTGATCAAGTAATATAATGATGAATGAGTATCATCCCACAAGGAGTATACTAGAAACTCCTATAGAATGCTTTGTCTTGTGAAATGCTATAGCAAAATTCTGTTGGTTCACACGATTCAATGTTTAGGAAAATTAAAATGTAACAAACTAGACAGGGCTTAATTAAGTTGAGAGACTCTAGGTTATTAAAAAGAAAATATTAGGTGAACTAGGGTTGCTATGAACTTCTGCACTCATATTGCTCTAGAAATTGCTATAGCAATTGCTTCAGCGCCCAGTCTGCTCTTGAATGGTATCCTTCCAAACTACCATTCCTTGCACTCTTGAGGTTAGGATGTGGATCCCTGCATCAATCCCAACCCCATAGTTGTACTTGAAGGCCCCAACTCTTGGGTCAAATGAGACAACCATACATTCCTATATTGGTTATGCCCACACATCCAACTCTTTTCCAGCATTCACCACCTTTCCAGGTTAATGATAGCCTAAGTTTCCTCTTCCTAATTTCAGTTAGTAGGAGAAGTTAAGATGTACAAACACAATTGGATGTCACAGCATTGCGACAGCAAAATCATTCATAAATTAAAATGTGCATGTGTTCATTGCAACCCATCTACAACCCTAGCTAGAAAGTTAGCCCAGCCTCATATCTAAACCAACTATAAGCATTAGATTATCCAGTATGCAGAGGAGAGAAATACAACTATATGAAAGGAAAATGCAGTTTCCTGTTGACAATGCAAACACTAAAAAGAAAATGAAAGGAATCCCCAACAGCAGCCCTCTTCCTTGCTCCTACGCTTCACCATCCAAGGTTACCCCGTCCTAGCCCAGAGTGTAACCACACAGCTCACTCCAGACAGGCAGCTCTTGGCTTCCTATTTTGGTCTTCTTCTGTCATCTCCCCTATGTCCTTCTTCTTTCTGTGCTTTTTTGTTTTCCCCTTTTATAGGCGATCCTTGTGGTCCCATAAATGTGGCCTGATCTGCTGAAATCTCCCTACTTTTCGACCAACACTTCTGTCAGCAGCTTTCCCTCTACTTCCAGTAGTGGAGGTTGTTCCTGTACCTCCAGCAGTCTGTTATGTCAGTTGGGCGCTCCTTTTCCCCTTGCTGGGTGGTGGCCGCACCTACTGCACAGCTTTGACTCCCTACCACCTGCACCATATCACAGAAGGTAAGCCTCCCATCTTATGCATCATATTAAAAAAGACCAAGATCACCTAACACCACTCGGTTTTCTGCCTTAATTGCTACGCATGTATACTGAATTGTTACAGCAAACAGAATGGATGATCTTGTGTCCATAGGAGGCTAATCATTCTATTATCAGGGGACATGAAAGCTAATAAGTCAAAATGCATATTAAATATCCTTGGAAATACATAGAGAAACTCTAATGAATTAGAGTTATCAATATTCCTTACGAATTATTCCCATAAAATCGAAAACTAAAATGCTTATATTTACCACATTGGATTCTAGAGTGATTCTGGCCTCTACTCATTAATCAGTCATATCTCCCTTATATGGACTCCACATTAAGTGATTTCAGAGCCTATAGATCTGTGATACATATATCTATATTTATTATGTTAACAATTTCCTTTAATTCCTTACACATTTTGCCCAAAAACTCCACCACAGAAGCCTACTTAACAGATTCTTCCTTGGTTAGCTAGTTTCTTACCATTGCTTACTTATCTGTCCATATCTTCCTAATTTGGATTCCAAATTGAATGATTCTAGTGGCTGGAAATTAGTGATACATATATTGATATTTTTCATGTCAACTATTTATTTTAGTTCCCCATATATTTTTCCCAGAAATTCAAACATATAAGCTAACCTAACATATTCTTCCCTGGTTAACCATCTTTTCACCACTGCTTACTAATTGGACAATATCTCCCTCATCTGAATTCCAAATTAAGTTATTCCTATGGCTTAAACTCCGTGAGACATATATCTAAATTTTCCATGTTAACCATTTCTTTTAATTCTAAACTGATTCTTCTCAGAATCTTAAAAATAAAAGTTTCCCTAGTTACTCTGAAATCCAATTTCCTAACCAAACATTTCCTAAGGTTTTAATTCATCATTATATTACATCCTCTTTCATTTTCTTCCTAATTTACATATAATCATATTCCATCAATTTTTACCACATTCAAATATACAAAATAGCAGCATAAAAATCATAAAAGTTTACCACCCATAGCCATACCTATGTAGAACTTTCCACACCAACCAAAATGTTCAAAATATCCATCATATGCAAAATAACATGTAACATGATATAGGAACATCCATGACCAATCATCAAAGTAGGAAATATTGTAAATTTTATCAAAGTTCTAAGATGAAAATCCCAAATAAATGTTACAAATTTCAAAACTTTTCTTCAAAAAGAGATATTGTTAAACCAACCTACCTAAAGATCTCCCTAACTCACTTAGTGAATTCTTTTTCTTATTTCCTCTAGAAAGAAGTAGCAAGATTCCTACTTTCCCTTAACTTTTCTAGCAGCTTAAATAAAAGAAGGAGGGTATGTTTTGAACCCCAAAGATGAATAGAAAAGATAGATTCAAGTGGAGATTAAGCTAACTTACCTTGAGTACTTAGCCCTCTAGACTTTTCCATCTTCTTCGTTCTTTTATTCTTCTTTCTTTCTCTCCTTTCCTCACTCTATCTTGCTTCTATTTTTCCTCTCCCTCACTTGGACGAAATTATAATGTTATTAGGGTGGGTTTTGCTTAAATAAACTATCAAGTGGTTCACCTTTCATGATCATGAGTCTACTTTATCACAATTAGGATTCACTTGGTTGTTTTTTGGGGAAAGACAACTCATGTTTTTGTCTTCCTCTCCATTAGTCAAGACATGCATAGAAAAAGGAGATTTGTATTTTGAAAATTATGATAAAATATTATTAATACAAGGGACAAGGTCCCTTTGATTTAGGGATTCATTTCCTTTTTCTTTTGTCTCCCTCAAGTATGATAGGTTTACCTTTCTAGGTGGCAAATTTTTGGCCCCTTGAGTTTCCCTTGCTTGGCTAAAATTATTTATGTAGGATAAAGATGTTTTGTCATAATGCTATGTATTACTACACACTTTTTGATATTATGAATGTAAGATATAGATGTTTTGTCCTAATGACATGTGACCTAATCTTAATTCTTATTACCCTATTATTTCCTCATATGATTCTTATTATTTTTTTTCCTCTTGGATTTAGGCTCATTCTTACCCATTTCCTTTGCTTTGGCTAAAATTATATCTTTCATAGAGGGCTTGGTCACATTTTCATAATTTTTGAGTTATCGGTCCAACTTATATATCCTAGTCCAAGTCTATGTTTTATTTCTTGCTTGGGCTATCCAATTGGCTTGCTAGAAACTTATGTGAAATGGAAAAACTCTATATGAAGTGTCCATAGGTAAAAGCCCAATGTATGGGTGGAGATGTTAAACTTAGGAACTTTAACTCTTGAATTAGAAACAATTACCCTAATCCAATCTTCTTGAAATTGTAAGACCTTTACTTACTTCACAAAAGTTTATCTTCCTTATCAAATAATTTTTCCTTTCTTTAGTATGTTATTTCTAATTTTTCCTATTAGGTTTTCTCTCTTTACCTATTCCCTTAATGTTAGAAATATTTTCTATGCATACACATAAGGTGAAGAATTTTTAAGGATTATATTTTCTTAGATATTTAAAAAATTTCTAATAAATTTTATTTCTTTAACTAAATATTTATGTACCTTTATTAATAAATGAAACAAAATTAGGGATGTTACATGTTGACCTCACATAAATCACCAGTTTTCATAGGGTGATAGGAGACATTGAAGACATTTAATTTAATTGTCATATTTCCAAAAGACAAATTTAAGACATCGTTGCGACAGTTAATGATTGCATTGGATGTTGCCAAAAATGTTCTACCCAAAATGATAGGAATTTAAGTATCTATATTTTTAACAGTTTCAGTGTCAAGAACAATGAAATCCACTAAAATGTAGAATTTATCAACCTTAATAAGAATGTCTTCTATGATACCTTTAGGAACTTTGGTAGACCTATCAGCTAACTGAAGAGTCACTGGTGTAGGTTTCAACTTTCCTAGCACAAGTTTTACATACATTGAGTTTGACAACATATTCACACTTGCTTCTAAATCAAGGAAAGCTCGATTAATCATATGATCACCTATAACACAAGAAATTGTAAGATAACTAGGATCTTTATACTTGACAGAAGTTTTTTGTTGAATTATGGAGCTCATTTGTTAAATCAGAAATGCTTTTTTTAGAACATTAATTTTCCTTTTCACCTTGCAAAGATCCTTCAAAAATTTTAAGTAAGAGGGTACTTGTTTGACAGTGTCAAGGAAAGGGACATTAATGCTAACTTGCTTAAACAACTCTAAAATGTCGTTATACTGAGTACATTTCTTAATTTTTGCAAGTCTTTGTGGGAATGGAGTTTTAAGGGCACAAAGAATAGGTTTACTTTTATTCTTACTTGAGTCATTAAGTTGTGGTTCATGCTAACTCTATTCTTCAATTTCTGACATGTGAACATAATTATTAATGACCTTTCTTGATCTAAGGGTCGTTATGAATTTAACTTCTTCATTCAGATTTGATGATCCTACTTCAAATTGACCTTTAAGATTAGAAATAGGTTGACTAGGAAAAAAAATTTCTTCTCTCTTTCTCCTACATCATTAGCTAATTAACCTAATTATGCTTCAAGCTTCGAAATAGATTGAATATGAGATTGTTAAACTTGTTAGGTCGACTACATGAACTATTGTAAGGTATCCTCCAAATAATGTTTTCTTTGTTGTGGTACCTCAAAAGGAATAGCATGTTGAGGAACTGAAGGATATAAATTAGGAGAGACAAATTACTGTCCTCTTTGATGCATTAAAGGTTGATTTTGCCTCCATGAAAAGTTTGGATGATTCCTTTAATTTGGATTATATGTGGGTGAAAATAGGCTATCTGAGAAGATAATTAACATACTCAAAGAATGCTTCTTGGTAGGTTGGTATGGCTGGACAAGATATTGCAATGTGAAATGTATTAGAACATAAGGCACATGTCTTTATCCTAGTATTGGTAGAAGGGTTCGAAGTGTGGCTTAAAGCTAAAGATCCTACCTTTCTAGTAAGGCTAGCTAAGGCAATTCTCACATCTATGTCATCATTCACTTCATAGATTCCTTCTATTTTTGGGGCTTGAGACTTCTTATCCTTTGGATCTATGCAATTCCAATGTCGATAGTTTTCATATAGAGATTTTAAAGATCCCCAAACTTCAGTCTCATTTAATTGTGAAAACCTTCCACCAAGCATACTTTGGATCATTTAACGATTTGATGGAGTCAAATCGTCATAGAAATATTTCATAAGTCTCTAAGTTTCAAAATCATGATAAGGACACTTTAAAAGAAGTTCATTAAATCTTTTCCAACACTCAAAAAAAATTTCACCCTCTTTTTGGTAAAAATAAGAGATTTCTCTCCTAAAGGCATCAGTTTTAGACATTGGGGAAATTTTTACTAGAAACTTATTTACCAATTGATTCCAACTAGTAATAGTTCTTGTAGGAAGGGAATTCAACTCGGCTTTAGCTTTATATTTCAAAGATAATTGGAAACATTCTAAGCCTGACTGACTCATCATTGAAATTTTGGAAGCGAAATGTCGAGCATATTTCAAGAAATTCTTTAATATGCAGGTATGGGTCTTCTCCTTCTAATCCATAGAATGATGGCAACAATTGAAGTATGGCTAGTTTAAACTCAAAATGAGTTGTATTAGTTTGTGGTAACACTATACAAGATAGAGTGCTAGCTAGATAAGCGAGAAATATTCCATAAGGGTTTCCTCATGTACAACTTGTTCTTCCATTTTTTATGGTGTCCCCACAAAATCTAATATTTCAATTTTTGCACTAATAAATGACTGATTTTTCTTAACCAAATAATTATCTTTATCACGTTCCTGAACATACATAAACTAAAAGAAAAATTACAGTTAGAAACAAATATTTCTTAATTACAAAAGAGACTCTAGCTACATAATGTCTACTAAAAACAAAATGCAAACACCACAAAAAGACATGAAAAGAAAATCACACAAAAAAAATTGTTAGCAATAATGGGTAGTATTTTAATTGGTAGATTCTCAAGAAAGTATGAAGGAATCACGATGGTCTAACTTGAAACACATACTCCTTAGGTACTTTTAACCCTATTGATAGAATCAACCAATTTTACATACCCAAATTACCATAGCCATTTAAAAAAAAGTACATAAAAAAATTTATACAAAGAATAAACAAATACTCTAAATTATAACTAGTAGAAGAATTATACTTACTTGGATCCAAATAACTTTTCCGTCACAATCCTCGATAGCAACGCCAAAATCTTGTTGTTTTAATTAAAACTCACAAGCACACGAATCTATTGGAATATAGATTTAGTGGTACACAAGGTCTATTGTAACACCCAAAATTCTATTAATAATATTCACAAAATGGAATAGTAAGAAAGGGTTTAAAAGAGTTAAATGAGGGAGTTATAAGGAAATAACTATGAAGGTTTAATAAGGATTTTCTTATTTTTTTTGGAAAGAATTGTTAAGGAAAAGATAGTGATTTCCTTGTCTACAAGGTCATAAATAGACAACAACAATAGAGATGTGGAGCCATGAAGAAAGCTGCACAAAAATCCATTAAAGTAAGGCTCAAGAAGGAATTAAACACTTGGTAAGTTTTCTTGCACCCAAACAAGGCCTTAGCTAACCCCCTTAGTCACAATGTAATGGAGTGGCATTTTGGAAATTGTTAGGCAAAGCAAGGGAGAAGGTTAAGGGGCTAGATGACTTCTTGGAGAAGTTTTCATTATTTTAATATATCTCCCCTTGACTTAGTGGCCAAGTCGCCACTCTTCCAGCCCAAAGAAGGGAACTCCACGGCAAGAAAGAAAGAAAGAAGAGAGAAGGATAAGAAAGAAAAGGGAGGAAAGGAGAGAGAAAGAATATGAGAGCTAGAGAGAGAAGTGGAAAATCAAGAAGGAAAGGTAAGATTTCAACTCTTAATCTCTTGTTTATTTCCCCAAATCTTCTATGGGAACTAATGGATGGAGAAAATTTGTTGTTTGGTGATGCTTTCTAGAGAGAGAAAGTAGTAGAACAAGAGAGAGAAAACAAGCTTATGGAGAGAAAAGGTAAGATCAACATCCTCCTTCATGTTTTATGGCTGGATGTCTTTCTGGCTAGATGTATATGAGTATTTAAATGTGTAGGAAGATAGATAGAGCTTTTATTGGAGTAGTTATAGCATCCATGGTTACTATTTATGCATATCTATATGTTAATGATTTGGGGAAAACTTTGTGTAGTTGGTTTTAAGTTTTAATCCATGTTTTGATTGTTGGGTTGCTCTATAAAAATTGCACTTTTCATGCTCAAAACATTGATATTTTGATTGTTGGGTTTTCTTGGCTGATTTGAGAGAAAAAGGAAATTTTTGGTGAATTTCTTACCTAGAGCACGATCGTACTTGGAGACAAGGCCAGGCCATGCTCTAGGCTGGAATCCTGAAGTTTTGAGAAATCTGAAAAATTGTTGAGCAAGGCCCGAAGCACGGTCATGCTTGGAGGCACTGCCAGGCCGTGCTTGGGGCTGGCCTGTGTGAAACACGTCCAGGTGAAGAAGGAACACAAGGAGGAACACGGCCATGAAGCACGGCCGTCCTTGAAGGCACAGCCAGGCCGTGCTTCATGCTGTGTTGACTTTTTTCTTTGTTTTCTGCTTCCTTTTTAAATATTATTTAATTACCAATATTTTTAGGATGTTAGTGATGGTTTTGTGATGTATGAATGTTATATTTGCATGTGCTATATTTATTTCATCATGTATATAAAGCATGAGGAATGGTGCATGAATGATATTTTTACATACTATAGACTGCTTGTATGTATGGCTGCAAGTGAGTTATTGATGTATGCATATTATGAAAGGTTATTAAGACATGCATGTTCATCCATAATGAGTTGTTGTAACATGTTTGAGGTTTGAAGTTGAGCATGGTTATGTGCTGGATATTTATTAATGTGCACACTCTTGTTATGTTAAGTGGTTGGAGAGATATAAAAGACTTAAGCTTTGTCAGGAAGACCCTCTCTAAAGCAGGGTGGCCTGAAAATAGGTGTCTCTCTTGCTATATTGAGGTGACTGACAAGTCAGAATGATCCTTTCTGAAGCAGGGTGGCCTGGAAATAGGTGTTTTCCTTGTTGTATTAAGGAGACTGACAAGTCCAAGATAACCATTACCCATTAAGGTGACCCGAGAGTGTGGCACCTTACGAGGTAAGGCGACTGAAGGGCCGTGACTTGGATACGGTACTGGGATAGGGAACAACCTATAACCTAGAGTGATCAATACAGGAAGGACCCTCCGACCAATGGCCCTCAAAATTTGGGTGAGTAGTTGGAGGGGTAAGGCTCACGCCACATTGAGGATTACAATTGAGAGAAAATATCGGCCTATGAGCCCTTGTGAGTGATGATGAGCCACTAAGTGATGTATGGACCATGAACAATGGCACAGGTATTTTATAAATACATATTTTGTTTTGCCATGCGTGATATTGATGCATAACCTATAGAAGGCTAGCATGTATTATACAACTGGACATAGCATGTAAGTTTTCCATATATTTATATGTTTTGGATGTTGACCTTGTTGGAAATTTATATCTCACTATGTTTTGATGCTATGTTCATAGAGATGTCCTTCGTTGTGCTGACATTACTCCTAGAGCTACAGACAGTAGATGTCCCATACTTGGGATAGTTCACAGTCATTGTGAACTTGATGATGATCAGCATGATAGAGGTTCTTGCTCCTAGCCCACCTCCTCCACCAGCAGTACCCCAGGGGTGACGGCCAGGGATGGGTCGTAGGATAGCTTTATGTGTATAGCTAATTTTAGTAATATAAATGGGCTAACCCCATTGTTTTGATGTAACCCCACGGTACTCTGCCTTTTGTAATGTATGCTCAATACCTCGAGTTACATATGTATTTATATAAGCTACTAAACTCTGATGTATATAGCTTTTGGATGCATGTATATATATAAGTTTCCTAGCTTCTGATATAATTCTGGTCTCTTGCATATATATATAAAAAAAACCATGCGTTACATATATCCCATAAGGATTGCCAATTGAAAGGAAACTCTAATTTATACCCAAAATAAATATTTCTAACCTAGTTGCCAGGATTTTGTTTCGTCAGAAGAACATTAAATTAAGTGTATAAAAAACTAATGTACTTAAATTAAATTGAAATGTATTCAAATTAAAAATTTATGTTAAGGTTAGGAGATCCACTCTTGGTATAAATAAAAATAAATTTAACTCTTTTGTTACTCAATTTAACTCTTTTGTTACTCAATTAGAATCCTCACATGAATAAGGTTTCAATCAAAAGATATGTTAATTTCAACTCACTTTTATTTATACATGAATTATATTTACCTCTTTTTTATTGTATTACTAATAATTAAGGCGTTCTTGTAAAATAGGTTCAAGCATACATTGTACCAATCGTCATCTTATCTACAATATATCAAGACTCACATTTTACAAAATTAAAATTACAAAGATGCAAAAGGTAACTTGTAAATGGATTCAAGTATACATTATGCCAATCATTATATTGTCTACAATAAATCCAAATTAGTTCAAGCATTTATTGTGCCAAATATTATCTACAATATATCAAGATTTACACTTTATAATATTTAAAAATAAAAAGATGTAAAAGGAAAAAAATAACAAGAGATAGGTGGTAAAGTCAACCATAAACAAGAACAACATGAAGTAAGAGGCAAAGTCAGCCATTAAAAAATAACATAAGAAAAGAAATGAGAAGGTAAATACAACATCAAATATAAACATTAAAATTGAGAGTTAAATAAAATAGTTATTCTTTTTCATCCTTGCACCTTAGCACAAGGAGATTAGTTCGCCATTATCAAAGTAAGAAGACAAGATTGAAGATGAACAAACATAATGATATTATAAAAGAAAATAAGGATAACAAAATGTCTAATGAAAGAAGAACATTACAATCACTTAGGACCAAACACTTGCTTCCTCTTTTAGCTCTCCTAAGCTTTCAACATCCCTCTATTTATATATACAATAAGAGGGTTAATTGTCAAAAGATGCAAAAAATAAAGATAAATAAGGAAAATAAGTGCTTAAATATGGCAAAAAGATAAGATGAAAGTATTTAATTTATGAGTATAAAACTCACTCATCACTTAGGTATCAAACTTATTTCATATGTTCTTTTGGTACTTTATCTTGATCAAAGCTTACTTAGTGTTGGGAAAATGATGCAAAATGGTTATTTATTTATGTTAAGGATACAAATTATGTGGTTATTGATCTAAATGAACACGAATTAATTAATGAAAAAAGTGAAGCTATCCTTCTAACCTAGAGTTATCATTGAGCACACTTGAAATATCACTAAATGTAAAGCATACTCTATAACAAAATGGATTTAGGCATTATAACTTAAAATCAATTTAGTTTTCTCAAAAACTTACTCTACTTAAATATTTTCCTATTATTGGGATAATTTCTAATGTTTATGAAAGCTGTGAACTAGGAAAACAACATATGTTACATGTTTTGAGTTTAATTGCATAGAGAACAAGTGAAAAGCTCGAATTAGTTCACTTAGATTTATATGAGCATATAAAAACCCTTCCTTCAATGGTTGCAAATATTTTATCCTCTTTATTGATGATTTTAGGAAGATGACTTAGGTCTGTTTTCTAAAGAAAAAATTTGAAATGTCTCCAGCTTTCAAGAAGTTTAATGGTTTTGTTGAAGCTCAAATTGCTTACTTCTTGAAGACTCTTTGGATTGATAATGGAAAAGAGTACTTTTTCTAAATTTAATGACTTTTATGATTAAATGAGAGTTTAGCATCAACTCAATGGTAATGTGCTGTTACAAGCACCTAAAATTAATAAAACATTACCCTTAAAAATTAATGTAGTAGTGGGAGTAAGGGTTGTATCCGCAAAGAATTTTTAGTTGAAACTTATGCTCTTGGAAATAAAGATAGGGATTTAATTGAAATCAAATTTAAAAGAACTAAAATTATAGTAAAAATATTTAATCAATATTAGAGGCATTGATCTAGGTCAACTTCCACCATCAAACTTTTTCACTAAACATCAATATTAACGTGAATTCACATTCAAATATTCACTATTGGCATTAAATTCCTATCCCTCCTTAAGTGTAGTTAATTAGAATAAAAGTGACCTAATTAACCCTAATTACTAGCCAATCCTAGACAAGCGCTTAAGAATTAATTTAGCAATTGCATTAAGAATTAGAAAGATTAGTGAAGTTAAACAACTCAAGCACAAGTAGTTGAATTTAATTTAGTGGAATGTTCTTCCTAACATTTAATCACTTCTAACACAGAAAATTACAAAATCCTAGTTGCTTCACAAATTAGAGGGATCAAACAATTTCAAATTTGACATCTAATTTAGCAATAAATTGTATTGATTAATTAATTAGAAGGCCCTTTCTAGCAAACAGAACAATCATTAAATCAAACTCAGAAGAAAAATCAATACTTATATATAAATTGAATGATTAAGAGAATCTAATCTCATAGGGACATTAATTCTGAGGTTTCAATCTTACTCGACCAATAGCATAAAATTAGACATACAGGGTCACAAGGAGACTTTAAAGAAATTAAAGAAGAATGGAGTGGAAGAAATATCAAATATTGATTTGATTCAATGAATGCCTCATTAGCCATCTATTTATAAGCTATGAGGTCCTTCAAAGGGCTGAGTTTACACTACTTAGAATTTGGCCCATTGGATTCTTAGCCTAACTTAATCTCCTTTGTTTTGGATTTAAAATTTCTGACAATTATTGCACTAGTGTTGTGGCAATGAGAATCCACCATCACAATGTTGAGCCTTCTGGATTCTCCCTTGACTTCCTAGAGTTTTCTAGGAATGTTGGCATTGCAATGATGAGAAGCCATCATCACAGTGTTGGGACTTCTATTTGGCTCTTTTGTAATTCTTGCTCTTTTTTCTTTATTTTCTCTATTTATTCTCCATTTTCTCTTACCTTTATCCTACAAAACAAAAAACATAATTAAACGTATTCCTAACTTATTTTACTTAAAAACTAACCAAATGCTAATTTAAAGATACTTAATTTATAAATATAAATTCACTTATCAAATATACCCAAACTTAACATTTTGTTTGTTCTCAAACAAAATTAAAAAAAACTAATAAAACAATAAAATAAATTCATAAGTTATGTAATTAATGTCAAGCTTATTAACCCTTGCATTAGTGAATTTAATTGAGGTGTTAACCGAGTATTTTGCCTCAAGTGGCAATTAAATAAGTTCTAGAATTCTACTAAGATCATATAAATATTTTTGAGTCATATAAACCTTCTCTAAGTATTTAGATAAGTTAAATGCCCAAGCTTAAATTCTTAAATGTGTTAAGATTCTTAATTTAAATATAAATTTCATAAAGAGTTAAATTCACACATAAATATAATTTTCCTTCATTTTACGAAAGCTAAAAGTTTTTAAAATCAATCAAATCATTGCCTGTTAGTCTAACAAGCCACTCAAAACATGAACACACACACAATATTCACACAACTTGCTAACATAATAAAGGTGTATTAATTTGTGAAAATCAGACATTGAAGTTCAAATTAGGCTCATTCGTTCATACACATTCATAGATATAGTCATTTAGTATAGAATTTCAAGTTTTGTACCCACCCTTAAACTAAAAATTTACATTGTTCCCAATGTAAAGATAAAATAAAAATAAAGAGAAAATAAAATAATTAAAAAAATTAAGCTCTGAGAACTTCCCTGTCTACATGTTTGTTTTCATCTACATTATAGTCCATTGGGTTGTCTACTCAAAAAGTAGGGGATAGTGAGAATTCTGGCAATAAAGGCATCTATGCTGATGTTGCAAGAGCCTGAGCTAGTGCATTATAATACTCAGTATGATGTTATGCCAAGGATCTATAGCAAGCAGCATGATATTAGGCCATGTCCTTTATATATTGCCTTAGGTTTTGAGTCTTCTTCCATAACTAGTCAATGGTACGTAATGCTAGGCTGCCTCACTGACTAGGGCTAAGATACCTCTTGCCTTTACTATAGGTGCTCCTTAAGGGCGCTTATACTTTTGCATATATAAGGCCATGGTGACCTTCATCAGATGCACCAAGGCCTCTTTGGAATCCCACTGCACTCTTGCCTACCCGTATAATGTTGTGATTAGGCTAGGGACCAATAAGCCCCCAACCTTTGCATAAATACATTGGATGATCGATTTATGAATGAGCTTGCCTACATTAACCAAGAGACCTTTCATCAAAGCATGTATCAGCAACGCCCGATTCCTCCTCATGTTACTCTTATGTGACATCAGCTTCAAATAGGCTACCATAAAATAATATTCGGCCTTCGTATAATTTTTCAAGGAGCTCCTGTCAAAATGATTCAACTTACCATTATTGGTCATCCTTCACTGGGCCCCTAGTGCACAAAGTGCGTTGATCACATCCTCTAGGTCAATTTCTCCCTAAGTAAATAGGTATTGATCACCTAGGGAGTAAATGGCACCTGCCTTCGCCTCACTATAGCCATGCGGTGATTATAGACTTTGGCGTTAAAGTAAAACACATGCACCCCATGTTCATTATGTCCGCTCTGTATAGCAAATACTAATCAAAAAGTTCAAACCCTCTATTTTAAATTAAACTTTCATTTATAACCACTTTGATGTGGTGATCATAAAACTCTTCACTCACAAATAAACTGGGATTAAAAGCCATCTACTGCTCCACTCTTTTCTTCTTCTCGGGATAATTATTTAGTCTTAAAAGTGGCTCAAATTAATGCTCAAGTGGTGTGTTAGGGATTAGAGTCAATATTAGTGTCATTACTAATGTTAGTTTCAGTGTCAATGGTTGTGTCAATTTCAATGTTAGCTGTAACATCCCTAATTTCATTTCATGTATTAATAAAAGTACATAAATATTTAATTAAGGAAATAAAATTTATTAGACAATATTTTAGATATCTAAGGAAATATAATCCTTAGAAATTCTTCACCTTATGTATATGCATAGAAAATGTTTCTAACATTAAGAGAACAAATAAAGAGGGAAAACCTAATAGGAAAAAAAAAATTAGAAATAACATACTAAAGAGATGCAAAATTCTTGGATAAGGAAGATAAATTTTTAGACACAAGTAAAGGTCTTAAAATTTCAAGAACATTGGATTAGGGTAATTTTTCCTAATTCAAGAACTATAGTTACTAAGTATAACATCTTTACCCATACATTGGGCTTTTACCTATGGACACTTCATATAGAGTTTTTCCACTTCACATAAGTTTCTAGCAAGCCCATTGGATAACTTAGGCAAGAAATAAAACATAGACTTGGACTAGGATATAGTAATTGGATCGATAGCCCAAAAATTATAAAAATGTGACCAAATCCTCCAAGAAAGGTAGAATTTTATCCAAAGCAAAGAAAATGGGTAGGAATAAGCCCAAATTCAAGAGGAAAAATAAATTAAAATAAATTAGGTGATGATATAATAATGTAATAATAATAAAGATTAGGTTACATGGCATTAAGACAAAAATTTAGCAAGTGGTGTGATTCTACATTCATCATTTTGGCAAGTGGCATGATAATACAAGGCTTTAGGACAAAAACATCTATATCCTACACTCATAATTTTAGAAAGTGGTATCATAATACATGGAATTAGGACAAAACATTCCTATCCCACACAAATAATATCAACCAAATAATGGAGATTCAAGGGTTAGAAATTTGCCACCTAAAAAGGTAAACCTATCATACTTGTTTAAGACAAAAGAAAATGGAAATGAATCCCTAAATCAAAGGGACCCTGTCCCCTATCTTAAGAATATATCATCATAATTTTCAAAATAAAAATCTCCTTTTCCTATGCATACCTTGACTAAGGAAGAGGAAGACAAGAACATAAGTTGTTTGTTTTCCAAAAATTCAACAAAGTGTATCCTAATTTGATAAGGTAGACCCATGATCATAAAAGGTGTATTATTTGGTGGTCTATTTAAGCAAAACCCACCACTACAACATTTTAATTTCTTCCAAGTGAGGAAGAGAGAGAAATAGAAGCAAGGTAGAGTGAGGAAAGGAGAGAAAGAGAAGAGAAGAAAGGAAGGAAGAAGAAGGAGAAGTTTAGAAGGCTAAGTACTCAAGGTAAGTTACCTTAATCTCCACTTGAATTCATTTTTCTTCTTCATCCTTGAGGTTCAAAAACTCAACCTCCTTCTCTTACCTAAGCTGCTAGAAAAGCTAAGGGAAGGGAGGAATCTTGCTACTTCTTTCAAGAGGAAACAAGAAAACCAATTCACTAAGTGAGCTAGGGAAATTCTTAAGTAAGTTTAACAATATTTCTTTTCGAAGAAAAGCTTTGAAATTTGTAACATCTATATGGGAATTTGATATTAGAACTTTGATGACTGGTTATGGATGTTGCTTTATCAAGTTACATATTGATCTTGCATGTGATGTATGTTTGAATACTTAGTCTAGTTTAGATAGTTCTGCATAGGTATGGCTATGGGTGGTAAAACTTTAAGCTTCTATTTTTAAAATTCTGGGAAGAATCAGTAAGGAATTAAAATAAATGGTTAACATGAATAATGTAGATATATGTCTCACGGATATTTAACCATTGAAATAACTCAATTTGGAGTCCCCATGAGGCAGATATGAGCCAATTAGTAAGCAGAGGTCAGAAAATGGTTAATCAGGGAAGAATCTATTAGGAAAGCTTCTGTTTTTGAATTTCTGAGACACTTCTGTAAGAAATTAAAATAACTTGTTAACATAACAATTATAGATATATGTCTCACGAATTTTTAGCAACTAGAATCACTCAATTGGGAGTCCATATGAGGTAGATATGGTTTGATTAGTAAGTAGTGTTCAGAAAATGATTAATCAGGTAAGAACCTGTTAGGAAAGCTTTTGTTTTTGAATTTCTGGGACCATTATGTAAGGAATTAAAATAACATGTTAACATAAAAATTATAGATATATGTCTTACGGATTTTTAGCAACTGGAATCACTCAATTTGGAGTCCATATGAGGTAGATATGGTATGATTAGAAAGTAGTGTTCAGAAAATGATTAATCAGGGAAGAATCTGTTAGGAAAGTTTTGGTTTTTGACTTTCAGGGACCATTATGTAAGGAATTAAAATAACTTGTTAACATAACAATTATAGATATATGTCTCATGGATTTTTAACAACTGGAATCACTCAATTTGGAGTCCATATGAGGTAGATATGGTTCAATTAGTTAATAAAGGTCTGAAAATTTTTAATCAGGGAAGAATATGTTAGGATAGCTTTTGTGTTTGAATTTCTGGGAACATTTTGTAGGGAATTAAAATAAATGGTTAACATAAAAATTATTTCTATATGGGTCACAGAGTTTTAGCCACTGGAATAACTTAATTTGGAATTCATATGAGGGAGATATGGACATATGAGTAGATAAAGGTCAGAACCTATCTGAGAGGAAATAATCTATACTTTGACGGAGTAATATCACCTTGATTTCTTAATATTTTGCTAAGCTGTTCAACATAATAGTTTTAGATAATTGTTTTATCTTGAAATTGACACCAAGATCACCTACATCGAAGTTCAATTGAGGTAGTTATGCTCTGATTAGTAAGAGAATGTTAGATATGATGAAAACCTGCATCAAGAAAATAAAGAAATAAAATTAATATTTAAAAAAGAAGACGAATCTTATAAATGAAAATAATAAATGACTAGTATATGCCCTAGCCATTGCCATTGTATGAACTTCTTACCATCTTAAGTGTGAAATTTTGACATGGAAATATTTTATAAAGTGATATTTGAAATGGTTATGTTCATGGCATGATTACCAATGATTTTTTGTAATAGTTATATTTTGATGAACATACTTGTTATTGAAAACATATTTTTAGCTATCATTGTGAAAAGAAAAGAAATGAGCACAGTCACATGGCAATCCGTGTGGTGCACCAGTAGGGGACGCCCTACCAACGGTTATGAATATGTTAATGAGAAAAGAAAGAGCAAGTGTGCCATGTCGGACGGAGCGAGATAAGCCCGTACCGGAGAGTAGAAAATACTCACCCTGACCAGGGTAGCTTGATATGAGAATAAATTGATAGTCATTATATGATATTCTGAAAATAATCAATCCTGTCATACATGTCATTACTGTACGATTCTCATGTGCATAGATATAGTGCATTCATGTGACCAAAGTTATTTACTGTAGTTTATACAGCTGAACATGACGTGATGACTATATTGATAATGATTTATTTCTGAACCTACTGGGATTTAATTCTCACTATATTTTCATATCATGTTCAGAAGAATAATTATGCAGATTTTCTCAATGACACTTATTATTTCCGTACGTTGGATCGAGGTGCCCTACCTTGGGCTACTACCAGTTATATCATATGTATCTGTAGTAGATGTGACTGAGATTCCGATGGAGGTGCCACCTGCACCAGTGTCCCCGGAGGTAGTCGACATAGATGATTAGAGCTAATATGTATCTTTATACAAATGTTTGTAAAATAATGATGTGTAGTTTATAAAATAATGGTGTGTATGGAAACTCAGTATTGTATCACTATTAATAACAATTATGCTTGGTTAAAGTGATTATTATTACGAGTTAAGTGGTTAGAATTAAAGTAGTAATAACTTCATGTAATTTTACAAATATAAAAAAACAATTTTGTTACATTTACATAAATGGAGTTGTTACATAATTGGTATTAGAGCAGGTCGATCCTAGATGGCTAGTCGGTGGATGGTTATCTGAATCGATCTTATAGTGTCTTGAGTAAGTTGTGGTTGTGCTGTGTAAGGGATCAATGATTCTTATAGGTAAGAAATTACTAGTGTTTCCTATCTATATGCCGAGGTGGTGTTATGACTGCTATTAAATATTTTTGAACTAAATATTGGGCTTGATAACCTCAATAGCAGCATAAATTTGTTTTTACCACAGTAGAAAATGGCACCACCAAGGAGGAATCCAACAACCAATGCAGAGAAGACCCTGCACAACCTTACCACGGCAATTTGAGACAAAGTCATGACCACCAACCAAATTTTACAATATCTCCAGAATGCTAATAACCCAAATGGTGAGAATGGTGCTAACAACCGGATGGCTGGAAAAGATAATGGGATATCCGAGTTCCTGAAAAATATTTAATAGCAGTCATAACACCACCTCGGCATATAGATAGGAAACACTAGTAATTTCTTACCTATATGAATCATTGATCCCCTACATAGCACAACCACAACTTACTCAAAACACTATAAGATCGATTCAGATAACCATCCACCCACTAGCCATCTAGGATCGACCTGCTCTGATACCAATTATGTAACAACTCCATTTATGTAAATGTAAACTGAATATTGGGCTTGATCACCTCAATAGTAGAATAAATTTATTTTTACCACAGTAGGAAATGGCACCACCAAGGAGGAATCCAACAACCAATGCAGAGAAGACCCTGCATAACCTTGCCACGGCAATTTGAGACCAAGTCATGACCACCAACCAAATTTTACAATATCTTCATAATGCTAATAACCCAAATGGTGAGAATGGTGCTAACAACTGGATGGCTGGAAAAGATAATGGCATATCCGAGTTCCTGAGGACTATACCACCTTGTTTCCATGGTGGCTATGACCCAACGGTAGCCGAAAGATGGATAAGGGAAGTAGAGAAAATCTTTGAAGTGATAGGCTGTACTGAAGAGCAGCAAGTTATTTTTGCTGCATATATGTTAAAGAATGAAGCAGAATACTGGTGGCGTGGAGTTAGAGAACTTTTAGCTCATCAGGGAAGACAGATCACCTGGCAAATGTTCAAGGACATTTTTTTTGAAAAGTGCTTTCCAAGTATTGTACGGGTAGAGAAAGAGATAAAATTTCTCCAACTCAGGCAAGGTATCATGACCGTGGACCAGTATATTACAAGGTTCGAGGAGCTGTCTAAGTTCTCCTCTTATCTGCGATATAACCCAGATGAAGCATGGAAGGCGGTTAAGTTCGAAGCGGGACTAAACCCGGAGATAAAGAATGCTATTATAGCTATGGAGATCAGGGAGTTTGTACCTCTGATAAATAAATGCAGACTCTTGGAAAAGAGTTTAAAGGCAGTGGAGGACGAGAAGCAAAGGCAAAACCTATGGAAGATGAAGAAAAATTTTTCCAACCCTGGAAAGAACGTGAGAAGAAGTGGATATGGAGCTGGTAAGAGGCCATTGACTGCGGGTCCTAGACTTTTCAACAAGACCTCACCCCAGTCAAGTGCGCTAAGTGCAGACGCATGCATGGTAACCGGTCATGCTACATGGGACAAGATGTCTGCTTCAATTGCGGACAGAAGGAACATTTTACGAGAAACTACCCACAGAATGTGGGGAAGCAGCCAGAATAGAGGCCTCAGTTGAAAGGAAGGGTTTTCACCCTGAGCGGCCAAGAGGCAGCTCAATCTTCTGAAATGATTCAAGGTACATGCTATATCTATAGATTTGCTCTTATAGTGTTATTTGACTCTGGTGCTAGTCATTCATTTATATCGGAAGAATGTATTAGGAAGTTTCAGTTTCCTATTTCTGAAACTCCCTATGAGCTATCCGTAGTAACCCCTACAGGGGAACGGGTATTAACTTCCTCTGTATGTAAGGACTGTCAAGTCACTATCCAAGAGAAAAAATTTTCTGTAGACCTCGTCTTTTTACCTTTAAAAGGTATTGAGGTCATTCTAGGGTTAGACTGGATGTCCAGAAATCGAGTCTTGCTGAATTGTTGTAACAAGACCATTGAATTTCTACCTCTTACTCTGAAAGAGGAGATCCAGTTATTGATGCTAAATGCCAATCAAGTTAATAGGGAGTTGAAGAATTGAGTACTTGGATACATTCTCTTGTATTTATCAAACCTAGAAGTCAAATCGAAGCTTGATAAAATCCCAATAGCCAACGAGTTTTCTGAAATATTTCCATCAGATATTCCAGGCTTACCTCCCAAGAGAGAGATAGAGTTCTCTATTGATCTCCTACCTGGGACAGGGCCTATCTCTATTGCACCATATAGAATGGCCTCAAAGGAACTACAGGAACTCAAGAAGCAGTTGGAGGAACTATTAGACAAGCAATTCATTAGACCGAGTGTATCACCTTGGGGAGCTCCTGTATTGTTTGTTAAGAAGAAAGACGGGAGCTTGAGACTATGCATAAATTACAGACAACTGAATAAGGTGACTATCAAAAACAAGTACCCTCTCCCTAGGATAGATGACTTATTGGATCAATTGAAGGGAGCCTCTATTTTTTCTAAAATTGACTTGAGGTCAGGATATCATCAGATTAGGATCAAGGAGAAGGACGTACCAAAAACTGCCTTCAGGACTAGGTATAGGCATTATGAGTTTCTTGTAATGCCTTTCGGGTTGACAAATGCACCTGCAATTTTCATGGATTACATGAATCGTATTTTTCGACCCTACCTAGATCAATTTGTTGTAGTGTTCATTGATGACATCTTGATATATTCTAAAAGTGAGAAAAAACATGAACAACATCTCCGAATCATTCTGCAAATGCTGAAAGAGAAAAATTCATATGCCAAATTGGAGAAGTGTGAATTTTGGCTATCAGAGGTGAAGTTTCTCGGACATGTCATCTCTAATAGAGGGGTAGCCGTATATCCTAGCAAGACGGAAGCAGTGATTTAGTGGGAGAGACCAAAGACGGTTACGGAAGTCAAAAGTTTCCTGGGTTTGGCAAGATACTAGAGGAGGTTTATACAAAACTTCTCTCGTATAGTCTTGCCATTGACTAAATTGACCAGGAAGGGAAGTCCTTTCAAATGAACTGATCAATGTGAAACTAGTTTCCAGGAGCTGAAGACAAGACTGACTACTCTTCCTATTTTAATTATTCCAGACCCCACAGGACATTTTGAAGTGTATAGTGACGCTTCAAAGAAAGGGCTAGGATGTGTGCTGATGCAAGATAAGAGAGTAGTTGCTTACGCCTCTGGGCAACTGAGACCCCACGAAGGAAACTATCCAACCCATGATCTTGAATTGGTGGCAGTGGTGTTTGCCTTAAAGATTTAGTGACACTATTTGTACGGGGCAACTTTTGAAGTATATTGTGATCATAAGAGTCTTAAATACCTCTTTGATCAGAAGGAGTTAAATATGAGGCAACGAAGATGGGTAGAATTCCTCAATGACTACAAGTTTGAGATAAAGTATCATCCTGAAAAGGCGAATGTTGTAGAGATGCCTTGAGTCGAAAATCTTTGCACATGGGTCAGATGATGGTGTATGAGATGCAGATGCTAGAGGAGTTTCAAAATTTGAAGCTAGCCACTACTCTTACTCCAAAGAATTTAGTCATTAATGGTTTAAGTATAGGGTGTGACCTTAGAGCCCAGATCAAAGAGGCTCAAGCTCACGACCAATACTTACAGGATCATAAAGACCAAGGTAATTTTTTTGTCATGGAAGATGGAGCAATCATGTATCAGGGAAGGATTTGTGTCCCTCAAGAACGAGAGTTGAGGACTAAGATCCTGCAGGAAGCGCATCAAAGTAAATACACAGTCCATCCTGGATGCACTAAAATGTACCAAGATTTAAAGAAGATGTATTAGTGGCCAGGGATGAAAAAGGATATTGCGGAGTTCGTGGCAAAATGTCTAATTTGTCAAAAGGTGAAGGTGGAGCATCAAAAGCCAGCGGGATTTCTACAACCTCTTGAGATCCCTAAATGGAAATGGGACAGTATCTCGATAGACTTTGTTGTGGGTTTACCTAAAACTTCAGTGGGACATGACTCTATCTGGGTAATAATTGACAGATTAACCAAATCTGCTCAATTTTTATCCATAAAAATTAACTATTCACTGGATAAATTAGCCCAATTGTACGTTTAGGAAATAATTAGACTGCATGGAATTCCCTTAAATATCATTTCTTATAGAGATCCGAGGTTCACATCGAGGTTTTGGAAGGCATTACAGGAAGCATTTAGTACTCAGTTACGGTTCAGTACTGCCTACCATCCTCAGACTGACGGGCAAACAGAATGAACTATTCAAACCCTAAAAGATATGTTAAGGGCCTGTGTGATAGAGCAAGGTAAAGGATGGGATAAGTACCTGCCTTTAGTAGAGTTTGCTTATAATAATAGCTATCACTCTAGTATTAAAATAGCCCCCTATGAAGCTTTATACGGTAGAAAGTGCCGATCTACACTATGTTGGTTTGAGGTAGGAGAAAAGAACTTGTTGGGTCCTGATCTAGTTCAACAAACCACTGAACAAATCAGAATGATACGAGACAAAATACTTACAGCTCAGAGTCGGCAAAAGAGTTACTACGATAAGAGACATAGACCTCTAGAGTTTGAGGAGACCATGTATTTCTGAAACTTTTCCAGACTACTGGAGTTGGTAGGTCTCTCAAAACAAGAAAGCTAAGTCTGCGATTTTTGGGACCCTACCAAATTTTGAAGAAAGTAGGGACATCAGCATATCAAGTTGCTCTCCCACCTAATTTGTCCAACCTGCATAATGTTTTTCACTTATCACAACTGTGGAAGTATATTCCAGATTCATCACATATAATACAGGATGAAACAATCCAAATAAAGGAGAACAAGACATACCAGCTAGTACCTGCATCCATATTGGACACTGACGTAAAGCAACTGAGAAATAAAACCATTCCCCTTGTTAAGGTGTTATGGGAAGGTTTGACTCCGGAAGAAGCAACTTGGGAGCTGGAAGAAGTCATGAGGAAGAAATATCCGCAATTATTCTTATTACGTAATTTCTGAAATTTTGAGGACAAAATTTCTTTTAGGGGGAGAGAAATGTAACATCCCTAATTTCGTTCCATGTATTAATAAAAGTACAAAAATATTTAATTAAGGAAATAAAATTTATTAGACAATATTTTAGATATCTAAGGAAATATAATCCTTAGAAATTCTTCACCTTATGTATATGCATAGAAAATGTTTCTAACATTAAGAGAACAAATAAAGAGGGAAAACCTAATAGGAAAAAAAATTAGAAATAACATACTAAAGAGATGCAAAATTCTTGGATAAGGAAGATAATTTTTTAGACAAAAGTAAAGGTCTTAAAATTTCAAGAACATTGGATTAGGGTAATTTTTCCTAATTCAAGAACTAGAGTTACTAAGTTTAACATCTGTACCCATACATTGGGATTTTACCTATGGACACTTCATATAGAGTTTTTCCACTTCACATAAGTTTCTAGCAAGCCCATTGGATAACCTAGGCAAGAAATAACACATAGACTTGGACTAGGATATAGTAATTGGATCGATAGCCTAAACATTATAAAAATATGATCAAGCCCTCCAAGAAAGGTAGAATTTTATCCAAAGCAAAGAAAATGGGTAGGAATAAGCCCAAATCCAAGAGGAAAAATAAAATAAAATAAATTAGGTGATGATATAATAATGTAATAATAATAAAGATTAGGTTACATGGCATTAAGACAAAAATTTAGCAAGTGGTGTGATTCTACATTCATAATTTTGGCAAGTGGCATGATAATACAAGGCTTTAGGACAAAAACATATATATCCTACACTCATAATTTTAGCAAGTGGTATGATAATACATGGCATTAGGACAAAACATTTCTATCCCACACAAATAATATCAACCAAATAATGGAGATTCAAGGGCTAAAAATTTGCCACCTAAAAAGGCAAACCTATCATACTTGTTTAAGACAAAAGAAAATGGAAATGAATCCCTAAATCAAAGGTACGTTGTCCCTTATCTTAAGAACGTATCATCAAAATTTTCAAAATACAAATCTCCTTTTCCTATGCATATCTTGACTAAGGAGGAGGAAGACAAGAACATAAGTTGTTTGTTTTCCAAAAATTCAACAAAGTGTATCCTAATTGTGATAAGCTAGACCCATGATCATGAAAGTTGTATTATTTGGTGGTCTATTTAAGCAAAACCCACCCCTACAACATTTTAATTTCGTCCAAGTGAGGAAGAGAGAGAAATAGAAGCAAGGTAGAGTGAGGAAATGAGAGAAAGAGAGGAGAAGAAAGGAAGGAAGAAAAAGGAGAAGTTTAGAAGGCTAGGTACTCAAAGTAAGTTACCTTAATTTCCACTTGAATTCATTTTTCTTCTTCATCCTTGAGATTCAAAAACTCACCCTCCTTCTCTTACCTAAGCTGCTAGAAAAGCTAAGGAAAGGAAGGAATCTTGCTACTTCTTTCAAGAGGAAACAAGAAAACCAATTCACTAAGTAAGCTAGGGAGATTCTTAGGAAAGTTTAACAATATTTCTTTTAGAAGAAAAGCTTTGAAATTTGTGACATCTATATGGGAATTTGATCTTAGAACTTTGATGATTGGTCATGGATGTTGCTTTATCATGTTACATATTGATCTTGCATGTGATGTATGTTTGAATACTTAGGCTGGTTTAGATAGTTCTACATAGGTATGGCTATGGTTGATAAAACTTTAAGCTTCTGTTTTTAAAATTCTGGGAAGAATCGGTAAGGAATTAAAATAAATGGTTAACATGAATAATGTAAATATAGATCTCACGGATATTTAGCCACTGAAATTACTCAATTTGGAGTCCACATGAGGCATATATGAGCCGATTAGTAAGTAGAGGTTAGAAAATGGTTAATCGGGGAAGAATTTGTTAGGAAAGCTTCTGTTTTTGAATTTCTAAGAACATTATGTAAGAAATTAAAATAACTTTTTAACATAAAAATTATAGATATATGTCTCACCGATTTGTAGCAATTGAAATCACTCAATTTGGAGTCCATATGATGTAGATATGGTCTGATTAGTGAGTAGTGTTCAGAAAATGATTAATCAGGGAAGAATCTGTTAAGAAAGCTTCTGTTTTTGAATTTCTGGGACCATTATGTAAGGAATTAAAATAATTTGTTAACATAAAAATTATAGATATATGTCTTACGGATTTTTAGCAACTGGAATCACTCAATTTGGAGTCCATATGAGGTAGATATGGTCTGATTAGTAAGTAGTGTCCAGAAAATGATTAATCAGGGAAGAATCTGTTAGGAAAGCTTCTGTTTTTTACTTTCTGGGACCATTATGTAAGGCATTAAAGTAACTTGTTTTCACAACAATTATATATATATGTCTCACGGATTTTTAGCAACTGGAATCACTCAATTTTGAGTCTATATGAGGTAGATATGGTCTGATTAGTTAGCAAAGGTCAGAAAATGGTTAATCAGGGAAGAATATGTTAGGATAACTTTTGTGTTTGAATTTTTGGGAACATTCTGTAGGGAATTAAAACAAATGGTTAACATAAAAATTATTGCTATATGTGTCACAGAGTTTTAGCCACTGGCATAACTTAATTTGGAATTCATATGAGGGAGATATGGACAGATGAGTAGGTAAAGGTCAGAACTTATCCGAGATGAAATAATCTGTACTTTGACGGAGTAATATCACCTTGATTTCTTAATATTTTGCTAAACTGTTCAACATAATAGTTTTAGATAATTGTTTTATCTTGAAATTGACACCAAAATCACATACATCGGAGTTCAATTGAGGTAGTTATGCTCTAATTAGTAAGAGAAGGTTAGATATGATGAAAACCTGCATCAAGAAAATAAAGAAATAAAATTAATCTTTAAAAAAGAAGACGAATCTTATAAATGAAAATAATAAATAACTAGTATATGCCATAGCCATTGCCATTGTATGAACTTCTTACCATCTTAAGTGTGAAATTTTGACATGGAAATATTTTATAAATTGATATTTGAAATGGTTATGTTCATGGCATGATTACCAATGATTTTTGGTAATAGTTATATTTTGATGAACATACTTGTTATTCAAAACATATTTTTGGCTATCATTGTGAAAAGAAAAGAAATGAGCACGGTCACATGGCAATCCGTGTGGTGCACCAGTAGGGGACGCCCTACCAATGGTTATGAATATGTTAATGAGAAAAGAAAGAGAAAATGTGCCATGTCGGACGGAGCGAGATAAGCCCGTACCGGAGAGTAGAAAATACTCACCCTAACCGGGGTAGCTTGATATGAGAATAAATTGATAGTCATTATATGATATTCTGAAAATAATCAATCCTGTCATACATGTCATTACTGTACGATTCTCATGTACATAGATATAGTGCATTCATGTGACCAAAGTTATTTACTGTAATTTATACAACTGAACATGACGTGATGACTATATTGATAATGATTTATTGTTGAATCTACTGGGATTTAATTCTCACTATATTTTCATATCATGTTCAGAAGAATAATTATGCAGATTTTTTCAATGACACTTATTATTTTCGTACGTTGGATCGAGGTGCCCTACCTTGGGCAACTACCAGTTATATCATATGTATCTGTAGTAGATGTGACTGAGATTCTGGTGGAGGTGCCACCTGCACCAATGTCCCCGAAAGTAATCGACATAGATGATTAGAGCTAATATGTATCTTTGTATAAATGTTTGTAAAATAATGGTGTGTAGTTTGTAAAATAATGGTGTGTATGGAAACTCAGTATTGTATCACTGTTAATAACAATTATGCTTGGTTAAATTGATTATTATTACGTTTTAAGTCGACATAGATGATTAGAGCTAATATGTATCTTTGTACAAATGTTTGTAAAATAATGGTGTGTAGTTTGTAAAATAATGGTGTGTATGGAAACTCAGTATTGTATCACTGTTAATAACAATTATGCTTGGTTAAATTGATTATTATTACGAGTTAAGTGATTAGAATTAAAGTATTAATAACTTCATGTAATTTTATAAATATAAAAAAAATTTGTTACATTTACATAAATGGAGTTGTTACATTGGCAATAGTGTTAATGGGCTCTTGGTCGTGACAATAGGCAGTTGGTACTTTTTTCAAATAGGTGGTGTGCACTATATATACGGAGCTTCCAAATTTCTCTAATTCCAAATCAATCATTCCTCACTTTATAATGCACAACTGTAGAAAAACAATCTAGAATAATGAAATTTTCAAAAAAGTATGACCAATTTCTTAAAAATTCTAAGTCCAAGATTAACTTTTGTGCCACAGTGGTTTTGGGTTCGAATGGGTGGATTTCTTGACTAAATAGTGTGAATCTGGGTGGAATTTCAGTGATTCTAGGTGGAAGATTTGTGGATAGGCTGAAATCCCTCATAACTTGATGTGTCTTGGAGATTTAGGGTCACTTAGGTTAATTTGGGTGTCTTTCTATGCTTAGGGTTCTTAGATGCTTTAGAAAATTTCCTGAAAACTCGGGGTTCTCCTTTTTATTTTTCTTAACTGTCTTCTTAGCATCAAGATGCTAAATAACTACCATTATGATGCTGAGGTTATTAGAATCCTAGAATGCACTTCTGGATTTTGGGCATCACAATAGTGAGAAGCTGGCATTGTAACATTAAAAATTTGTCGTTGTGATAGTGAGTTCTCTGAAAAATTTTCCCTAAAACTAGAATAACTAGTGTTGCTCTCAAGAAAATTTCTTATTTTCACCTTTTTTTCATATTGAATTGCCTCCCAATTAGTACCTTTGTTTATCATTATTGGATCGACTAAATGTAACTTTAATCCATATGAGTTTACCCATCAATATCCACCTTGATCCAAAATGCCTTGGAAGTAGCCAAGCTTTGAAGGTGACTTACTTGGAGGTCCACGCCAATAAGAACATGACTTACTTAGAGGTGGCCTTACTTCTTCTTTAAGTAATGCTTAATACATGCATGTGGATGGGTCAATTCCCTTGTTTATAATTGTCTGGCCAATAACTATCTTGTGTTTCTTAAGAATGTGCACTAAATTTTCCTTTTGCAATATACTCAACTTCCTAGAGATGATCATAAGGGATGTTTCTCCAATTAGGAGGCTGGAAAGAGGCTTCAATTTTGGGTTAAGAGCCTATAAAATAGATTGTACAAATATCTCATTAGAAATTGGCAAATTGCTATAAGGCTCCTTACTTGATTTCTATATGTTTGGGCCTTCATTTACTACTAGAGTATTCTCTTGTAATTTTGTGTCTAAGGTTGGCTCCTCAACCTTTTTTTCAATGGGCTAACTAGTGGCATTATCAAGTGCTAAAAAGTTAGTCACATTAACATAATAAACAGGATTAATTTCATCCATAGGGTATTTCTTGGCATCACAAATATTAAACTTAATGATTTCATTTTCAATTTCTATAGTAAGTATGCTATTATGAACATCTATTTTAGTTTGGATGTTTTTAAGAATGGTCTTCCTAATAAAATATGAGTACTTTAGTTCTGATGCTCCATATCAAGCACATAAAAATAAGTTAGGAAAATTAAATCGTTCACTTACATAAGCACATCATCAACTACACCCTTAGGATAAATGTTAGATTTATTGGCCAATTGAATTATCACACTAATTTTTTTTATAGGTCTAATTTTTAAAGAAGCACACACAGAGTATGACATAACATTAATAGATGCTCCTAAATCTAGCATGACCTTCTCAAATTTAGTATAACCTATGGTGCAAGGGATAAAAAACATACATGGGTCTTTTCATTTTGTAGGGAGCTTCTTTTGAATAATTGCATAAACGTTCTCCTTTACTTCCATTTTTGCACACCCTTTAATTTTTTTACTTCCTCTTAACCTTACACATTTCTCTCAAAAATTTAGCATAGCAAAGATAGCATCAAAAAGAGGAATATTTACCTTGCATTAACGAAAAGCTTCATGTAAATCCAAATATTTCTCATATTTTTCAGCTAAAGCCTGAGGGAAAGGGGGTTCTAACTTATATTTAGAAAGAGGTGGAAACTTATGCTTAAGGGTGTCATCAGTATTGAGGGTTTACTCTTTCCCCTATTACTCTGAAGATGTAGGTGCCTCCTTTATTGAAATATCAACTTCTTTACCACTCCTCAACATGATTACACTAACATTTTTTCTTGGATTTGCTACCATTTGATAAGGCAAGTCCCTTAAATTTGGAGCCTCTAACTGACTAATTGCAATTTCCATTTGGCTTATCTGATTTTCCAAATTTTGGGCATTAGCCCTTGCCTCTCATGGGAATTTTTTCCTCTCTTATTGAAATTTCAAAGTATTATTGACAAAAGAATTAACAATTTCTTCTAGAGACATATATGAATTTGGCCGCTGATATTATTGGTAATTTAGGTAGTTTTAAGCTTGATATACTTTTGTATTCACATATCTAAGATAGGGATGATCCCTCTATTCCATATTATACATGTTTGAAGAAGGATAATGCCTCCTTAATGGAAGACAAAGCCTAGTGCCCAATTACTGAAATTTGGTTGCCATGTTTCTAGCCATAAATAGTAAAAAAAAATAAGAATCACAAAAGCACAAATTCAACTAAAAAACTCTCTAGCAACAGCGCCAAAATATGGTAGCATACTATCACAAGCACCCAAAATTAATAAAACCTTACCCTTAAAAATTAATATAATAGTGAGAGTAAAGATCGAACTCACAGAGACTAGTTAGTTGAAACTTATGCTCTTGGGAATAAAGATAGGGGTTTGATTAAAATCAAATTTAAAATAAAATGATTAATGAGAACTCAAATTGTAGTAAAAGGTTCTAATCAATATAAGAGGCATTGGTTTAGGTCAACTTCCACCATTAGAATTTTCCACTAATAATTAATATTAACATAATTCAATTCACATTCAAGTAATCACTATTGAAATTTAATTCCAATCCCTCCTTAAGATTAGTGAAGCTAAAAAACTTAAACACAAGTAATTGAATTTAATTTAGTTGAATGTTCCTCCTAAGAATTAATAAATTCATAAGTAAAAAATTGCTAAACCTTAGTTTTTCCACAAATATGAGGGATTAAACAATTCTAAATTTGATATCTAATTTAGCAATAGATTGAATTGATTAATTAACTAAAGAGCCCTTTCCAGCAATCAAGTAGAACAATCATAAAATCAAACTTAGAAGAATTATCAATACTAAGATATAAATTGAATGATTAAGGAAAATCTAATCTCATAGGAACATTAATTTTGATGTTTCAATCTTCCTCAAACAATAATAGAAAATTAGCCACACAAGGCTATAAGTATACTCTAAAGAAAATTAAAGAAAAATGGAGAAAAAAAAGATCAAAGCACATATTGATTCAGTGAATTCCTTTGACCCCTCCTTGGCCATCTATTTATAAACTATGGGGTCCTTTTGTAACATCCCATAATTTTTATTTTTAAATAATAATATTTTTCTATAAACAAATATATTTTTATTTGTTTAAAAATGATTATGTTCTATTAAAAGTAAGTATACTTTTAATTAAAGTAATTATTGTTTTACTTAAAATAATTACATTGGCCTTTAATAAATTTTTTTTTATTTTTAGAAATATTCTTTCTTTTATTATACATAAAGATATTTATTTTGTGCTTTGTTTTATTAATATTTTTATCAAGAAAAATCATGATTTAAGAGTTTAACTAAAGGTTTATGAAAATGTAAATTTTTAGAAATTTTTGGGATGTTTTAGGATGAAAAACGGTATTTATATGAATATATATGAAATAAACTAAAAATAAATCTAAATATTTAATTATTAAATAATTATTATTATTATAAATGAAAAAGAGAAAAGGGGGAGGGGGAGACAGAATGTAGAAAGATGAAAGCAGAGGAAGAGAATAAATAGTGAATAGTGTGAATAGTATCTCTATATTTTCTCTTTAGATCTGAAGTGTCTACAAGTCTCTGATCTCAACTAAAGGTACCACTTGATTCAGGACGAAGAATACTATGATTTTGATCGAACAATTTCTCAAATCAGCCAAAGAATCGTCGTAGATCGAAAGTAGAAAATCTCAAAAAAAAGGTAAATTCTGAAACTCTTACTTAGATATCTCAAATTGAAAATCTGACATCGTAAATGGATTCAAGAGCTAGATAAACCTTAGGATATGAAATTTTTCAACTATATGACAACTTTTTGTTCTTTGTCAATAGTATTTTTTTTGGCGATAAATAGTGTTTTCCGGTGGTAAATAATGTTTTCCAACCGTGAATAGTGACCAAGTTTCTGTAGTCATTTTCTTGATTTTTGGACCCTCCGAACACGTTTTTTAAGCCTGTTTAGTCAAATGTGAATTGAAAAAGTGCATTTTGAGGCTGTCCAATGTAGAGCCCTTACCCTATGAGTGGATAATTCTTTCTATGACTTGCTCTATACTCTTCTTAATCTTTAAACGTGTATTTGATTATGTTTATAAAATATTTACACTTTTATATGTTTCTGAAATGCATTAAAATTATCTAAATTGCTTACAATTTTGATTATAGTTCAAGAAGAGTATAATTTTGAGAAATGGATTTTTGAACTCATGGTATATTTGATTTCACATATTTTTCTCATTAAATGGTGAAATGAATATTTATGCACGTGATATTGATTTATAATGCTATATGATTGCTTCGAGAAATGGCATGTATATGTGATTCTAAATGTATTTATCATTATTTGACAAAGTAAATATTATGTCCATGAGGCATTAATTTGTAAAACTATAAAGTTACTTATTATGATTGAATGGCATGTGTAAAACTCATGGCGAGTTGCTTAATAATTATACATTGCATTTGATGAATATATATATATATATATATATATATATATATATATATATATATATATATATGTGTGTGTGTGTGTGTGTGTATGTGTGTGTGTGTGTATATGTATTTATATGTATGGATGAATATCGACGGGTTGTATGACTTGTGATGGTACCAAATAGAGGACGCCCTATTAGCCTGAGTGAGTCGAGTGAGGGCCGCTCCAACCGGGTGACAGTGGTAATGTGAAAAGGCAGATGGGTGATAGACTCACATTCTCTTATCACTATTGTGACTGCAGTCGATCGGTCACTATGCGTATAGCAAATGAGTGTGTGGGTTGACCAGATCGTCGAATGAGGCAGGTCATTTTAAAAGTTTATAATTTTATCTCAAAAGCTTATTATGTTACTATAATTTATTTATACAGCTGAGCATAACAACATTTGTTTAATGATCATACCGTGTTGAATATGGTTTGAATATCTGAATATCTTTTTATTCGAAATATTGGTCATATATGGATGTACTTCTGAACTGTATTTTTTAAGTGACAAATTTTAAAACATGAATACATTCATATGCTGACCTAAGAGGTCATAGGAGGTATTATCTGCTCACTGAGTTGTCAAACTCACTACACGATATTTTCACATTTTTCAAATAAGAATACAGAGTCTAATTCCGCAGATAGGTGATCAGTTAGGTGACATATTCTCTAGGTAAGTCTACATTACTTTCAATGCTCACAATTTTGAATTATGTTGTGTTTGTATTCTAGAGTGTACTCTGAATGCTACAGGCAGGATCCCTACTTCTGTTGTTACTTTGACATTTATAACTTGGTCTGTATAATGTATATACATGAGAGAACCTATATGTATCTATTTCTATGACAAAGAATAGTGTTATATATGTTAAGAAAAATATCTGATTGCGAAAAAAAAATATTTGTTTCACATGCTCGAAAATTGGGGGCATTACACCTTTTAGCTTAGACTTATGCCCATTGAATTCGTATCCCAACTTAAACTCCTTTGTTTCGAATTTAAAATTTCTAATAGTTATCGCACTAGCATTGTAACTGTGAGAATCCACCATCGCAACTCTAAGCCTTATGGATTCTCCCTTGACTTCCTAAAGTTTTTTCAAAACATTGGAGTTATGACTGTGAGAAGCCACCATCATGGCATTGGACATTCTATTTGGCTCTTTCAAATTCTTTCTCCATTGATTCTCCACTTTTCACTTTCTTTTATCCTACAAAACAAAACACACACAATTAAACATATTCCTAACTTATTTTATGTAAAAACTAACAAATTGCTAATTTAAATATACTTAATTTATGAATATGAATTCACTTATTACTCACCATAAGCTATTAAGCAAGGCTATACACCCAAGAGGGGGTGGACTAGGTGTTTTAAGATTTTAAAGCTAAAATATGGAAAACAAACTTGATTTTGAAACCTTTTTGCACAACTTAGAAGTTAAGATGATAGACATAGCCAATGCAAAACTAATAGATTAAAAACAGAGCAACTAAGATAGATATTCAAGTAAAGTAAGAGAAAATAGAATAATATGCAATAAACTTAAAGGAGAAGGATTGAGAAAATATCAAACACTAGGAATTTATCGTAGTTTAGCTTGAAGCCTATATCCAATCCTTATACTTCAACTTTCAATTTTTCACTATATCCACAAGTTTAAAATAGAGCACTTGTGAGACATTACAATTCCTTAACTCCAAGAATTGGTATTAAGGTATCTATTCCCTTTACAAGGATTTTCGGATCCCCAACTTTAAAGAACCCTTCCCTTAATGTATCAAGTCACAAAAGATAAGGAAGAAGGTTTTGAATTAAGAGTAACTCTCTCACAAGTGTGGCTTAGAAGAAGTTAGAATCAATTGAGTTAAAAATTGATTAGCAAATGATTTAGAGTTGTTATAGTATGAATAGTAAAATTAACCCTTATATTAATAGACTTTTTTTTGTCAATATAACCATTAAGGATTATTTGCAGTAGAATTGGTACAAAAATAGCCATTAAAAAAATGCTACAAAAAATTTTTTCCACAACCAACAAGCGACTATTAAATTGAACAGTTGATTATTGGATGTTAAAAAGCCTTATTTTTAAGAAGTCAATAGCTAATAGGGTTCCAACAACTAACTATTGACTGTTGTTTTGTAGAATTGTTGAAAACCCAGGCAATAAGCGACTGTCAATCCTAAAAATCTCAATTTTGAGCAATTTTACAACCTTTTTTAGCCAATAATTTTTCAGAAGTAACTCATAAATTTTTAGAACATATTTCAAGGTAATCTGTGAGCTCAAAAGTTTCTAAATCTTTTTACATTTAAAATCTAAGTCTAGAAAGGATTTGTCTTGAAGTTTTGAAGGTTTCTTGATTTGACATTCTTGATGTGCTTGATATACTGTCTAAAATTGTTTTATTACTTATTTATTGTCATCGAAATTTAGATACACGTCAATGAGGTCAACATAAGCTAGTCAACTCAACAAAATAGAGTAGCTAAAAAGAAAAATATATCAGTCCTTGAAATGGCCATGTGCATGCTTTCTGAAAAACAATTGAACAAGTCTTTTTGGGTAGAGGTAGTAAACATTTTAGGTGGCCTTCAAAATATTCTACCTACAAGGGCTATGTAAGGAATGACACCAATAGAGGCATCGGGTTGTTTCAAACCATCTATTACGCACCTAAGAGTGTTTGGGTCACTATGCTATGCTCATATAGTCGATGTCTAAAGAAGAACACTTGATGAAAAGTCTGAAAGAGGAATTTTGGGGTGATATGGTTCAACATATAAGGGATATAGAGTCTACAACATTAAAATAGGAAAAGTTTTTATTATTAGAGATGTAAAAGTGGATGAAGATGCCTACTGGAACAGGAACTTATCTTAGTTTGATAAGTGCCCTATCATATTTCTTTTTGATAGCAAGAATGATGGCTTAGAGGATGATAGTGGTGAAGATTTTTCTGTAAGAGGAACTAAACTACTTTTTGAAATTTATCGAAGCTGCAATTTGGCAGCGAGAGCCTACATGCTTTGAAGAAGCTAGCAAACTTCAAGAATGGATCGAAGCCAATGAAGGAGGAGTTGGCTATGATTGAGAACAACAAAACTGGCATTTTGTTGGAAGGCCTGAAAACAAGCAAATTATTGGAGTAATCGTGTGTATAGGGTGAAATTGAACCGAGGTAATTTTGTCAACAAATTCAAAGATAGACTTGCGGTTAAAAGTTTTTTTTTTTTTTTTTTTTTTGCAACCAGGAATTGATAATGCTGATACATTTGCACCTACTGCCAGAATGGACACAATCAAAGTTCTTATTGCTTTGGTAGCACAAATGACTTGGAGGATCTGGCATTTGGATGTCAAATCAGCTTTCTTGAATGGTTATTTAGAAGAAGAAATTAATGCATCACAACCTGAAGTGTTTATTATACAAGGAAGTCAAGATAAAGTGTATAAGCTCCACAAAGCTTTGTATGGTGGATGTAGGTTCCAAAGGCATGGAACAGTAGAATTAACAATTATTTATGTGATCAATACTTCGGCAAGAGTGAAAAATGCAACTCTTTGTTAGGAAACTAATTGGTGATTGTTTATTAATTGTACCTCTATATGTTGATGACTTGCTTGTGACTAGTAGTGATGAGCATGAAGTGCTTAAGTTTAAAGAAGAAATGCAAAAGTAGTTTGAGATGTCAGAATTAGGTGAGGTGAAATACATCCTAGTACTTGAGGTACATATGTCTAAGAAAGGAATCTTTTTAAACTAGCAAAAGTAAGCTCAAGACATATTGAGGAAGTTCAAAATGCGAAATTGCAAAGCTACTCCGTTCAATGTTAATGGAAAGTCCAAGTCAACTCCAATTTGCAGTAGCAAGAGGGTGCTCAGGAGAATGAGAGGTACTTTTCAACTTGGAATTTGGTACAACTCAACTGAAACTGGAGCGGGTTACGTTGACAGTGATTGGGATGGAAGTGTTGATGACATGAAGAGCACTTCTAGTTATACTTTTTCCTTAGGCTCATGGATGTTTTCATGGAATACTAAGAGGCAAGAAGTGGTAGCTCAATCCACAACAAAAGTTGAGTATATAGCAGCAACTACAGCAACAAACCAAGCTAACTGATCGAGAAAAATTCTTGAAGATTTGGGAATGGAACAACAAGAGGCTACGAGTATCAAGTTTGATGGCAATTCAGCAATAGCAATCGCTGAAAATCCTGTTCAACATGGAAGACCAAGAACATTTTTGTCAAATTTCATGATATTAGAGAAGCTGAGAAGCTTAGGGAAATTAAGTTAGCTCACTGCTATTTTAATGATCAACTTCTTGATGTACTTACTAAAGCTCTTCCTAGAGCAAGATTTGACAAACTTAGAGAATTCTTCGAGTTTCTAGCAAAAATCTCAAGGAGGAATGTAGTTACAGTTGAGAGTTTTACTATAAACTTTCTTTGACGTATTTGATATGCAGTGGTTAACCAATTCTAATATGTGATATGATCTACCATGCTTAACTTGTGGGGTAAAGTCTAAAAATTTAAAATCTTGGGTCTATACAATTTTTTTCGCATGTACAACATGCACCTTGCTAGAAGTAGGCAGCAGCAAGACTCTGTCTATTTTAGCTTTGAAAAATGATTTTATCATTAATTTGATATTTTGAAAAAAATTTGTTTCATTTTAATACCTTGAAAGAACAATTTCATTTTAATTTTACCTTTTCATAAATACCAAAATGATACTAGACAAAATTTTGAAGATCAAATATTTTATGGGATTAAAATGAAATTATACTCACATATTAAAGTGATAAAAAAAACCATGAAGTAATATAAGTTGATAATAACAGTCTTTGAGGATTAAAATATAATTTTTATTCAAGTAAAAACGTAAATCCTGAAGAGAAATGAGGTAAACTTTTACAAGAAAGGAAGGATTTTAGTAGAAAAATTATCACAGAAATTTCCTTTGGGATTAGCCATGTAAATGGGTATGGGAAAGGATGTGGGTCACAGGCTAGTGGTACAATGTTCGAAGAGTCTGATACCAATTGAAAACTAACTTCTCCTGTTGTCCAGAAAAAATAAAAATAAAATAACTTCACGGGAAGGTTCAATACCGATTACCTTAATATTTTTTCCCCCTATTTTAATTACCAATACTAAAAAATTAATTAAGAATTTGGGTTTAACTACTATGCTCATTCCTTTTTTTGGAATGTGAGCAAGTTAGATAAAGTTGCATGTTACAAATATTGCATATATATTATAAAGTAAAAATGATATTTCAATAATGAAATAACAAAAATTACAACTTTCCACCAAAATGATGTAAATACTGCTGCGACAGCAAAAGAAAAAAAAATTAAAACTCTTTTCCTCAAATATCCCTCCATTATTTAAATATAAAATTAATTTCATTGAAAATATTGAAACTATGTCCTCCAATCCTATCAAATATTTTTTCACGGATTTAAACTCCAACAATGCAAAAGCTCCTCAATAAAGTTTATTTACTACTTCAATCACAAACTTGTCAACGAAATCCAAAAAAATTTAATATGAGAAATTTCCTTACTCAAAAAAAAAAAAATAGACTACTTAACGTGTTCAATGCTTAAAAAAGAAATGAAAACACAAGGGAATAAAGTGTATGATGAAAAATATGCTGAAAATGGCACAAAGTTCAGAAGGTAAAATCTATAATCCCCAAGTAGGAGTATAAGACCATAATAAAGAATAATAGTACAACAACTAGGAGTCATTTCATTCTTTCTCCACCTCTTTTGCAATCTGAATTTGACTGAAAATTTTGGATGCTTAACTCACGATGCGCAGTAATGGCAAATCTTCATGGACCACAACCATTTCCAAAGGATTGCTCAAGATTGATGAAATCCAGTCATCAGATGAAGATTCTTCTATTTTTGGCTGTGCAAAAGTTGGTGTTTGGCCCTTCAAGTATGGCACTATATATTTTCTCATGTCACTGCACGAAATCTCAAGATGATGTCCTGAAACGTTAATGAATTTAACTTTCCCGGCTTCATCTAGAGTTTTCAAACCAATCCAGTCTTCAGTATAGAGCTTAGTCTGCCAAAAAACAAGGCATGACATAGATATCAAATGTCTGAGTAAGATCTAAGATGATGATATGAATTTAAATAAAAAATTTGGCAGGTAGCATGCATAAATAATTAAGTAAATACACAAGGGATGCAATTCATGCAACTAAAATAATGCAACATACAACATGATAAACAAAGAATATTTGATGCATCCATTACTTAGTAAGAAACAGCTCATTTAAACTTCTAAATGCTGCCCTTCCCATTGAGCATCATAACACAAGCACTGGCCTCAAGTGAAAAATGTCTACTAGCTATGGCACAGATCAGTCAGTTTCAGGGTGTACCCAAACTAGATATGTACCATATACGTGTTGCATACAAAATAGGGAAATGTCATTTCCTCTATATGTTATATTTTCACTTTGGTTCCTATCTTGGCTACAAATTTCTATCATTAACTTCTGCAAAAATTTGTGAAATATATAATACTGTAATGAATGTATAAGTATTTTGTAGCAGTTTCTTCGATATAATTTAAATTTGTATACATAAATATATTTTACAGTACTCATACTTGTTATTCATGCAACATAGCTGCTAGCTAAGTGCTCCAAGTGTACTCGAAAGGCAAGATTCTTGAAGCTTTGCGTGTGCATTGAAGTTCTAAAGAGGACTTTATTAGATGGTTGTCATTGAAAAGTCATTTTGATTAAAAACTACTAGTAGATGTTGTCAAAGACTTTAATGACATCAATCTGTGTAGACAAAATGAAGGAAAACTCTTCAATTCAATAATCTCGAAAATACAAGGGGAATAAATAGGAGAGGGTTGATTGCAAAGCAATCAATAGAAATCCCAATACAAAAGGAAAAATATTAAGGGATATCTTTCCCTAACCAAAAAAAAAAAGGGCAGCCCAGTACACAATACTCCCATTTGGTGGGGTCTAAGGGGGTAGATGTACGCAGCCTTACCCCTGCAAGTAGAGAGGCTGTTTTCAGGAATTGAACCTATGACTTCCAGGTCACAAGGCAGCAACCTTACCGTTGCGCCAAGGCTCACCCTCTAACAAAACAACAAAAATTAGCAAATATCAAAAAAATAAAATTCCCTCAAATCCCGATAATACAAAAAAAATAAAAGATATACAATAATGATAAGATAATACCACAAAATCAGAGATAGGATAATCACATATTATAACCATAATCTGGGACACCCCCCTCAAGTTGGACTTCCAAAATTGAACAAGCCCAACTTATTTTCCAGATGCTCAAATATTCTTTTTGGCAGTGCTTTTGTTAAAATATTTGTAGTCTGATCTCCAGTTGAAGTATAAATAAAACAAAAAGTCTACTCTTCAATTTTTTCTTTAATAAAATGTCTATCCACCTCAACATACTTTATTCTATTATGATGGACAGGATTATGTGAAATACTAATGGCAGTTTTATTATCACAGTAGAGTTTGATAAGTAAAATTAGTTTCATCTCAAGTTCCTCAAGTAATAATTTTAGCCACAACATTTCACATGTTCCATGGGCTATAGCCCTTAACTTTGCTTCAACACTACTTCTAACCACTACAGGCTATTTCTTGCTTCTCTAAGTAACTAAGTTATCCCAAATATAAATACAATATTCCGAAGTAGACCTCCTACTTTCAGCAGATCTTACCCAATCAGCATTTGTAAATCCTTCAATATTCTTGGACTAATTTCTTTCAAAGAACAATCCTTTGCTTGGGGATCCTTTAAGATATTTCAATATCCGAAGAATTGATTCCATATGTTTTTCACAGAGAGAGTGCATAAATTGACTCACTACACTCACAACAAATGCAATATTTGGCCTAGTGTGAGAGAGATAAATAAACTTCCCTACTAAGCATTGATATCTTCCTATGTCAATAGGTGTTCCTCCCTTACTACTACTAATTTTAATAGTAAAATCTATGGGTGTATCAATTGGCTTACAGCCAAACATCCCAGTTTCCTTTAATAAATCTAGTATATACTTCTTTTGAATAACTGAGATCCCCTTCTTATTTCTAGCAACTTCCATTCTTAGAAAATAACGTAGAGAGCCAAAATATTTTATTTTAAATTCAGACGCCAATTTAGCTTTTAAGTCTAGAAATTTTAAGAACATAATCCCCAGTGAAAATTATATCATCTACATACACAATGAGAATTGTTCTCTTATCATTTTTATATCTATAAAACAGAGTATGATCAGTGTGCGCCAATTTATACCCTTGATCTAAAATTGCTTTTGTGAATCTTCCAAACAAAGCTCTTAGAGATTCTTTTAGCCCATAAAGGGCCTTTTTTAACTTGCAGACTGTCCCATTTTTCTGGTTTTGATGAAATCCAAGTGGGAGGTCCATGTAAACTTCCTATTCTAGGTCACCATTGAGGAATGTATTCTTGACATAAGTTGTTGTAATTTCCAATTAAGGTTGGCAGCAATGGATAAGAGAACCCTTATCGTATTTAACTTGGCAGCAATTGCAAAAGTTTCATTATAGTCAATTTTATAGGCTTAAGTGTACCCCTTAGCAACTAGTCTTGCCTTATATCTTTCTATAGTCCCATCAGATCTATATTTAACAGTAAAAACCCATTTGCATCGAACAGTAATTTTATCCTGTGGTTTCTGAATAAGGAGGGAGAAAGAAAAATTTACAAGCTTGCGAAGAGTAGGGAAAGAAAGACAAGGGACTTAGATCAAGTGAAATGTATTAAAGATGAAGAGGGTAATGTTTTGGTAAGGGAGCATGATATCCAAGCACGATGGAGGAGTTACTTTCAAGGACTTTTTAACGAAGGGCATGAGTTGACCTATAACTCTGACAGACTTAATACTGCAGAAGAAGACTGTAATTATACTTTTTATCGTAGAATCCAAGAGTTTGAAGTAGAGAAAGCTCTGAAGAGAATGGAAAATGGCAAAGCAGTAGGACCTGATAATATACCTATTGAGGTGTGGAAAAGTTTAGGAAGGAAGGGTATAAGTTGGCTCACTAAGTTGTTTAATGTGATAATGAAATCTAAGAAAATGCCGGATGAATGGAGGAGAAGTACTTTAATTCCTATATATAAAAATAAAGGAGACATACAGAATTGTTCCAACTATCGGGGGATTAAACTCATGAGTCACACTATGAAGTTATGGGAGAAGATCATTGAGCAAAGATTAAGACAAGAGACTCAAGTTACAGAGAACCAGTTTGGATTTATGCCAGGAAGGTCAACTATGGAAGCAATTTATTTACTACGGAGATTGATGGAAAGGTATCAAAGCAGACGGAAAGATTTGCACATGGTTTTTATTGATCTGGAAAAGGCATATGACAGAGTGTTAAGAGAGATCCTATGGAAGGCTTTAGAAAAGAAAGGAGTACGTATTGCGTACATTCGAGCAATCAAAGACATGTACGACGGGATAACGACTTACGTGAGAACACAAAATGGGGATACAAAGGATTTTCCCACAACTATTGGACTACATCAAGGGTCTTCTCTGAGTCCGTATCTTTTTAACTTGATTTTGGATGCAGTTACTGAACATATACAAGAGTTGGGGCCTCAATGCATGATTTTTGCAGATGATATAGTCTTAGTTGGTGAATCGAAAGAGGAAATAAATATGAAGTTAGAGTCATGGAGACTAGTTTTAGAAACACACGGTTTCCGGATAAGTAGAAATAAAACAGAATATATGGAATGTAGTTTTAGTAAGAGACGAACAAATACGAATGTCGACGTGAAACTTGGAGACTATATATTAAAACAAGTTACAAGTTTTAAATATCTTGGGTCCATTATTCAAAATGACGGTGAAGTAAAGGAGGACGTAAACCACAGGATTCAAGCTGGATGGATGAAATGGAGGAAAGCTTCGAGTGTCATTTGTGATAAAAAAGTGCCGCTCAAAGTTAAAGGAAAATTCTACCGTACGGCTATAAGACCTGCTATATTGTATGGTACGGAATGTTGGGCGGTTAAAAGACAACATGAAGATAAACTCAACGTTGCAGAGATGAGAATGTTGCGATGGATGTGTGGACACACCAGAAGAGATATGATTAGAAATGAATGCATTAGAGAGAAAGTTGGGATAGCACCTATTGTGGAGAAGATGGTTGAAACTCGCTTAAGGTGGTTTGGCCATGTGTGGAGAAGACCCGCAGAAGCCCTAGTGAGAAGAGTTGATCGGATGGAGAATAGTCCAATAATTAGAGATAGAGGGAGGCCAAAGAAAACAATAAGTGAAACTATTAAAAATGATTTAATAGTTAATAACTTATCTATTGATCTCATCCATGATAGGCCACTATGGCGCCGTTTGATCCATGTAGCCAACCCCACTTAGTGGGAAAAAGGCTTTGTTGTTGTTTGTTGTTTCTGAATAAGGGTTCATGTTTGGTTTTTTTCCAAGGCTTGTATTTCTTCTATATCAGCCTTTCTCCAACTTGGAGTACTCAAAGCTTCTTGGATGTCCCGCAGAATTTTTTTCTTTAGACAAATTTGTAACCAAGGCTCGGAGATTAGAAGAAAAGTAATCATATAAAACATAATTTGATATAAAATGTTGAGTGCAAGATTGAGGTTTCTTTCTTAGTGCAATAGACCAGTTAAGATCACTTACCTCTGAAGATGAAGTCTCGAGATCATGAGGATGACAAGTTGTAAGTTCACCAGCTTCTTCTACTACTTTGAGATTTTTTCTCCGAGTATAAACAAGCAATTCAGGTTTATCCGTTTCCTTTTGTGTGATGGCTTCGGTTTCAGGTTTTGTTTCTTCAACAAGATCAGTTATGGGAATAGGATATTCTGGTTTAGGTAAGAGCTGTTCAATTTCAAGAAGTTGGGGTTGCTCGGTTTCATGTATTTCTGGTTTTGGTAAGTGTTCTGATTCTGTTCTTGGGTCTGTTGTGCTATTTGGTTCATAGTAAGGTTCTGGTGTCTCAGATATTGGTCTAGGATTTGGGTCTTGATTGATTTGCCATGGAGCTTCCTGATCAGTCCCCCCTTGAAGCAAGTTTTTCTAGCAGTAGGCCTATTTTTCAAAGAAAGTGACATCCACAGAGATAAAATATTTGAGTTTTTCTAGGGAATAGCATTTATAGCCTCTTTGGATAGTAGAATATCCAAGAAAAATACAGGTGATGGTCCGAGACTCTAATTTATTATGGTTATGCTTATGCACAAAGACTTTACAACCAAAAACCTTGAGAGACAGAGTTTATGAGTCTAATTTCAGGATAGGATTGCAGAAGAGTTTGGACAGGGGTTTTATAATTGAGAACATGAGTAGGCAATCTATTTATAAGATGACAAGCTGTTAGAATAATATCTCCCCAAAAAAAAATTAACATTATTAGCAATCATAATAGACCAAGCTACCTCAAAATATTTTTTTTTTTTTTCAGCCACCCTATTTTACTGGAGGTATCGACACAAGAATTTTGATGGACAATTCCATGATTTAAGATATATGTTTTAAGGATAGAGTTAAAGTATTCCCTACCATTGTCAGTGCGAAAGATTTGTATTTTTGTATTGTATTGATTTTGAATCACAAAGTGAAAGTGTTTAAAGGTTTGTTCTGCTTCACTTTTTTCTTTTAGAAGATAAATCCAAGTAATCTGTATGTGATCATCAATAAATTTAATAAACTATTGTTTTCCAATAGAATTAGATATACGTGAGGGTCCCATATATCACTATGAATTAAAGGAAATGGTTTAGTTTGTTTGTAAGGTTGTAATGAAAAATTGGATCTATGATGTTTGGCAAGTTGACAAGTATCACACTGAAATTCATCTTTCTTTCTAAAAAGATTAGGAAACAAATGTCTCAAATAGGAGAAACTAGGATGGCCTAACTTAAAGTGCCATAACATAATTTGTTGCTCTCCTGAAGAAGGTAAGTCACATGCAATATTTGAACCTTGTGCATCTTCCTCAAAGTAGTAGAGTCCCTTGAATTTCCCAGGGCTGCCAATCCTCATACCCAAGTTCATATCCTGAAAAGTGCAAGTAGAATGTAAGAATTGAGCAATACAATTCAAGTTTTTAGTAATCTTGCTTACTAATAACAAATTACAAGAAATTTTTGGGACATGAAGAGCATCTATAAGCACAATTTTAGACCCAATGCAGATACTGCCAGTTCCTGCAACTGTTGCAAAGATCCATCTGCTATTTTTACTTTTAAATTTCCAGGGCTAGGTTTATAGGAGATAAACAAATTGGCAGACCCTATCGTATAGTCTGTTGCCTCAGAATCAATAACCCATGATTCTATCATTCTAGAGTTACAATTAAAGGCAATTATAAAGTTACCTTTTTGAGCAAGAAAGGAGGAACCTAAGGGTAAAGATTAAGGTTGGTTTTGGCCCGTAGAACCATTCATATTAGCAAGCTGTAACTTCAGAATATGTTGCAACTGTTCCATCAATTCTCAGCTCAATGAAAGATTAGACTCACCTAGTTTTAAAGATGAGTCAACAGTAGCCTGAAAACTCCTTCCATCTCTCTTACCATTCTTCCAATTATTCAGTTTTACATATAGCTTCCAGCTGTCAATAATGTTGTATGAATCGCTTGCCCCCAGGCTGTGATTTCTCTTTATTATATAATATGTACAACAGAATTCTATCTCTAAAAACAAGGCTAAATATATGCTAATCTAATCCCTATACAATCTGATAATAAATAAGCTCATTAAGAGTAAATCAAGGTAATAATACAAAAGAGTAAATCAAGGGAATAATGCAAAGCTATCTGTTGACAGCCCCCCTCAAATTGATGCGGGTTGATCAACGAGCATCAATTTGCTACTGAGAAAACAATGTCGATGACGAGTGAGAGCTTTAGTAAAAATATCAGCAATTTGTAGTTCAGTAGAAATGTGAGGAAGAGTAATAATACGAGCTTCAAAAGCTTCACAAATAGAATGATAGTCGACTTCAATATGCTTTGTGCGCTCATGATAGACAGGATTGGCCGTTATCTGAATAGCACTGGTATTATCAGCATGTAAAGGTGTAGGATCAGTGGCAGAAAAATCTAATTCACCAAGCAAACCCCAAAGCCAAATTATTTCCGAACAAGCAAGAGACATTGCTCGGTAGTAGATGACTTAGAAACTCCGTCTTTCTTCTTATTCTTCCAGGAGATCAATGCATCACCTAAGAACACACACCAACCAGTGATCGAGCGACGTGTATCAGCACAGCCAACCCAATCAGCATCACTATAAGCAACAAGACGAAGAGAATTGCTTGTGAAAAAAAATAAACCTCGTGCATAAGTGCCTCGAACATAGCGGATGATCCGACGGACAGCAACCAAATGAAGATGACGAGGATTCTAAAGAAACTGACTGACTTGTTGTATAACAAAAGAAATATCTCGTCTAGTGATGGTGAGATAGACAAGACTACCCACCAATTTGCGATATAAACTGGGATCAACAAGTAAATCACCTTCCTTTTTTTGAAGTTTGACATTTAATTCCATGGGTGTATCAAGAGAGGTAGCTTCCTGCAATCTAGCTGTACCCACCAAATCACTAGCATATTTATGTTGATCGAGAGAAATACCAGAGGGACTACGATGCACCTCAAGACCAAGAAAATATGTAAGAGACCCAAGATCTTTCATATGAAAAGATTGTGAAAGATGTGTCTTGAGCTGGTCAAATAAAGCAGAATCAAAACCAATTATTACAATATCATCAACATAGACCAAAAAGATAACAAGACCCATGTCTGATTTCCGAAGAAATAATGAAGTATCATACTTGCTCTGCTGGAAAGAAAATTGTAATAAAGTGGTTCTAAATTTATCAAATCAGGCTCGTGGAGCTTGTTTGAGACCATAAAGAGAGCGACGAAGTTTACACACATTGGAGTTCGGAGAAGAAAACAAACCCGGGGGTGGTTTCATATAAATACACTCTTTAAGATCCCCGTGAAGGAACACATTTTTAACATCCATCTGATGTAGTGGCCAATCCTTAGAAGCAGCAAAAGCTAGAATCGTACGAACAGTAGTCATCTTAGCCACAGAAGCAAAAATCTCCTCATAATTCACACCGTATTCCTGATGGTTGCCAAGGACAACAAGTCAAACTTTATAACGATCCAAACTTCTATCAGAGCGAACCTTGACGGAGTAAACCCATTTACAACCCAGAGGAACAATAGTGGAAGGACAAGGCTCAATGTCCCAAGTGTGATTGGCCTCTAGAGCGGCAATTTCTTCCTACATAGTTTGTCGCCATCAGTCATGCTTAACAGCATGTGAGTAGCATGTGGGAATATCAAAATTGGACAAGGCAGCAGTAAGAGCTGAAATAGAAGTGTCAGAAGAAAACCCATACCTATCAGGGGGTACAGACACTCGAGGAGAGCGACGTACCAAAAGCTCTGGAGGTGCGACGACTGACTGATTCTAACGCATGTTAGGATCAGATATTGGTGGAGCTACCGGAAGAGACTGTGTGTGAGATCGTCTTGTATACACCATACCTGGTTTAAAGCGAGACCTAACTTGATGAAAATCTGAGAAAGGCTGCTCAAAGGAAAGGAGGACCACAATAGAAGAAGAGGGCACAGATGAAACAAGAAAAAAATGTTGATTTTCAAAGAAAATAACATTTCGCGAAATACATATACAATGTAAAGTGGGATCATAGCAAACAAATCCCTTTTGACACACATTATATCCGAGAAAAACACATCGAACGGATTGAGCAGATAATTTATGTCTTTCAAAAGGAGGTAAATGAACAAAACATACACAAACAAATATACAAAGATTATCATAACTAGGTTCCTTAGCAAATAGACGAAAGTAAGGAGATTCCATGTGTAAAATTTGGGAAGGTAAACGATTAATCAAGTAGCAGTCTTGAGAGCCTCAACCCAAAACATGGATGGAACAGAAGATTCTAACAAAAGAGTACGTACCACATCAAGAAGATGATGGTTCTTGCGTTCGGCTACTCTATTTTGTTGGGGAGTAGCGGGACATGAACGTTGATGTATGATCCCTTTAGAAGCCAAGAATGCCTGAAACTCAGTAGACAAATATTCACCACCAGAATCAGTACGTAATGTCTTAATATTCGTAGAAAACTAATTTTCAACATACACTAAAAATTCAGTGAAAGTACAAAAAACTTCAGATTTAGAGAGAAGAAAATAAACCCAAGTGAATCTGCTATGATCATCAATGAAAGTCACATAATATTTAAATTTTTCATGTGAACTAACCGGAGAAGGGTCCCAAACGTCACTATAGATAAGATCAAAACAATGAGAAGCTCTACTAGCATGCAAAGGAAAGGGAAGAGTTTTGCTTTTACCAAGTTTACAATCACACTCAAGAGATAAAGAAGAACGTTCTTTATTACCAAGAAAGCCAGAGTTCAATACATGAGATAAGATTTGAGGATTAGAATGACCTAAACGACGATGCCACACCATACTCAAAGGAACATTATTATAAGCAAAAGACGTAATAGAAGAAACTGGAGAAAGTGCTGAAGCAGGTAAAAATAGTGGAAACAAACGCCCCACTTTAGGTCCCTTCGCGATCGACTCCCCTGTTACCTGATCCTGCACAACACAACCATCACCAGAAAAATTAACAGCACAATTGTTATCAACTAATTGACCAACAGAAATAAGATTCGTGAAAAGTTGAGAAACAAGAAACACATCAGTCAATGTAGAAGAGACATTTTCTACAGCATCAATGGGCAAAGAATTGACATTGGCAGTCTGAATGGTAGATTTACCAGCATAGGGCCGAACATGAGACAGATTTTTTAAATTATTTGTCATGTGATTAGAAGCCCCCGAGTCTACATAGCAGAGTATAGTAGAGTTGTCATCTTGAAACCCTATTGCAGATAATGCTGAAATTAACATCTGTTGCACCATTTCAGGAGTGCAGTAAGGTGCTGGTGGAGATGCAAGATCAGAAGAAGAAGCACTAGGTGCTGGAGAAGGCGCTGCTACAGTAACAGAAGTTTGAAATGCTTGGACCTGACAATTCTGGGGGCGAATACGACATTATTTAATAATATGTCCTTTTTTCTTGCAATACGAACAATATTTTTTAGGACAATTAACAGCAATATGCCCATATTCTTTGCAGCAGAAACATTGCGAATTTTTAGAAATCCCAAGTAGTCCACGTCTTTGGACCGCATAAGCTATAGTTGCAGCCCCAGAATTGCCATGAGATTGCTCTAGAAGAATTTGAGTACTAAGAAGTTGTTCTTCCCGAAGTAACTCACCAAAACAAATATCAAGAGAAGGAACAGAAGATCTATTCAGCAGAGAGGAGCGAACCGATTCAAATTCCGGACGTAATATTATGAGAAATTGATCACGCTGGCTAGTTTGGTGAAGATTCTGAATAGTGGAAAGAGCAGCAACAGGAATATTTGCTGTAACTAAATCAGTATATTCATGCCAGAGAGTCAAAAATGCCAAGTAGTAGTCTTGAATGGAAAGACTACCATGTTGAAACATTGCAATAGCATGCTCCAATTGAAAACAACGAACATCATTATTTTGATGATAAACCTGCTTCAAATAACTCCACATAGAGTGAGCGGAGCGGTGATCCCGTAAATTAGTAACAATATGGGGCTCCACCGAGCCAAGAAGCCAAGACATAATTCTAGCATCAAGCACAGCCCAAGAAGGAGAAGACACAGCATCCTTAGATTTGTCAGTATCAGATGTTGGTGCAGTATCAGTACCATTAATATGGCCTCAAAGGTCTTTGCCTTTGAGAAATAATTCAAACTGAAATGCCTAAGTAGAGTAATTTTGGCCAGTAAACTTGACACACACTGGTGCAGAATCTATGAGAGAGTAATGAATCAAGATAGTGCACAAAACAAGTAAAGAAGAGAAAAGAACCGAGAGAAAAGAACCACCTTAGTGTAGCAGAGTGGAGCCACGTACACCAGCCCAAGCCTTATCTATGGCCCAAAGAGTGAAGCACCAAAAAAAAATGTATTGGAGAGAAGCCAAAACAAAGTGTCCGTTCCAACACTCAGTCGAAGACCAAGACACGCAAAAAAGTTGTATCGTGGCTCAGAAGACGCGACCCACTGTGGAAGCGATCCAGAAACACCTAAGAAACAAGATGCCGCAGTCGACCCAGCCCGAGGATGCTCAGAAAGTGCCGAGAAATGGAATGCGCAGATCGAGAAGCAAAAAACGATGATGCTCGATACACCAGAACCGAAGCTGCGAGGGTGTGGGAAGCGACTGCCAAGGCTTCAGAAGGCATCGATACACAAAGCCAAGAAAAAAATACGCACACAACCCAAAAATTAACCAGCCTCCGATACCATGTCAATAATGCTGTATGAATCGCTTGCCCCCAGGCTGTGATTTCTCTTTATTATATAATATGTACAGCAGAATTCTATCTCTAGAAACAAGGCTAAATATATGCTAATTTAATCTCTATACAATCTGATAATAAATAAGCTCATTAAGAGTAAATCAAGGTAATAATACAAAAGAATAAATCAAGGGAATAATGCAAAGCTATCCATTGACATTAATGCAAAGCTATCTGTTGACACCAGCATCTATCCCTTGTATGGTTAAATTTTTGGCAGTGATCACACCACTGATCCCTTCTTAGATTCCTTGGATTCTCAGCTGCCCGAGTTACAAAGGCTATCTCTATAGTTGTTTTCATTGTTCTTAGCATCACTCTTCTGCATGTCTCCTCTTTGCGTACCTTTGCAAAAATTTCTTCTATATTTGGTAGAGGTTTTTGATCTAGGAGACGTCCTCAGACTTCGTCAAGATCCTTGTTCAACCTTAAAAAGAAATCATAAATTCTTTCTTTGTTAATTAATTTTTGATAGTTTTCTGAGCAACTTACACATAACCAGTGGCCATTGTTAAAGAGATTGATTTGTTTAGACAGAGTATTGAAGTAAGTTGTGATATCCAAATCTGATTGGGTTAGATTCTTGGCTCGGTTCCTCAATTCGAACAACTGAGAGGAATTTTTCAGGTTGAAATATTGTCTTCTCGTGGCTTCCCACATATCTTTAGCAGTTTTATAGCACATAAAACTTTTGCTGATCCTTTCCTCCATCGAGTTGATTACCCAGGCCATGACCATGAGTTTTGCGCATCCCAAGTAACGAATGTGGGATCGGTTTCTAGTGGTTTTGCTGCAAACCCATCCAAGTAATCATATCGTCCTTTTCCACGTATAACCATCTCCACAGATCATGACCAGGAGAGATAATTTTTCCTGGTTAGTTTGTGAGAAGTGATTTGTAAAGAAGAGTTATCAGAGTATGTTTGGGTGGCAACCGTATTCGATGACAAAAGGTGTGCCTTCCAAGTCATCACACCCTTTGGTGCCAATCATGGCCAGAGAAATATCACCTGAGGTCTACCCGCCATGGAGGTTAGAAAGGAGGCTCTGATACCATATAGACAAAATGAAAGAAAACTCTTCAATTCAATAATGTAAAAAATACAAGGGGAATAAATAGAAGAGGGTTTATTGCAAAGCAATCCGTAGAAATCTCGATACAAGAGGGAAAATATCAAGGGATATCTTTCCCTAACAGAACAACAGAAATCAGCAAATATCAGGAAAATAAAATCCCCCCAAATCCTAATAATACAAAAGGAATAAAAGATATGCAATAATGATAAGATAATGCCACAAAATCAGAGATAGGATAATCACAAATTATAACCATAATCTGCAACAATCTGTTAAGAGAAATGTGACAGATTGTCAATGCAATGGCCCAATTACAAACATTTTACCAATTTTTTAAGTATATGGACTAATCCAAAGTTGTGGTGATAGTAGAAGGACCAACAGTGCAATTAAACTGATGGTTACCTGAGTTTTTGGATTGTGCTGCCTGCTCCAGAACCAGAATGCTTCCACAGATTCAAGAAGAAATCCAACAAAAGAAATCCCTCCTTGCTCCTTGAATCAAGGCCTTTGCCACTTATAGAATTCCATGCCCATTCCACCTTTCTCCTCCCCCTTTTATTCTAATACTAACAAACTTATTCTGAGGTCCACTCTACCCACTACGTGGCCCTCCCTGTTTTATTAATATTTCACTCATTATGTAATTTGGCCAGGTCAACCTGACCGAATAGCCCACATCCTTTAGCAGCCCCCTTCCTCCTTCTTCTTACATAGACTTCCCTAATCAGGGGTTTATCATAAACAATTTATTAACATGCTCAGAAAGTATTTGAAGACAGGAGCAGCCCACCAATAAACAGATCAGAAATTATTTTTAATGTCCACAGCTCAAGAAACAAAAACAGATGTAACCCTTAAAAACAAAATACAAAGACAGCTCAAATTTCCTGATTCCAACTTTGTTATGTAAAGATCCTGTTTTAGGAAAGCTTTTCCACTTCCTCTTCAGCCATATGAGCATATCAAAGATATATGGGCTCCATTTTTCACATGACTTTTATATCTTTCTTTTTTTGGGTACCTTCTTCCTTCACTAACATGAAGAGTCATTACAAGCCACCACAACCCAAATATGTCAAAGAGACATAAAAGGAAACTACATAGATCTGTTGAGAATTATGGAGCCCTTGGGTACACCATCATCTTGATCCTAATATCTTCTATGTCAGGAGAAAACTAAGGTGTTTGTGTCTAGTACAATGATATCTAAGATACCTGGTAGCATCCAAAATGCCTAGAGGCATAGGATGCCACCATATTTGTAAATGATCCCCTGTTTCCCATCTTCTAGCAACACCAGCCCAGAAACTATCATCCATCTTTTACTCAATTTCTTTTCAACATTCCATCAAGAGCTGCTGTCCAGGAAACGAGAACTTATTACTTCATTAGAAAAAAGTGTTCCAAGGGAATAAAACACTCTTACAGTCGTAGAGACCAAAATAGAATCTTGCACATCAAAGGAACCATACTTTGGCAACTACCAACAAAGCACAAAGCACTAAAGTGCTTGAAGCTTACTGCAAATGAATGAAGCAGGCCTTTATAAAGATCTTGTGCAACTTGGCAATTAATGACCCACGAGAGTTTGAAGAGCAGCCATCCATTTTAATACATCCATGCACTTAACCACTGTACGGAGTTAGGAATGCCCAACAAATTTAAAGGATTGGCTTCCTACTGGCAAGCCAGTAAGTTTAGCTCTACAGATTTTGTCTTGGCAAAATGTCAAATAAGTAAATATTGGCATTGAAGTATTCCTAACTTTAACCAACGTAGCCATTCCCTTCTTGTCTCCTCAACATAATTTGAGATCATATTCAAATGCTGCTTCTTCCAAAAGCCTACTTTTGTGTGGATGAACTCCATGGTGCATGATGCGGTTATTAAATTCAGGCCACCCTAACAAGTAACAAGTATTCCTTCAGCCAGACAATGCTCATTTGAGAAATCAAAGAATATTTACCATTATTGAATCAATTATGATTGATTGAGTTGTTCTACAAGTATTCCCCCGTCTCATCTCTCTCTCTCTCTCTCTCTCTCTCTCTCTCTCTCTCTCTCTCTCTCTCTCTCTCTCTCTCTCTCTCTCTCTCTCTCTCTCTCTCTCTCTCTCTCTCTCTCTCTCTCTCTCTCTCTCTCTGTGTTTGCAACCACCATCTACAAGAACCTTGTTCTCAAACATTTAGTATAGTTATGTATGATTTTGTAATCAAAGTCTCAGGAATATAAGTTTTTCATTCTACCACTGTACTCCATAGAACTCTAGCCAGCCATATCCTGTAACTGCACTGCCCCCATGTCCCATGCACCTACACAAACACCCATTGCACTGCCATATTATATCCATGTGCCAGACATGCCAGCAAGTGACGTTTCTTGTTTCTTCTGCTATGCTCCTGGTCTGGCTCGAAATCCATGAAGGGCTTTTATGTAGCGTGTTCTTGCTGCTGGAATGGCCATGTTGAAGACTAACTTTGGTGGCAGAGAATTTCTTGGTTTCAAGTCCTTTAACAGAAACATCTATACATAGATATAGCAATCCTTGAGCCCGTGACCATGACAATCTGGGCTTTTAGGATAGTAACTTAATGTGATGTTATCGTTTTTTATCTTCAATAAAGAAATAATGTCAAAAGTTACCCAGCCCAGTGATGCAGGAAGCTGAAGCCCTTCAAGCAATTGAATGACAAGTTGACAACCCATATTCTTATCAGCCCAATAAAACTATATGGAAGCAAATATCTGGCACGGACTTGCACACTCTTTGTTAAAGCATGTGGGAATATAAAGCCCAACATAAGGCACTTTATCACTAAGTAGCATATCAACATCATTCCGGTTTTTCTTCTCTTTGTTTCTTCCCGTTACAATAGTTTAAGTGTGTCTTTAGCTCTTTTGCCTTTTGCTCCTTAATTGCCGGAGCTGCTGTTGTATATATGCTGGCTTTGCTATGAATGAAAGTATTGGTTTAAACTCACATGGTATCAGAGCATGGAGATGGGGTAATATTTCTGGTCTCTGTACGTTCTCTGCCTCTCTCCGTTATCACAGAGAACTTGTTCATGGTCTCTGTGCATAACGAAGGCAGACAAACATCCCAACCATCCAAACGTTCAAGCCAGAAGCAAACCGCGACCCAGGCAGACGAACTCGCATAGCCAAGACGCAACCCAGGCAGGACGCGACCCAGGCAGACGAAAGCCAAGACGCAACCCAGGCAGGACGCGACCCAGGCAGACGAACTTGCGACGCCAAGACGCAACCCAGGCAGACGACGCGACCCAGGCAGACAAACTCGCGACGCCAAGACGCGACCCAGGCAGGACGCAACCCAGGCAGAACGCTCGCGACGCCTGTAACGAAGGCATAACGCACCTCTCTGCCCCAAGTCGCTCCACTCTGGAAGTTAGCACCCGATGGCAAACCGCAACTCTTGGAAGACTGCTTTAACGGGAACAACTAACCAGGCTTCACCCGTGCACGATGGAACAGGCCGGGAATCAACTGTACTGGAAGAGGGTAATGTATCACCCGCAGGAATAAGTGTTGCAGATGTACACAACAACTGGGCTGGTGTTTTTCCAGTAATCCAAGGGAGCAGCAATGGAATGGACTCCTCTATGACCTCCCTCCAGGTAAGTATTCACAGACTCAACGGTAGAAATTATATAGAATGGGCTCAAACTGTGAAATTAATTCTGGATGGTAAAGGAAAACTTGGATATATAACTGGAGAAATCTCTAAACCAGTTGTAGAAGGAAATCATCAACAATGGAAGAGTTGGAAATCAGAAAACTCTTTAATTATTGCTTGGTTGATCAATGCAATGGAACCAATAATTGGGAAACCCTTTATGTTTTTACCTACTGCTAGAGATGTGTGGGAGGCTGTCAAAGAAACATACTCCAATCTTGAAAATTCGTCTCAAATATTTGAGTTAAAATCAAAACTGTGGAATACAAAGCAGGGAAATCGAAATGTCACTTCTTATTATAATGAGTTAATGGTTCTTTGGCAAGAATTAGATTTATGTTATGATGATGAGTGGAAATGTTCTGAAGACAGTATCCGATTTATGAAACGTCAAGAAAATGATCGGGTATTTATGTTTTTAGCCGGATTGAACAAAGAGTTGGATGAAGTTCGGGGTCGTATTTTGGGAAAAAATCCTTTGCCCACTATCAGAGAAGCATTCTCTGAAATTCGTCGAGAAGAAGCTCGACAGAGTGTTATGATGAACAAACACTCTCATGACTCAGAAATGGAGAACTCTGCTCTTTTTATACGAAGTACTCATGAGACTGCCAAGAGAGATGGTAAAAGACCTTGGTGTGATTTTTGCAAACGTCTTGGACACTCCCGTGATACTTGCTGGAAAATTCATGGTAAATCGCCAAATCAAAAGAAAAAACCTGGAGGAGAGGTGCGCGCATTTCAGACTAGAGTATCTGATCAAGAGCAGCAGTCATCCTCAGGATCATTTCCTTTCACAAAAGAACAAATAGACCAACTGTGCAAATTATTGGAATCTCAAAGAAATCCCTCCTGTTCATTAGCTCAAAAAGGTACCTATTCTAAATAGCCCTTCTCAGTGTTAACTTTGATCACACTTGGATCATAGATTCAGGTGCAACTGACCATATGACAGGTATATCTAGTTTTTTTTCATCTTATAGTCCATGTGCAGGGAATCAGAAAATAAAAATTGCCGATGGCTCTCTATCAGCTATTGCTGGAAGAGGTTCTATTATAATTTCTCCTTCTCTTACCCTGCATAATGTCCTCCATGTTCCTAACTTGTCTTGTAATCTGATGTCGGTTAGTAAACTGGTCAGTGATCTAAATTGTCAAACTAATTTCTTTCCTACTCATTGTGTTTTTCAGGAGTTGACCTCGGGGAGGATGATTGGCAGTGCTAGAAAACATGGTGGCCTATATCTCCTTAATTCTGAAGTAAAACTGCGTCAACCATCGCCAAGTTCAAGTTCTAGTTCTTGTTTCAAATCTATTTCTATTTTGGAAAATAATGACATTATGTTGTGGCATTTTAGGTTAGGGCACCCTAGTTTTTCCTATCTTAAACGTTTGTTTCCTCATCTATTTTATAATACAAATGCATCTGTTTTTTAGTGCGAAATTTGTGAATTCGCAAAACATCACAGGACGTCATTTCCCTCACAACCATATAAACCTTCCAAGCCATTTACAATTATACACAGTGATGTGTGGGGCCCTCATAAAATAAGTACACCTACGAGTAAGAGATGGTTCATCACCTTTATAGATGACCATACTCGCCTATGTTGGGTATACTTATTAAAAGAGAAATCTGAAGCAGAACAAATTTTCAAAAAATTTTATTATATGGTGCAGACTCAGTTTCAAACAAATATACAAATTTTTCGAAGTGATAATGGAAAGGAGTATTTTAATAGAATTTTGGGAACCTTTTTCTTAGAAAAAGGAATTGTTCATCAAAGTACTTGCATCGAAACACCCCAACAAAATGGCATTGCCGAAAGGAAAAATAAACACTTGTTGGAGGTGGCTCGAGCTTTACTGTTTTCTACTCATGTTCCCAAGTATCTTTGGGGGGAGGCAGTTCTAACAGCTGCGTATCTAATAAACAGAATGCCCTCCAAAGTTTTACAATTTCAAACTCCTTTCCATACATTCATGCATTACTTTCCATCAGCTAGACTTTCAGCTGCTTTGCCTCTAAAAATATTTGGTTGTACTGTTTTTACTCATGACCACAAAAACGGTGGAAAACTTGAACCCCGAGCTATCAAGTGTGTCTTTATAGGGTACTCCCCCAGCCAAAAAGGCTACAAATGTTTTGATCCTATTTCAAAGAGGACTTATATTTCTATGGATGTCACCTTCTTTGAACATCAACCGTATTTTAAAGACATTCATCTTCAAGGGGAGAACTTGAAAGAAGATTCACTTGATTCCTCCAATCTCTTTGAAGTTGTTTTTTTGCCAGAACACTCAGATTCACCTGCACCTACAGCAAAAGACCGGGACTCATCCTCTGGACATCCTCCTTCCATGAGCGAATGTCAAAATGAGCCTCGGCCTACATCTACTAAAACTTTTGAAAATCAAGTTTTTGAACATGAGAAACAAAGTGAGGAACAACCTACTATGCCACAACATAAGAAGGACATGGAGAATAGAACTTGGAAAGGGCTCGTCTACTCAAAAAGGAAAAATAAAGATGAAACTGAACTTCAGCACTGTCATGACTCCAACTCGGAGGTAAATAAAGGTAACTATTTGTCTGACAATCTATCTCTTGAATGTGATAAGCCTATTGCTCTTCGAAAAGGAGTTCGATCCTGTACAAAACATCCGTTGTATAACTTTGTTTCATACTCAAATTTGTCACCTTCATTTGCTGCTTTCACATCTCATTTGTCTAGTATAGAGATTCCTAAAACTGTACAGGAGGCTCTTAAATGTCCAAAGTGGAAGGAAGCTGTATGTGAGGAGATGAGAGCCCTTGAGAAGAACAATACCTGAAATGTCGAGGCCTTACCAAAAGGAAAGAAGACAGTGGGTTGTAAATGGGTCTTCAATGTAAAGTACAATTCAGATGGTTCCATAGAAAGATACAAAGCCAGACTAGTGGCTAAAGGATTCACTCAGACATATGGAGTGGACTACTCTGAAACCTTTGCACCTGTTGCAAAGTTGAATACAGTTAGAGTGTTGCTATCTATTGCTGTTAATCTAGACTGGCCGTTACTGCAACTGGATGTAAAAAATGCTTTCTTGAATGGTGACTTAGAGGAAGAGGTATTTATGGAGTGTCCCCCTGGTTTTGAAGAAAAGTTTCATCACAACGTGTGCAGATTAAAGAAATCCTTATATGGCCTCAAACAGTCCCCAAGGGCTTGGTTTGAAAAATTCACTCAGTCAGTAAAAAAACAAGGATATACTCAAGGCCAGACTGATCACACGTTTTTTAAGTTTTCTCCAGAAGGAAAAATTGCTGTATTAATTGTTTATGTTGATGATATCATTCTTACAGGAGATGATATGGCTGAATTGGAACGGTTAAAAGAAAATCTTGCATCAGAATTTGAAATCAAGAACCTTGGAGCTCTTAAATATTTCCTTGGCATGGAAGTTGCTCGCTCTAGAAAGGGAATAGTAATTTCTCAACGAAAATATATCCTTGATCTGCTGAAGGAAACAGGGATGAGTGGATGCAAACCAGTTGAGACTCCTATTGATCCAAATATAAAACTATGGGAAAATGGGATTACAGCTGTTGACACTGGAAGATATCAAAGGTTGGTTGGAAAGCTGATCTATCTATCTCATACGAGACCAGATATTGCCTATTCTGTTAGTTTGGTTAGTCAATTCATGCATGCTCCATATGAAGAACATCTTGAAGCTGTTTACAGGATTCTGAGATATCTCAAATCATCTCCTGGAAAGGGTCTATTCTTCAAAAAAACCAATCACAGGAACATTGAAGTCTTCACAGATGCTGACTGGGCTGGATCAGTCACGGATAGAAAATCTACATCAGGATATTGTACGTTTGTTTGGGGCAATCTAGTTACTTGGCGGAGCAAGAAACAAAATGTTGTGGCTAGAAGCAGTGCAGAAGCTGAATTTAGAGCTATGGCTCAGGGAGTATGTGAGGAATTATGGGTTTATAGAATTCTTTGTGAACTTAAACAGACTTCAGACCTTCCTTTGAAACTATACTGTGATAACAAAACTGCTATCAGCATTGCACACAACCCTGTTCAACATGACAGAACCAAGCATATTGAAATTGACAGACACTTTATTAAAGAAAAATTGGAAGCTGGAACTATTTGCATGCCTTTTGTGCCCTCAAATCAACAAACAGCGGACATCCTTACCAAGGGGCTTTTACGATCACAATTTAACTATCTAATTACCAAGTTGGGCATGTGTGATATCTATGCTCCAACTTGAGGGGGAGTGTGGGAATATAAAGCCCAACATAAGGCACTTTATCACTAAGTAGCATATCAACATCATTCCGGTTTTTCTTCTTTTTGTTTCTTCCCGTTACAATAGTTTAAGTGTGTCTTTAGCTCTTTTGCCTTTTGCTCCTTAATTGCCGGAGCTGCTGTTGTATATATGCTGGCTTTGCTATGAATGAAAGTATTGGTTTAAACTCACAAAGCACACATCAGATAGAGCCATCTCTGCTGTGCTAGAAAGAAACCAACCACATGAAGCTCAACTAGTGACCATTGGGAGGTTGAAAATCACTGGTTATGGCATGATTAATTACCTCGATGAAGATGGAGTCGACAATAACTCAATATTTTCTGACTTGTATAGTTTGTAGCAGGAGTTGGAATTCTCCCAAAATTCCAAGCAAAGTGTCCTGCTGATGCCACCAAATTCTGAAAGCTTGTGAACAGGGAACGTGTATGATTTGCTAGAAGGTTTCAATGGAGAATATGACCAAACTAGAATCCACGTCCTTGGAAAGGATTCATTCCTGTCCTTGAGGCAGGCTTATGCCTATATACACCAAGCAGAAAGCAAGAGAGTGGATATGTCAAATCTTCCCAATTTAGAAATATCAGCACTAACTGTTAACAAGGGCAATCAAGGGCGTACCAGTGAACAGACAACACTGGACAAGGATAGCTCAAGATGTGGCTAACCAAGGCATACTAGAGACACATGTTGGAAGATCCATGGGTGTCCAAACAAGTGATGTGACAACAAAGGTAGTAAACCTTCCTAGTACCAACCATTCATGACAGAGGCTGCTTATTTGCAGGGAAGGCCGAAATGCAGAAAATTTGACTAAGGTAGCATTTGTTACAGATTATAATTTTAGGTGGTTGTTACCCTGGAATAAATTTATATTACTGTTAACAAACGTGGGAAAGTTTATTTATTGGCTAGGGTTGGGTATAGAAATCAATTTAATGTGGCTAATATGTTGTTTTTTGAGATTGTGATTTCTTCCAGAATTCATAAATAGCAAGGGGGTTGTTACCCTGTCTTGTTGGAAGCCACAATACCTGTGGGATTAAATCTGGATGTTGAATCCATTTTTGGATAGTTCATCTTATGGCTTTGTTTGCACTTGGACCAATCTTATTTGGAAAATGATATATGCCAACCTTTTTTACTGACTTGCAAGGAAGAATTTTTCTGTTTCGTTGAGTAGCCATATCTCTTATGGGGGAAGATAGGAATAACCCTGAATGGTGGAATAGGCCGTCAGCAAAATATTGAGTGCTGATGTCATTTTTCCCATTTGTAATTGTGATATGCTGGATGCTGAGATCTATTAGATTGATAGCTTTTTTCCTGGATAAACTGCAATAACACCCATGACTTGCCTTTATGCCTTATAGGTTAGTCAGGATATGGGTGTAGAGACCCTTTCTGTAGTAATTCATAATTAATTATATTAATCACAGAAATAATATAGATAACTTGTGGAACATGAAATTGTTCATCCCACTTGGCCTAATTATCAGACAAAAATCAAATCATGGAATTCTAGAAACAAGACAAAGAATAGAGTATAGCCATGATAGTTCTGGGAAGTTTTGCGTCGCTTGGGGACAACCACAATGTTGAAGATGTTCTGGTTTTAACACTACAAGTTACTAAATATAATGGTGTTTCCTTTGTCCCACATCATATGACACTCACAATGTTGAAGATGTTCTGATTTTATTTTTGACCCTTAAGTTGCCTTTTGGATTAAAATGAATATGATACATGGAAATGGTTGCCTAATCATGCAGTTTAAGTTGGATTCAGATTGAGTCTGAATATTGGATTCAGGATTAAAGTATATTGTTTTGGTTGTATTTATCTTGATTTAGATTGAGTTTGAGTATTAGATGATATATAAGAATTGTGTACTAAATGATATACAGAAATTGTAGATAGTTCTATTTGGTTGTTTTGAAACTGTTGTATTTTGGGAATATCCATTTTGTAGTAGAGACTCTGCATAAACTTTTGGAGAACTTAAAAACCCAAAAAATGAATATGTGACTATGTTAAATGAATTTAGTCTATGCTAAATGAATTTATTTCATGGTCAAATGTATTATGAAAAGTAATTCTTTTAATATAGATTCTAATTTGATTTTTTTCTTATGCCAGTTATTTGACTTAACGAATCATGGATCAATTGCAAAGTACAAGGAAAATGAGGATAATCGTATCATTTTTTGAAAGTTTTTTTAAGGGCATTTTTAGAAAAATGTATTATATTCCTGGGAATATTTTGTATCAACCAAACATGGGAATAAAATTCTGGTGGGAGTAACTCTACCTATATTCGTATAACTGGTCTCAAGTCCGGATAAAAGAGGAGGGTTGTGTTAGGCATGCGACAACTAATGTAAAACTTTGTCGCAACTATATGAACATGAATAAACGAAGCAATAGTATTAAAGTTAGGTCATTGTTCGGAAGCAATACATTGTATAGCTCGAGTGCAGTGTCAAAAAAGCAAGAGCTGCTGCATCGACGCCCGGGTGCAGTGAAAAATAAACAAGGGTTCTCACACTTTAATGATCGGGTGTGAACAAAGAAATTAGTTTATGAGGGTAGGATCCGTTTTGAAATTTGAAATGTAAGCACACTTATAGAAAAATCAATAGAAATAGTTTATACCATGATTAGGAGAAAGATCAATATCATGTGTCTATAAGAAACTAAATGGGTAGGAGAAAAGACAAAGGAATTAGATTCTTCAGGTTTTAAGTTTTGGTACACCGGCAAGACAAGAACTAGCAATGGTGTAGGTATAATAGTTGATATGGAGTGGAGAAACAATGTGGTAGATGTGAAAAGATTAGAAGATAAAATTATAGCTTTAAAGTTTATAGTGGAGCGAAACACTTTTAATGTGTTTAGTGTATATGTACCCCAAGTTGAATTAGAAGAACATCACAAAAGAATTTTTTGGGAGGATCTAGAAGGTTTGATTCAAAAAATACCTCCGAGAGAAAAGATTCTCCTAGGAGGGGATCTAAATGGATATGTAGGGAGAGAATCTAAAAAATACGAGAGTATACATGGAGGTTTTAAATTAGGAGAAGCAAATGAAGAGGGTAAAACTATCTTGAATTTTTCTTTAATCTATAATTTTATTATAGCAAACACTTGTTTTAAGAAGCGGATAGAACATCTTATCACATACAAGAGTAGAAGAGCAAACTCTCAAATAGATTTCTTCTTGGTAAGGAAATCAAATAGAAAATTTTGCACAAATTGTAAAGTCATATCTGGAGAGAGTTTGACTACCCAATATAGAATTTTAGTTATGGACATACGAGTTAAGAGAAAAATAGAAAAAAGGAATAAGAAAACAATTCTTAGAAATATGTGGTGGTCTTTGAAGAATGAACAACAAAAAAGTTTTCAAAGAAGAGTGGAGGAAGAGAGACTTTGAGAGATCCAAGAAAATTCTAATGATATGTGGGACGAGATGGTCAAAGGAATCAAGAATATACCAAGAGAGATACTTGGAGAATTAAGAGGCGTTGGACCAAAGGGTAAAGAATTTTGGTGGTGGGATACAGAGATGTAAGATAAGATTAAGGTTAAAAGAGAGTGTTATAAGGCATGGCAATTATGTAAAGATAATGAAAATTAGAATAAATATAAAGTGGCGAAGAAAGACGCTAAAAAAACTGTAAGTGAAATGAGATATAAAGCTTTTGAGGAGTTATATCAATCTTTAAGAACTAAGGATGGAAAAAGAAAAATTTACAAACTTACAAAGGATAGAGAAAGAAAGACAAGAGATCTAGATCAAGTGAAATGTATTAAAGATTAAGAAGGTAATGTTTTGGTAAGGGAGCAAGATATCCAAACACGATAGAGGAGTTACTTTCAAAGGCTTTTTAACGAAAGACGTGAGTTGACCTGTAATTCTAACAAACTAAATGTTGTAGAGGAGGACCGTAATTATACTTTTTATCGTAGAATTTAAGAGTTTGAAGTAAAGAAAACTTTGAAGAGAATGAAAAATGGCAAAACAATAAAACTCGATAATATACCTATTGAGGTGCAGAAAAATTTATGAATGGAGGAGAAGTACTTTAATCCCTATCTATAAAAATAAGGGGGACATATAAAACTGTTCTAGCTCTCGGAGGATTAAGCTCGTGAGCCACACTATAAAATTATGGGAGAAGATCATTGAGCAAAGATTAAGACAATAAACTCAAGTCACGTAGAATCAATTTAATTTTATGTCAGGAAGGTCAACTATAGAAACAATTTATTTACTACGGAGATTGATGAAAAGATATCACAGAAAATAGAAAGATTTGCATATAATTTTTATTGATCTAAAAAAGGCATATGACAGAGTGTTAAGAGAGATTTTATAGAAGGCTTTAGAGAAAAAAAGAGTATGTATTGTGTATATTCAAGCAATCAAAGACATGTACGATAAAATCATAACTTGCGTGAAAACACAAAATAGGGACAGAGAATTTTTTCACAACTATTGGGAATGTTGCGCTGGATGTGTGGACACATTAGAAGAGATATGATTAAAAATGAGTGTATTAGAGATAAAGTTGGGATAACACCTATTGTGGAGAAGACGGTGGAATCTCACTTAAGGTGATTTGATCATGTGTGGAGAAAAACTGTAGAAACTCTAGTGAAAAGAGTAGATTAGATGGAGAATAGTCTGATAATTAGAGATAGAGCGAAGTCAAAAAAAAAAAAAATAGGTAAAACTATTAAAAATGATTTAATAGTTAATAACATATCTATTGATCTCATCCATGATAGGTCATTGTGACGCCTTTTGATTCATGTAACCGACTCCACTTAGTGAGAAAAGATTCAGGTATTGTTGTTGTTATTGTATTGAACTACATCAAGAGTTTTCTCTGAATCCGTATCTTTTTAACTTGATTTTAAATATAGTTACTGAACATATACAAGATTTAGAGTTTTAATATATAATTTAAAAATAAATATAAAATTAGAGTTATGAACAAATTTTAAAAACACGTAATTTTTATATAAATAAAAATAAAATAGAATATATGGAATATATTTTTAATAAAAATAAATAAATACAAATTTAGATATAAAATTCGGAGATCATGCGTTAAAACAAAATTATAAATTTTAAATAGTTTGAGTCTATTATATAAAATAATGGCCAAAATAATGGTCAAATAAAAAAAGATGTAAACCATGAGATTTACGCGGAATTGATAAAATAAAATAAAGTTTCAAATATCATTTATCATAAAAAAAAAAAAAGTATCGTTCAAGAACCTGTGAGTGGGTATCGGACCAGAAAGAGAAAATAGGCACGTGGAGGCGCATGAAGAGGGCTTTGCCGGACCCAAAACCTCTGTGGACATCGTCGGACTCTTCTGCCTCTGACGGATGGGTCACTTGACCGTAAGGGACTTGCTAGAACATTTTCGATCACCGGAAACCTACTTGGTGAACTACTCACTGAGCGGCGGAAAACTAAGAGCTGTTATTTTCACTTTAAATTAACAAAAAAGAATAAATTTTTTTTTAAAAAAAATATTTTTAAAATTTTTAAAACTGTAACGATAATATTTTTATAATTATTTTAAATTATATATACAATATTTAATTATTTATATAATTATAAAGTAATAAAAATAAAAATATAATTATATAATTAAATAATAATAAAAATATAAATATAAATTAAATATATTTTTAGAAATATAAAAAATAAAAACTATTTTTAAAAAATAAAAATAAAAAATAAAAACAAAAAATATTTTTACAAACTAAATGCATCTAATATTCTCTCCCTTGGCTCTGAGTGAGAACCGAAGAGAGAAAATATTGGAATGCATATGGTGACTGTCTGCTCTATTTATAACAAGGCATAAGCTGTACCAAATATCAAATAAACAATCAGCGACTTAAACCTACTCCTACTATGTAAATTACATTTTAACCATCACTATTGCATCAATTATGATTGAGTGAACTGTTTAGAAAAAGGAAATAAAGAAAATCATAACGATGGAGATTGAGTTAGAATTAGGGAGATATCCGGATTCCGGAGTCAGATGATTGCTATAATTACTTCGCTCATCTACTAGTATATATAAGATGCTTAGGGGACAAGGTTGATAAATTTTGAGCCTGACTTTTAAGCTACTAAAAAGAAGCCAGATATGTAACACTTGCAACAGGTAAATTACAGATCCGCAGTGCTTAAATTACCTCTTGTGCTGGCAAAATGGGATTGAAGGCCCCATCTGGAAAATAACCAAACCACGATGTTTCTTTGGGTATCAAAACATTGTCCTGCTCAAACTGATTTACATACAGAGAAGATAAAGGAAGAGAAATGCATTACCCAAATTGACACCATGGCTGTGAATAATATTATTTATACTGAATTAGAGAAAAGAGAAAGATTGCATAGAAATTTTTACCATGATAAGTACCAAATTCTGTAAGCTAGCAAATCGTTGCTTGTAGGTATAATTCCTCATATTTATTATTTCATTATTAAGCTTTGGAAGAAACCTACACGCCCTAAGGTAGCCATTAATGTCCTGTAAAAAGAAACAGGAACAGATTATTTTCTCTTTCTTCTGATTTGTATCATGCACATGCTGGATTTACAACCCATGATCAAACCTTCTCCCTTTCTCCATAAAGGCGAAATCCAATGGGACCTAACATCATTGACCAGAGATAGTGTAGCAAAACACTGCTAAATAACGTGTCAAATGCTATTTAACAAGTAAATGGGAATTCAGATCAATGGATACTTTGGTAAAACAAATATGTAGTTGAAACAATGCAGGTCCAGAATTTATCATATATTCATGTGTTCCAATGAAGTACTAAGAATTAAACTATTAAGATCTACTCCTACCATGCATAGTTGTGATGTTGTGAAGATGAAAATATTACCCCAAACAGACATGCTTAAGATCAACTCAAGATTATACTCACTGTTGGTATTTTAAGATCAACTCGAGATATGAATTTATCATATATTCACGTGTTCCAATGAAGCACGAAGAATTAAACTATTAAGATCTACTCCTACCATGCATAGTTGTGATGTTGTGAAGATGAAAATATTACCCCAAACAGACATGCTTAAGATCAACTCAAGATTATACTCACTGTTGGTATTTTAAGATAACCACTGGGAGCAAGGTGTTCCTGCAGTTACAATTTCATTGGGAAATAAAATTGTTGACCATAATTATTATCTTATGAAAATAAAATGTGAAATATTACTTTTTTAATGCTTGAAAGGAATTTCAGTTAATAGCCTGTAGAAAGTAAAAACCTGGATAAAGCTGCTGTAGATCTCTGATTTGATTAAGTTATCGACAAGAATGCATATCCACTCAAACTGGGAAAAAAGGGCTTGTCAGACAATACTGCCTCAACTCTTTATATAACAAAATAAATAATAATTTACATCGTAATTATTGAATTCATTTTACTTAATCAACCCAGTTTCCAGGTCAAAAGTTCTGGAACATTATTTCAGGGTCTGCATACATGTTACAGGGAGAGCAAGGCGAATCTCTAAGTTATACATTACTGACAAAAAGCAACTTTTAATATATATATATATATATATATAAAATCATGTTTTGCTTCTAAATACCACATGTTAACTAACAATTGATTCAGGAAAGATGACAGATATTCTTTTTCCTAGTGTTTCAAGACATAGGTTGACAATATTGCAATAAGATAGGTTAAAGTACTTGTTGAAGATCATGCCTTTCTCGGTTTCCTGATTACCAAGATTCTTGGAAGCTGTTAAAGATATTTTTAGAATTTATTGTTGCAAACTATCAAATATAGAGAATCCAACTCCTCCAACTAGCAGAGCCAACCCAAGCACACCAACCACCAGCATCCAGCCACCACAAACCAAGGCCTCACCGGCCTCACCGGCCTCTGGCCAGCCTACTCCCGGAGCTGTGTCGCTGGAGTTACTTCAACCTTACCAGAAATTTTATTAGAGGGTATTTGGTTCTGGATCAATTTTCTTCCCCCATTTTGCAGCCTCCTACAATTGATTTTGAAGGTATCCTATTTTTTTTATAGATCTTCAAGGTAGGTTTGATAAACTGTTTCAAGTTTTGTCTTTATGGAATTACTATGGCTCATCCACAGAATCACATATCCTACATATTGACTACTGCATATAAGTGTTGATTGATTAGCCAGAATCAGGGTGTACTTATTGTAAATGCTAAGACAAAGGATGGAATACTCTAGTGACCAGCTGTATCATTCCTTCAACTACATTTTATAATTAAGGTTTTAGACAGAAGAAAAAAACATACTTCTAACTACAATCCTCAATCCCCATATAGATCTCCCCCCCCCCCCCCCCCCAACTCCTCTCTCTCCCCTCCATCTTTGAAACTCAGTTCAGTTAACCAAAAAGGAAACAACTGTACAACAACAACAACAACTAAGCCTTTTCCCACTAAGTGGGGTCGGCTATATGGATCAAACGGCGCCATAGTGGCCTATCATGGATGAGATCAAAAGATAAGTTATTAACTATTAAATCATTTTTAATAGTTTCACTTATTGTTTTCTTTGGCCTCCCTCTACCTCTAATTATTGGACTATTCTCCATCCGATCAATCTCCACACATGGCCAAACCACCTTAAGCGAGTTTCAACCATCTTCTCCACAATAGGTGCTATCCCAACTTTCTCTCTAATGCACTCATTTCTAATCATATCTCTTCTGGTGTGTCCACACATCCATCGCAACATTCTCATCTCTGCAACGTTGAGTTTATCTTCATGTTGTCTTTTAACCGCCCAACATTCCGTACCATACAATATAGCAGGTCTTATAGCCGTACGATAGAATTTTCCTTTAACTTTGAGCGGCACTTTTTTATCACAAATGACACTCGAAACTTTCCTCCATTTCATCCATCCAGCTTGAATCCTGTGGTTTACGTCCTCCTTTACTTCACCGTCATTTTGAATAATAGACCCAAGATATTTAAAACTTGTTACTTGTTTTAATATATAGTCTCCAAGTTTCACGTCGACATTCGTATTTGTTCGTCTCTTACTAAAACTACATTTCATATATTCTGTTTTATTTCTACTTATCCGGAAACCATGTGTTTCTAAAACTATTCTCCATGACTCTAACTTCATATTTATTTCCTCTTTTGATTCACCAACTAAGACTATATCATCTGCAAAAATCATGCATTGAGGCCCCAACTCTTGTATATGTTCAGTAACTGCGTCCAAAATCAAGTTAAAAAGATACGGACTCAGAGAAGACTCTTGATGTAGTCCAATAGTTGTGGGAAAATCTTTTGTATCCCCATTTTGTGTTCTCACGCAAGTCGTTATCCCGTCGTACATGTCTTTGATTGCTCGAATGTACGCAATACGTACTCCTTTCTTTTCTAAAGCCTTCCATAGGATCTCTCTTAACACCCTGTCATATGCTTTTTCCAAATCAATAAAAACCATGTGCAAATCTTTCCGTCTGCTTTGATACCTTTCCATCAATCTCCGCAGTAAATAAATTGCTTCCATAGTTGACCTTCCTGGCATAAATCAAAACTGGTTCTCTGTAACTTGAGTCTCTTGTCTTAATCGTTGCTCAATGATCTTCTCCCATAACTTCATAGTGTGACTCATGAGTTTAATCCCCCGATAGTTGGAACAATTCTGTATGTCTCCTTTATTTTTATATATAGGAATTAAAGTACTCTACAAAAAAAAAAAATACAATACTTAGTTATGTACATGTTATAGTTGGATGCACATGATGCATCTAATTCCCAACTGAGCATATCCAATAATTATGTTTATTGGTAACTCACAAATAGCTGATAAAAATATCACCATGATTTTGTTTAAGTAATTGGGTTAAAATCATAGAATGTTTTCTTAACCTTCGAATTATTTAATCATCAATTTCTTCAGAACTATTAGTCAAACAATATTTTAAATTACAGCAACATAGTCTTTCTTTCTTAACGTGTTTCATCATGTAGGAAAATATGTATAATATTATTAAAAGTCAGTTAGGGATGGTTATATAAGCAATTTATTTTATTAATTCCTCCACTTCTATCAAATACCTTCTTCATCATCTTTATTTTTTTATCTACCTTTGACATGATATAGGAATAGTTTTGCGTCATATGTACCTACCTGTTGATTCACTAGACAAGGACAAACTGATTCAAGGTTCAGAAAACAATGACATCGGATATCTATATAGGAGATATGTTTAGCTTTACTTCCTTTGTTGGTAAACCAAGACAATGAAAACCCCTGAAGACATATTTGAGCAGTAGTTTGTAGAAGACCAATCAAGTTGGGACATGTCACAGAGTTTTATAGTGTTTTTTATTCTTCTTCATATATATCCCATGGCCCCCTTAAAAATAGGAAATGCGATTAGTTTTTATGAAGTATTTATTGTCAGACCCAGGCACCAAAACCTCTAAACCCATATATAATTGTATAGATGATATGTGAATGCAAGTTCCTATCAAAATATTGTATTACAAGATATTGTTGTCTTGGGGGTGCCAAGGAGGACATAATGTAGTGAGCCATCATGAATGGGGTATTTTCCATTTGTGATGACTTCAAGGTAAAAGCATGGCGCATTGTCCTCATGTCATGCACGTGACCTATACCCTTTAAAATATATACATTTCCATTTTGCTAGCAAATTGCATTTCAAGTGAATTCGTAAGAACAAAATATGCATACTTCTAGTTGCCTTACTTGGGTAGGCCCAGTCAAGTGCATTCCTACATGTACGCAACTCTCAAGGAAAAGTTAGAGATGACTAGAACTACTTGGAGATTTCAGCCATAGAGCATCCAGCCTTAAAAGTTTGGTTTTTTAAAAATGAATTTATTAAGGATGGAAAGAAATACAATACATAAGGAGATCTCCAATCCCCATGCATATCACATAAAGAAACCCTCCAAAAAACACATGAACCAAAGCCCACATAGAATCTACAAAAACAAGACTGTCCCAAAGACAATCAGCAGCTAAGCATCTCTGGCTGAAAATTCTTGCATTACAGTAACCTCACCATGCAAAATACTAATAATAATACAACAACAACAACAACTAAACCTTTTCCCACTAGGTGAAAATACTAATAATAATAAATAAATAAAAATCAATAAAGAAAATTAAAAAAGATGACTGATTGTTTCAGAACTTCTATAGTACATACACAAATATAAGGGAAAAAAGCCTTATGATGCCTACAACCTCCAGGCTTCACATTAGACTTCACTTTAAATATTTTAGATGTTAGCAACTCAGTTGTCTACTAAAAACTGTGATACACATTGTTTGATTTCTCTTTTATTTTATGTCAAATATTTGATACGTATAAATGTCAAGACTTGATCTTAACAACTTTCTTTTTTTTTCCTGCAAATCCGACATAAGGATTTGGAATAGAAGACAAAAAATACTTGACGTGCCAAAGTCTCTTCATTCAAGATACAGTTTAACCCAAAAATTTTTATTCAAGAATTCAAGTGAAAACTGAGAAGCTAAACTTACTGAAAATCATACCTCAAAAAATGCTCAAATTAAACATCCTCCAAATAATACAACAACAACTAAGCCTTTTCCCACTAAGTGGGGTCGGCTACATGGATCAAACGGCGTCATAGTGGCCTATCATGGATGAGATCAATAATAATACATCCTCCAAATAATAATGCATGAAAATTCTGAATCAAGTTCGCCAATGATTTCAAATCAATCTGGCAGCATTAAAATGCCTGAAAAAGTTGAATTATACTAACGCATTGCAAACATGGAAACTCATAATTGTAAACATTGCCGATAAGATTGCTATATTTATATCTGATTAGGTAGTTACTTATTATACATTTGAAATCAAGAATCATTCCCAGATGATGTTTCATTAATATCCACAAGATTAAATAGAGAACCAACATTTTAACATATATCTGGCAGATTGAGTTCAACTATCAAGTTAACTAAAATGAAATCTTATCAGAAGATCAATAAAATTTCAAAGAATAACAGAGACTATTAAATGACAAAAGTAGAACTAGCACGTACTCCACAGAATGGAATCGAAGCAGTACCAGCATGTGGACCAGCCAGAGATATGAAGTTCTTAACCTGTTACATTCAGAAAAAGTGTAACACGCCTACATTCAAATATTGGTATAAATAGCATAAAAACAACTGCTAAAAAAACATGTTGAAAGAAATAGAGTTCTCAAATGAAGAATAAAACAGAAAGATGCACTGTCAGGATTACTTTTTCCTTGTGAAGTAAAAGTGCAATATTATAGATAAAAAGATCAGTTCTTACAGGTGGTCCTCCATCACAAAACTCAACAACCCCTCGACCAATCATGTTGCCCTATGAAGCAAAAGATGCCAATATGCATTCAATATAAGAAAATAAACAAAGTTAAACACTGAAAAGCTAATATACACGTAATTAAGGCAGGTGAAGAAGCATACGCTTCTAGAATTATTAAGATTCGAAATACTTAACAATCCAAGTGACAGATTAATAGTACCAGTTGAGAAACCTTAAAGTGGGACTCCTAAGAATTAGGAGTTTACCATTAACTAGGAGTCATAGAGTTTATCATTATTTTGAGTCATAGTTATCTTTTATCATTATCTGTAGGAGTTTATCTTGTTCTTAATATCTATTTTCAAGTATTATAAATATTAGAGAGGAGGAGAGCTGCCACAAAGTGTGTGAGAATTCCACCTGTGTGCAAGTTTTCCCATTCACCATATTTGTGTTTCTATCATGAATTTTACATGGTATCAAGCCTTGTTTGAGAGAATAGTAGGCATTCCATAGCTTCCAGTTTTTGTGACCAGAGCTCCGATCACTTCACTGAGGGAGCTATGGCCCACCTTCCTCTGGAAACTGAACTATTTTTTGGTGACCAAGAAAATTTTTAGCTGTCACCCGATGACTATATTGGTAGTTCCCCGATGACCTTTCCGGCTATCCTCCATCCATTGATCTTCTAGCTACTTCTTCCGAATCCGGACTCTTTTTTTAGGCATCTTTTGGTGATTCTCCGGTCACTTTTAGCAAAACTCTAACAAGTGACAACTTTTCTGCCATTCCTCCATCAATTTTCTACCCTCTATGCATCAAACTAGCGGTATTATTTCTCCAGCTGCACATCATTCCAACCACTTTTTCTATTGTGCGTTATGCTAGCATGTTAATCATTTTGCCTGCTTTTAAGAAGTGCACTTTATATGCCTTTCGCAGTACCCTTAAACTGCTTTTAAGCAGTGCTCTTTACTTGCTTTAAGTAGTGCTTTTTTTGGCCTCCTTGGTAATGTTATAGACTGGCATGTGGTGACATTTTTGTGTTTTATCCAATTTCAACCTATGTTGTTGATCATCTCTTGGGTTGCCTTTTGTCCAAAAAGTCAATGTGATGCTCAAAATATTTTGTCATCAGAGGGAGTGTTGACTTGTTTCTAATATTAGCTGGTTTCTATTACTAAGTTATTTTATTTGAGTTTGTTATTTTTCTCTTCAATTGGGTGCAATTTGCAACAAGCTAAAGCCTGAACTATCTTCAGCTTAGAGGGAATGTTGAGAAACCCTATTAGAGTAGCAATCCTAAACGATTAGGAGTTTATCATTATCTAGGAATCTGATGGGAACCAAAGACTTTATTCCATAACCAGCAAGAAGAACAACTGAAAGGAAATAACAAGCAGAAAAATATAGTCTCCTAGTAATTCAAGAAGTTAGGCTTTCTCCCAGGCAGTAAAACAGCCAACCTCTCCCAAGCCTAATCCATATTTTTTCCCTGCCCCTCCTCTACCTTCCCCAAGCTACCAATACCTTAACCGAATCCAGCCTCACTCTCATCCACTTCACCCTCACGCCTCATTCTGTAACTAACTCCTCCACGTGTCCCTAAATGCAACCTACACCTCACTCCCCCACATCACCCAATAGCTGCCCTTTCCCAAGCTGCCATGTGCCCCTTGCAGCCCATAATCATAGGGGTTCCATAAGAGTCATAGGGTCTATCATTATATTGAGTCTTATTATTGTCTATCATTATCTTTAGGAGTTTATCTTGGACTTAATCTCTATTTTTCAAATTTTCTTATGTTCTAAGTAATTTTTGGCAGTAGATAGTCCTTTTCCATGCATTGCAGTACAACCCAGTGAGTCAATGTTAAGTATGAGTGCTCAACCCCTTGAATCATGGTATATGATTCTGTATTTGATCACAACAGTCTGAAACATTGCTGAGGTATTGGGTGAGGTGTGACAACATCATCTCAAAGCGCTATCCCTCTAGGACAAAAAGGATAATCATGGCTGAGCTCCTGTCCACTAAAAAAATCAATGATCAAATGTTGACCAGAAGAAGAAATTATCTTCTTTGGAAGAGAACCATCTGGTGGTCTATCTCTAGTATTGATAAGGGAGATCACCATACCAATGGACTAACCCCAGAATCTGATAAGGTAGCAAGAAAGAAATGGGAAGATGGAAGACAACAAAATCTTCTATTGATCCGGCCTTGGATGATGTTACCCAGCATTGCAATACAGTTAGAGAATTTTGAGGTAACCCAGAATTCATATATGGAAGCCAACCACATATGTCTTGTTCATGAGTTGTTACTGAACATTTATCTAACTGAATGGAACATTCGTACCCTGTTGGAGTACTATACTGAGGTGGAAAAAGCATTTGAGGAAATGCGGGCAATGCTCCCAACAGCTACCGACATTAAGATATAAATAGCTTTATGCACTCAAGTAATTTCATTTTTAAGAACTTCAAATATGTTCCTCCAAACAATTTTGAGCAGCATATGTTATCTGACTTTCTCCAACATCTGGTTCCTTATATTATTCTCAGACTAAATTAAATAGGCTATAGAAATGAAAAAAAGAAAAACAAGCAATACAGGATTACTGAAAAAAATTATTGTAAATTGAAAGGAAAAATGACTTCTATTCACTCCTTACTCACCTGAGAAAGTCCAACTATATTGTAACCCTGGCTAAGTTCACTCATCTTCTTCACCTATAGATGGAAACAAAAACTTACTTGGAGACTAATTATACTTGAATTACATGGAGAGAAAATAAACATCTATTACCAAACAACTTCACCACCTTCTCACAGGCAATAGCTGTCTGCAAGGATATGAAGTACAAAGGGTTACTGGACTATCAGATGCACAAAAATTGAAAAAGAGGAAGCACCTCATTCAATTGTCACCTGTTTGAATAGAGGCATAGTCCAAGAATCCCATGACCCATCTCCAATTTCTCTACAAATAGATGAAGAACTTATGAGTATCAAGAATTTATCGCATCTCCTTTCTAAAACATCTATTTTTCAGGTTATAAATTAACACATTTTGATCTATCTGCAACCTCCTCTATCTCAATTATTTCAGTTCAGCCATATTGGAAAAGAAAGTTTTGCATCACTTAATAAATAACTATGTGTAAAAATAGCCATCTATAACATTCACTCCAAATTTTAAATTCCTGCATCACTACCTCCGCGTTTGGCAGATCGTGATCAAGGAACTTGACCACTGAAATTGTAGTTTCAGATATGGATTTATGACCAAACAGGAAATGAAAATTGCTCCTTTGAGTATAATAATAATAAGAATAATAATAAATACTAACAAATTAGCATACATGCAGTATCCTTGAGAACCAGACCAGTTGCTTAAAAGCCTGGTGAAGTGTTGGACTCCTCGATTCCTGCATTTATCTCCAATGCCTGACACAAGTACAAAGAGTCAGAATTTTACAACTGAGTCTCCACGAAGAATGTGCAGACAGACTTGCTCTTGCTCATACATGCCTATACATCTACAAAGGAAGGATCCTCTTGCATCCATCTTGGACCTTTAGGCTATGCTTGGTTAGAGTGCAAATGGGCAGGTAAGAATTTAGAAGATAGAAAATGGAAATGCATTTGAACAACAAAGTCTAGATAAAAACATTTCCTTTGCCTATTTTTATACCAAGCATAACCTTAGCCTATATTACACCTAGTATGGAATGTGACCAAAAAAAAAATAGTATGGAGTTAAATCTTTCTCTCTCTATATATTCATATGAAAATCTCTTCCTTTCACTAAACCATAATGCATGGACACACCTATCTTGGGGCGTGTCGGACATGTGTCTAAATGAAAACTTTTCTTCCGTCCTCTCGGACTAGTGTTCAACACGATTTGGACACAACTAATCCCATAAAAAGAAAAAATGACCAAAACAAATATAGAATGAGAGATTAGAAACAGAATCTTGATGAGACAAGAAAAGTTCTTGCTTAATTTTTTTGTTGTACATATATAATATAGTTTAACATCTTTTTATTTAGTATTGGTACTTAGAATAAAAGATACAACAACAACAACTTAACTTTTTTCCACTAGGTGGGGTCGATTACATGGATCAAACGGTGCCACAGTGGCCTATTATAAATAAGACCAATAGATAAGTTATTAAATATTAAATCATTCTTAATAGTTTCACCTATTGTTTTTTTTTTCTCCCTCTACCTCTAACTATCAGACTATTTTCCATATGATCTACTCTTCTCACTAGGACTTCTACAGGTCTTCTCCACACATAACCAAACCACCTTAAGCGAGATTCCACCATTTTTTCCACAATAGGTGATATCCCAACTTTCTCTCTAATACACTCATTTCTAATCATATCTCTTCTGGTGTGTCCACACATCCAGCGCAACATTCTCATCTCTACAACATTGAGTTTATTTTCATGTTGTCTTTTGACCACCTAACATTCAATAACATACAATATAGCAGGTCTTATAGTCGTACGGTAGAATTTTCCTTTAACTTTGAACGACACTTCTTTATCACAAATGACACTCGAAACTTTTCTCCATTTCATCCATCCTGCTTGAATACTATGGTTTACGTCCTCCTTTACTTCGCCGTCATTTTGTATAATAGATCCAAGGTATTTGAAAACTTAGAATAAAAGATAACGTCGGTTTTATTTTTCTTTGGGAGTAGATCATTAAATATAAAGTTTAAACAATTGTATATATGATGTGTTGTGTTCTAGTTTATATTTTTTAAAGTTAGACATGTGAAAGCGTCGGTGTTCGTACTTCATAGACTAAACCTCTCTTTTCTAGTTAGAAAGATATATAATCCTCCCCTGGTCTACCCTCCATTCTATTTTGAAGAAAACCCACCTTACCATCTAAAATCATTTCAATTAGCTTAGGTGTGATATTTATGCAAAATACACCCAAGTCTCTGATCTAGTCAAGGCAAAAACTTCTGTTGGAAAAAAGAATTTGTAGCATACCATCACCACCTTATGACAACAGTTGGCTTTTAGGGGATCATAAGTCAAACTTATCATATATGGGCAGGGTATTAGGTGCTTGACAGACCAACACATGCTGATTTAGCACAGCAAAACCCTCCAGCTCAACCAAAGTATGCTTTGAAACTGCGTTATAAGGCTGCCCAAAGTACAAGTTATTTTGCTGAGAGATTTGTTCATAAAAGAAACAATTGATTAGTAATAGAAAGATTTCCACCTGAGGGATGAGAAAAATCTTCATTAGACAATAAAAAATTAGTATCGCAATAGTATAACTATTGAAATTATTACTGTCACTAGATAATGTGATACAAAATGGGGACTGTAGAACAAAGGGTGACAAAATCCCAGCCAGTGAAGCAGAGGGAAGAAAGAAGTTTCACAATGAGAAAGAGAAAAGTCAAGTCAACCCAAGAACTCCATGGCCCATGTTACCATAAACATGAAGACATGGATATTAATCCTCTTTCATTATCAAAACTAATGAGAGGAAGACAAGGACAAAAGGCTTTCAAAGGAACCCTGTGCACCAATTACCATCCATAACCAACATGAAAAGTCCAATGTCCACTTTACAAAGAAAGCATGGAAAAGATTTCCATCACAAACAAATAGCTTCCAACAGCCTAAACCTTGAAAATGCCAACTGCATCAGTAGTCCAAGTCATGGCCACTACTTGCAGTTAGCAAGATTTGGGTAGTTAGCAATAGGTCAAGAATTATGTACACAGTTAAATATGTCTAAGAAAGATGCAGTCGAATATCGCAAATTCAAAGATGCTAATCAATAATTTTCTTTTTGTGGTTATTGTTAGAATTAATGTAAAAAGATTATGTGATTAGAGAGTATCAATAATATCCCTTGATGTAAGGGATTATAATAACTATTATGTTTCTTGTTTTCTAGAGTTTCCTATTTTAGCTAATTGTGATATTTCTTGATTTAGTGAATTGTAATTATGGTGTAATTAATGTCTTGTCTATTTTTTTTCAATATATATCAGAGACTGATGTAGATCTAATTCATAGACTATATTCTTACTATTATGTCTTTCTCCTATTTTTCTCTGACTTCACATGGTACCAGAGTTCTGAGAAAAACACAAAGTAGTAGTCTTTAAACTGTTCCTCTATCCAGCTTCCTATTTTTTTATTTATTGAAAAAAAAAGGAAAAGTTTCCAACAGAGCTTCACACTAGAGGCTCTAGCTTCTACAAAGAGTGATTTTGCTGGGCATCTGAGTTGAGTCCTATTCAGAACCCAAAAATCGGCCAATCACCACTGTCGGAGCCTCTTCGGCCACCATCGACGACGCCGTTGGTGTCCAACCAGCCCAAACAGTGCCGATACCCTCTTCTGTTTACGGTTCCTTGGCTCGTGTTTGCCCAGACAGCACCGAGCACTCATCTAGCTTTCGTCTTTTGGCTCAGGATGCACAAACAGCAGCGTTTTTCATCCCTATGACTTATCCAGGCACTACTTTCCACTTCTTTGGATCTATTTGTGGTACCCAAATTCTGGTTCTCTTTCTGCCTACTCGTGGTGTTTGATTCATTCTGATTCTGACTGCATTATTTGTCTAGACATGATAGTTGCTTCCTTCATGATTCCCACCACCCAAAAATCGGATATTTTCTCTCCTATCTCTGGATCTCCTGTTATTACTACCGAAAAATTAACTAGGTCTAATTATTTTGTATGGGCTGCATCTGTTGAGCTTTGGTTTCTTGGTCAGGGTCACGAAGACCATTTAATAAAAGAATTAAAAGATATTTCTGAAGTAGATAGACCTGTTTGAAAAAAATTAGACCACCAGTTATGTAGTTTGTTATGGCAATCTGTTGATTCTAAACTTTTATCTCTCCTCTATGCTTATAAAACATGCCATGCTTTTTAGAGAAAGGTTAAGTCTCTCTACACTAATGATATTCAGCATTATCATTCGCTTATAGAGAAGATGATGAGTTTGAAACAGCTTGACACAGATATGAATACTTATCTGGGTATGGTTCAGTCTGTCAAAGAAGAATTTAATGAGTTATTCAGCTGATCTTAGTGAACAAGAGAAACAACAGGATAAGTTTTTTATGGTTCTTACTCTTGCCGGATTAAAACCCAAACTGGAATCGGTTTGCGAGCAAATCCTCTCTAGTCCTGACGTTTCATCTTTAGACAATGTATATACTCGCTTACTGCGTGTCTCAGGGCCAGCTCCTCCCAAGACAGAGAGTATACTTTTTGAGCCCTCAGCTCTTGCTTCCCAAATTATCAATCCTAGCAGAACCCATAATATTGGCCGAAGTGGCAAACGTACTCGAGGGCAACGCCCTCAATGCACTTATTACCATAAAATTGATCGTACTCGTGAAAGATGTTATTCTCTGCATGGTTGTCCTCAGAAAGCTGTTCATATTGTTCAGACAGACAATCTTAATATTGTTCCACCATCTACAGTTGTTTTGATGTCAGGGACTGATTATCAAGAATTTTTAAATATCAAGCCACTAAAAATGCTGGTGCCGTTGCTTCTGTTGTTCATACTGATAATCCTATTGCTTGTCTAACACAGTCTTCTTCCTCAAGGGCTTGGATCTTAGACTCAGGTGCTTCCGATCATATATCTGGTAACCCTGATCTTTTCTCCAATTTGAATATTTCATCTTCTTCTTCTCTTCCTATTGTTATTCTTACTGATGATTCTAAAGCTATTACCAAAGATATTGGTCAAACACGACCACTTCCCTTTCAATCTTATCTCTGTTAGTAAACTTATTCAAACTTTGAATTGCTCTTTAAGTTTTTCGAATTCTTCTGTGCTTATACAGGATTGGAGCACTAGTCAGACGATTGGAACCGGGTGTGAATCACATGGGTTATATTATCTTTCTATGCCTACATCTCCAGCGGTCTGCACCACTTCTCCCTCTCCATCTATGCTTTATCACCGTTTGGGACACCCCAGCCTTTATAAATTGCAACAGATGGTGCCTAGTCTTTCTTTTTTAGAGCTTTTAGAGTGTGAATCATGTCAATTGAGTAAACATACATGTATCTTTTTTTCTAAGTAGAGTCAAAATAAAGCTGAGTCTCCTTTTGCCTTAGTTCATACTGATGTTTAGGGACCCAGTCGTCATCGTTCTATTTTAGATTTTAAGTATTTTGTGACTTTTATTGATTATTCTCGATGTACTTGATTATTTTTAATGAATGATCGATTTGAACTGTTTTCTATTTTAAAAAATTTTTGTACTGAGATTCATACTCAATTTAATACATCTGTTAAAATTTTGCGAAGTGATAATACACGTGAATATTTTTTTATCTCTTTTTAAAATTTTATGACTGTACAGGGTATGCTTCATCAATTTTTTTGTGCTTACACACCACAACAAAATGGTATAGCTAAACGCAAAATTTGCCATTTAATTGAGACAGCTCGCACTATGTTGCTTCATCACCATGTTCCTCCCTCTTTTTAGAGTGATACAATTCTTACTACCTGTTATCTAATCAACCGTATGCCTTCCTGAAGTGAGCACGGCTAACAAATGAAAATGGAATGCAGATTTACTGGAAGTCTCAAGTAGACCTGTCAAAGAGATACATGCATTACTACAAAAGAATAGCCCAAAACTGGTCCATGTTATTAAAACCCACTTAAATATGGGTCAAGACCAGTCAATCTGAATATGGACCTAAAGTGCAAGAAGATTGAAAGCTAAAAACTGAATATAGGCCCAAAATAATGGATTTATTTAATGGTCCAATTTAAACTACGTTTTTTTTTTTATTTACTTATAGTATTTTGTTTATTTGACTAAAAAAGTTTCCTATTTGATAGTTTCTAGAAGAGTTTCCTATTTGTATTTTTCCTTGCCCTATAGGAGTTTCCTATTTGATAGTTTTTAGATCAGTTTCCTATTTTTAATTTTCTTAGGAGTTTCCTATATAGTTTTCCTTGTTAATTTAGGTTATTGGCCTATAAATAGGCATGTATACTCATGAACAATATAGATTATCATTTATATTATTGAGAGTGTTTTCTCTTTGATTCTTTAAAGAACTTTTCTAAATTTATCAAGATTTATCTTGTGGCGTTCAAGTAAAACTTATCACTCACAATCTTCTTCCTCTTTCTTGAGTGTGGTGTCTGCAATATTTCTTATACCTTTGGTTCTTATCTCTTTATAGATAACGAATCAAGGTTATTTTTTTCTTTAATTTATTTTGTTATAAATCTTATTAGAACGCGATCCTTCCAATTGGATCCCATATTGATTCCAGGTCTCACTACTCTCGGTGAAGTTCATATTAGGAGTTCACATCATTTGGTATCATAGCCTAAGTTCTAAATCAGGTTTGATCTATCCTATTTGTTTTCTTATTATTATTCCATCTTACTATCTTGTATCTTTCTTTCTTTTTCTGTGTTCTTCGTTTTTCTTATCTTCTAATTTTTGTTTTATTTCTAGTGTTCTTAGTTCAAGTGAATATTTAAAAAAAATCGAAAAAATAAAATAAAAAAAATCGGAATTGAAAAAAAAAAGCAGTGCAGAATTCTGAGAAAAAAAGGAAATTTGAAAAAAAAAAAAAAGAACCAATTGTTGTTGAAATTCAAGTTTTCACCTAGATTTTGCATTCTGATCTTAAAAAGAAAACAAAGTGATCTAGTAATTCTAATTGCATCAATTTTTTTTTCTTGTTTTGATATTTGGTTTTCTTATTTTGGTTATTTTTGCTGTCTCAATTGTTTCCTTTTCTCTAATCATTGATTTCTTTCTATTCTAGTTGCTTCGTGGTGTGATTTTTCTTATTCAACTTCTTATCTTGTCTTTAATTTCGTTTTTTTTTCCTAAAATTCTATTACTTTTGTTTCTTAAAATTCTGTTCTTTGTACTCTATTAGTTGAGTTTCAATTATTGCAAGAAAATTTTTGTGTGAGTTTGTTTGAGTTCAATAAAGAACTGAAAAAGGGGACTAAGAGAAGAAAAAAGTAAGAGTGTGAGCTTATAAGAGGGAAAAAGCCAAAATTTGAGTAAACACGAGTGTGAGTGCCATTAATCTTGAGAGAAACACGTGAGTTAGTGTTGTAAGAATTTGTTTACTCTAACATTATTTTGCAGGAAAATCATGTAACACAACAAAGACAAAAATACTTTCGCAGGTGTGTCGGGAATGGTGGAATCAAAGTTGATGATGGAAACTTTAGTGAGTGAGATGAGGCGAGTTTTGAAAGAGGAGATAGAACAAGTTCATGAATATTTAGATTGGGTAGAGAATTCACAAAATACTCCTAATATGCATAAGAGAGAGATAGTTCAATCGAGGAAAGTGAGTTTTGAAGGTAGAGAGTGTTATAGAGATGATTTTGATGAAACTAACAATGATTTGAGTAGAAGATATGGTGGGAGGTTTAGAAAAGTTAAGAATTGGGAAAATAATAACTTGGGTAATTTTAAGATGAAGGTTCCGTCGTTTCAAGGCAAAAATGACCCCGAAGCTTATCTAAATTGGGAGAGAAGGATGGAGTTGTTGTTTGGTTGTCACAACTATTCTGAGTTGAAAATGGTAAAGTTGGCTATCATGGGATTTACTAACTATGCTATCATTTGGTGGGATCAATTGATTTTAAGCAGTAGACGAAATGGAGAAAGGTCTATTGAGACTTGGGAGGATATGAAAACAGTTATGAGAAAGTAATTTATTCCAAGTCACTACCATAAAGACTTATTTAAGAAGTTGCAAAGCCTTACTCAAGGTTTTAAAAGTGTTAGAGACTACTATGATGATCAAGTGAGGTTACAAAAGAAAGAGAGTAAAGAAAAGAAAATGAGTGAAAGAATTAAAAGAGAAAAAGAGAGAAATGTTGAGAAAATTATGAGAGAAAGAGAAATAGAGGACAGAAAAAGTATGATAGAAAAAGAGAGAGGCTGAGAAAATTAAGAGAGAAAAAGAGAGAGGGGTTGAGAAAATTATGAGAGAAAAAGAGATAGAGGACGAGAGAATTAAGAGAGAAAAAGAGAGACAGGTTGAGAAAATTATGAAAGAAAAAGAGATAGAGGCCGAGAAAATTAAAAGAGAAAATGAGAGAGAAGCTGAGAAAATTGATAGAGAAATTAAAAGAATCAATTGGAACATTGAAAGAAAAATCGAGAGAAAACAAATGAATTTTTATGCAAGAGAAAGTGTGACAAGAAAATGTTTTATTTTCAATTTTGCCAATAGTTGTATTAATGAGCTTAACTCTTATTTACCCAATATTGAAATTTCTCTTTTGCAGGATAATGTTCTTAATGCATATGAAAAAGTGGCATTTGATAAGTTCTTTGGGCATAATAAATTTCTGTTTAGAGAAAATAAATTGTGTATGCCTAAATATTCATTGCAGAATTTGCTTGTTAGGGTAGCTCATGGAAGTGGTTTAATGTGGCATTTTGGTATATCTAAGACTTTAGATGCTCTGCATATGAAACATGATGCAAAACGAATATGTGAACAGTTTTTAACTTGTAGACAAGCTAAGTTTAAAATGAAGTCTAATGGATTATATACTTCTTTGCATCTACCTAGTGAACTTTGTATTAACTTATTTACAGATTTTGTGTTGAGTTTACTTAGGTCAAAATGGGGTAGAGATTCTATATATACGGTTGTTGACAAATTTTCTAAAATGACACATATCATACCATGTCATAAAACCGATGATGTATCACATATTGGTAAATTGTTTTTCAAGAAAATTGTGAGATTGCATGGCATGCCTAGGAGTATTGAGTCTAATTTGTTTTTGAAACATATCAAGTTTGTATATAATAAGAGTGTGCATTTTGCAACTAAGTTTTCACATTTCGAAATTGTGCATAGTTTTGATCCATTAACTCCTTTGGATTTAATTCCTTTATCGATGGATGATTGTGTTAACTTAGATGAAAAGAAGAAATTTGATTTTGTTAAGCAGATCTATAAGAAGGCAAGGCAAGACATTGAGAGAAAAATTGAACAATATGTCAATAAACCTAAAAAGGGACACAAAAGAATTATATTTGATCCTGGAGATTGGGTTTGGGTGCATATGAGGAAGGAAATGATTCTACCCCAAAGGCATTTGAAATTACTTCGACGAGGATATGATTTATTTCAAGTGATTGAAAGAATCAATATCAATGCCTACAAGCTAGATCTTCCAAGTAATGATAATGTTAGTGTGTGTTTCAAAGTTATCGATTTAACTCATTTTTATGTAGGAGTTGAGCATGGCTAGCAAATAGAAATGGAATACAGATTTGCTAGAAGTCTCAAGTGGACCTGTCAAGGAGATACATGCATTGCTACAAAAGAATAGCCCAAAATTGGTCCATGTCATTAAAACCCACTTAAATATGGGTCAAGACCAGCCAATCTGAATATGGACCTAAAGTGCAAAAAGATTGAAAGCTAAAAACTGAATGTAGGCCCAAAATAATGGATTTATTTAATGGCCCAATTTAAGCTACATTTTTTTCTGATTTTATTTACTTTTAGTATTTTGTTTATTTGACTAAAAAAGTTTCCTATTTGATAGTTTTTAAAAGAATTTCCTATTTGTATTTTTCCTTACTCTATAGGAGTTTCCTATTTGATAGTTTCTAGAACAGTTTCCTATTTTTAATTTTTTTTGTCCTATAGGAGTTTCCTATATAGTTTTCCTTATTAGTTTAGGTTATTGGTCTATAAATAGGCATGTATGCTCATGAACAATATAGATTATCATTTATATTATTGAGAATGTTTTCTCTTTGATTCTTTAAAGAACTTTTCTGAACTTATCAAGATTTATCTTGTGGCATTCAAGTAAAACTTATCACTCACAATCTTCTTCCTCTTTCTTGAGTGTGGCATCTGCAATATTTCTTCTACTTTTGGTTCTTATCTCTTTATAGATAACGGATCAAGGTTATTTTTTTCTTTAATTTATTTTGTTATAAATCTAATTAGAACACGATCCTTCCAATCGGATCCCATATTGATTCCGGGTCTCACTACTCTTGGTGAGGTTCATATTAGGAGTTCACATCACTTCCTCTGTGCTTAAAGGTCAGGTTCCTCATTCTCTCATATTCCCAAATCAACCATTGTATCATCTCTCTCCTCATGTGTTTGGTTGTATTTATTTCGTTCACAATCATATCTCAGGTCGTGATAAACTTTCCATTAAGGCTTTTAAATGTATCTTCTCGGGCTATTCTAAATTACAAAAAGAGTACAAGTGTTATTCTACCTTAACTCGTCAGTTCTTTGTATCTGCAAATTTTATATTTTTTGAACAATCTTCTTATTACTCACCATCTCATTCTATTGATTAGTCCATTGTTACTAATGCTCTTCATCTTTCTTGTCTCGATTCTTCTATTATTCTTTTGCCAGACACTTCAACTTCGCCTTCACAGACTATCCTACCCTTTCAGGTTTATCGTCGCCGTGTGCCTACCTCCACTCTTACAGACCCTGTGGATGTTCCTACTAATTCTCCCCAGTTCCAACTTCAGAACCTGTTTCGAACCTGTCTCCTACTGATGTTTTCCTATTACTGTTCGAAAAGGTATTCGCTCCTCTCGTAATCCTCATCCTGCATACAATTTTGTGAGTTATCATCGATTATCCTCTCCCTATTCTGTCTTTGTGTCGTCTTTATCTTCTGTTTTTATTCCTCAGACCACACAGAAAACTCTTTTTCACCCTAGATGGAGACAAACAATGGTTCATAAAATGACTACATTGCAGTCCTATGGCACTTGGGAATTGGTACATCTGCCTCCTGACAAATCTATTGTTAGTTGTCGATGAATTTATACTATTAAGATTGGGTCTGATGGTACTAGTGATTGCCTTAAGGCTCATTTGGTTGCCAAAGGCTATACACAAATTTTTGGGTTGGATTACGGTGATACTTTCTCTCCGATTGCCAAAATGGTTTCTATTCGGCTTATGCTCTCTATTGCCGCAATGCGCCATTGGCCTCTTTATCAGTTGGATATTAAGAATGCCTTCTTTTATGGTGATCTTGAGGAGGAGGTGTATATGGAGCAACCACCTGATTTTGTTGCTCAGGGGGAGTCTGAATTAGTATGTAAACTGCGACGATCTATATATGGTTTGAAACAATCTCCCCAAGTTTAGTTAGTTTAATAGCGTTGTCCAACAATTTAGGATGACCCGTAGTGAGATAGATCACTCAGTATTTTATGTACACCGGCCCTCTAGCCGATGCATTTATCTAATAGTTTATGTGGATGACATCATTATCATAGAGAATGATCAAGAAGGGATTTCGCAGCTCAAACAATATCTTCTCAAGAATTTTTAAACTAAAAATCTAGGAAAGTTGAAATATTTTTTAGGAATAGAGGTGGCACAATCTAATACTGGTATTGTTACCTGTCAAAGAAAATATGTCTTAAATCTTCTTAAAGAAACAGGCATGTTGGACTGTAAACTAGTTGAAAGTCCAATAAATCCAAATGCTAAACTTTCAATTTTATGCACACGTTGTCACGAAGTCTTTTAATAGTAAATTTCTTTTGGTCACTTCCTTTTCTCCCTATTCTCTCGACAAAAACAACCAACACAAAGCATTTTATGACAAACTAAAGCTCTATGCCACTGTCTATTAAAGAGCCACCTCAGATGGTTGGGGAATTCCAATCTAATGTCTGCTGAAAGGAATTTTAGTCTCAAACTGGTTGCAGTGTTTCTGGGGCCTTATTTTATTTGAAAAAATTTCAAGACAAAACAAAAGGCTGGCAAAATACAAACGTAAAGGAGATGAAAAATTCTTCTAAAGGAGGTATGCGACCAAAGCCTTATAAATAAAATAAGTGCACACCATTAACTAGCACTATGGTAAGTGAAAAGAATCAAACTGACCTACACCTTTTTGTCCTTTGGTTTGCCATTTAAAGAGACATCTATAGTTGAGATTTTGAAATCTCACCCTGTAACATTTTTCTGAAGGGAGGGGATATAGATCCTAAGTTCATTAACAAAATATAGGCAAATTTATCTGCTGAAAATCAGGGAGAAGATTGAAAAAATATGCTTATGTATATGCTTAATCTCTGTTCAATTTCAAGAAATAAAAATAACTCATCAACAACAAAGTCATTCATGTACATTTCAATCTAGTTCCTGTATCCAGTTCTTTCCCAACAGCTTTGCCAACACATGTATGCAACATGAGAGATTAATTTTAAATTTTTCTTGTATCAAGAAACATTTCTTATCCAAATATATGGAGCGAGAGGATAAGAATTACAAGAATGATAAATTTTATTCTTCCCAACTGACTGATAAATAATGATAGAAAGGCTAAGCAAAAGTCCTAGTCATTAGTAAAATGGGCAAGCACCAAGTGTACAGTCAAACTAACTACAGAACAATTTAAAGGGTAAGAATATTATGCACTATCCCTTTTGCAGGGAAAACAAAAATTTCCCAGACCCATTATGGATTTCATCATAAACAACCAAATAGCGGACTATGATATTCGACAAAATAAGAACTCAAGCATCATAAAGGCCATTAAATCAAATTGATGAAAAGGAGGTGACAAAGTAAAAGTTTGGGAAAGAAAAGAATTACCATGCAAAACTACGAAAGGAACGGATCGTGCCACCGTGATGAGTGCAAGCATGCAGAGCACAAAGATGGGAGGTACTTGTGGATTACCCATTACGGGTAAAGGGGTTAGCTATAGTTGGCACAGCTACGAGATTCTATTTTGGGACGGGAATTTTGGGTAGATTTCAGGCAGCGAGGCATAACTCAAAAAAAGAGGTCTTACAGACCCCAACGCGCCAACTACCATTCCCGACTTGGACCGTTCCCGTCCTCGTGCGTCGCACGAGGGGATGATTTTAGCCGTTTCAATGAAAATTATTTTTTTAAGTATTTTTTTTTAGTAAAAAAAATATATTCTTAAAAAATGAGTTAATCTTTTACTATTTTTTAGGGCATATAACCTTTCGTTAATTTGATAATTTAAAATAAAAATTGTAAGCCCCAACGCTGATAAAAAAAAATACATTTTTCCTTGTAAGATAAATTAAAAAAATCATTATTCAAAATTTAAAATTAAAAGTAACTTTTATAAAAATTATTAGTAATATTATTGCGAATCTCTTTTATCTTAATAGATATCTCTAAATTTTTATTTTTTGTATTACTATCAATAATATTTAGAAGTTCATCATAGAATATATAATTTAGATATTGTTTGAACATAATAAAAATAGTATCATCTTGTGAGTACGATAATATTGAAATTTGAATAAAATAATAAGGATAAAAAAAGAATAAAATTATAAAAACTATCAGTTAAAAGCTATACTCTACTTGAAGTAACGTATAATAAAAAGTTATAAGCTACTCAAATAAGCTTGCTTACCAAACACCTCTAATTTGGTCAAACAAACTTATAAACTAGTCAAATACGCTATAAGCTAACTTATTTGACTTGCCAAACATACTCATAATAAAGAGAGCTTTTTGTTTTTCTAGAAATTAATTTTAGTAAATGTAATAACTCTATTTTTATTTTACATATATATATATATATATATATATATATTTGTAAAATTTTATGAAATCATTATCTCTTTATTCTAACTATTTAACTCATAATCATATTTAATTAAATTAACCAAACATAATTAAAATTTATGATATACCATTAACTCTGATACAATTCTAAATTCACATACACATCATTAATTAAAAATGTCCCTAAATATATATATTTAGTCTTCTGAATATGATATAAAAATATAGTGAAAATTAAATCTCAATAGATTCATAATTATCATCAATATAGCTCAGCATGTTATGTTCATTAATATAAGTTATAGCAAATGTCTTAGGTCACATGAAACTATACATATGAAAATCGTCTAATAATGACATGTATGGCATGAATAATTATTTTCATAATATCATATGATGGCTATCAACTTATTTTCATATCAAGCTACTCTAATTAGGGTGAGTACTTTCTACTCTTCGGTCATGGCACACTTTCTCTTTCTTTCCTCATTATCATAGTCATAGTTGTGAGTAAGGCATTCCCTACTGGTGCATCACACAAACTGTCATATGACCGTGTTTGTCACTTTTTTTTTCTTTTCTTTCCACATTAATAGTCAAAAATATGGTTTTAATAACAAGTATGTTCATTATACTCACATACCATAATTTATCGTCAAAACATAATCATTACCAAAAATCATTGGTAAGATTTTTGGTAAAATACAATCATGTCATGACCATAATCATCTTCGAATATCACTTTATAAAATATTTTTATGTCAAAATTACACACTTAAGATGATAAAGAAGTTCGTGCAATGACAATGGTTAGGACATACACTAATCATTTATTATTTTTACTTATAAGATTTTTCTTCTTTCTTAAATATTATTTTTATCTTTTCATTTTTTTTATGTTTGACCTCTAATCACTTTCCTCCTATTTATATAATTTCTAACACACGTTCTCATAAACTTTATAGGGTATTTTTTCTCCAATTTAGTTTCTATTATTACCCTATAGTTAATGAGATTCATTTAGGGTAAAAAAATATTGAAAATAAGTTTTATCAGCTTCCAATACGGCCTGACTGTGTTCTATAACACAGTCATGCTCTAACATTTAAAAAGCCCTTACCCACACCGAACATGGTCATACTTTGTGTTGTGTGTTGTCTCCTGATGCAGGTTTTCATCCAAACTGACATTCTCTCATTAATCAAAGCATAACTCTCTCACTTGAACTTTGATTGAGGTGATCTATGTGTCCATTTAAATTTAAAACAATCTTCTAAAATTATTATGTTGAACATATTAGTAAAACCGTAAGAAATTTTGGTGTTATTACTTCCTCAAATTCAATATTATTTCTTCGCTAGTAGGTTCTAACCTCTACTTACCAATCTGATCATATCTCCTTTCTATGAATTCTAAATTGAGTGATTCTAGTGGCTAAACATCCGTGAGAGATATATCTATATTTATTATGTTAGCAATTTTCTTTAATTCTTTACAGATTTTGTCTAAAAATTCAAACACAGAAGCTTCCCTAGTTACTCTGAAAACCAGTTTTCAAACTAAACCCTTCCTAAAGTTCTAGTTCATCATTTTATTACGTCCTTTTTCATTTTCTTCTTACTTTATATCTAACCATAAGATTACTCATTTTGACATTTTAATTAGATTCTTTACACTTAATTTAACTTATTACATTATCTACTTCTCAAGAAAACAAAAATCAAATCATGTATTATTAAGGATGTTTTCTAACAAAAATTTCTTATGGTCTTCTTCTAATTGTTTAAGGTCATACTTATTTTATCAATTTAATCATATTCCGTCAATTTTTTACCTCATTTAAATATACATAACAGTAGTATAAAAGTCCTAAAATTTTTCCACCCATAGCCATATCTATGCAGAACTTTCCACACCAACCAAAATATTCAAAATATTCATCACATGTAAGATCAACACGTAACATGATATAGCAACATCCATGGCCAATCATCAAAGTAGCAAATGTAACATCCCTGATTTTTTTCTTATGTTACTAATTGAAAATTGTTTTCAGAGAGGAGAAAGCATTTTGAATCTCAAAGGAGGATTAAATTATTTTACAATTTTACTCAAGTCAAACAAGATCTTAGGATGGTTAAAATGACATTTATGTAATTTCATTGAAATATCATTTATGTAAATTCCTTGAGATGGCATTTATGTAAATTCCTTGAGATGACAGTTTTGTAAATACTCTAGGATGACAGTTTTGTAAATACTCTAAGATGGTTTTTTTGTAAATAATAGAAAATGGAAAAATTGTAAATATGGGGTGGTAGGTAGGAAAAAATATTGATAATTATGAGGGAGAGGAGGGAGTGTCAGTAAAGAGTGTCGGTAAGGAAGAGAAAAAAAAAAGAGGACAAGAAAGAGGAAGAAGAAGAAGAAGAAAGAGGAAAGAAAATCAAGGTAAATTTTTTGTCATCTCTCTAATTTCATCATTTTTACTTTAGGAATATCCTAATTCATGGTATGAATGTATAATTTTTGTGTGGTAGGAATCAAGCACGCAAGTTTAAAGATTTGTTTGAGGTAGATTTAACATCTACTCATGAATTTTATACAAAATTATATATATACTTTTATATTTGTTTATATGTGATTTTGGATAACATGTGGTCTGGATATTTATATGGAATTCTGTTTTGGTTGTTTGGACATGCATATGGGTGCATAGGATTACATAAAAGAAAAACAAAGGAGAAGTTAAACTAAGCTGAATTTCAAAATAATTTGGGGAGCCTCTATTTTTGGCATTTGGAAATATTCAGTATGGATTTTAAAGAAATGGTCAACATATGAATTGTAGATATATGTCTCATGGATCTATAGGCTCTGAAATCACTTAATTTGAAGTCCATACGAGGGAGATATGGTTGATTAATTGAGTAAATGTCAGAATCTAGGATAGTAAAAATAAGTCTTTTGTTTTTAATTTTTTTTGGAATAATCCGTAAGGAATCAGAAGAAATGATAAACATGAAAATTGTAGATAATTATCTTATACTTTTATAGGATTTTACATCACCTCAATTGAAGTCCATATGAGGGAGATATAGCTAATTAATTGAGCAGAAGTCAGAATCAGTCTAAAATCCAGAATAGTAAAATAAGCATTTTTGGTTTTTATTTTCTGGGAATAATCTATAAGAAATATAAAGAAATAATAAACATGAAAGTTGTAGATAAGTTTCTTAACTTTTTATAGGATTTAAAATCATCTCAATCGAACTTTGTATGAGAGAGATATGGTTAAATAAATGAGAAAAGATCACAGAACACGGTCAGGTTATGTTCTGAGTTGCTTCAGCATGGGTAGGCCGTGTTCAGAGCTATTTTTGGAGCATGTTTGAAGTGTTTTTCAACCATAGTCGTGTCTTGAACATAGTTAGGCCATGTTGGGTACTGGATTATCATATTTTTCACTATTTTTTACCTAAAAATAATCTTGTTTGTTGAAATATTTTTAGGAAACATATATAAAAAAAACGTTTAAAATGATGATTTTGGTATCACAAATTACTCTTTTTCTTTATTTGATTTCAAATAAATCATATTGGATATTGGTATGTGATGATTGATTATTAATCATTGGGTATAAAAATAATGCATCATATTATGAGTGTGATTGAATGGCAAGTATAAAACTCATGGCGAGTTACTTGATAATTATATATATATACATACATGTATATATATATATATATATATATATATATATATATATATATATATATATATATATATATATATATATATACATTTATATATATTGATGAATATCGATGGGTTGTATGACTTGATATAGTACCAAATAAGGAACGCCTTATTAGCCTGAGTGAATCAAGGGAGGGCCACTCCAACCGGGTGCTAAAAGTAATGTGAGGAAGCAGTTGGGTGATGAATTCATATTTCCTGATCACTTATTGTAACTGTAGTCAATCGGTCACTATGCGTATAGCAAATGAGTGAATTGAGTATATTGAGAGCTGTGATATGTTTGAACATTTAAAAAAAGAGAGTAGATTTTCAGTGCATATATAGTATGTTAATTATGCATCAACCGAAGTGATAATTGTAACAACCTCTTTTTTATTTATTTATTATACAATATACAGTTCACATACACGTCATTAATCAAAATGTACGTACAACAAAAATCAAACACATAAATAACTACATCTTATTTATTCTGATTGACCAATTCTGGAGATATAGGTGCAGGTGGTTGCACCTTCACCGGGATCTGAACCAACTCAACCACAAACATATTTTTTGATTTTGGGATCTGCTCAACATAAAGTAACTCGATCCAACGTACACTAAAAGGCAGAGCCATAAAAAAATCTGCATAACTAATTTTTTGAACATGACATGGAAATATAGTGAGAATTAAATCCCAGTAAGTTCAGCAATAAATCATCATCAATATAGCTCATCACGTCATGTTCAGCTGTATAAACTACAATAAATATCTTTGGTCACATGAATGCACTATATCTATGCACATGAGAATCGTACATTAATGACATGTATGATAGGATTAATTATTTTCAGAATATCATATGATGACTATCAATTTATTCTCATATCCAGTTACCCCAGTCAGGGTGAGTATTTTCTATTCTCCGGTACGAGCTTTTCTCGCTCCGTCCGACATGGTACACTTTCTCTTTCTTTTCTCATTAACATATTCATAACCGTTGGTAGGGCGTCCCCTACTGGTGCACCACACGGATTTCCATGTGACCGTGCTCATTTCTTTTCTTTTCACAATGATAGCCAAAAATATGCTTTCAATAACAAGTATGTTCATCAAAATATAACTATTACCAAAAATCATTAGTAATCATACCATGAACATAACCATTTCAAATATCACTTTATAAAATATTTTCATGTCAAAATTTCACACTTAAGATGGTAAGAAGTTCATACAATGGCAATGGCTATGACATATAGTAGTCATTTATTATTTTCATTTATAAGATTCTTTTTTTTTTTTAAATATTAATTTTATTTCTTTATTTTCTTGATACAGGTTTTCATCCCATCTAACCTTCTCATCTTTACTTTTTAATATGTCTATTCACTTAAGTGATTTTGCCATATAACTTAACCATAAGGATTTCTTTCATACATAAGTTCTTCACTTTATATCCTCTAGTTCGCATGGATATATCTATGGGTCGATATTAAAAAACACACACATAAAGGAACATATTCACCTTCATATTGGGTAACTATCTTTTCTTATTCCAAACTTCTATCAAGTCATTTTTGGTTTTTATATGTCAACATCATCCCATGAATCTCATCATCTTAATCTATCATATATTTTTATCCTAAAATCTTTTAATCAATACGTTAAACATACGTAGCAATAAATCCTCCAAACCTTTTATAACGTTTATGTACCATTGACACATGTCTAATAATTCTAACTTACCTCATTATAGTAATTTTATACCAGCTTATTACACCATTAAACTCATTGTCAAAAATTTCAATTATTTCTTTTATCATATCCAAAAGCACTTCATTCTAACTTATGTCAATCCCATTTAATTCACCTAATCATTTCAAGAAGATTTTTCCTAACAATTACTCATTCACGAATTCTCAATTCCAACATAATTCACATCCTAGATACTAGACTCAATTTAGCATGATATAAACCTTTAACACAAATATATTGATCACTTACATTATTTTCAGACATGGTTCTCAGAATATTCTCCATATTTTCAAATTAAGAGTTTAAAGATTAATTTAAATCCTACTTCCCATATTTTATTCCTCAAGAACTTCAACACCACTAATTCTCTTGATTACATTCGTCAAAACACCATAATAGTTGAGTTCCAAATATAAAAATAATAATAATAAATTAATTAATTAAATTTTCTTGTAATATGGGAAAATAATCTTACATTTAATGCTAAATATTAATGTAGGACAATGCAGTAGAACAGACGAAAAGCATAATAAAGAACGGTGCTAAAATAGAAAGTCAAAAGTTTGGATAAAACATTAAAGAGAGTTAAAATCGGTAGCTGTAATTCTTGAAAATCGGAAAACAAAAATTTAGCTGTTATATCGGCAAAAATCGGTGGCCGCAAGGTTTGAATATATATGCCAAAATCTACTTTAAATCTGTTGGTATTCGAAGGAAAGATATCACATGGAAAAAGAAATATTTCTGAACTTATAAAAGTCTGGGAAAATAAAAGAATACGTAGTTAACTGGTGGGATGCAGTTGATTGCTTCAAAATAGATATAATCAATCAACTGTAAAATAACCAGTCCAAATTAAAATTTCTCAAAATAGCTAGTCGACTTAATAATACCAATAGTCGACTAGCAAAAATATTGGGAAAACAAACAAATCATTTGATTGTCCTTCTTCAACAACTAACTTGTTTACATTTTCACTTTCTTTTGTTTTTCAATTATGTCTATCACCTACAACTTCTCTACAAGAATCAAGATATCAAAGTTTCATCAAAGACAACAAAGACAAATTTCTGATGATATCTTAACCTTATTCTCTTTATATGCCTAATATGAGCGACTATCACAACTACTATACATATACATGCTTGCCGTCATTTTAGAAAATTTCATCTTCAATTTAACTGATATCCACCAATCACTCACATAACTATTCTAATTATTCCCGGTCTATTCGCATAGCTATCATAAGTATGCCATTCTCTGAGTTCTATAAATGCACACGTTAATATCTTTACTTTCATACTCCAAGTCAATATGTGTGCAACTATGGAGGGAATCGCATTTCGTCAATTTCAAAATATTTGTGTCTTTTGTGGTTCTAGTCTTGGAAAAGATGGAGAGTATGTGAAAGCTGCACAAAACCTGGGTATGGTACTGGCCAGAAGAAAAATTCATTTAGTCTATGGTGGAGGTAACCGTGGATTAATGGGGTGTGTGTTTACAACTGCCCATGTAGGAGGATGCCAAGTTCTAGGTATTATTTCTACAGCTCTAGCTGCATCTAACATCGTAGGAAAGACAATTGGGGAAGAGTTTAGGGTAGCTTCCATGCATGAACGCATGGCTAGAATGATGAGCAATGCCGATGCCTTCATTGCCTTACTAGGTGGTTTTGGTACTTTAAAAGAGATTTTCCAAATAATTTCTTGGGCACAACTGAATATGCATCACAAACCGATAAGTTTGTTAAATATTAATCACTTCTTTGATGGTCTATTGTCTTTTCTTGATCATGCTGTAGAAAAAAGGTTCATCTCACACTCAGCACGACGAATTCTCATCTCGGCTTTAAATGCTGAGGAGTTGATTGATGCTTTACAAGCATATGTTCATGTACCTGATCCAACTATGACTCAAATAGAATGGACGGCAGACAAATGCAGGAAGCGCAAATTGGATTTGGATCTTCATCTTTAGATGTAGTAAAACGTATCCATTGTTGTACAACTTTTACTTTCTTAGAGTCTACTTGGATACCATCATTGCCAACCATACTCCCTTAGAGTTGGTAAAACTATCTTTGAATGTTGCTTATGATCCTCTGAACTTTTGAAATATTCTAGTATATCATCAATATATATAATAACAAATTGATCCAGGGATGACTTAATTACTATTCATTAAATCTATTAATGCAGCTAAGATATTTGTCAATTTAAATGACATCACCAAGAACTCATAATGTCCATAATAAGTCCTAAAATAAAATTTTTGTACATCCTCTTATCTTATCCTTAATTAATGTTACTCATATCCCAAATCAATTTTTGGAAAAAGATTGAACACATTATAACCGGTCAAACAGGTAATCTATACGAGGTAATGGGTCACCTTATTCAACTGTCTATAATCTATGCATAGTCATAGTGATCCATATTTCTTTTTCACAGATAGAACTGGAGCACTCCGAATAAAAGTACTAGGGCATTTAAATCCCTTGTCTAACAAGTCTTGTAACTATTTTTTTAAAATTCAATTGATATCATTCTATATAGAGATATAGATACTAGTTGAGTTCTAAGGAGTAAATCAATATCAAATTCTCGAATTGCTGTGGTAAGGTTGTGCAGGGTTTCTTCCGCATTGTTTGCCGGATTCCTCCTTGGTGGTGCCATTTCCTACTGTGGCAAAAATAAAGTTATGCTGCTATTGAGGTGATCAAGCCCAATAGTTAGTTTCAAAAAATATATTTAACAGCAGTCATAACACCACCTTGGCATATAGATAGGAAACACTAGTAATTTCTTACCTATATGAAATCACTGATCCCCTACACAGCACTACAACAATATACTCAATATACTATAAGATCGATTCAGATAACCAATCATCCACTGGCCATCTAGGATTGACCTGCTCCGATACCAATTATGTAACAACCTCTTTTTTATTATTATACAATATACAGTTCACATACACGTCATTAATCAAAATGTACGTACAACAAAAATCAAACACATAAATAACTACATCTTATTTATTCTGGTTGACCAATTCCGAAGATATAGGTGCGGGTGATTGCACCTTCACCGGAATCTGAACCAACTCGACCACAAACATATTATTTGATTTTGGGATCTGCTCAACATAAAGTAACTTGATCCAACGTACACTAAAAGCTAGAGCCATAGAAAAATTTGCATAACTAATTTTCTAAACTTGACATGGAAATATAGTGAGAATTAAATCCTAACAAGTTCAGCAATAAATCATCATCAATATAGTTCATCACGTCATGTTCAGCTATATAAACTACAGTAAATATCTTTGGTCACATGAATGCACTATATCTATGCACATGAGAATCGTACATTAATGACATGTATGATAGGATTAATTATTTTCAGAATATCATATGACGACTATCAATTTATTCTCATATCAAGCTACCCCGGTCAGGGTGAGTATTTTCTACTCTCCAGTATGGGCTTTTCTCGCTCCGTTCGACATGGCACACTTTCTCTTTCTTTTCTCATTAATATATTCATAACCGTTGGTAGGGCGTCCTCTACTGGTGCACCATACGGATTGCCATGTGACCGTGCTCATTTCTTTTCTTTTCACAATGATAGGCAAAAATATGCTTTCAATAACATGTTCATCAAAATATAACTATTACCAAAAATCATTGATAATCTTGCCATGAACATAACCATTTCAAATATCACTTTATAAAATATTTTCATGTCAGAATTTCACACTTAAGATGGTAAGAAGTTCATACAATGGCAATGGCTATGACATATACTAGTCATTTATTATTTTCATTTATAAGATTCTTCTTTTTTAAATGTTAATTTTATTTTTTTATTTTCTTGATGCAGGTTTTCATCCCATCTAACCTTCTCTTCCTAATTAGAGTATAACTCTCTCAATTTAACTCTGATGTCGGTGATCTTGGTGTCAATTTCAAGATAGAACAATTATCTAAAACTATTATGTTGAACAGTTTAGCGAAATATTAATAAATTAAGGTGATAGTACTCCCTCAATGTGCAGATTATTTCTTCTAAGATAGGTTCTGACCTCTGCCTACTAATCGATCCATATCTCCCTCATAAAAATTCTAAATTAAGTGATTCCAGTGGCTACAAATCCATGACATATATATATATAATTCATATGTTAACTATGTATTTTAATTCCCTACAAAATGTTCCTAAAAATTAAAACACAGAAGCTATCCTAACATATTCTTCCCTGATTAACCATTTTCTGACCACTGCTTACTAATCAGACCATATCTACCTCATATGGACTCCAAATTGTGTAATTCCAGTGGCTACAATTCCATGACACATATATCTATAATTCTTATGTTAACCATTTATTTGAACTCCCTACATAATGTTCCCATAAATTAAAACATATAAGCTATCCTAACATGTTCTTCCCTGATTAACCATTTTCTGAACTCTGTTTACTAATCAGATCATATCTACCTCATATGGACTCCAAATTGAGTGATTCTAGTGGTGAAAAATTCATGACACATGTAATAACCGTAAATTTAACAAAAATTCAAATTAAAGGAAATTTAAAATAAAAGAGAGAATTTTGAAAATAGAGATAAGAACCGGTGAAAATAAGTTTATTTATTACATGGATTAAAGAAATACAAAAGAAATATGAGAATTTATGTTTTGGCGCGCTATAAGCAAATATATTTTTATTTATGTAGAAATGATTATGATTTGTTAAAAGTAAGTGGACTTTTAAGTAAAAGAAGTATTGTGTTGCTTAAAATAATTATATCGGCCTCTAATGAATTTGTATGGTATTTTTAGAAATATTCTTTCTTTTAATATGAATAAAGATATTTGTTTTAAAATTTGTTTTATTACAATTTTTATTAAGAAAAATTATGATTTAAGAGTTTAACTAAAGATTTATGAGAAAGGAAATTTTTAGAAATTTTTGGGATATTTTATGATAAAAAATGGAATTTATATGAATTTTTATAAAAGAAAATCCTATTATTAATTATTTAATAATTATTATTATATTTAAAAAAAAAACGAAACCATAGAATCATAAAAACGAAACTGGGGGCGGAGAAGAATCAGAGAAAGAAAAAAAATTGAAAAAAAATTTGCATAGTGAGTGAATAGTAATTGCCAATCTTTTCTCTCGATTTGGAGTACCGATTGGCTTCCGATATCAAGACTGAAGGTGTTACTGGATTCAGGACGAAAAGTACTTCAGTTTTGACCGATCAGTTTTTCAAATCAACCGTTGAATCGCCGTAGATCTGAAGTAGAAAATCTCGATAAAAAGTAAATTCTGAAAAACCTTACTTAGGGACTTCTAATTAGAAATCTGACTCCGTAGATGGATTCAGAAATTAGATAAATATTAGGATATGAAATTGTTTTGTTGATTCGGTAAAATTTTTATGACAGTGAATAGTGTTTCCCGGCGATGAATAGTGGCGGTGAATAGTATTTTCCGGTGTGAATAGTATTTTCCGGCGGTAAACAGTAACCAAGCTCATTTAAGGTTTTTGGACCTTCCGGACTCGATTTTGGGGTCTGTTTTACTGAATTCAGACCAGGAACTAGGATTTTAGGGTTGTCCAATCATGAGCCCTTACCTGTGAGTGGGTTTTTCATACTATAGCGCATGCTTTATAAATTCAGTTTATAACTCTCTCGTATGATTTTAACTAGTTGGAATGTATGCTAAATTGTTTTACCGCTTTGAAAACCAATATGTTCCAACCATGTTAGAAATTATAAATTTCAATCCTAGTTGAACTCTAGGTATGCAGGGCAAGCATCTAGGCTGATAATTCTCCATTTGAGCTAGATTTATAGAAATGCGAACTTAGTCATAGAAATGAACTAAGTTAGCCATGAAATGATTTGATGCATGATGAGCATCTATGCGACGTCTACGGACGATCTATGTTTAAAATGATTTGATGCATTATGAGCATATATGTGACGTCTACGGACGATCTATGTTTAAAAGGGAAAGTTTATGATTATAAAGGTCTCCATGGGAATTCATGGATGAGATATATTTTATAACAGAATTTTATGCATGAAAAGAGCTAGATGGAGAATTATAGCTTTATTGTAAAGTTATTGAAATGTTTTACTTTAAACTCTTTGAATAGCATATTTCAAATGTTTTCTATTGGAGGGACCCTTTTAGATCACTGTTAGCTAGCCGCAGGTAGTGCTAGCCCTGGTGCACCATGATCATGTTAAGGCTTCGGCCTAGGATACTGTGACGGGCATATGACTGCCTAAGACACAGGGATTTAGGGTAGACTTATGTCTATGTCTACAGTGATTGCCATACCCATTGCTATGTGCTTGGGAAATTTAGGGTAGACTTATGTCTACGCCTACAGTGATTACCCTACCCTTGCTGTGTGCTTGGGGGAGATGATAAATCTGTTAGGAAAGACCTCCAATAAACTGATGCATTTTTCTTAAAGATTAAATATTTCTAAACAAGCTCATTCATCATTGATAAATATCTTCATTTATTACTTACCATGCATAATTGATTTGCTTTACTGTTATTGATTTAATCATGTTTTATCTTTTGAATATACATTTGAATTTTTTAGCATTCTTTCAATAAATTATGGTTAAATGCTTAATGTTTCTATTGTTATCTTTACATTTGGACTTCAATTATTAAACCCATTGCGAAACACTCGTGCTTGGTTTGCCCTGTTTCAGTTATAGTATGATTTACTCATTCACTGAGATGTGGTAATCTCACCCCTCTTTTGTTTCCTCCCCACAGATAGTCAAAGAGACTTTGATCCAGCTACAGCTTCGTAGGAGGCTGAAGATAATGTTGGTGAGCCTCAGTTTGGGCAAGGTTCTTTTGTACTGTTTGTTTAGTTTAGTTATGTTTAGAGTATCTCCATGAACATACAGGCAGGATCCTCGCTTTCTTGCGTATTTTGATGTGTTGTTTGGAAAATGGTTTTATGTTTACAACAATGTTGGTATTATGAGGCCTTGGGCCAAGTTGAATCACATAAATATTATGAGGCCATGGGCCAAGTTGAATCAAGGATGTTGGATTCATGAGATATATATATATATATATATATAAACAGTATTTTCTGATATTGGATGTGGCATATGTGGCCAGTTATATTTATTATGTATTCTGGATTGTGTGCTGGATGTCTGTGCATGCTATGTGTTAGGCTTGCGGCTAGGGGGAAACCCTTATGCCGTGCCGGTCATGTGTTCCATCATTTGAGGCCGTGACAGAGTGGTATCAGAGCATTAGGTTTCCCTGTGTTCATGGAGTAACGGACCTTTAGGTAGGACTTTGAGTATGGGTATGAATCCGGACATATTTATACTCACGGTGCTGCTAAAGGGGTTCGATAGGATGTTGTCCTTTAGTTCAAGTAAGTCAGTTTATAGTATGCTATGTTGGCATGGTTAAGTGGCGGTTGGGCTATCTCTGTTTTATAGCGAGATGCCAGTTATATGAGATGTTATTTGTTTTCCCTTGCTATGTGCTTGGGAAAAGACCCATACAAAGTCTCTTCGCGTGTCCTCTTGAATGGTAGTAGGACAAACCTCAGCGAAATGCTGAGTTTAGGCAAATCCTATACCACCAAGGTACGGAAGGGGTCAAACTCTGGTTTGATGGTTTCTGAATGTGACATCTGTTATACCCGATTGTCTAGATATGGTAAATTGTGATGTGATATTGAGAATGAAGTTGTTGGCATTATGTCATGTCATTTTGAAATGTCACTAGAAGGTGATTAAATTCAATATTCTTGGAGAATTTTTTTCTCTTGATACAAAGAAATCTTAGTGAGATACCCAGTAACCTAATCTCTGCTTTAGCAGGCCATAAGTGATTACAAAAAAGTGCCAAGGATAGTTGGCAGTGGTGAAAGATGCTGATATAAAGTATACCACTGTAAATCAAGTTCCAGTGATTAAAGAATTTTCTGATACAATTTCTGAGGAATTGCCAGGATTACCCCGAAATAATAAATAGAATTTGGTATTGATTTATTTCCTGGCCAGCATCTATATTTTCATATAGAATGGCACCCACTGAACTTAAAGAACTGAAAAATAAATAGTTACAAGACATGTCAGATAAGGGATTTAAAAGCCCTAGTATTTTTACTTGAAATGCTCCAGTTCTATCTGTGAAAAAGAAAGATGGATCACTATGACTATACATAAATTATAAACAGTTGAGTAAAGTGACAATGTGGAATAAATACTCATTACCTCGTATAGATGATCTATTTGATCAGTTAGAAAGTGCTCAACATTTTTTAAAAAAAAATTTAACTTGATTTGATATTTAGATATCATCAATTAAGGATAAAAGAAGAGGATAAAAAAAAAATTACTTTCAGGATTCGGTATGGACACTATGAGTTTATAGTTATGTCATTTGAATTGACAAATGCCCAGTTGCATTCTTAGACTTGATAAAAATAAAATAAATATTGAAGCCATCCTTGGATTAATTTGTTATTATAATTATTGTTAATCTAGAATATTTCAAGAGTGCAGAGGATCATAAGTAATATTTAAAGATAGTATTACAAACTCCAAGGGAGTATCAGCTATATGATAAGTTCTCAAAATATGAATTTTGACTTAGTAATAATATTTTCTTAAGGTATGTGGCTAGCAAGATGGTATTTAAGATAACCCTAAGAAAGTAAAAGCGGTACAGCAATGTCCACATCTTGCTATAGTTACAGATGAAGATCCAAGTCCAATTTACGCTTTTTGCTGTGGTCTGTTGTCCATTCTATTTGAGCTGTAATTGGATCAGGTACATGAACATATGCTTGTAAAGCATCAATCAACTCCTCAGCATCTGAAGTTGAGATGAGAATTCGTCGTGCTGAGTGTGAGATGAACATTGTTCCACAGCATGATCAAGGAAAGATAACAGACCATCAAAGAAGTGATTAAAGTTTAACAAACCTATCGGTTTGTGATGCATATTTAGTTGTGCCTAATAGACTATTTGAAAAATTCTTCTAAAGTACCAAAACCCTCTGGTAAGGCAATGAAAGCATCAGCATTGCTCATCATTCTAGCCATGCGCTTATGCATTGATGCAATCCTAAACTCTTCCCCAATTGTTTTTCCTACAATGTTAGATGCAGCTAGAGCCGTAGGAATAATACCTAGAACTTGGCATCCTCCTACATGAACAGCTGTAGACACACAACCCATTAACCCACGGTTATCTCCACTATACACTAAATGAATTCTTCTCCTAGCCAGCACCATACCCAGATTTTGTGTTGCTTTAACATACTCCCCATCTTTTCCAGGACTGGAACCACAAAAGACGCAAACATTTCGAAATTGACGAAATGCAATTCCCTCCATAGCTGCACACACCCTAATTTTGAGTATGAAAATAAAGATACCAATGTGTGCATTTACAGAACTCAGAGAAAGACATATTTATAATAGTTATGCGAATGGCCAGGTATTATTAGAACAACTATGTGAGTGATTGGCGGAGATCAGCTAAATTGAAGGTGAAAATTTCAAAAAAAAAATGACGTTAAGCATGTATATGTACAATAGTTATGACTGTGACCCATATTAAGCACGTAAAGAGAATAAGGTCAAGAATGGCAGTGATATTGAATTTAATGTAGACTTTGAAGGAATTCTGAGATTGGACAAGTGATTGTGTGTATTTAATAAAGAAGAACTTAAAGAAGAAATTTTAGAGGAAGCTCATAGATCCATATATACAATTCATCCTGAGGTAAATAAAATGTATAAAGATCTAAAAGAAATTTATTGGTGGGACAGTATGAAGAAAGATATAGTTGATTTTGTATCTCGATGATTAACTTGTCAACAGGTAAAAGTAGAACATCAAAGACTTGCAAGATTACAATATCAGATAGAGATACCTGAATAAAAATGGGTGATTATTGATAGGTTCAAACTTGTCTTTGAATAAAATAGTAAGACTTCATAAGGTATTGATATCGATTATATCTGATCGAGAATTATAGTTCACAGATTGTTTTTAGAGAGCATTTTAAGAAGTTTTGGGCAGAAGTTTTACATAAAATACCGTAAGTTTTCTAATAGGTAAGTGAGTAAATGACTATTTCGTTTGTCAAGATTGTGACTTAGGTGATGTTTGATATTTGGATAGTATGTCATGAAAATATATGAACGTGTGAAAAGTGAATTGAAATGGATAAGTGGCAGACATGATATGAATAGTGAAAGTAAGATATGTTAAGATTGCTTAAGGATTAGATAGTGATGGAAAAATGTTATAAGAGGAGGATGTGAACATATTGAGTTTACTGGAAGATAGATAAGACAAAAGTAGGAAATTTGTGATTTCAATTGGTTAGAAGTGACTAATGAATGAAACCTTGGAGGAATATAACTTAAAATAGTGAGTTTCGACACTGAACTATATAATGATTTTTAGATGGAAGGAATAAAAAAAAATGATGGCCTTATGGTTCTTTGAGGAATGTAATAAAGTGAATTAGTGGTACTGAAGTTCTTGAAGGATAAAATATAGAAAGTAGGATTGAAATTGATCTTTGAATTATTAATTTGAAAATATGGAGAATATTCTGAGAATCATGTCTGAAAATAATGTAAGTAATCAAGATATTTGTGTTAAAGGTTTAGACTATGCTAAATCGAATTTAGTATTTAAGATGTGAATTATGTTGAGATTGGAAATTCACGTACGACTAATTGTTGAGAAAAGAGATTTCAGAAGAAGCCATAGATTGTAAATATGGATAAACCGAGGTAATAAGGATATACTGAGATATAAAAAATAGTACTAGTATAATGGTAAAAAGAAGATACAAGTGAAATTTTTCATTGGCAAGTATGTTGGCAAGTTATTCAGGAAGTCTAAAGATCTTTATTAGACTGACTGATACTAAATTTAAATAATGTGTTTATACATTAGAAGTTATGCTTTAAGTATCTTTATATTATTGTGGTGAAAGTTTGGAGAAATTAATTGTCCTTAGTTGAACTTGCTCATAGCAGTAATTATCATGCCAATATACAATGACATTATTTGATGTTTTACATGAACATCATAGGTTTCTTAATATGTGAATAAATTGAGAAAAGTTAAACTTTGGAAATTTAATTTGGAATAACATGCAATAGATAGAATATGACTTATCTAAATTGATGATGCTAGCTTGGAGAGCATGCGTCAAGCATTTTTTTAAAGATCGGTGAGAGATTCCTTAGCAGAATATGTCTATAATAAAATGATATTAGAAGATTTAAGCTTTATGTAAGAGGTGTTACAAATGTTTTGTTAAATGACTCAATGGAGTTATATTTAATAATAAAATGTCATTGAAAAAGTGAAAATTGATTAGAAAAAGAAATACAAGTAACTCAATACTAGTCAAAAGTCTATAAGGACCATGAATGTTGAGCACTAGGAATTATCAGTTGGTGATCACATATTCTTTAATGACTCACCAATGAAAGAGGTAATGAGATTTAGAAAGAAAGAAAAGTTACACCTTCAGTATATAGAACCATTTGAAATTTTTGATAAGATCGGTTCAGTGGTTTATTGTTTGGCTTTACCTCCTAAATTGGGAAATGTCCATTCAGTTTTACATGTGTCTATGCTACAGAAATATTTACCGGATTTTACACATGTTATACAGTGTCCATAGATTCAGTTACAGAAAGATTTAACCCATGAGGAATAACCAGTAACAATAGTGGTCAGACAAATAAAGAAGTTACGGTCAAAAGAAATACCTACAGTAAAAGTGATATGGAAAAAAATCAATCTTCTGAGAAAACTACTTGAGAAAGAGAGGAGGATATACGCGTTAGATAATTGCATTTATTTGAACAATGAGATTAGTGTTTGTCTGCAACCGTGGTGATGAAATTCGGGGACCGAATTTCTTTAAGGGGGGAAGAATGTAATAACCGTAAATTTAACAAAAATTCAAATTAAAGGAAATTTAAAATAAAAGAGAGAATTTTGAAAATAGAGATAAGAACCGGTGAAAATAAGTTTATTTATTACATGGATTAAAGAAATACAAAAGAAATATGAGAATTTATGTTTTGGCACGCTATAAGCAAATATATTTTTATTTATGTAGAAATGATTATGATTTGTTAAAAGTAAGTGGACTTTTAAGTAAAAGAAGTATTGTGTTGCTTAAAATAATTATATCGGCCTCTAATGAATTTGTATGGTATTTTTAGAAATATTCTTTCTTTTAATATGAATAAAGATATTTGTTTTAAAATTTGTTTTATTACAATTTTTATTAAGAAAAATTATGATTTAAGAGTTTAACTAAAGATTTATGAGAAAGGAAATTTTTAGAAATTTTTGGGATATTTTATGATAAAAAATGGAATTTATATGAATTTTTATAAAAGAAAATCCTATTATTAATTATTTAATAATTATTATTATATTTAAAAAAAAAAACGAAACCATAGAATCATAAAAACGAAACCGGGGGCGGAGAAGAATCAGAGAAAGAAAAAAAAATTGAAAAAAAATTTGCATAGTGAGTGAATAGTAATTGCCAATCTTTTCTCTCGATTTGGAGTACCGATTGGCTTCCGATATCAAGACTGAAGGTGTTACTGGATTCAGGACGAAAAGTACTTCAGTTTTGACCGATCAGTTTTTCAAATCAACCGTTGAATCGCCGTAGATCTGAAGTAGAAAATTTCGGTAAAAAGTAAATTCTGAAAAACCTTACTTAGGGACTTCTAATTAGAAATCTGACTCCGTAGATGGATTCAGAAATTAGATAAATATTAGGATATAAAATTGTTTTGTTGATTCGGTAAAATTTTTATGACAGTGAATAGTGTTTTCCGGCGATGAATAGTGGCGGTGAATAGTATTTTCCGGCGGTGAACAGTAACCAAGCTCATTTAAGGTTTTTGGACCTTCCGGACTCGATTTTGGGGTCTGTTTTACTGAATTCAGACCAGGAACTAGGATTTTAGGGTTGTCCAATCAGGAGCCCTTACCTGTGAGTGGGTTTTTCATACTATAGCGCATGCTTTATAAATTCAATTTATAACTCTCTCGTATGATTTTAACTAGTTGGAATGTATGCTAAATTGTTTTACCGCTTTGAAAACCAATATGTTCCAACCATGTTAGAAATTATAAATTTCAATCCTAGTTGAACTCTAGGTATGCAGGGCAAGCATCTAGGCTGATAATTCTCCATTTGAGTTAGATTTATAGAAATGCGAACTTAGTCATAGAAATGAACTAAGTTAGCCATGAAATGATTTGATGCATGATGAGCATCTATGCGACGTCTACGGACGATCTATGTTTAAAATGATTTGATGCATTATGAGCATCTATGTGACGTCTACGGACGATCTATGTTTAAAAGGGAAAGTTTATGATTATAAAGGTCTCCATGGGAATTCATGGATGAGATATATTTTATAACAGAATTTTATGCATGAAAAGAGCTAGATGGAGAATTATAGCTTTATTGTAAAGTTATTGAAATGTTTTACTTTAAACTCTTTGAATAGCATATTTCAAATGTTTTCTATTGGAGAGACCCTTTTAGATCACTGTTAGCTAGCCGCAGGTAGTACTAGCCCTGGTGCACCATGATCATGTTAAGGCTTCGGCCTAGGATACTGTGACGGGCATATGACTGCCTAAAACACAGGGATTTAGGGTAGACTTATGTCTATGCCTACAGTGATTGCCATACCCATTGCTATGTGCTTGGGAAATTTAGGGTAGACTTATGTCTACGCCTACAGTGATTACTCTACCCTTGCTGTGTGCTTGGGGGAGATGATAGATCTGTTAGGAAAGACCTCCAATAAACTGGTGCATTTTTCTTAAAGATTAAATATTTCTAAATAAGCTCATTCATCATTGATAAATATCTTCATTTATTACTTACCATGCATAATTGATTTGCTTTACTGTTATTGATTTAATCATGTTTTATCTTTTGAATATACATTTGAATTTTTTAGCATTCTTTCAATAAATTATGGTTAAATGCTTAATGTTTCTATTGTTATCTTTACATTTGGACTTCAATTATTAAACCCATTGCGAAACACTCGTGCTTGGTTTGCCCTGTTTCAGTTATAGTATGATTTACTCATTCACTGAGATGTGGTAATCTCACCCCTCTTTTGTTTCCTCCCCACAGATAGTCAAAGAGACTTTGATCCAGCTACAGCTTCGTAGGAGGCTGAAGATAGTGTTGGTGAGCCTCAGTTTGGGCAAGGTTCTTTTGTACTGTTTGTTTAGTTTAGTTATGTTTAGAGTATCTCCATGAACATACAGGCAGGATCCTCGCTTTCTTGCGTATTTTGATGTGTTGTTTGGAAAATGGTTTTATGTTTACAACAATGTTGGTATTATGAGGCCTTGGGCCAAGTTGAATCACATGAATATTATGAGGCCATGAGCCAAGTTGAATCAAGGATGTTGGATTCATGAGATATATATATATATATATATATATATATATATATATATATATATATATATATATATATATATATATATATATATATATATATATATATAAACAGTATTTTATGATATTGGATGTGGCATATGTGGCCAATTATATTTATTATGTATTCTGGATTGTGTGCTGGATGTCTGTGCATGCTATGTGTTAGGCTTGCGGCTAGGGGGAAACCCTTATGTCGTGCCGGTCATGTGTTCCATCATTTGGGGCCGTGACAACACATATATCTATATTTTTTATGTTAATCATTTCTTTAAATTCCTTACTGATTCTTCCTAGAAATTTAAAAATAGAAGCTAAAAATTTTGCCATCTATAGCCATACCTATGTAAAACTATCTACACCAGCCTAAGTATTCAAATATACATAATATGTAACATGATATAGCAACATCCATGACCAATCATCAAAGTTCTAATATCAAAATCTCATATAAATATTATAAGTTTCAAAAGTTTTCTTCAAAAAGAAATATTGTTAAACTTACCTTGAGCACTTAGTCATCTAGATTTCTCCTTCCCCTTTCTTCCTTTCTTCCTCTCCTTTCCTCACTCTACCTTACTTCTATTTTTCCTCTCCCTCACTTGGACAAAATTATAATGTTATAAGGGTGGGTTTTGCTTATATAAACTATCAAATAATTTACCTTTCATAATCATAGGTCTACCTTATCACAATTAGGATGCACTTGGTTGAATTTTTGGAAAACAAACAACTTATGTTCTTATCTTCCTCTTCCTTAGTTAAGATATGCATAGGAAAAGGAGATTTGTATTTTGAAAATTATGATGATATGTTCTTAAGATAAGGGACAAGGTCCCTTTGATTTAGGGATACATTTCTTTTTCTTTTGTCTTAATCAAGTATGATAGGTTTGCCTTTTTAGGTGGCAAATTTCCAACCCTTGAATCTTCCTTGCTTAGCTAAAATTATTTCTGTAGGATAAAGATGTTTTGTCATAATTCTATGTATTATTACCTACTTGCTAAAATTATAAATGTAGGATATAGATGTTTTGTCCTAATGCCATGTATTATCATACCACTTGCTAAAATTATGAATATAGGATATCACACCACTTGCTAAATTTTTGTCTTAATGTCATGTCACCTAATCTTGATTACACCATTATTCCATCACTTTATTTTTATTTTTATTTTTTCTCTTGGGTTTGGGCTCATTCTTGCCCTTTTTTTTACTTTAGTTAAAATTCTACCTTTTATAATGGGCTTGTCACATTTTCATGATTTTTTGGCTACTGGTCTAATTTCTATATCCTAGTCCAAGTCTATGTTTTATTTCTTCCTTGAGCTATCCTATTGACTTGCTAAAAATTCATGTGAAGTAGAAAAACTCTATATGAAGTGTCCATAGGTAAAAGTCCAATTTATGGGTAGAGATACTAAATTTAGTAACTTTAACTCTTAAATTAGGAAAAATTACCCTAATCCAATCTTATTGAAATTTTAATACCTTTACTGACTTCACAAAAATTTATCTTTCTTATCCAAGAATTTCACCTTTCTTTAGTATATTTATTTTTAATATTTCCTCTTAAGTTTTCTCTCTTTACCTATTCCATTAATGTTAGAATATTTCTATGCATATACGTAAGGTAAAGAATTTATAAGGATTATATTTCCTTAGATATCTAAAAATTGTCTAATAAATTTTATTTTCTTACGGGATGTTACAATAATTTTATCTTCAAATCTTAATATTTTCTGTAACTTATACAGCTGAATACAACTCTTGTTTTTCTCATTATATTTTATTTATGTTAAGTCTATTAAAAACCTTTGTTCTTACTATTATTGTGGTGTTATGTTCAGATAAAATGAAATGAGATGCAATAGGAAATGGCGTTACTGATGAAAATCTCGATGTCAGCACCACCTCCTCACCCTTTGTGTTTCAAGGGTGGAGTGCTGTATAGGGATTCTTATTTATGTAATGAAATATTATGTTGTATAATTATTACATATGTGAGGTTTGTAATATATATATATACATATATATTGTGTTTAAACATATGTCGTATTTAACATTGGAAATGTGAAAATAATAAATAAATAAATAAATAATAACAATGAGATAAATAAAAATAAAAATAAAAGTAAATTGGATCTTACAAAGTTGCTATAATAATAAATAAATAAAAAATCGGACGTTACAGTAAATATTGTAAATTTTCATCAAAGATCTAAAATCAAAATCCCTTATAAATGTTACAAATTTAAAAAAAAATTCAAAAAAAAAATATTATTAAATCTACCTAAAGATCTCTTTAAACCACTTAGTGAATTCTTTTTTTTGTTTCCTCTTTAAGGAAATGGTAAGATTCCTCCCTTCTCTTAACTTTTTTAACAGCTTGAATAAGAGAGGGATGGTAAGTTTTAAACCCTAAAGATGAAGAGAAAAGATGGATTCAAGTGGAAATTAAACTAACTTACCTCAAATATTTAGTCATCTAAACTTTTCCTTCTTCTTCTTTCCTCTTTTCTCCTCTTTTTCTCTCTTTTTCTTACACTACCTTGCTTCTGATTTTTTTCTCTCCCTCGCTTGGATAAAATTATAATGTTATAAGGGTGTTTTTTGTTTAAATAAATTATCAAGTGATTCACCTCTCATAATCATGGGTCTACCTTATCACAATTATGATACACTTGATTGCCTTTTGGAAAAAGACAAATCATGTTCTTGTCTTCCTCTTCCTTAGTCAAGATATGCATAACAAAAGAGGATTTGTATTTAAAAATCATGATAAAATATTCTTAAGACAAGGGATGAGGTCCCATTAATTTAGAGATTCGTTTATTTTTTTCTTTTTCTCACTCAAGTATGATAGATTTGCCTTTTTAAGTGATAAATTTGCAGCCTTTGAATCTCCCTTATTTGGCTGAAATTATTTGTAAAAGATAGGGATGTTTTGTCCTAATTCCATGTATTATTACCTACTATATCATCACATGACTTGCTGAAATTATGAGTGTAGGATATAGATGTTTTATCCTAATGTCATGTATTATTACCTATTATTTTATCACATGATTTTTATTTTTTCTTCTTAGATTTGAGCTCATTCTTGACCATTTCCTTTGCTTTAGTTGAAATTCTAACTCTCATAAAGAGTTTGTTCATATTTTTATGATTTTTGGATTATAAGTCTAACTTCTATATGTTAGTCCAAATCTATGTTACATCTCTTGTTTGAGCTATCTAATTGACTTGCTAAAAACTTATGTGAAGTGGAACAACTCTATATTAAGTGTCCATAGGTGAAAGTTCAAATGTATGTGTAATAGCCGTAAATTTAACGAGAAAGTTCAACTAAAGAAATTTAGAATAAAAGAGATAATTTTGGAAAATGGAGATTTTAAATTAAGGAAAATTTGGAATTAAAGAGAGGATTTCGAAAATGGAGTTAGGACCCGGTGAAAATAAGTTATTATTTACATGGATTAAAGAATTATAAAAGAAATGTGAGAAATTTACGTTTTAGGGCAAAAATGCAATTACCTAAAAGTTTTGGGGTCAAAATGTAAATATGGAAAATATGCAAGGACCTTCCTCAAAAATAGAAAATTTGCAAATTCGTCCCTTAAGATATTTTAAACCCTCTGCAGCAAGAAAACTGGAGAAAATTCGGATCCCTTCCTCTCTCTCCCTATTTTCTCTCTCTAAAATCCCTAAATCTTCTCTCTAGGATTCTCGCACTTCCGGAACTCGAATTTCGACACCACCACCTCCAACGGACTCAGGACGAAGAGTTCTTTAAATCCATCTGATTGGTTTCTAGAGAATTGGCCGAAAAATTGAAGGAAAAAACGGTCAAAAAGGTAACCCCCGAAACTCCTATTTTTAGTTTTCAAACGCAAAAACTAACACCGTAGATCGATCCAGAAGGCACCGAAACCTTTGGTTCTCAAATTTTAGCCAGACCCACCATCGCACACGCCCCCACGCGCCGCATCTCCCTCGGCGAGTGAAGCCCACGCGCAACTCCTCGGGTGGCGCGTGTAGGGCGTGGCAGCCGGACCTCCTTGCGTTGACCGAGCTCCCGGAGGCCAAATTTCGTAAATCCAGAGTCGTTTTCAAGGTTTGCGAACGTTTCGGACTCAATTTTCGGGTTGATTTTGCTGAATTCGGATTAGAAAATAGGATTTTAAGGGTGTCCAACTTTGTACTTCAAAGTGGTGAGTAGATGATTCTTTCTATGGCTTGTTTTTACTCTTCTTAAACTTTACATTGATAAATGAACATGATTACTTGTTATTTATACTTTCATATGTTCTTGAAATGGTTTGAAAATGTCTGAAATATTTGGTATATGATATGTAGTTCAAGAAGAGTTTAATTTTGCAATAAATTTTGAAACACATTGAACATGTGATTTTTTTTACATGTATTAATTGTTGGATATGAAAATTATGCATATTATTTTATGAAAGAAATAATGGCAAGCGTAAAGCTCATGGCGAGTTGCTTGATAATTACGGCAAGCGTAAAGCTCATGGCGATTTGCTTGATAATTACGGCAAGCGTAAAACTCATGGCGAGTTGCTTGATAGTTTTACATTCTATTTGATGAATATGCATTAATATATATATGTTATAAACGATTTTGTACTGAGATTGAAAGCTCTGTCGTTTTTCTACATGAATGTATATATATATATATATATATATATATATATATATATATATATATATATATATTGATGAATTTTGTCGGTTATATGGCTTGAGACGGTAATGTGAAGGTGATAGTAATGGGAATGTGAGGAGGCAATTGGGTGATGTACTCACATTTCCTGTTGATGGAAGTTGTAGTCAGAGGTATTGTGAGGAGGCAGTTGGGTGATGTACTCACATTCCCTGATTACTTATTGTGATGATGACAGTGGTAATGTGAGGAGGCAGTTGGGTAATGTACTCACATTCCCTGTTGATCTATTGAAGTTGTAGTCAGTGGTATTGTGAGGAAGCAGTTGGGTGATGTACTCACATTCTCTGATTACCTACTGTGATTGTGACTATGGTATTGTGAGGAGGCAGTTGGGTGATGAACTCACATTCCATATTTATCTATTGAAAAGATTTGATTTTTAATGCATACCAAACTCTATTTAAGATTTATTTGTATCATATGTGGTTACAGCTATTAAAATGTTATTTGAACTGAAAATATTTTAAAAATGCGGGTCCCATAAGAATGTACTTTTGAACGGTGGATTTTGATATGATAAGTTTTACTATATAAGTACATCATTATGTTGACCTAAAAAGTCATAGGAGGTGTTATCTGCTCACTGAGTTGTAAAACTCATTACATGTGGTTGATATATTTTTCAGATAAAGACCCAGAATTTGGTCCCGCGGCTACTTGGCCGACTAGGTGTCGTGTTTCAGTGGTGAGCCTAACTTGTTTCTAGGCTCTCAGTGTAATATATTGTAATATATTTGTACTCTAGTGTTGCTCTGAAAGTCACAGGCAGGATCCTTGTTTCCGCTGTAAACTTAATGTATATAGACTTGGCATGTATAATTATTGGTTTTGTAAACTTGTGAACGTTGAATAATACTTGGATATGTATTATTGTGAGATCATTTGCATATGCGTAATAAAAAGTTTTAACGGATATTAAAGGTATTCGCGTTCCTAAAGTAGGGACGTGAAAGTATGGGTGGAGATGTTAAAATTAGGAACTCTAATTCTTGAATTAAGAAAAATTACCATAATTTAATCTTCTTAAATTTTTAAAACATTTATTTACTTTCAAAAATATATATTTCTTACCTAAGAATTTTGCCTCTCTTTAGGATGTTATTTATAATTTTTTTTATTAGGTTTTCTCTCTTTATCTATTCACTTAATGTTAAAAATTTTTTTTATGCATACACATAAAATGAAAAATTTCTAAAACTTATATTTTCTGAAGTATCTAAAAATTGTTTAATAAGTTTTATTTTCTTAATTAAATATTTATATATTTTTATTAATAAAAGAATCGAAATTAGGGATGTTACAGTAAAAATAATATATAATATATTTTTTAGTATTTGAATAAGATAATACAATTTTTTATAGTTTGGTGTATTATAAAAAAAATTATTATTTAAAATATAAAATTCATAAATATAAGAATATATGATAATAGTGTTATTAAACTACTTAGATTTTCTTTAGAATAGTATGACTTTGGTTTCGGGTGCCTCTTTTACAATGAAAATAAAAATCATGTTTAATAAAAAAAAATTAATAGTGGTTATCTTGTTGTTAGTAGGAAAAAGTGTAGTAGTGGTTATATTGTATTCCTAGAAACTATCATTGGTGATGTTTTTCAATTTTGTTGTAGCAATCAATAATATAAAATACTTTAAAAAAAGATCGCTTTTATTATATATGATAATATGATTTTTTTTTTATTTAAAGTTTCATTATTTTTTATAATTATACATATTTGTAATAGTCTTATAGTTTTTTCTTAAATAATTTATCAAATAATATGTTATTCACAATTTTCAAATATATATTGCTAAAACAAATTTATATGTGGTTTCACATTAATTTTTTCACAACATTTGCAATACAATGGCATTTGAGTAATTGTAACTGTATTTCTACATGATGTCATCATATATTACCCAGTTTTTCAATATTATTGATTATCGTAAGTTTGTAAGCTACAAAATAAATAAATAATATAAAGGCGGTGCCATTGAACTTGGCACTGGCGAAAAGCAATTTTTTTTCTTGGTTTTATTTTTTGAACTGTAAATGTTTTTTTTTCTTGGTCAAATGAAATAAACGTTAAAAAAAATAAACAGTTTTTTTAAATAAAAAAAAGGAGGGGCCAAACGGTCTCCAGATGCCTAAATGGTGAAAGTATTTAAAGAAAACACTCTCGTTAAAAAAAACCACTTTATTCAAATTTTTTATTATACCAAATAATGGAAAGTGGGAAAGTATTATTATATTATTATAATTTTATTTTTTATTTTAAAAAGTACAAACAACATTAGATAATCCTTTTATTTTTACTAAAAATAATGTTATTCCTTAATTTTTATTAAGTATATTTTAATTAATTTATATAATTTAACAGTATAAATACTATTTTTAATAAACATTAAAAGATGTATCTATTTAAAAAATATATAAATATTTAAAAGTATAAACAACCCCTTCCAACCCAAAGAATATGCTTGAGAAATTTGAAGCCATGGGTGGGAGAATTATAAAAATTCATTCAACCGTTGTCTAAAAATTATGAAATTTTGTAGGAATATAAATCATATATTTCTAAGTCTAGATGCAAAAATTTAATTTTTAGATCTAACAAATTTATAAACAGATGTTTATACATTAAAAAATATTTTCTATATTATACTTTATTTTTAAATATATATACCTCTTAATGTTTATTAAAAAAATATTTATATTATTAAACTATTGAAAGTAATTGTAGTATATTTTTAAAAAACCGAGTAATAATATCGTTTTTAGTGAAAAAAAGAAGAAGAAGCATAACTGCTATCTAATATCATTTATATTTTTTTTAAATAAATAATAATAATATAATAATAGAGTAAATATATAATTTAGTTTTTGAATTTACTAAGTCATTATACTTTAATCCTTGAATTTAACTTGTTGTACAGTTTAGTCTCCGAATTTACCAAATGTCAGACAATTTAGTCCTTCCGTTATCTCTACATTAACGGCTTGCTGACGTGGCTCATTAAGTGCTGACGTGGCACGTTAAATGTCAACTCAGCTTACAAAAATAGTAAATACACAATTTAGTCTCTAAATTTATTATATTCATACAATTTAGTCCTTGAATTAAATCATTGTACAATTTAATCCTCGAATTTACCAAGGATTAAACAATTTAGTTTTATTATTTTTACACTAACTATTTGTAATATAACCCATTACATCAATGTTGACTCAGTTTAAAAAAATTCAAAATGCTTTATTTTTCACTTTATTTTTCCACTTCTCATATGACAAATCTCATTTTCTATCTTCAATTGACAATGCCATAAAATACTCCCTTACTACAAAATTATTCTAATAAGTTTTTGATGATTAAAAATAAAAAAGTTAATTTGAAACTTATGATATTAACTGTAACAACTCCATTTTATGTAAATGTAAAAAAAAAATTCTTTTTTTTTTATATTTGTAAAATTTAATGAAGTTATTACTAATTTAATTCTAACCACTTAACTCATAATAATAATCACTTTAACCAAGCATAATTGTTATTAACAGTGATACAATACTGAGTTTCCAAACACACCATTATTTTACAAACATTTGTACAAAGATACATATTAGCTCTAATCATCTATGTCGACTACTTCTGAGGACACTAGTGCGGGTGGCACCTCCACCGGAATCTCAGTCACATCTACAACAGATACATTTGAAATAACTGGTAGTTGCTCAAGGTAAGGCACCTCGATCCAACGTACAGAAATAATAAGTGTCATAGAGAAAATCTACATATTTATTATTCTGAACATGATATTGAAATATAGTGAGAATTAAATCCCAGTAAGTTCAACAATAAATCATAATTTACCATCAATATAGTTCATCATGTCATGTTCAGCTGTATAAACTACAGAAAATATCTTTGGTCACATGAATGCATTATATCTATGTACATAAGAATCATACAATAATGATATGTATGACAGGATTAACTATTTTTAGAATATCATATGATGACCATCAACTTATTCTCATTTCAAGCTACCCCGGTCAGGGTGAGTATCCTCTACTCTCCGGTACGGGCTTTTCTTGCTCCGTCCGACATGACCCACTTTCTCTTTCTTTTCTCATTAACATGATCATAACCGTTGGTAGGGCGTCCCCTACTGGTGCACCACACAGGTTGCCATGTGACTGTGCTCATTTCTTTTCTTTTCACAATGATAGCCAAAAATATGTTTTCAATAACAAGTATGTTCATCAAAATATAACTATTACCATAAATCATTGGTAATCATGCCATGAACATAACCATTTCAAATATCACTTTATAAAATATTTTCATGTCAGAATTTTATACTTAAGATGGTAAGAAGTTCATACAATGGCAATGGCTATGGCATATACTAGTCATTTATTATTTTCATTTATAAGATTCGTCTTCTTTTTTAAATATTAATTTCATCTCTTCATTTTCTTTATGCTTGGCCTTTAGTCAATTTCTTCTTATTTATATCATTTCTAACACATGTTCTTACAAATTTATAGAGCATTTTTCTCCAATTTGATTTCTACTATTATCCTATAGTTAAAGAGGTTCATCTAGGATAGAAAAATGTTGAAAATAGGCTTCACCAGCTTCCAACACGGTCTGGCCATGTTCCAGGACACGGTCATGCTTTAAAAATATTTCAAATGTACTAAAAAATAGCCTCGAACACGGCTAGCCCGTGTTTGAAGCACTCAGAACACGGTCTGGCTGTGCTTTGTGACTTTTGCTCACTAATCAGAGCATAACTCCCTCATTTTAACTTCGATTGAGGTGATCGTGGTGTCTATAGAAAGTTAAGACAATTATCTAAAACTATTAAGTTAATCATATCAGCAAAATAATTATAAATCTTAGTGTTATTACTCCCTTAAATTCAATATTATTTCTTCTCGGGTAGGTTCTAACTTTTACTTACTAATCTGACTATATCTCCCACATAAGAATTCCAAATTAAGTGATTCTAGTGGATACACATCCGTGACACATAAATATATAATTCATATATTAACCATTTATTTTAATTCCTTATATAATTTTCCCAGAAATTAAAATACCGAAACTATCCTAATATATTCTTCCCTGATTAACCATTTTTTGACCTTTTTTTACTAATCGGAACATATCTACCTCATATGAACTCTAAATTGAATGATTCCAGTGGCTAAAAATTTGTGACACATATATCTATAATTCATATGTTAACCATTTATTTTAATTTCTTATAGATTGTTCCCAGAAAATAAAATACCGAAACTTAAAATTCTGCCACCCATAGCCATACCCATACAGAACTTTCTATACCAGTCTAAGTATTCAAACATACATCACATGCAAGATCAATATGTAACATGATATAGCAACATCATGACCAATCATCAAAGTTCTAAGATCAAAATCTCATATAAATATTATAAGTTTCAAAAGTTTTCTTCAAAAAGAAATATTGTTAAACTTACCTAAGAATCTCCGTAGCTTACTTAGTGAATTGGTTTTCTTGTTTCCTCTTGAAAGAAGTAGCAAGATTTCTCCCTTCCCTTAGCTTTTCTAGCAGCTTAGGTAAGAGAAGGAGGGTGAACTTTTGAACCTCAAAGATGAAGAAGAAAAATGGATTCAAGTGGAGATTAAGGTAACTTATCTTGAGTACTTAGCCTTCTAAACTTCTCCTTCTTCTTCCTTCCTTTCTTCTCCTCTCTTTCTCTCCTTTCCTCACTCTACCTTGCTTCTATTTCTCTCTCTTCCTCACTTTGACGAAATTAAAATGTTGTAGGGGTGAGTTTTGCTTATATAGACCATCAAATAATACACCTTTCATGATCATGGGTCTACCTTATCACAATTAGAATACACTTTGTTGAATTTTTGGAAAACAAACAACTTATGTTCTTGTCTTCCTTTTCCTTAGTCAAGATATGCATAGGAAAAAGAGATTTGTATTTTGAAAATTATGATGATATGTTCTTAAGATAAAGGATAAGGTCCCTTTGATTTAGGGATTCATTTCCATTTTCTTTTGTCTTAAACAAGTATGATAGGTTTGCCTTTTTAGGTGGCAAATTTATAGCCCTTGAATCTCCATTATTTGGTTGATATTATTTGTGTGGGATAGGAATGTTTTATCCTAATGCCATGTATTATCATACCACTTGCTAAAATTATGAGTGTAGGATATAGATATTTTTGTCCTAAAGCCTTATATTATCATGCCACTTGCCAAAATGATGAATGTAGAATCAAACCACTTGCTAAATTTTTGTCTTAATGCCATGTAACCTAATCTTTATTATTATTACATTATTATATCATCACCTAATTTATTTTATTTTATTTTTCCTCTTGGATTTGGGCTTATTCCTACCCATTCTCTTTGTTTTGGATAAAATTCTACCTTTCTTGGAGGGTTTGGTCACATTTTCATAATTTTTGGGCTATTGGTCCAATTACTATATCCTAGTCCAAGTCTATGTTTTATTTCTTGTTTAGGTTATCCAATGGGCTTGCTAGAAACTTATGTGAAGTGGAAAAACTCTATATGAAGTGTCCATAGGTAAAAGCCCAATGTATGTGTAAAGATTTTAAACTTAGTAACTCTAGTTCTTGAATTAGGAAAAATTACCCTAATCCAATGTTCTTGAAATTTTAAAACCTTTACTTGTTTCTAAAAAATTATCTTCCTTATTCAAGAATTTTGCATCTCTTTAGTATGTTATTTCTAATTTCTTTCCTATTAGGTTTTTTCTCTTTATTTGTTCTCTTAATGTTATAAACATTTTCTATGCATATACATAAGGTGAATAATATCTAAGGATTATATTTCCTTAGATATCTAAAATATTGTCTAATAAATTTTATTTTCTTAATTAAATATTTTTGTACTTTTATCAATAAAAGAAACGAAATTAGGGATGTTACATTAACAACCATAGGTAGTTTAGTTTGACACTTTACACATTTTGAGTTATAACAATAGGCCATTATTTCAACGTTCTTAATTTTTTCTTATTCAGTGTTGTATTATTTCTTATAATTTTTGCTCTAATTCATATATTTTAATGTTAAAAATTTTATAGTTAATATTTATTAGTTAGCCCTCATGATTGTGTTTAAATATGATTGTGTATTTTAATAAGATACTTCTTTTCTTATAGATCTTTTTGCTTATCAATTTTTTCCTTTGTGGACAAGAAAAAATGTGCTTTAATTTATTAAAAATATTGTCACTCTACTGCTAAATAGTTGATAGTATGAAATTTTTTTATTGAGTTGTAAATATATTTACGACACTTCCCTTTTATTTGAATGCTTCTACAATTTTCCTTGCCCCGCAAAATGAATGCAATATTTAGTTCAACAATTTTATAGATGAGTCAATGCTAATGTGGCATGATTAGTTAACATTTAACGTATTATGTAAACACTTAACAAGTTATATCAACAAACAATTAAGATAAAAATAACATAATGACTAAATTATTTGATGTTTGATAAATTCGAAAATTAAATTGTGTAATGACATGAATTTAGGGTCTAAATTGTAGAGATATAATAAAGTAAATAACTAATTGTATGGACATAATAAATTCAAGGACTAAATTGTATATTTATTTTTTTTAAGTTAAGTCAGCACTGATGTGGCATGATTTGGACTAAATTGTATGAATATCATAAGTTAAAAAACTAAATTGTAAGGACTTAATAAATTCAGAGACTAAATTGTGTATTTACTCTTTTTTTTAAAGCTGAGTCAATGCTGACGTGGCATGGTTATTTGGCATTTAACGGGTCACGTTAGCACTTAACGGGCCACGTCAGCAAGCTGTTAATGTAGAGATAACAGAAGGATTAGATTGTTTGACGTTTAGTAAATTCGGGGACTAAACTGTGTAATAAGTTAAATTCAGGAATTAAAGTATAATGATTTAGTAAAATCAGGGACTAAATTATGTATTTACTCTATAATAATATAACATTTTATTATGATATTTTGATAAAAAAAAATAAATAGTAAAATAATAAAATAATAAATAAAATATTTTAAATAAATTTATTTATAGCATATTTTTTTATTTTTAAAAAAGTTTATGTATGTTTTGAAAATAAAAAAAAGAGCCATGTAATAAAAATAAAATACAAAAAAGGAAAAATTTTTTTTTTTAAAATAATTAATGTACCCATACCATCTATTTTAACAATATAGATTAAAATTAAAATTAATACATGTATTAATTTAAATCATCTAGATTATTAAAAAAAATTAGCATGCTATATATACCTTATAATGATACTAACTTGTATGATGAAAAAGTTTAAATATAACCAAAATAAATAACCAAAAAGTAATTAATCTTTAGTAACACCAAACCTATAATTACTAAAGGTAAAATTAATATCAAGACAACGTAATCATATTACCTTATATATGGTTTAAGGGACCACATTCAGATTGAGTGACTACAAGATCTAACATAGATTGGTACCACAAAGATCAGGAGCGTCTTGGAGTGGCCCAATGAGAGACGAAGGAGAAGGAAAGAGGAAGAATGGAGAAAACATAGGCTGCGTTGGCGGTGAATTGGGGCCCAAGGATTCAATGGCCATTTGGAACGTGTCCCCTGTGAAAGTTTTTTTAAATAAAATAAATGCATGCGGTCACGGCCAGCATGGTAAAACTCTATTATCGTTTGATTGTTAATAAAAATAAAAAATAAAAAAATTAAGAATAAAATAAAATAAAATATTAATTTTAAAATTACATTTGGTATACTATAGAAAAGAATATAATTTTTATTGCTTTACTATATTTGGTATATCTTAAATAATATAAGCATGAAATAAAAAATTGACAAAAAACATAAATATTTTTAAAACATAAAATTATTAAAATAATATTATTTAGAATTAAAAATTTATTTAAAAATACTATAAATAAAAAATAATAATTAGTCGTATAAATTTTTTATTAAAAATATTAATAAGATTAAAAAATAATTTAAAGTATTTATTTTATTTTATTTATCAATAATTTACATATTGTAATTTGCGAAGAGAATAATACGAAACTATTTTTTTCTTTATTTTTCCGTCTATTTTTTAAATATTTTGAAGATTATATTTTTAATTTTTTAATATTTGTGCATTTTTTTAATTAATTTATTTTTTTGAAAAAAATACTTTTGTTGCCTATCTAATGAAAAATATTTTGATTTTCTAAAAGTAAATACATTTTTATTATACATGATAACGCTAGAAATTTTATTCTCGTCCTATTCTGCAGCAAACACAATCTCTACTCCATTATACAAATCCAAATACAAAAATCTTCAACAATTGACGAGAAGTAGGAGTTTCACTTCAGCATTAATTGTCTCCTTCCTCTCCTCCTTAGATCCTCTCCTCCTTAGATTTCCTCCCTATATATTAGCAGGTCCTCTATCTCCTTGATACCTCGCACTATCTTCTTGTTCTTCTTATTTCTAGCAACTGCTTGTCTGAAAAATCTAAACTTACTACCTAGAAAAATGGATAGTGAAAATCATAAACTACATGTATTCTTATTCCCCTTCCTAGGTCATGCCCACATGAACCTAACCATTGATACAACTAGACTTTTTGTTGTAAGAGGCGTCAGAGCCACCATCATCACCACCCCACTCAACCTACCCCTTGTTTCCAAGAAATGCAGATGAAAATTCAAAGAAAAAACAGAAAAATTGAAGACCAAGAAACCTAGAGCAAAATGCAGAAAATAATGCAAAGAAAAATGTAAAAAAATTGAAGACCAAGAAATGCAGATGAAAAGGTAAATGAAAACCCAGAAAAATTTAAGATCAGGGAACACAATGCTAACCCAGAAATGCAGATGAAGATGTAGACGAAACTCAAAAAATTGCAACGATGCATAGATAAAACGCAAAACATATCCAAGCACGAAATACTAACCTGTGCACAGAGAAAAACGCAGATCGGGACACCTTGATGCAAAACTAGCGAATCCAAGCAAGAATCTTTGAACCAGCTGAGTAGAAGGCCGAGAAAGGGAGAGACAAAACGAAGCAAGAGGCCAACAGAAGGAGAGACAAAAGCAGGAGGAACGAAGTAAGAGATCGAGCCGAGAGAGGGAAGCAAGAGGAACAAAGCAGGAGGTTGAGATTTGACGAAACTGAAGGGAGAGTCAAACAAAGAAAGTAAAGTAGAGAGGGGTGTTTGAGTATTTTCATATAGGATTCTACACCTTCTGCCCGTTTCCCTGACTTTTGAGAGTTAATACGCATTGCTTTGCATAAAGGAATTAGAATTCCGTGGGTAATCACTACAAGAAAGGCGTGTCATAAAGACGAACATATAACGACGGTCAATAAAAACAGTCACTAAATCAAGTTTTACCGTCGTTAAAATCACGGGCTTAACGACGGTTAAAGAAAATCATCATTAAATAGCGATGGTTTAGCTCTAACCATCTTAATATGTTGCTGATTTGATCGGTTATTGGAGATGGTAAAGTTTTAGGACGATTTTTATCATATCGTCGTTATTTAACGACGGTTTGTGCTGAACCATCATTAAGTAATGACGGTTTAGCTGAAATCGTCGTGGATATGTAACGTTTAGAATTTGGACCGTTACTCATGATATGTGTGGTTTAACGACGATCTTACTAAAATCATCGTGAAACCAAGCGGTCATCTATAAATTCGTTTTCTCTCTTCATTTTCATTACGAACACTTTAAATTACAATTTTTCGTATAAATTACATCAGCTAAGTTATTTGAGTGTACTTTACGAGTTTGGGTATTTAAGTGTGCTTTGTGAGTTGTGGTATTTTGGTGTATTTTGCGAGTTTTCTCTTACTCAAGGTATGTCATATAATGATATAATTTATTTGACTATTTTGTTTAAATATTGTATGTTAAAAATATTTTGCTATATTAATTTTTGTTTGCTTTTGTGAAGATCTTGTGGCAACACTCCGACTTTTATACGTTATTTATTTGGAATCACTTTGAAGGTATGCAATTTAATTATTTTTATTTTAAATAAATTTATTTCAAAATATTATATGTTAAAATGCGATAATAATAGATATTTTATGTAGTTCATATTTATTTTAAAAAATATACTTTACATTGTGATGTGTAACATCCTTAATTTCGTTTCTTTTATTAATAAAAGTACATAAATATTTAATTAAGAAAATAAAATTTATTAGACAATATTTTAGATATCTAAGGAAATATAATCCTTAGAAATTCTTCACCTTATGTATATGCATAGAAAATGTTTTTAACATTAAGAGAATAAATAAAGAGGGAAACCTAATATAAAAAAAAATAGAAATAACATACTAAAGAGATGCAAAATTCTTGGATAAGGAAGGTAAATTTTTAGAAACAAGTAAAGGTCTTAAAATTTCAAGAACATTGGATTTGAGTAATTTTTCCTAATTCAAGAACTAGAGTTACTAAATTTAAAATCTTTATCCATACATTGGGCTTTTACCTATAGACACTTCATATAGAGTTTTTTCACTTCACATAAGTTTCTAACAAGCCCATTGGATAACCTAAACAAGAAATAAAACATAGACTTGGTCTAGGATATAGTAATTGGACCAATAGTCCAAAAATTATGAAAATGTGACAAAACCCTCCAAGAAAGGTAGAATTTTATCCAAAGCAAAGAAAATGAGTAGAAATAAGCCCATAATGGGTAGGAATAAGCCCAAATCCAAGAGGAAAAAATAAAATAAAATAAATTAGGTGATGATATAATAATGTAATAATAATAAAGATTAGGTTACATGGCATTAAGACAAAAATTTAGCAAGTGGTGTGATTCTACATTCATAATTTTGGCAAGTGGCATGATAATACAAGACTTTAAGACAAAAATATTTATATCCTACACTCATAATTTTAGCAAGTGGTATGATAATACATGGCATTAGGACAAAACATTCCTATCCCACACAAATAATATCAACCAAATAATGGAGATTCAAAGGCTAGAAATTTGCCACCTAAAAAGGCAATCCTATCATACTTGTTTAAGACAAAAGAAAATAGAAATGAATCCCTAAATCAAAGGGATCTTGTCCCTTATCTTAAGAACATATCATCGTAATTTTCAAAATACAAATCTCCTTTTCCTATGCATATCTTGACTAAGAAAGAGGAATACAAGAACATAAATTGTTTGTTTTCCAAAAATTCAACAAAGTGTATCCTAATTGTGATAAGGTAGACTCACGATAATGAAAGGTGTATTATTTGGTGGTCTATTTAAGCAAAACCCACCCCTACAACATTTTAATTTTGTCCAAGTGAGGAAGAGAGAGAAATAGAAGCAAGGTAGAGTGAGGAAAGGAGAGAAAGAAAGGAGAAGAAAGGAAGGAAGAAGAAGGAGAAGTTTAGAAGGCTAAGTACTCAAGGTAAGTTACCTTAATCTCCATTTGAATCCATTTTTCTTCTTCATTCTTGAGGTTTAAAAATTTACCCTCCTTCTTTTACCTAAGCTGCTAGAAAAGTTAAGGGAAGGGAGGAATCTTGCTACTTCTTTCAAGAGGAAACAAGAAAACCAATTCACTAAGTAAGTTAGGGAGATTCTTAGGTAAGTTTAACAATATTTCTTTTTGAAGAAAACTTTTGAAACTTATAATATTTATATGAGATTTTGATCTTAGAACTTTGATGATTGGTCATGGATGTTGTTATATCATGTTACATATTGATCTTGCATGTGATGTATGTTTGAATACTTAGGTTGACGTAGATAGTTCTGCATGGGCATGGCTATGGGTGGCAGAATTTTAAGCTTCTGTGTTTTAATTTTCGGGACCATTCTATAGGGAATCTAAACAAATGGTTAACATAAAAAATGTAGATTTATATCTCACGAATTTTTAGCCACTGGAATCATTCAATTTAGAGTTCATATGAGGTAGATATGGTCCGATTAGTAAACAAATGTCAGAAAATGGTTAACTAGGGAAGAATATGTTAGGATAGCTTCGGTGTTTTAATTTTTGGAAACAATCTATAAAGAATTAAAATAAATGGTTAACATATGAATTATAGATATATGTGTCATTGATTTTTAGCCACTGAAATCATTTAATTTAGAGTTCATATGAGGTAGATATGTCCCGATTAGTAAACAAAGGTCATAAAATGGTTAATCAGGGAAGAATATGTTAGGATAGCTTCGGTGTTTTAATTTCTAGGAAAATTCTATATGGAATTAAAATAAATGGTTAACATATGAATTATATATTTATGTGTCATGGATGTTTAGCCACTGGAATCACTTAATTTGGAATTCGTATGTGGGAGATATAGTCATATTAGTTAGTAAAGGTTAGAACCTACCCGAGAAAAAATAATATTGAATTTAAGGGAGTAATAACACCAATATTTATTACTATTTGGCTGATATGATTAACTTAATAGTTTTAGATAATTGTCTTAGCTTTCCATAGACACCAAGATCACCTCCATCGGAGTTAAAATAAGATAGTTATGCTCTGATTAGTGAGCAATGGTCACAAAACACGGCCAGACCGTGTTCTGGGTGCTTCAAGCACGGGTTAGCCGGGTTCAGAGCTGTTTTTGAGTACATTTAAATTATTTTTAAAGCATGGCCGTGTCCTGGAACATGGCCAGACCGTGTTGGAAGCTGGTGAAACCTATTTTCAACATTTTTCTACCCTAGATGAACCTCTTTAACTATAGGGTAATAATAGAAATCAAATTGGAAGAAAATGCTCTATAAATTTGTAAGAACATGTGTTAGAAATGATATAAATAAGAAGAAATTAACTAAAGGCCAAGCATAAAGAAAATGAAGAGATGAAATTAATATTTAAAAAAGAAGACGAATCTTATAAATGAAAATAAAATGACCAGTATATGCCATAGACATTGCCATTGTATGAACTTCTTACCATCTTAAGTGTGAAATTCTGACATGAAAATATTTTATAAAGTGATATTTGAAATGGTTATATTCATGGCATGATTACCAATGATTTTTGGTAATAGTTATATTTTGATGAACATACTTGTTATTGAAAGCATATTTTTGGCTATCATTGTGAAAAAAAAAGAAATGAGCACGGTCACATGGCAATCCGTGTGGTGCACTAGTAGGGGACGCCCTACCAACAGTTATGATCATGTTAATGAGAAAAGAAAGAGAAAGTGAGCCATGTCGGACGGAGCGAGAAAAGCCCGTACCGGAGAGTAGAAAATACTCACCCTGACCGGGGTAGCTTAATATGAGAATAAATTGATAGTCATCATATGATATTTTGAAAATAGTTAATCCTGTCATACATATCATTACTGTATGATTATTATGTGCATAGATATAATGCATTCATGTGACCAAAGATATTTTCTGTAGTTTATACAGCAGAACATGACATGATGAACTATATTGATGGTAAATTATGATTTATTGTTGAACCTACTGGGATTTAATTCTCACTATATTTCCATATCATGTTCAGAAGAAGAATTATACAGATTTTCTCTATGACACTTATTATTTTCGTACGTTGGATCGAGGTGCCCTACCTTTGGCAACTACCGGTTATATAAGATGTATCTGTCGTAGATGTGACTGAAATTCCGGTGGAGGTGCCACCCGCACCAGTGTCCCCAGAAGTAGTCGACATAGATGATTAAAGCTAATATGTATCTTTGTACAAATGTTTGTAAAATAATGGTGTGTATGGAAATTCAGTATTGTATCACTGTTAATAACAATTATACTTGGTTAAAGTGATTATTATTACGAGTTAAGTGGTTAGAATTAAAGTAGTAATAACTTCATGAAATTTTATAAATATAAAAAAAAATTTGTTACATTTACATAAATGGAGTTGTTACATGATGTACATGTATGAATAAATTTTTAAATTTGTGTTACTTTTTTAATGTTTATAATATTATAATATATTATGTCCATTGAAAATATGTAGGAGGTAATTTTTTTTAGTAATGCTGAAATATTGGATTTAATTATTTTTGAAGTAAAATATATGTAATTAATATTAGAAAGAATTTATAAAAATTAAAAATAGAATTCTTGAAGCGAGGTTGATGGAATAATATGATAAAATTATTAAATTCACGTAGTTAAAAATTAAATTTGTTAATAAAAAATACAAGTAGGTTTTAAAAAATGAAAACAAATATATATAATAACATAAATTTAATAGAGAAATTGAAGTGTAGTTGATGATGTAAAATAATAAATTTTAATAAATAGACAGAGTGAGTGTTAAAAATAATTTTAAAAAAATTGTGATAGTATTTTCAAAATATACGTATGTTTTAATATAAATTTAACAAATGTATATAATAATATAAATTTAGTATAAACTAATAGTGAATTCAGTTTTAAATATAAGTTTTTTAGTGTTAAAAAATATAATTAAAATTGATGCAAATAAATCAAAAATAGTTATTATATTAATAAACGTGTTTAAATAATATACATAAGTTAGTAATAGTAAAATTTAAGTGCAGTTGATTCTAAAATATTAAAATATTTGGACATGCGATAAGGTAAAATAATAAATGTTAGTAAATAGATGGAATTAGTATTAGGAATTGTTTTAAAAAATTTAAAACACTAATTTAAAAATGCGTGTAGTTTTTAAAAAATGAAAACAAATATATATAATAACATAAATTTAATAGAAAATAATAGTGAAGTTAGTTTTAATGCACTGTGTTCTTATACTATATTCTCTATTAACTAGCAATGTCTTAGGTGTAATTGAGTATAATTATCCTTAAATATATGGCTCTTACATAGGCCACTGCTATTACTTTTTTAAATAGAGAATTGAAATTTCAATTCCTTATCTGAATTTCTTAGAAATTTTACCATGTAAATACTATAATTGAAATCGTAGCGGTAGATAGAAAATCATAATTCAATCTTTTGCTGCTAATGGCTGTCCTTGCCAAGACGACGTGATCTATCAAATTCGATCATGAAACTCATTCTTTAAATTAATGACATTAGGAGAATGAAATAAAATTGGCACATGCCCAATAACTTTCTTAATGGCATTGTTTCAGAAGTTAGAATTTTTCTTCTTCGATTCGTAGAGATTTTTCAAGTGTTTTATTTCATATTATGCAAGCTAATTGCATCATTTATCCCACTTTCATAAGGTGCGACAAGTCTTGCTAATGAAATCTATAACTTTTATGCATCTAAGTTTGCATCATAAGTTTCTTAAGATCAAGTAGGTATCTTATTTTTCTATTTTTAACTCTCTCTTCAATATCTCTCTTAAACTCTTTAGGATCAGGATTCTTTATTTATATCGAACCAATGACGATGATTCTTTATTTGGTGCTTCATTGAATGTCAATGATCATAATGTATTGTGTTTTATGCACAATCAATTGCAAATGCCTTCCCATGCAAAATAGTCATTTTTTTCAGTTTAGAGTAAGAGTTATTTAGGTTAATTGTTATCTAAATCCATAATTATTTCAGATATGGATAAATCTTGGATCAATAAATCTCGACAATCAATAGAGTACCTAAATGGTTTAGAAAGATTTTTGGAATTCGCAAGTGCCAACTCTAGTGTTGAAGGTAGAATAATATGTCCATGCCCAAAGTGTAGCTTCAAGAAATGGCAACTCATAGAGGTCTGCGCCAACACTTGATTGTCAAACCATTTTCGGAGGGATACAATTTCTAGAGTTTACACGAAGAAATGATTACAGAAGATCCTGCTGCAGGACATGCTATAATGCCAATTGAGGTCGCATAACCCATTGTTCGAGACGACCCTGTGCAGGACATAGTCTGTGATGTATTCAGGGTTCACCTCGAAAATAAAAGCATTGATTCTGTGGATATGCTTGTTCCACAGTCAGCAGAAAGGATGGATGATAATTTCAAAGATTTTTATGAGTTACTAAAAGATGGTCAACAATCACTCTATGAAGGGTATGAGAAGTATTCCAAATTGTCTTTTTTGGTGAAGTTGTATCATATCAAGTGTTTGTGCAAGATAAGCGACAAAGCAATGTTGATGATACTTAAATTGCTTGTCGATGTATTCCCAAATACCAAGATTCTGCCTTTATTTTATGAGGCTAAAAAAGTCATTAATAAGTTGGGGTTGAATTATAAGAAAATTTATGCATGTGAGAATGATTGTATATTATACTAGGGTGAGCATGAAAGTAGAGAAACTTGTAGTAAGTGCTCTGCACCAAGGTGAAAACCGAAACAGAAGGGGGAGAAGCAAAAAAATGTGCCTAATTAAATTCTTAGATACTTTCCAGTTAAGCTAAGGTTGCAGAGGTTATTCATGTCTTCTAAGATTGCTGAATTTATGAGATAGCATTCTGAAGACAAAATTTCTGACAGTATCATGAAGCATTCGAATGATTCTGAGGCATGGAAGAGATTTGATCGTCTGAATCCTCAATTTGCATCAGATCCGAGGAATGTTCGTTTGGGTGTTGCAATGGATGGTTTCAATCCATTTGAAAACCTATCTACAAGTTACATCATATGGCCAGTTATGCTGATTCCGTATAATTTTCCTCCTTGGATGTCTATGAAACAAAGTTCATTCATATTGTCAATGATAATTCCAGGGAGAAAAGCACCGGAGAATGATATAGATGTATTTTTACAACCACTAATTGAGGAGTTGAAGGAATTATGGGTTGAATGTGTTAAGACGTACGATGCCTTTAGGAAAGAAATGTTCAATATGCATGCATCTCTTTTGTGGACAATCAGTGATTTCCATGGCCTTGAATATTTATCAGGCTAAAATACTCATACTAGATTAGCCTGCCTGCACTATAACTTTGACTCCACTCCAGTGCGTCTCCCTCACAGTCAGAAGTGGTGTTTCATGGGATATTGCCGCTTTTTATCTCCGGGTCATAAATTTAGGATGGCCCGCAATAGGTTTGACAGAAAAGAGGAAAAAAGAAACCCTCCTCTACAACTGAGTGGCGTAGACATTTTAAGACAAGTCGAGGATATTAAAGTTGTCTTCGGAAAAAATGTGAAAACTGATGTTGGGACTCAACAACGGTGTTCCCGAGGTCAGGGTTTGGTTGATGTTGGGACTCAACAATGGTGTAAGAAAATTATATTTTTCAAACTTCCGTACTGGGCAAACAATATATTGCGTCACAATCTTGACGTTATGCATATTGAGAAAAATGTCTGTGACAATATCATTTACACTTTACTTAATGATTTTGGCTATTCAAAGGACTATGTAAATGCGCAAAAAAACATAAAGGAGTTTGGTGTGAGGTCTGAGCTGTGGCCAGATGATGATGGTAAATATCCACCTGTTTTGTTCACATTGATAAATGCAGGTAAATAAATCTTTCTCAAAACATTTAAGAATGTATCTGTACTTGACGGTTATTTCAGTAATATCTCCAGATGCATTGATGTAAGACAGCGTAAGATTGGAGGACTAAAAAGTCACGACTGTCACATCCTTATGGAACAACTGTTACCGTTAGCCATACGAAAGACACTTCCCAAGCCGGTGTCTGCAGTTCTGATCGAGTTTTGTTCATTCTTTTGACAACTTTGTTTTAGAGTTTTGAATGTTAATGAACTTGATCAACTTCAAAATCGTATCATTATGACGCTGTGCCATCTGGAAATGTTATTCCCGTCTTCTTTCTTTACAGTCATAGTGCACTTGACTGTACATTTGGTCATGGAAGTGAAGTTAGGAGGACCAGTCCAATATCATTGGATGTATCCCATCGAAAGGTAAAAAATGAAGAACACATAATTCAGATTTCTTTCATTATTGTTAATTCAATTTTATTCATTTAATCTATGTTGTCTAGATACTTGAGTAAACTTAAATCTTTCGTGCGAAATAGAGTAAGGCCAGAAGGCTCAATAATAGAGTCGTACGTTGTAGGAGAAGTTTTATTATTCTGTTCCAGGTACATAGATGGTGTTGACACTGTCTTCAATCGTCCTCTTCGTGTGAATGATCGATCTGATGTTGTGACGTCTGATAGAGGTTTGTTCCCACCAATAGGAAGACCAGTTGGTGGGTTTGAACATTTCACGCTTTCTCCCTGACAAAAATTACAGGCCCATCGGCATGTCTTAACAAATTGCAAGGAAGTTGATCCTTACTTATAGTAAGTTAACTCACACTTAGCTACATTTTCATACAATTTTTTATCCTATGTAGCATTAAGTGTATATGCAATGTTTACTCAACAGGGAATTTAGAGACTATTTACGGCATAGTTTAAAAAGTCGGACGCGAGCATCTACCGAGATAGATAAAAAAGGTCCACGAGAAATTTGTCTCTTGGTTTTCATGTCGTGTAAGTATTTCAACGTGGTCACATTTCATTCATATGTCAAATATAAGTACAACTCATCCTTTTTTCTTTTTACAGATCGTAATTGATGACGATGGATCACAATGTACTGATTTAAAATTTCTTGCACTTGGTCTACTAGATAGAGCACGTCGATACAATATTTACAATTTAAATGAATTCAAATTTCAAACTTTAGAGCAAGACCAAGGGATGACATCTCAAAATAGTGGAGTTTACAGTACTTTCAAGACGACGAGTTATGCAAGTAGTAGTGATCGGAACATGCAATTTGGTGGCGTCCAGTATTACGGAAAACTGTTGGACATTATTGAGTTAAACTACCATAGGCATTTTACAGTCGTATTATTTAAGTGTATGTGGGCCAACACAACTACAATGAGGGGAATTGTAATTGATGACTTCGGGGTGACATCGATTGATTTTTCTCTGTTGATTCACACTGGTGAAAATGATGATGACGAGCCATACATCTAGGCATCTGAGGCTCATCAAGTGTACTATGTACAAGATGAGCTGGACAAGAATTGGAGTATAGTGATACATTTGAAACCCCGTGACTTATACGAGATAGGCGAGGGAGATGAACATCTTATATACGAGAGCGATCCGTTACACATGCAAAATTTAGAAAGATTGTTTCCAGAAGGAGAAGTTAATTTATGCTTATTACAGTATTAGTTTTGTTGTTGCCGCCTATTTACATATATTTTGGACTACTTACAATTAATGTACTATTTTGCTTATTTTTATAACTTTTATTAGGAAAAGTTCATTTTATAATTGTTTTATACGGTGACTAATGTTATTAATTTTATTTTGGCAAGAGCAGTGACGATGAAGAAGGCTAAATCACTCTACACGGGCAGGGCAGGTGCGTCCAGTTCTCACACTCCTACGGCCCTTCTAGTGATCAGTGAGGGTAGACAGGCCATGGAGTCAGACACCGTTCCATCCACACTTCCTCACCTTGACTCTCGCGGAGCAGAGTCGGAGGCTGTTACGTCATCAATCCTTGCTAGCGACTCCCGAACACTGAGTTCACAGGACGTCCCATGCACACTCCCCCCACCCGACGCTCAGGCACCGAACGACTATTTTGCCATCGATATAGACAAGTTTTTTGCCGGCGTAGAGGAGGAGCATCAGCCGGGTGAGTAGGAGCGCAGATGCAAGAGGAGTTGGATAGTTGATGTCATCAATGAGTATTGTAAAAACTTTATGCGCTTAATAATTTTGTCATAGTAACATAATATATAATTATCTATATTATGACACACGGGACCGGGTAGGTGACGTCCAGGCAGTTGACTATCCACGATATATGGGCCCTACCTCAGGGGTCGAAGGTGGTTGTCCAGTTCAAAGACAACCACCAGCCTATCGGAGATAGTGGTAGTTTACTCGGTGTCTTTCTCGGCACCATCAGGGATAACTTTTTGTTATTCTCGATCTCCTACAAGGACTGGAGGAGCATTCCTCAACAGTCAAAGACGAACGTCTTCGTAAACAACATTTAGGTATGAAAACATATATCTTTTGTAACTAATTATATTTATTTATTATTTATGTATAATTTATGTGTAACTAATCAATTTCTTACTTTCGTTTGCAGACACATTTTAATGTGACAGACCTACACAAGAAACTGATCATGCAGTCGCTAGGAGCAAAGTGGAGAGCCGCACGGTACAATTTATTCCGGTAGGTGTATGATGGTACGAAGAACAGAGATCAGTTATGGAGTGAAGTCTTAACAGGTATCCCACTTGATCAGTGGGCAATTTTCATAGACTATCGCCTTGACGCGAAGTCTAGGGTAAATTTGTATATTAATATATTTATACAATTTAACTTTTAAATATTATGACTAATTAATTTCTCTATTTAATTAGGATGTGGCTGCGAAGAATAAACGGAACAAAAGACATCTGACAATGCTACACACCACTGGATCCAAGAGTCTTGCGCGAAAAAAGGCAGAGATGGTAAGTTTAAATCCATAAATATCTTTTTTTAAATGTTAAGAAGACTATAATTTATATAATCATAAATTGATTAATTATTATAAATTTCAAGAGGCTGATTTTGGCGGACTGGTGACTCGCGGTGATGTATGGATGGCAGCTCATAAAAGAGCTGACGGATCATACATCAACGACGAAGTTCGGGCTGTTGCGGTAAGTAATAAAATTTTATCATCCGTACGTAGGCAATTATTTGATTTTTAGATAATGTTTAATATTATTAATTGTCTGTTATTGGATTTTGTAAGAAAAATTTGCTTCGATCCAGTAGGAAGACAGCTTGTCCCAAGAGCTCTCGACGGCTGATTCGCTTGCGAGAGCTCTTAGCACTAGGGAGCACTCTAGTCGCGTTCGAGGATTTGGGTTGGGTGTTTTCCCAACCCAAGTCTTCGGTCGTGGCTTGGCTGGGTCGAGCTCACAGTTTGAGCTATCATACCACGAGTTATAGACTGAGGTGGAGCACCTGAAAGTAGTTATACATGAGCGGGACATCGAGCAGCAGTGACGAGACGCTGAGCTCGTAGCACGGCAGCGACAAATGGAGGCTGCTATGACGTTCCTGCTATAAAAATTTCAGGGTCAGCTGCCACCTGAGATAGCAGGACTTCATAGTCCCAAGCTCAAGGTAATTTTTTAATACATAAAAATTATTAGTATAATTTTATTTACTTTGAAAACGCTAAAAATTCTAACAAAAAATTTATTTTTCAGGACCTTAGTGACCGTGGCAGTGGGCATCATCTTGATCAACATCCGCAGAGTCCGGGAACATGATTTAATTATTATTGTCTGTAAATGTAATTTTGTGATGCTCGTGACTATTTATTTTTGTATACATATTTTTCATTTATAAATATATTCATTATAATTCAATAATTTATGTATATCTAATATGTAGTTAAATATCAATAAATTTTAATTTTTTTAAATTATTAAATAATTCGCATGCTTAATTATTATATAATAGATAAAAATGTATCTAAATTAATTTGCTGAATATTAAAAATATAAATTAATTTTTATGAATAATAAAAAATATTAAATTTCATTTTTAAAAAATTAAATTAATTTTTATGTATAATTGATAAATAATAAATAAATTAAAAAAAAATTCTAAGTTTAACGACGGTTTTAAAATCGTCGTTAGAACCTGTCATAACGACGTTGTTTCTACAGTTGACTAAAACTATCGCGATGCTCATGAATCCACGACGGTTTTTTTAACTGTCGTTAAGTGCTTTAATGATGGTTAAAACCGTCGCTATATCCACTAAAAAACTGCCGCTAAAACCTGCATTCTTTGTATTGAATAGAATGTTGTTAACCAAATGTGGCAAGCGATGGAATGTGAATCCAAATTTCTATTCTATCATTTTATTTCTATATACCAAATGATACGTTAGTGTTAAGCAACAAAAAAGTAAACAATAAAATAAAAAAAAAATAAAAAAATGCAAGTTGTGACCACTAAGCAGTCACAAAGTAAAAAAAAAAAAATGAAAAAAACATTGGAACCATTTGACAAGTCCCATGTTCAGCACAAATTCAATATATTGTTGTCGTGTTTTAGTATGGTTAATTTTAGTAATTCCATATTATGGGTATACTTTTATCTCAATTTTTCACAAGATTAAATCAATCACAATAAAAGAAGAATAATTGTTTCAAAAGTTAGATATTATAACTGTATTACCTCCTTAAGAATACCAAAATAGTTATTTTTTTCGTCGCCTACCCTACTACCTTGAATGCACACTACTCTATTGATTGTTTTCTTCCCAATGCTCCACACATTTGTGTGAAACTTATATATGTGGATGAAATATATTGGCCATGCTGTATATATTTTGGTGGACCTCAAACTAATTCTCTCAAATATACCTTGTTATTAAAATTAGATTAAGAGGACCTGCTTGGGGCAGAAAAAATAAATAAATGTTAAATAGACCAGGAACTATATATATGAACAAATGTAGACAAATTAAATGATAACACCACTTACAAATTTTTTGAACCACAAGGCAAGATGTCACTTAATTATAGAATCCACCTCCCAAATTTAATGTTGGGATTTGATGCTCTCAGATATTGCTTAAATATCCTAATATTTTTCGATTTAATATAGATATTAGTAAACAGGGTAGCAATTAAATCTAACATAGCAACAAATTTATTAATTAATATATGATTTGACTTCATCACAGTTTAACAAAACAAAAAGATAAACATCATTCAACTCTTTCTCACTCAAATTACGAGTGGGACACTTTTTAGAGACACATCCAATTTGTTCAAAAATTGACAATGTTGGAACTTGGCTGCTTATTCCTACTTTGTCCACACGGTTGTTTTGTTCAAGTTTGTTCACACAGAATGTATGTGTGATTTAAAATAGTACAAACAAAAATAAGACGCTTCTTGTGACATGTATGCTTAACATATGGACTCTTTCACTCAAGCTTTGTTTTTAAGAGTTTGTTTAATTTGTTCTAGAACCTGCATCATGAAATGACATATACTCGTATCATGCTTGTCTATGGTAGGATGAAATCTTTTGCTCTAAAATACTTCAAAGAATTAAGAAAACAGAGCCACTTCTAATCCAAAAATTTCATTAATGAAGATCTATATATTATCGCTTTTGGGATGAAGCTTACGATATAAATAGCCAGTGGCATTAGATGGAGATAAAAGAGTGTGGGCTTTGCCCAACATATGCATCGGAATATCACAGTTTCCTTTAACAAATGGAATTGGAGTTAAGAGTCTCAAGCTAGCGCATTCGAAATGGGAGTTGGAAGCTCTTATGAAAACAGAAATGAGAAATGAATACTTCCTCGGAATTGCAGAAACCCAAGGATTTTATGTTTCCACCATTTCCAACTAGAAAATAGAAGAATGGAACATAGGGCTTGAAAGATATAATCTTCCTATGGTAATTCTTATCAGTCTAGTAAGTTGGAACTCAAAGAAATTGGATTTGGAGTTCCAAGCTTTGATGAGCAAGAACCACTCACGCAGAGTAACAAATTGAAGTAAATTGATCTTCCAATCCTTTCTAATTGCAACTTAGTTAATAACTTTATATCTTAATTTTTTAAGTACTTAAAAATTTATATATATTGCATAAAAAAAATCTATTTATATGATTAGTGAGTATGAAATATATGGAAAATATTGACATTCTAATTTTTTATAACCAATATGAAAATTCTAGATTTTTCATGTATTTTATTCCTAAATTTGATACCAATGAGAGGCTCTTTGGTAGCTCTGTTTTCAACAAATTTGAAAACTGTTTATCATTTTCTATGTTCATTTTTAGAAAATATTTTTTGAAATTTTTAAAATTTTGAAAATATTAAAAAGATATATTTAAAATCTTCAGTATTGTAATATACTGTAATTGCGATATTTTTGTAATTATTCTGAACTTATTACAACATATATAAATAGTATTTTATTGTTAAAATAAAAATATAATAAAAAAATAATCATATAACGGTAAAAATAAAAATAAAGTAAAAACATAAATCAAATATATTTTTAGAAATATAAAAAAAATTAAAATTAAAATGATTTTAGAAAATAAAAACAAAAAATATTTTCACAAACTAAACAAATTTAAAGTCTTTCAAAAATTAAAATATCCACTTAATGAAAGCCGTCTTAGGTAGCATTTAATTCATAGAATATTTTATTTTTAGAAAAGTTATATTCTTGAAAATTTCATTCTAAAAAATGAGATAGATGAACAAGTTGAAAAATATATTTAATTGTTACTTCACTTTTTTAGGAATAATTTGTTGTATTAACACTAAATTTTTATTTTCATATTTAGTTTATGTAAAATATTTTCGGGAATATAATTAATTTTTCAAAAATATCTTTTAAAAGAAAAACTTTCAAAATAAAAAGAATAATAAATAAGAGGAAAAAAAAGAAATAAGATTTTTTATTTATAGTTTAAAATTTAGGAATTAAGATTTAGGATTTAGGATTTTAACATTTAAGATTTAGGGTTTGGGTTTAGAGTTTTAAAATTTAGGGGGTTAGGTTTTTGAGTTTAAAAGTTAAAATTTAAGGTGTAAGGGTTAAAGTTTTAGCGTTTAAAATTTAGGATTTAAGAATTTAGAGTTTAGAGTATAGGATTTTGAATTTTAGGATTTAAGGTTTAAGGTTGAGATTTTAGAATTAAGGGTTTAGAAGTTAGAGTTTTTGGATTGAATGTTGAAGGTTTTAGCATTTAGGGTTATAGGATTTAACATTTAGAGTTTAAGGTTTAAGAGTTATAATTTTTGAGTGAAAATTGAAGGTTTTAACATTTAGAGTTTTAAGATTTAAGAGTTATGGTTTAAAATTTAAAATTTAAGATTTTTGAATTAATATTTTAAGATTTAGAGTTTAAGAGTTAGTTTAGAGTTTAAAGTTTTAAAGTTTAAAATTTAAAGACATGAAATTTTTTATATTTACTTTTATATATTAAAAAAAATGAGAGCAATTAAGTCATTTAATATAAATAAAAAAAAAATTTTATTCTCACTTTCATAGGTGAAAAAGTTTTTTTTTCCCCTCCTCTTCGTAAGTTTTTTGATACCAAACCTAGGAAAGCTCTTTTTTCATCTCACTTTCCCAAGTTTTTTGATACCAAACCTGTGAAAGCTCTTTTTTCATCTCACTTTCCTAAAATTCCTAAAAAATAACTTGTACCAAATACCACTTTAGAGTTATCCACCTGGACTTGCTAGAAGGTGAATTTTAGTTGTGCTTCTGACTCCAGTTCTCTATAGTTTGAAATCTACCCAAACAAAGAAAAAACCTTGCTTATTTTCTTTTCTCTTTTGGTACAAACAGATAGTGTTAATTTTATTTTATTTTTTCTTTTTCTACCATCTTGACAAATTATATTTTCTAATACAATCAGTTCAGACAAAGTTTTTGAAGGTTCAAATTTCCATTTTTCTTTTTATCTTTTCTGTCTCTAACGCAATTACATGTGCTTGCTTTGTTTTTATGGTGGGCTCAGATAATGGTAAATAAAAGTAATTCTTGACTTCAATAATTTGTTTTCCTCCAAAAACAACTCATTTTCATGCCATAAAAATGGAGAGCACGGAAAGATCTAGTTAAATTGCCTTCCTAAAATTCCTTTTTTATTGTTATGAATGCATGCTTCAAAGATCAAATGATACCTTAGACCAATGGCTTGAGGGACTCTCTTCCTTGCAGGACCCTTTTTCGCTCGATGACTTGGATTTTGCAGCGAACGCTTTACTTTCTTGTGCTTTTAAGTTGTAACTTTTGTCAACAAACTTCTTCGTGAATCAATAATAGATCCAGCTACTTTAGTTGTAGGCTTTGGCAGTATTCAGTTATTCTTCGTATCAACTTGAGGCAAACGAAGCAACGAATGTACTTTATCAGGTAACTTACTTTGATAAGGAAATTAAACTAATATGTGTTAGTTAAGTTGTGACAATAATTATCTTATAGTAGATATTAAGGGTGAAGCTAAATCATAATCAAAATGTAACACTTAAGACTGTGTAGTTAAGTAGACAGAGGTTCAAGTTTAGAGCTGAATCATAAGATTGGAGCGCTAAAGTAGAGAGTTGCTCTCTCATTAGCTAACTATAGCTGTTAACTTAATTATAAAAATTTGGTCCAACCATATTTTCTCTCTCCATATTATGAAATAAATAGATGGAATCCATGATTAGTTCATCAGCATAAACAAATACTACTTAATAGCTGCTTCTTTTTCAAATTTCGTTTCCCTTTCTACAATATATACAAGTAGACATCTTATGAAGACAATATGCAATCTGCAATGCACTCAAATGGTGACTTTACAAATACTATTTAAGGATTAGGTCTGTGTTAATTTAGTCCAAACAATGCTCTTCCGACTTTATTTTGTTTTTTTTTTCAATTTTTAATATGTACATAAGACCAATACAAGCTATATTATACAAATATAGTGGCATTAATTTTATTTAATATTACATAAAAAAGATTCGAATATAAATAAGTTTGATCTTAACGATTGATTTTTTTTTATGATATCAGAAGTTTAAACAAAAAAAAATCACTTGTTGAGAGTGACAAGATCAGTACTCCAATTTTATTTTTAAAAAAATGTAAGGGTATTCGTATAAATAATTTTTTTATTTATTTTAATGGTTAAAAAATTAAGTTTGTATTGATAAATGCATATGATGTTAATTTATTTTTTGTTATCAAAGTAGAAGGGATCACAATATATTAAAATTTTCAAAATATTATATGAAAATTAACATTTAAAATTAAAGAACGCAATCTAGGAGGAGGGATCACATTATTTTGTCATTTTGATAATTTGTTATTCATATTTTGATATTTTCCTTTTTATCCTTTCTCTTCTCATATGTTCTCCTAGCATTATATTAAAATTTTTCTGACATTGTTAAATTAATCTGGCCCAGCCATCGAGGACTTTGAAGGGTTGGGTTGAGCTGGACCTAGTCAACATAAAAGTCCTGTAAAGGCTGGCTCAGCGGCTTTTTCCCTTTTTCCTTTTTTAAACGCTGAACACTATAATTTAGTCACTTTTTTTCTCACAACAAATCATGTTTTCTTCTTCTGGAAAGTGTCGTTAGATGAAAGACGTGCGGTAATTCAAATTATGGTTGTGCCATTCCAATTCCAATATACATCAAGTTTCTAGGTTTTCTTATTTGTCGTTTATAATTTCTCTTAGCCAATGTAGTTGTTGTATGATTTTATCAGCTCCAAAGAAACATTTACATTGACGCTCACCCATTATGCTTCTATGACAAATAAACTTTGATTTTCTTTATAGATTATCGTACAGTTGATTGATAATCTCCATATATCCAAATTTAGCATAGTAAGTTGAAGCTAATCTAGTTATTTGTATTGACCGTTACGGACTTTATATTGCTATTCTCTTATGTTTGCTTCATATAATAATATATAATTTATACTGTGAAGATGTTTGTTTTATTTCTAGATTATGCTCTATTTAGTAGCTCAAAATTGAAAAAAAAAATTGTAAAGTATTTGGAATAGTTGATATTATAGTCATAGTAGTACATGGTTAAACTAATTGCAATTCATTTTCCTGTAAATTATGAAGACATATACCATCCCCTAAATCACAGCAATCAAAACCTAGAGTTAGCTTTTATTTTTGTTTTTGTTTTGAACAAAGGCATGACTTAATACAGAATCAATACAAGCCATGAGAGTGTAACATCCCTCAATTAATTCTATGTTATGGCATGATTTTCTAGGTTCAAAGGATGGGGAAAAAATATTAATTCTCTTTTTAGAAGAAAAACTAGGAAGGATGAAACCCTAATTTTCTAACCTCTTAGAATAGAATTAAGTAGTGAGAGAGGGTTAGAATTATGAATAAAAGGTGTCTCTAAGATCTACTAAATTTTATTTAGAGAATTAGAGGAAGTCAAACAAGGCTTTAGTCAAGGGGTTAGTCATATTCTAATGGTATGGCAATATTGTAATAATTAGAGAAATAAGGGGCAAAGTCATATTCTAATGGTATGGCAATCTTGTAATAATTAGAGAAATGAGGGGCAAAGTCATATTCTAATGGTATGGAAATCTTGTAATAATTAGAGAAATGAGGGGCAAAGAGTAAGAGGGAGTAACTTCTAGAAGGAATGGAGATAAGACTCAATAATTTGATCAAAGGGAGAGAGGAATAAAAAAAAAACGTAGCCAAGAAGGAGAAGAGGAAGAAGAAAGAAGGAGAGAGAGAGAGAAGAGAGAAATGCATCAAGAAGAAGGAATTCAAGGAGTTCTTAAGGTAGGTTTAACATTAATTGACTAAGAAACTTGAAATCTTGATGACATATGTGTGTATGAATACTTGTAAGTTTTTGTTGATGGAGGTATCTTATGCATATATTGGATTGATCATATGAATATCCAAGTAGAGCAAAGGTTTGAATGCATATGTATTGCATGTTTTGTGCTGAAAATTGGCTTTGGATGGATGAAATTCGATAGTCTGAATGAATAAATCTGTATTTTCTGATCTATGTCAAATTAGAAGATGTCTTCAACATAGAAGTTGTATATCTTTGTCTTATGGTTAAAACCCCTCTAGAATCACTTTAATCCGACCTCATATGAGAGAGTTATGCCTCAACGAGTGAAGAAATGTCAGATTTAACGCGCAGAATCACGATCTTGGGTTTGTAACACTTGTATATTTAACTCTAGTTGAAATTTGTAAAATTAGTAAACATAAAAGTTGTAGATAATTCTCTTAGATTTCCATAGACACCAAAATCGCTTTAATTGGAGTTGAAATGAGGGAGTTATGGCCTGGAGAGTGAAGAAAGGTTAGACTGATCGCCAATCTACAGCCCGAAACATGGCCGTGTTTCAAGACACGGCCAGGCCTTGTTGGGGGCTGTTTTTAAGATTTTGCAGTACAGTTTTATACAATTTTAAGCATGGCCATGCCCTGGGACACGGGCAAGCCGTGCTTGAGGCTGAAATTGCCCTGTTTTACATTTTGAATGCTCTAAATGAACCCCAATGAATGGGTGATGCTAAGGGAAACTAAAATACAAATAAATACCTTGTTAATGATGCATTGTAGTGTGAATTATAACCTTTTATTATTAGAAATTAAATCACATATTGTATATAGATAAGATGTATGTGAGATGGATGCATGATGCATTGATGAGAATCATATAGATAAGATGTGTGTGAGATGGATGCATGATGCATTGATGATATTCATATAGATAAGATGTGTGTGAGATGTATACAAGATGCATTGATGAGATGCATATGAATGAGAAGTGTGTGCATGTGTGAAATACATACATGGTAAATGGATGAGGTACATGCAGATAAGACATGTGTATGTGTTGTATATATGTTGCATTAATGAAAATATGAGAGTGAATGATCTAGGGAAAGACATGTATGATATATAGGTAAATTGCATATTCATGAGATGCATGATTTTAAAGGTGTATGTGATGCATATGAAGTGAATGTTTAAAAGCATAAGTGGCATATGTGATGGTGTGATATGTGAGTGATACACCTATATTTTAAAATAATATATTGAAATGACCCTTATGGTGGCAAGGTGACCCAGCGACATGCGGTACTTTGTGGTGGTAAGGTGACCTGAGAGGTCGTAATGGCTGTGAGACGGTACCGGATAGGGGACGCCCTATTAGCCTTGAGTGAGCCATGGGTTATGGCCACTCTGACCAAGTGATATTGACCTATTAACAACCGAGAAATTTTTGGTGTATGCATTTCAATCATTTTATATTATATGCACTGATTATAGTTTTAAATAATGTTTTATGTAGTCTATACAGCTGAACACGTCACTTGTTTTACTTTCATAATAAATTGTTAATGTTAAACCTATTGAGATTTTATTCTCATTAATTTTGGTGATGTGTTCAGATAATAGCAACTGAGATGCCTACACTAATGGTAAATGTACAGGTAGTGGACGTGCCATTTCTGGGCCAGTTCACCGTCTTACAAGATGTAATAATAATGAACGTAGTAGAGATCCTGGCATTGACACCACCCCCTCCATCACCCCATGCATCATAAGGGTGTGGTGTTAGGCCAGGGCCTAGTCAGTAGGATGGACATTATGTAATATAACCAGTGTATATTTTTGGAAGAATAATTCCTAGTGTTTCAGTATATCTAGTGTTACTTTTGTATAACTCTAATACTGATGTAACCTATTGTGGAGTGATTATATAAATATGTGGTATTTTATTCTTATGGCTTAGTAAGATTAAGAAATTTCACTTGTAGTATAAATCAAGATAAAACTGAACGCATATATATAAAAAAAAATTGGCTCTTACAAAGAGCATAACATAAAAACAAGAAGAATTAAATGAGAAATTACTCAAATTTAAATTTTAAATGTATCAACTAGGATAAAAAAAATTAAGTATTGCGATTAGAGAATACAAAGATAACATATATTTAAAATACTAATCTATTAAATTAATTACAAAAATTTAATTTATACAACAAAAAAAATTATTCATATAAAGACAACTTATCTATTAATTTTTTTTAAGAGTTAATTCTGTTTAATATTTTTTTTAATGTGTGAGCGGAAGTTATAAATTTAGATATAGGAGATGTATAATTATGAAAATCTAAAACCTCTTTTTAAAAAAAGATTCATGAAAATAAAAAACTCTTTTAACAAAAAAAAAGTCTCTTAAAAAAAAACAAAGAAAGCCAAAAAAAAGGGGGAAGGGGTGCTACGTCTCCACATCTACTCTACGTTTTTCTCCTCTGCGCGGCCCGCGGCGCTCCCCAGAGAAGAAGGGTTTTTCTCAAAGTTTGAGTTAGCTGATTCCTATGGGTGGCACGAAATTTTATTTTGGTTTAATTTGTTTTCCTTTCAAGTCTTTATGATTTTTTACGTTTTTGGTAGAGCCTAAACATGAGATGGTCAATTTTTTTTTTTTATAAAAAAAGTATGCCCATTTTGGTTAGCCTAACCCAACCCAGTCCAACTCTTAAGAGTTGGATGTGTTAAGGTTAACAACCATTTAGTCAAAATGAACTATCCATATGTTAATCCATCCTATTCTATTTATAGAATTGGACCGGGCCAGTCTTATAAGTCAAATTTATTTTGACACTCCTATGGTTTTTCAGCACATAATTCTCATTTTCACGTTTTCCTTTTGGGGGAAGGGGTGGGTCACATTTATTTGTTTTGATTGATTATTGTACCTAACTTTGTTATATATGTTTCTCGCACAGCCCATTCAAAGTCGTTGTCTCGGATTCAATGAACGTGTTACATGAAAAGCAATGTTCATGAAATTGAATTTCCAAATAAGTTGATGAATTTTTTTTTTGGGTAGAGATTCTAATATGAAAGAAAAGAACCCGTCAAAATAAATTCACCAGTTCCCAGGAGTTAGACCTTAATTACTCTCAAGCATTCTTTGAATAACCTTGGCAGTTAAAAAGTTGGGGGCATAGCCCAGAGGCTTATGCCAAAGGGGTCTCAAGGATTTCTTTGTTCTTTTTTTTGATAAATCTTGTGTCAGCGATGGGTCCCTCTAATATAGAGGGTCTACCACTTTGATATTTTTGAGTGAGAAACCTTGACAAATTGTGAAAGAGAATGCAGTTGGAAAAGAAAAGGCAGGAGCCGAAATGTTTTGTTAGGCACGGAAATTGCATTGAATATTTGTTATTCAACAAACACGGAAAGGAAGAAAGTAGGTCAAGAAAAACGTAGTAGCCTCCAATTTTTATTTACATCCTTTGCCTATAAATAGGTAAGGAATAGAAGGTTCAAACACACTAAGAAGTAGATAAGCAATAAGTTTGAGAAGTCTGAGAAGTTCTCTGAAAAAAAAAATTAAGGGAGAATTTGGTGTGATATTTGAAAAATAGTTCCTAAATAGTGAGTGACAAAATAGTAAGAAAATACTCTTGTGGTATTGTGGGAAATATGCCACTATTTTGGTTAGATCTTAGTTGTAATCTTTAGATTTATTTTAAAGAAAACTCTCTTTGTACATACTATTTTTATAGTGGAAGATTTATTCGAATTTGGTCCCGTGGATGAAGCCCAAAAATCAAGGGTGAACCATGTTAAATTTTTTGGTGTCATTTTTATTGATTATTCCATATTTATCCTTGTTAATAATACCCGTTGTGCCCAATAAGTGATATCCGAGCCGTAGTAGTTATTCCTTTAAAAAATTTTAGTATGCTCTATGGTTGTAGTATTAACTGATCTTCCACGTCGGAAAATTTTTTTATTGGAATTACTGTTGGTTGAAGGAAGTTGTACGGACACTATTTATACGTATTGGTATTATTCATACATACATGTACTATTCATATGTACGGGATACTGTTCATATGTACTAGTACTGTTCATATTGTTCAAAAGGGAGGCAAAGATCAACAAGATGATCAACCTAAATAGCACAAACTACCACATCTGGAGAAACAAGATTAAAGATCTCCTGTTTGTGACGAAACTACATCTACTGGTGTTTACTATGACTAAACTCGAAGCTAAATCGAATGAAGAATGAAACTTAGAGCATGAGCAGGTATGTGGATTAATCCAACAGTTTGTTGAAGATAATGTGTATAATCACATTTTTAATGAGACTCATGCACGAACGGTATGACATAAGTTAGAAGAGTTGTATGCTTCAAAAATCAGTAACAACAAATTGTTTTATTTAACAAAATTGATGCACGTGAAATACCGAGAATGTACTTCTATAGCAGATCACTTAAATGAGATGCAAGGGATTTTAGACCAATTGTCGGGGATGGGTAAAAAGTTTGACAACGAAGTACTTGCTTTCATAGTACTCGCCTCCCTACTAGAGTCGTGGGAGACTTTGAAGATCTCAATTACCAACTCCGTGCCTAATGGTGTCGTGAGTATGGAAAATGTTAAAAGTGATATTTTGAATGAAGACATGAGAAAAAAAATTACAATATTCAATCTTTTAATCATAACTAGATGTTCTGATTACAGAATCCAGAGGGAGGAGTTAGTCTAGGAATACAAAGCCTAGAGATAAAAGCAGAGGAAAGTTGAACAAATATGCCAACATTGAATGCCATTATTGCAAGAAAAAAGAGCATATCAGAAGATTCTGTCAAAAGTTCAAGCAGGACAAGAACAAAGACAAGGAAGTGAAAAAAGATGACAACAATGATGATGAGTAAACAAATGCCATAGACGAATTCAATGTTATTTATGATGATGATATTGTCAATCTTACATTTCATGAGACCAGTTGGGTGATTGACAGTGAAACTACTATTTATGCCACACTGCGAAGAGAATTCTTCTCATCTTACACAGAAGGAGATTTCGGAGCTGTTAAGATGGGAAATGACAACTTACTAAAAGTTGTTGGCAGAGGATATGTCTGCTTAGAGACGACAAATGGCACAAGATTGGTGTTAAGAGATGTTAGGAATATTCTAGATATTTGCCTGAATCTGATTTCTACTGGCAAACTTGATGATGCAGGCTTCTGCAACACATTCATGAATGACCAATGGAAACTCACTAAAAGTTCCTTGGTGGCGGCTAAATGAAGAAAGTACTCAACATTGTATGTTATGCATACAAAGCTCTCCAACGGTATTGTGAATGTTGTAGAGAAAGAAGGTGTAGTTGAGTTGTGGCATAGGAGACTTGGCCACTTAAATGAGAAAAGTATGACATATCTGGCTAAGAAGAAAATGCTATATGGAATGGATCAAGTATATTTGAAGAAATGTGCTGATTAGTTGGTGGGAAAGCAGAACAGAGTTGCTTTTGAGAGTTTCCCTCCTTCTAGAATGAAGAATGTGTTGGATCTAGTAGATTCAAATATGTGTGGACCAATGCCAAAGTCACTTGGTGGTACTCAATACTTTGTGACTTTCATTAATGATCATTCTAGGAAGACATGAGCATACACTTTGAAGACAAAAGATCAAGTGTTAGATGTCTTCAAACAGTTTCATACTTCTGTTGAGATACAGACTAGGAAGAAGTTAAAATGCATCCAGATAGACAAAGTGGAGAGTATATTGGACTATTTAATGCTTATTATAAATAGTATAGTATTCAGCATCAGACAGCGCCTCCAAAAATACTACAGTTAAATAGTTTAGCTGAGAGGATGAATAGAACTTCGATGGAGAGAGTTAGATGTTTACTTTCACATGCAAAGTTATCCAAAACTTTTTGGGGTGAAGCCTTGCTTACAGTTGTACACGTGTTGAATTTATCACTGTGTGTTTCTCTACTGTATGATACACCAGAGAAAGTGTGGTCAGAAAAGGATGTTTCTTATGATTATCTGTGGGTGTTTGACTATAAAGCCTTTGTGCATATCCCTAAAGATGAGAGGGCCAAGCTCGATGTCAAGATACAACAGTGTATATTTATTGGCTATGGTCAAAATCAATTTAGCTATAGATTTTATGACCCAGTCCAAAAAAAAACTCATTAGAAGCCGTGATGCTGTGTTTGTTGAAGATCAGACCATTGAAGACGTAAACAAAATGGAGAAGGATATTCTTGATTCCAATGGTGACTCAACAAACTTGAGATTAGTTCCTCCAATAATGGTGTCGAGGCAAGTTGGAGATGACGATCAGCCTGATGATGCTACTATAGAGGTTGAATTAGAAGACGATGATGATGATGCTCACCATCAATTATAACACCTGTGCCTTCCCCAGATCGATTGAGAAGAAGTAGTAGAATAAGACAATATTCTACTAGATATCTTAATTATGAGTATGTAACACTCACTGATGGGGGAGAATCTGATAGCTTTGAAGAAGCTATGAAAGATGAGCACAAGCAAAAGTGGAGAGAAGCCATGTAAGATGAAGTAAAGTCCTTGCATGAGAACAAAATGTTTGAGCTGGTGTAGTTGTTGAAAGGCAAGAGAGCTTTGAAAAATAAATGGAATGGGTGTTCAAGATCAAGCATGATGAACACAGTTTCCATTCCGGATTCAAAACTAGACTGGTTGTTAAAGGATTCAACCAAAGAAAATGTATTGATTTTGACGAGATTTTTCACTAGTTATGAAAATGACATCCATCTTTATAGTGCTAGGCTTAACAGTAAGCCTTAACTTGGAGGTTGAACAAATGGATGTGAAAAATGCCTTCCTTCATGGTTATTTGGAGGAAGAAATATACATGGAACAATCAGAGGGTTTCAAGTAGAAAGAAAAAGAGGATGTTTGTAGACTAAAGAAAACTTTTTATGGCTTGAAACAGGCACCAACACTACAAGAAAACTGGCATTCAGTGGTGACTTTAATCGCACTGAAGCTCAAAAAGTCATCATTGAATACTTTTAGTTGTCACCAGGTGGTTGCAAATAAATGCGTCGCAGAAACTTTCAGTGACGACTCAGTAAGGTCGTCACTAAAAGTATATATTAAGTGGCAACTTCGTCGCCACTCAATCTAAGTTTTCCGTGATAACCCATTAAGGTTGTCACTAAAGATGGACATTTAGTGATGACTATGTCGTCACTAAATCTAAACTTTCAGTGACGATCATTTAAGTTATCACTGAATATTGTGATTTAGTGATGACATAGTCGTCACCAAATGTAATTTTTAGTGGTGGCTCAGGAAAGTTGCCACTGAAACTTTGGGAAATTGTTTGAAATTATGTAACCTTTTAATGGCGACTTGGTCTTGTCGCCACTAATAATAGATTCAGTGACGACTATAGTCGTCACTGAATCCTTTAATTATCAGTGACGACTAAAGTCATCACTGAATCTCCTATCGTGGGATTTAGTGACAATTATTGGTCGCCACTGAATCCTCTAGTAATTTTTTAAAATTTTCATTTGCCATTTAAATCAAACCTTTATTTATGATTAAAAAGCATAACCAAAGAAATTAATAAAGAAGTATATATATAACCAGAATTTCATACATAATACATGATTGTTGAGTGAAATATACAATGTCAGTTAACAGAAAATTACATAATAAAATGTTAACAAATTAAAAGAAGTCAACTTGGTGGCTCTCTTGGAGATGGTGTTGCATTAGTCGTAGAACTTGATGCAGCACTACCCGTAATGCCCAGCGAAATTTGTCCCTATTCATATCACAGTAATAAATTAATATATAACTTGACAAGTATAATATGAAAAAATAAATATATACCAATAGCATGAAAAAAATACGAAAAAAATAAATGTGACCAAGTTTAACAAAGTTAATATCACATATGACACTTAAAAAATATATTCTAACATTATGCACATAATAATGACTAATTTAGTCATTACTTCATTCTCACTAACTATTAAATATGACAGACAGATAGTGTGCTCCATTTTATCTACAATATTGTAAAATCACAAAAACATTAAAAAGAAAATATTAGTCAAGCATATATGACCCAGGCTTATTTGTGCTCAAGCTACAAATGCTAATCCCCTCTATCTATAGTTCAAGTTTGTCCTAAAAATAAAAGAGTTTAAGTTTAGAGCAAATAATCAAAAGCCACCCTATTTTTTTCTTGTTATGAGGAAACATTCACCTATGCACAAAATCATCCAACAAAAGCAAAAATTAAGCGACCATATAATCCTTGAGAGAAAATTCACTCATTGCTACAACCATGCAACATATTTGAATTCTTCTAGTGTGAGAGCAAATTTTAACTATCTGAAACCTAAACATATGTTTTAGAGGAAATAAAACCATTGCAAAAATACAATGAAATCAGAAGAAGAAAAAGATTTTCCCTGAAGAAAAAGTAAAAAGCATATATTGTGACTTCAAAATACAATTAAATTACCGTCACTTCTCATTATAAAACAATTACCAATTCTCTTCAATTGTAATAACATATGACAATTCACAGAAATCTGCAACAATAAGAGGGAAGAAGGAAGGAGCTAATCAAGTGTGGGAGCAATGACCAATTCTCATTGTGCCTTCAAAAGGACAATCAAATTATTGCCACTTCTCATTATAAAACAATGACTAATTCTCTTTATAAGTCATAACAGATGACAATCCATAGAAACCTACATCAATCAGACAATGTCATATATTGTTAACACCACATCAAAAGGTGACAAGACCAAATCAGTACAAGGCAAGCCATGCAACATATTTGAATTCTTCTAGTGTGGGAGTAAATAAGTACAAAATATATATTGTGACATTGAAACAACAATCAAATGACCTCCACTTCTCATAATAAAACAATGACCAATTCTCTTCATAAGTCATAACAAATGACAATCCATAGAAACCTACAGCAATCAGTACAATGTCATATCTTGTTAACATCACGTCAAAAGGTGACAAGACCAAATCAGTACAAGGCAAGCCGCGCAACATATTTGAATTCTTCTAGTGTGGGAGCAAATAAGTACAAAGCATATATTATGACATTGAAACAACAATCAGATTACCGCCACTTCTCATAATAAAACAATGACCAATTCTCCTCATAAGTCATAATAGATGACAATTCATAGAAACTTACAGCAATCAGTACAATGTCATATCTTGTTAACACCACGTCAAAAGGTGACAAGACCAAATCAGTACAAGGCAAGCCATGCAACATATTTGAATTCTTCTAGTGTGGGAGAAAATCAATACAAACCATATATTGTGACATCGAAACAACAATCAAATTACTGCCACTTCTCATAATTAAACAATGACCAATTCTCTTCATAAGTCATAACAGATGACAATCTATAGAAACCTACAGCAATTAGTACAATGTCATTTCTTGTTAACACTACGTCAACATATTCTTACTTCAAAACTATCAAATGACAAGAATATATTCTAACTTTTAAAATATTATTGCACAATATATACATTATCCCCTTGTTGAAAAATAGTGTGTGCAAATGACTAAACTGTTAAATTTAAGAGAAATATTTACATATTAGTACCTGTTGGAGGGATGTGATTAAAGAGGTTATCTGTGACTGTAGTTTTTCCTCAAACTGTGCTTGCATTCTTTCTTCTCGTAGTCTCATCTCATTACGTAATTTTGTAACAACCTTTTCATGTATTTTCCTTTCTTGCTCTTTAAGGTGTTGGGGAGTGATTTTGTTAGCAGCTCTCTTAGTGGGAGGTCTAGCCACGTATCCTTTACCACGAAAGTACTTCATCATTTGACCAGGAACTTGAGTCAACATTTCGTCATTAGTCATACTAGGAGTATCTTCCTAAGATTACTTGGTTACAATCTCTTTCAATTGGGTCTATGCTTAAAACAAAGCGGAGTTAGAATAAGAACAAGAAATATAAATTACATATGGTAAAATTTAATAAAATTTAAGTATACATGAACTATCTGGGACTTTGCATCTGACCATATAACTTTCCCTTCTTTCGACTTACGAGTATGTTGTATCTCCCATATCTGGTCAATTGAAGCCTTCTCTCTAGTTTCAAGATTTCTCTACAATAAAACATAATTGTCATATAATGATAAATAAAATATGCATATAAATTTATATATAAGAATAAGTTATTCTAAAGTCTGACTGTTAATTCCTCAACTTCTGCAAACGATCGAGAACCGCACATATATTTTGTTAACTATTTAGCCCTGTTCTGTGCATTTGTTGAACTTTTGCCCTGCATGTAATTTCATAAGTAGTTTCGTTGCACATTTCATAATAGATCACTATTTAAATATGGTATTACATAATACCTTAAAATTATCGGAGCCAAAAAAACTAACCAAGTGCCTCCATTCATCATCGTCGACTATGGGAGGTGGATGTGCTAGTCTCTCCTCATTAGTGTTGTACTGGGAGTAGAATATGTGCAAGTGATTCCTCTAATTTTTGTACAATCTTTATGCGATGGAATTGATGAACGCATCAAATCGCCATTCCATACTTGCACCAACTTCAAATTTTTTCTACAACAATAAACTCAAATTTGTTAAATTCAAGAACTGAATATAAGTTTGACAAACAATTATGCTAATTATTACCTTTACTTGCAACAAGATCTGTTCCCTACACTATTCCCAAATTTTGGTCCAGTCCTACTCTTTCAAAGGACAAGTGGATCGTGCTATGTGTCCGATGTAATTGACAAGTTTTCTTAATCCGTCTCCCATAGCTCGAAGGATATCGTCAGGGATCACAATTTGGATTTTCTGTCCGTTTTTTTCTTCGAGTCTACACTAAAACATTTGTATGATCCCGTTACATTTCGGCTTGTGCTGCAAGAAGCTGTGAACCACAATGAACTAAGGTATTTGGCATAAAATAAGAAATCTTAACTGACTTTGTAAAGTATTTTTCCTAGACGGGGATGTATACACGACAATGGGGTTCCTTCATTAAAACCACCTTGTCTGACACCTCTATACCTGCGACCATTGCGTCCACCTCTTTCTCTTCTTTCCATCTTTGAAAATCAACCTACTGGAAATAGACAAATCATGTTGTCAGTGATCAACACTTTAGAAAAAAAATGAAAAGAATCCAATATAAAACAAAAATATGGGATGACAAAGTATATACCTATTACATTCTATAGCATTTCACTTAAAGTATATTTACCAATAATATGTATATTATAGATATAATGTTTTACACTAAATTAAACTAATATTTTTAACAAGGATAGTGTGCATTATATATACCTATTACATTTCACAGCATTTTATATAGAATCTTCAGATAAAAAGTCTCCTTCATCACTTTCTTCGTCTGTGGTCTCCCCTTCTTCATTGTCATTGATGAAGTCAACCTCCCTGACACTTCCTCCCTCAATTTGGTGATTAACACTTTGAGGTTGAATATCGTCCCTCCATAATACCACTGCAATGTTATTCTGGTTGTCATTGCAAATGAACTCATTATGTTCAACCTTATCTTGTTGGTAAGTGTCTTCAGCAGACAATGATTCACCTACATCATCTTTAGAAGGCATGTTAAAAAGGTCACGAGGGTTTGTTTTCACAACAACAAGCCAATCTCACTCAACAATATCGTTCAAATAAAAAACTTGTTTTGCTTGAGATGCCATAACAAATGGCTCATTTGTATTCAATGAAAAATGAGAATTCACGCTTATATATCCATATCTGTCAACTTTATATCCTCTTCCTAAATGAGCAACATTCCACCAATGACATTTAAAGAGATGTACTTTCCTATCCCCTACATAAGAAAGCTCATAAATATCCTCGAGGATGCTATAATATTCCTTCTCAGGATCTGAATCATCCCCCCTCACAAGAACTCTGCTATTTTGGGTTTTTCTTTGAGATTCACGATCTCTTGTATGAAATCTAAATCCATTGACCAAAATTGTTGTATAGCTATATACTATTCTTTGAGGACCAATGGCTAAGCTAAGTAGCTCATCGTCTCCTCGCCAATGTGAACCAGGCTTCGTAACATATTAAAAAGTAACATCGAAAGGGTATGACATAACATATAATATAATGCATTAGTTAACCTACTTATAAAACACTTACTAGATGATTAAACCATTAAGGAAACTCTTTAATGTGCCTTGAATCGATATTTGATGCTTGTGTTTAGAGCTCCCTTTTGTGCTTCCTACAAATTGTGTCATTTTGTGTATTAGAGTTTGGTTTACCAATAATTTAATTGTTAGCAAACTATAGTGTACATACTCTATGAATGGCCAAATTTTTTCACTATTTTGTAGAACATATAGAGAAGTTTGATCAAATTCTTTGTTAGAGAGAAAAATCGATTTGTCGACACCTCTTAACTGTCCGCTTTAACCAAATATCGACCTTTGACAAGCTGTCATATTTTCATCATCATTTCTTGGAGCTTTATTGAATTTTGTTGGAATATTGCTTAAATATCTTGAGCAAAATATCAAGGTTTCATAAGCTAAATAGCCTTCGGCAATTGAACCTTCTGGACGAGCTTTATTGTAGACATATGACTTCAGTGTTCGTAGATACCTATAAATACAAATGAAAAATTTATTGGGTTTTTAATACTAAACGCAACTCAATAAAATTGTATAGGTTTGATAATGTTACCTCTTAATTGGATACATCCATCGGTATTGGGCAGGTCCTACAATCTTTGTCTCTCTTGCCAAGTGGATTGGTAGGTGGACCATGACATCAAAGAATACCGGAGGAAACACAGTTTCCAACTTGCTTAAGGTAACGTCAATTTGTTTTTTAATTAAATCTAGGTCTTCCATGGTTAAGCATTTTGAGCACAAAATTTTAAAAAATAGAGCCAACTCTACTATAGGATCATTGACCTCCTTAGGCAATAACCCATGAATTGCAATTAGAAATAGCTCCTACAGTAAAATGTGATGGTCATGACACTTTAGTCCATATATATTTCTTTCTGCCATATTGACACACCTTGAAATATTAGAAGAAAATACATCGAGAACCTTTAACTCAGCAAAAAAGTTACAAACCTTCAACTTCTCTTATGGTGATAACACGTAGCATGCTGCTGGTAGTAAAATATTATTCCCATCCTTAATAGGGTGCAAACCTGACCTAATTCCCATATCCACCAAATTATAGCGGCTTTTCACTGTGTCTTTTGTCTTTCCAACCATATCCATCACTGTGGACACAATGTTGTCTGACACATTTCTCTCAATATACTTAACATCAAGATTATGTAGTAGTAGAAGTGTTTTACAATAAGGTAATTGAAAGATGATGCTTTTTTTCTTCCAATTATATGCAAGATCTGATTGGTCGCGCATTTGGTTTTTTACCCTTTCCAAATGTCACATTAGGCAAGAATTCTAGTTGTTCAAGCACTTCATCATCAGTCAAATATATAGGTGTAGTATTATTTTCTATTTTACTATCAAATGCCCTCTTATTTTGACGCTAAATATGATTAGCTGGTAAGAAGCGGCGATGGCCCATGTAACATAGTTTGCTTCTTAATGATACAGAGTGGGTATCTTTGTGGCAACAAGGACATGCCAATTTTCCTTTTGTTGATCAACTTGAAAGATTACCATATGTAGGAAAATCATTTATTGTCCACATGATCGCAGCTCGCATATTGAAATTTGACTGTGAATGAGCATCATATGTCTCCACCCCTTCCTTCTATAATTCTTTGAGTTCCTCAATAATTGGTTCTAAATATATATCTATATCATCTCCTGAAGACTTTAGGGCTGGGATAAGAAGTTCTATCATAAAGTACAGGTGTTTCATGTATTTCCTAGGGGGCAAGTTATATGGTAGAAGAACAACTGGCTAGATACTATGATTGACACTTGTTGTTTTAATTAAATTTGTAAGTGCACGAATCTGTAGGAGTACAGATTTAATGGTATGTAAGGTCGATCCCACGAGGATTGCCAATTGATAGGAAACTCTAATTTGAATCCAAATAAATAACTCTAACGTAGTTGTTAAAATATTTGTTTTGTGAAGAGAATATTAAATCAAGTGTGCAGGGAATTGATGTATTCAAATTAAATTGAAATGTGTTCAAGGTAAAAAGAATGCTAAGGTTAGGGGATCCACTCTTGGTATGAGTAATAATAAATTTAACTCTTCTATCACTCAATTGGAATTCTCACATGAATTATATTTACCTCCTTTTACACTATTAATACATGCTTGTAAAATGGATTCAAGCATACATTGTGCTAATTATTATATTGTCTACAATGTACAAGGTTCACACTTTACAAGTTTAGAATGAAACGAGGTACGAAAAAGAAACATAACAAGAGATAGGTGGCGAGGCCAACCATAAACATAATAAGAGATAGACGGTTTGATAGAACCAGCCAATAAGGTAACAAGAGATAAGAAGAAAGAAAATAAACACAATAACATAATATAATAAGAAATAGGTAGTTTGATAAAACCAGCCAATAAAAATAACAAGAAATCGACGGTCTAATAAAACCAGCCATTAAGAAATAACATGAGAAAAGAAATAAGAAGGTAAATACAATATCAAAGATAAACATTAAGTTTAAGAGTTAGATTAATTATTATTCTCACACCAAGAGTTTCACCCTTTACCTTAGCATAAGGAGATTAGTTCTCCATATTTAAATTAAGAAAGCAAAAATGAAGATGAACAAGCATGATGATATTATGAAGGTATAACAAAGTATCTAAAGAAATAAGGACATTACAATACTAAAAAAAACTGAAATTTATGGTCTCAAAACTATACTTTCTTAAGCTATTTTCGACCCTTTCTAACTCACAAGACCCCTTTATTTATAGATACAATTGAGGTAAGTGACAAAGCAAGTCGCACCAAAGTTGACAGGTTGAATTGCACTAAATCCACTGAAAGTAATCATGATATTCCTCTTTGATAGCTACCGAATTTGCTGCCTATGTGAAAAGCAAAATTGTAGCAAATTGTGTTAGCTACCTGCCAAATTTAGTATACATTGACTGCGTATTTTAGGAGATACAACCCAAATACAGCAACAAGGTTGGGCTAGACTGCACCAGCAAGTAGATTTTCTTCTAGCCTAATTTTTGCCCTCTTAGTGTCCGAATTTGCTGATCACGTAAACATAAAAGTTGTAAAAAATTGTGTCAGTTATTTACTTACCAAATTTCATATATATTGATATGTAATTTAAGATTTATAATTAAAATACTAGAGTAAGGTCGGGCAAAAAAATAAACAGCAAACAAATTTTCAACATTGGAGGTTTCTTGAACCTTCTTATTTATGTTCTTTTGAAAATATAGTCATAAATTAAGATTGGATTGATGTACATATCCATTAGGATGTGTCTCAGGAGTCAAAAAGATAATTTTCCTTACTCAGCCATCCTTAATGAATTCATCTTAACCGCTTGGTTTATAGACATCACTTCCAAAGAACCACAATTTAATTTTGATTCCTCCAATTGAGTCAATTTTCTATTTTATTCTCCATCTGTAGAAGATGCATAAAATTAAAGATAAATACAAAAAATAAGCACTTAAATATGACAAACAATTAAGATGAAAGTATTTAATTCATGGTTATAAAACCTACTCATTAAATATCTCCAAACTTAATCTTTTGCTTGTCCTCAAGTAAAACATACAAACTTTAAATTTCAAAAGATGAGTGATGAGTTGTATTTGACTTACTAAACATTACTCAAGCATTTAAAATGTACAACCAAAGAAAATATTAAGATTCTAAGGTTATGTAGAACTTTAATTCAAATGTAACGTATAGTTTACTCTTGAATCTCAAGTATGTATGTGGTAATCCTTTGACATTAGACTTTTTGCATTCAAATAAATTTATGTAATTAAATATTTAAAGTAAATCCCCAGATAGATGTATGTAAGACTCCATAAGCTTATTTTTCATGTCACTCTCCACTAGTGTAGACTAATCATAACATTTAAGCTCATCAGAACTTTTATTAGGCTTGTAATGTATGTCATGGGTTAAAGGTAGATAAAAAGATATTAATGAAATCTCAATTCAACATACATGACCATTTGGGTCCTTTCAAATTCTTTTGATATTATCATGTAGATTCTATCTCCAACCTTATTCTCATCCTTACATTATTTACTCATACTACATTTTTTTTTATCTTTTTTTTTTAACATAAACCCCTAAACTTATTTATTTAGGGAGTTCTATATAATTTTTTTAACTCTATCCATCCATCCATGAACCATAATTTTTCAAATGATCATTTCTGAAAGGTAAGAGTTAGAATCATTTTTGTTTAAAGGCTAGATAATAATATAGGTGTACAAGAAATGAGAAGCATAGGCTCAAAATGGGTTACTAGAGATAGCATAATGAATAGGTTGGTTTGAAAGGCTCAAACGATTACAACAATGCATAATTCATTTCTTAAATGGAGAGTAGTCTAGAATTTCGCCTCAAGTGACAATCAAATAAGTTCTACAGTCTTATGAAATCACTTGTTATATTTGAATCACATAAATCTTCTCTGAATAAATAAATAGTCAAATGTAAAAGATTAAGTGCTCAAGATATTTGAGATTTTCAGGTAAAAAAATATGTTGCAATAGAATTTAAGTTTATACATAACACTAAGAACTCATCTATTTTTCAAAGGTTACATGCATTTTAAACTATTTTCATCATTGGTGTTAGTTTTACCAAATTCCAAAACATCACTCAGAATTTTTTTTTTGAAAGATGAACAAACACAAAACAGACAACAAAGATTGAAAGAGATATTACTTAAAAGGAGATTAAGGAAAATATGAACCTGCAACAAACTAACAGAGAAATAAAAATTTATGCAATCAAATAAAATGAGTTACAAATGGAGTGTCAAGTCTAGCTTGCACTTTAAGCGGTTGTTTGATGTCCAATCTATTTGAGCCATAGTTGGATCAGGTACATGGACAAACACTTGTAATGCGTCAATCAACTCATCAGCATTTGAGACCGAGATGAGAATCTGTCGTGCTGAGTGTGAGATAAACCTCTATTCTATAGCTTGATCAAGAAAATACAACAAACCGTCAAAGAAATTGTTAACATTCAACAAACCTATTGGTTTATGATGGATGTTCAGTTGTGCCTAAGAGACAATTTGGAAAATTCCTCTAGAGTACCAAAATCACCAGGTAAGGCAATGAAGGCGTCAGCGTTGCACATCATTCTAGCTATGCTTATGCATGGAGGATACCCTACATTTTTCCCCAATTGCTTTTCCTACGATGTTTGATGCAGCTAGAGCTGTATGAATAATACCTAGAACTTGGCACATTCCCCGATATGCATATCCAGACACACTCCCCATTAACCCTCGACAACCTCTACCATAAACTAAATGAATTTTTCTCTTGGCTAGTACCATACCCAAAGTTTGTGCTGCTTTTACATACTCTCCATTTTTCCTAGGACTGAAACCATAAAAGACACAAATATTTCTAAACTAGCGAACTGAGGTTCCCTCCATGACTGCACTTACACTAATTTTGGGTATGAAGGTGAAGATGGTAAAGTGTGCATTTATAGAACTCAGGCAATGACATACTTACAGTGGTTAGGTGAGTAGGCCGGTGGATGTCAGTTAAAGTAAAGGTGAAAGATTAAAAAAAAAATGATAACACGCATGCATATGTACAGTAGTTGTGATTGTGGCTCACATCTTCCTCTGGTTTTACGTCCAGTAACGGCTTAAACGCCCTCTATGGGTCGAGGATATACTTCCCATCCAATTTTCTTATAAATTGGCAAACAGGGTCTTTTAATGTTAGATTCCCAAGACTGTACCGTTTATGTTCTTTTTTGAAATGGGGCCATAAACCGACAATATCAATATACCCAGATCCACTAGGATGTGTCTTAAGAGACGTTGGATGAAAGTCATCATCCAATGATTCCTTACTCAAACCATCCTTAATGAATTTAATTTTGTCTTCCCGATTTACAAATACCTAACCCAAAGAACGACAACGTTTGTTATAAGTTTCATATTCACATTTGTGACAAACACTCATTTGTTTAGCTCTGTGCTTTTTAGCAAAACTGCTTTTTCCCAAACCAGGCATGTAAGAAATGAAATTATTTGCAGACTCACTTGATAATCGTACCTTAGCTTCAATTAGTGAACGAATATCAGCAGGCGTCCTCATGTTCATCAACACCCTTAATCTTGCAACCCGTGCTTTATAAATTTTTCTCAATGCATTGGGTGGAAAAGAAGGAAAATGATTTTTCAATTTTGTGAGAATGTCCACCATTCTCGACTCAATTTTTCTTCCTTTTTTTTTTTGAAAGAGCAAAAGCAACAAAGGTAGGGAAAACAACAGAAATTCAAAAGAAGATAACACTGAAGGGGAAAATTAATGCAAGTGAATAAAGAACGATCTTACTTAGATAGCGTGCGCGGTAACCTTTAACAATAGAAGCAAATCAATCCTGGTAGATAGGATCACGCAAAGGTGTCTCCTCTATCTCTAGGTCATGTAATTCTAAAAATGCTTTCAATCTTTGACCATTCACTTTAAACACATCACCATTCTTGGGATTTTTTATCTTCACTGCACCATGTGGATAAACAGTACGAACAGTGAATGGTACTGACCACCGAGAACATAGCTTTCCTGAGAATAAGTGCAAACGAGAGTTATATAGAAGGACCTTTTAACCTACATTAAATGATTTTCTTAAAATATGTTTATCATGAAAAGCTTTCATTCGATCCTTATACAACTTTGCACTTTCATATGCATCATTCCGTATTTCTTCTAGTTCATTGAGTTGAAGCTTCTTGTGAAAACCTGCTTTGTCAAGAGCAAAGTTAAATTGTTTGATGGCCCAATAAGCTTTATGCTCTATTTCAACAGGTAAATGACAGGCCTTACTATACACAAGTTGGTAAGGAGACAGTCCAATAGGGGTTTTAAAAGCAGTATGATAAGCTCATAAAGCATCAGAAAGTTTCAAAGACCAATCTTTCTTATTTGGGTTAATCGTTTTTTCCAATTTTTTTTAACTTCCCTATTTGAAATCTCAACTTGACCACTAGTCTGTGGGTGATATGGGGTCGCAAATTTGTATGCGATACCATATTTCTTCATTAAATGCTCAAATTGCCTATTACAAAAATGCTTCCCCCCATCACTAATGATAGCCCGTGGTGTGCCAAACCTCGAGAAAATGTTTTCTTTCAAGAATTTCACCACAATCTTATGATCATTTGTTTTACATGGAAGAGCATCTACCCATTTTGACACAATCCACAGCAACAAGGATGTATAAATTTCCAAATGAATTAAGAAAAGGACCTATGAGATCAACTCCCCAGACATCAAATATCTCAACAATAAGAATGAGAGTCAGAGGCATCATATTCTTGCATAAGATACTGCCTAATTTTTGACAACACTCACAAGAACTACAATACAAATGGGCATCCTTGAACAATGATAGCCAATAGAAGCCACATTGCAAAACCTTTGCAGCAGTTTTTTTAGCACTAAAATGACCTCCAAAAGCATGATCATGACAAAAAGAAATAATATTTTGTTGCTCACTCTTAGGAACACATCTTCGAATGATTTGATCAAGGCAATACTTAAATAAATATGGATCTTCCTAAAAGAATTTCTTTACTTCAGTTAAGTTTTTTGCCTGATCTTGCTTACTCTAATGTGTAGGCATTTGACTTGATTCAACTACCATTCTAGACAAGTGATCAGCTATAACATTTTCAGATTCTTTCTTATCTCGAATTGCTAAATCAAATTCTTGCAACAACAATATCCATCTTATCAAACGTGATTTAGCATCTTTCTTAGAAAGAAGATACTTAAGTGCAGTATGATCTGTAAAGACTACAACCTTAGATCCTAACAAATAAAATCTAAACTTGTTTAGAGCAAATACCACAGCTAGTAACTCTTTTTCTGTTGTAGAATAATTCAATTGAGCATCATTAAGAGTTTTACTAACATAGTATATCACATAAGGAAACTTATCAAGACGTTGACCCAAGATGGCTCCAATTGCATAATTAGAAGCATCACACATGATTTCAAATGGAAGATTCCAATTGGGTGGTCTAATGATGGGTGCAGAGGTGAGTAAGAATTTTAGCTTTTCAAAAGCTTGACAACACTCTTCATCAAAGATAAAAGATGCATCTTTGGTAAGTAAACTACACAAAGGTCTGGAGATTTTGCTAAAATCTTTGATGAATCTACGATAAAACCCTGCATGGCCTAAAAAAGAACGTACCTCTTTCACTGTCTGAGGAGGTGGAAGACTGAAAATCAATTCAATTTTGGCTCTATCTACCTCAATACCTTGATGTGACACAACATGCCCCAAAACAATTCCTTTCTTAACCATAAAATGGAATTTTTCCTAGTTCAAAACAAGGTTATTTTCTTTACACCTAATTAAGACTAATCTTAAATGATATAAACATTCCTCAAAACTAGACCCATGTACAGAACAATCATCCATGAATACTTCCAGAAATCGCTCTACCATGTTAGAAAATATGCTTGTCATGCAACGGTGAAATGTGGCAGGTGCATTGCACAATCCAAATGGCATTCTATGATAGGCAAAGGTTCTAAAAGGACAAGTGAAGGTAGTTTTCGCTTGATCTTCAGGTGCAATGTGAATTTGATTGTAACCAGAGTATCCTTCAAGAAAGCAGTAATACGCATGTCCAGCGAACCTTTCTAGAATTGGATCTATAAAGGGAAGTGGAAAATGGTCTTTTCTTGTAATAGCATTTAACTTACAGTAGTCAATACAAACACGCCACCCAGTTTGTATTCTAGTGGGAATTAATTCATTCTCTTCATTTTTTACTACAGTAATGCCAGACTTCTTAGGGACTACCTGAATAGGACTAACCCATGCATTATCAAAAATTGGGTAAATGACACCCACATTAAGAAGTTTAATTACCTCAGCTCTCACAACTTCCTTCATGTTTGGATTTAAACGTCTTTGTGACTCTCTTGAGGTTTTGGCATTGTCCTTCAAATGTTTTCGGTGCATGCAAATTGATGGATTGATACCTTTAATGTCTGCTATTGTCCAACCTATGGCTTCACTATGTTTACTAAGGACTTTTATCAGTTCAACTTCTTGTTTACTATCCAAATCAGATACTATGATAACAGGCAAGGTCTCAGAAGGTCCTAAGAACACATACTTCAGGGAATCAGGTAAAGGTTTCAATTCTAATTGGGGAGGTTTCTCTATGGAAGGTAGTAGGATAGACTCAAAAGGTGTAAGTGTTTCTGTTTCAGCTTTTCACTTATTGGTATTCATCAATGGAATAGTTTCTAACAGGGAATTTACCTTACCAACTAAACAATCTTCATTTATGTCCATGTTGAAGTGGGCCAAACATTCTTCCAAAAGGTCATCACCAAAAGAACTAAAAAATGAGTCATAGACTATACTTTCAATCATGTTGACCTCACACACATCACCAGTGTCCACAGGTTGACGAGAGACATTAAAGACATTCAATTTAATTGTCATATTTCCAAAAGAAAGATTTAAGATACCATTACGACAGTTGATGATTGCATTGGATGTTGCCAAAAATGGTCTACCTAGAATGACAGGTATATGTGTATCTACATTCTCAACAGGTTCAGTGTCAAGAACAATAAAATCTACTGGAAAGTAGAATTTATCAACTTTTATGAGAACATCCTCTATGACACCTCTAGAAATTTGTGTGGACCTATTTTCTAATTGAAGGGTCACTGATGTAGGCTTCAACTTTTCTAACCCAATTTTTGCATATACAGAGTATGGCAACAAATTCACACTTACTCCTAGATCAAGTAAGGCTCTGTTAATCACATGGTCATTTATCACACAGGAAATTGTAGGACAACCAGGATCTTTGTACTTGATAGGAGTTTTTTTATTGAATTATAGAGCTCACTTGTTCAGTTAATAATGCCTTTTTTGGAATATTGGTTTTCCTTTTCACCGTGCAAAGATCTTTCAGAAATTTTGAGTAAGCAGGTACTTGTTTGATAGCATCCAGAAAAAGGATGTTAATGCTTACTTACTTAAACACCTCTAAAATGTCACTATACTGAGTACCTTTCTTGATTGCTGCAAGTCTTTGTGGGAAAGGAGCTTTGGGGGCACAAGGAATCTGTTCACTTTTCTTTTCACTTGATTCATTATTTTGAGATTCATGTTGACTTTGTTCCTTATTTTCTGGCATGTGAACATGATTATCAATGACTTTTCCAGATCTAAGGGTTGTTACAAACTTTACTTCTTCATTAGGATTTGTTGATGATCCTACTTCAAATTGACCCTTAGGATTAGGAACAGGTTGACTGAGAAATTTTTCTTTTTTTCTATCTCCTACAATATTAGCTATTTGACCCAATTGTGTTTCAAGCTTTGAAATAGCTTGAGTGTGAGATTGCAAAACTTGTTGGGTCGACTGCATGAACTGTTGCAAGGTATCCTCCAAAGAAGGTTTTCTTTGTTGTGGTATCCCGAAAGGAGGAGTATGTTGATGAACTTGAGGGTATGAATTGGGAGGGGCAAATTGTTGCCCACCTTGATTCATTGGAGGCTAATTTTGTTTCCATGAAAAATTTGGATGATTTCTCCAATTTGGGTTGTATGTTGGTGCAAATGGACTATCTGATGATTTTTCATAAGACTGGAGGGAATTAACGTGCTCAGAAAATGCTTCTTGGTAAGCTGGTATGGATGGACAAGATTGTGCAATATGAGATGTACTAGAACATAAGGCACATGCCTCTATCCTAGTATTGATAGCAGGGTTCAGATTGTGACTCAAAGTTAGAGCTTTTACTTTTCTAGTGAGATTGACTAAGGCAGCTTTCACATATGTATCATCACTCACTTCATAAATTCCTCCTCTTTTTGGGATTTGAGATTTTTTATCATTTGAATCTGTGCAATTCCAATGTTGAGAATTTTCAGATAAAGATCCTAATGACTCCCAATCTTCCCCCTCACTCAATTGTAAAAATCGCCCACCATGCATGCTTTGGATCATTTGATGGTTTGGTGTACCTAAACCATCATAGAAATATTTTACCAGTCTCCAAGTTTCAAAACCATAATGAGGGCATTTTAAAAGAAGATCATTAAATCTTTCTCAACATTCAAAAAATTATTCACCTTCTTTTTGAGAAAAATCTGATATTTTCCTCCGAAGGGCATCAGTTTTAGACATAGGGAAATTTTTTGACAGAAACTTGTTTACCAATTGATTCCAATTAGTAATAGTTCCTGTAGGAAGGGAGTTCAACCAAGCTTTAGGTTTATCCTTTAATGAGAAAGGAAACATTCTAAGCCTAACTGACTCATCATTGAAATTTTGAAATCGAAAAGTTGAACAAATTTCAAGGAATTTTTTCACATGCAAGTATTGATCTTCTCTTTCCAGACCATAAAATGATGATAAAAGTTAGAGTATGGCTAGTTTGGACTCATCATTGAAATTTTGAAATCGAAAAGTTGAACAAATTTCAAGGAATTCTTTCACGTGCAAGTATGGATCTTCTCTTTCCAGACCATAAAATGATGGTAAAAGTTGGAGTATGGCTGGTTTGAGTTCAAAATAGGCTGCAGTAGTTTGTGGTAACACTATGCAAGATGGAGTATTGGATACAACAAGTGAGAAGTACTCCATAAGAGCTTTCGTATGCACAACTTGTTCTTCCATTTCTAATGGTGATTCAACAAAATCTAATGTCGTAATTGTGAAATCAATGGGTGACCCTAAGCTTTTTCTAACCAAATGCTTATGCATAAACTAAAAAAAAATTATAAACAAATGTTTCTAATATCACACAACATAATTCCTAACAAAATAAAAATAAATAAATAAAAACCCCAAAAATTATATAGAAATTTTTTTTTACAAAGAAAATTTTCTATACAAGGAATAAATAAATGTTCTAAATTATAACCAGTGGAAGAATTATACTTACCTGGCTCTAATTAACTTTTTCATTGCAATCCCCGGCAACGGCACCAAAAACTTGTTATTTTAATTAAACTTGCTAGTGCACGAATCTGTTGGAGTATAGATTTAATGGTATGCAAGGTCGATCCCATGAAGATTGCCAATTGATAGGAAACTCTAATTTGAATCCAAATAAATAACTCTAACCTAGTTGCCAAAATATTTGTTTTGTGAAGAGAATATTGAATCAAGTGTGCAGGGAATTGATGCACTCAAATTAAATTAAAATGTGTTCAAGGTAAAAAGAATGCTAAGGTTAAGGGATCCACTCCTGGTATGAGTAATGATAAATTTAACTCTTTTATCACTCACTTGGAATTCTCACATGAATTATATTTACCTCCTTTTACACCATTAATACATGCTTGTAAAATGGATTCAAGCATACATTGTGCTAATTATTATATTGTCTACAATGTATCAAGGTTCACACTTTACAAGTTTAGAATGAAACAAGGTACGAAGAAGAAACATAATAAGAGATAGGTGGCGAGGCCAATCATAAACATAATAAGAGATAGGCGGTTTGATAGAACCAGTTAATAAGATAATAAGAGATAAGAAGAAAGAAAATAAACACAATAACATAATATAACAAGAAATAGGCAGTTTGGTAAAACCAGCCAATAAAAATAATAAGAAATCAGCGGTCTGATAAAACCAACCATTAAGAAATAACATGAGAAAAGAAATAAGAAGATAAATACAATATCAAAGATAAACATTAAGTTTAAGAGTTAGATTAATTATTATTCTCACACCAAGAGTTTCACCATTTACCTTAGCATAAGGAGATTAGTTCTCTATATTCAAATTAAGAAAGCAAAAATGAAGATGAACAAGCATGATGATATTATGAAGGGATAACAAAATATCTAAAGAAATAAGGACATTACAATACGAAAAAAAAAAATTTATGGTCTACAAACTATACTTTCTTCAGCTATTTTTTACCCCCCTTTAACTCGCAAGACCCCTCTATTTATAGATACAACTAGTGAAGTAAGTGACAAAGCAAGTTGCACCAAAGTTGATAGGTTAGATTGCACTAAGTCCACCGAAAGTAATCATGATATTCCTCTTTGATAACCATCGAATTTGCTGCCCATGTGAAAAGAAAAGTTGTAGCAACTTGTGTCAGCTATCTATCTGTCAAATTTCATATACATTGACTGCATATTTTATGAGATACGGCCCACATACTGCAGTAAGGTTGGGCTGGACTGCACCAGCAAGTAGATTTTCTTCTAGCCCAATTTTCGCCCTCTTAGTTTCTGAATTTACTGATCACGTAAACATGAAAGTTGTAGAAAATTGTGTCGATTTACTTACCAAATTTCATATATATTGGATATGTAATTTATGATTTATAATTAAAATACTGGAGTAAGGTCAGACAGAAAAACAAATAGCAAACAGATTTTCAACATTGGAGGTTTCTTGAACCTTTATATTTAAGTTCTTTTGAAAATATAGTCATAAATCAAGATTGATTTGATGTACATATCCATTAGGATGCGTCTCAGGAGTTAAAAAGATAATTCTCCTTATTGAGCCATCCTTAATGAATTCATCTTAACCGCTTGGTTTATAGACATCACTTCCAAAGAACCACAATTTAATTTTGATTCCTCCAATTGAGTTAATTTTCTATTTTATTCTCCATCTGTAGAAGATGCATAAAACTAGAGATAAATACAAAAAATAAGTGCTTAAATATGACAAACAATTAAGATGAAAATATTTAATTCATGTTTATAAAACTCATTCATCAACACTCATGTTTCCATATGGCTATAACCCATTACTTGCTAATCCCATCCTAACATTTCTAGGATCCCCTGCGAAATTAGGATGTTGCTCATTGGAAGACTTCCAGGCAACGGAGTTAGATGGGTGCCTTAACACACCATCATCAACACGTTCTTCTCTGTGCCACTTCATATCTTTGGTAGTGTGCCTTGCCATGTATAATCTTTGCAACCTTAGCTTAATTGGAAAACATCGCAACAGTTTGTTTACTTTTTTCTTGCCTTTTTTTCTATTTAATTTCCATCTAGACAACTTGTACTTAGGGCATGATTGCGCAGTAGCATGTTCTTTCCTGTATAAAATGCAGTCATTCTTACATGCATATATTTTTGTGTAGTCTAACTCCAAGTCTTAAATAATTTTCTTGACTTCGTAGTAGGAATTAGCTATTTGGGCACCGATGAACGACAACTTTGACACCTTATCACAATTTGGATATAAACTTGTTTTGGCATCTTTCAATAAGTAATAAAACTTTCTTGCATAAAAATTTGGCTCTTCATTATTTTCTACATGAGGGTTCATCTCCTCTGTGTTCACAACGCCATATGCATCTTGTATCATTCCAATTATGTCATCCTCTTCATTCCCTTCATCAAGAGGATATGAAGTTGTCCCCACAACTTCTTCATGACGATCCCAAACCTTATAAGATTGCCAAAAACCATTCTTCAACATATCAAACCGTACTTTATGCCTAACATTGAACACCACATTTCTACATTTTTTGCATGAGCACCTAATTCTGCTGTCCAACCTTGGTTAACTATATGCTTACTCAAGAAAATTGTCCACCCCTTTTATATACCTTCGATCAACTCTGTTCCTAACTTTCAACTAACTCTCGTCCATTAGCTTTTATACAATTTTGGATGGAGTCAAAGTGAGCAATTAGAAAAGAAAAAGAACAAGGTATTTAGACAAAACAAAGTATATGTGTAGTGATAATTGAATGAAATGGGGTCATGTTGCCAAATGTACTAGAAATGGGAACATGTTGCCAAAGCTATTAGAAAAAGAGAGATACAAAGAGGTAGTTGAGATCGCGTTCATATAAAATAATCTTTAGGAAGAAAACTTGTTATGTAAGAGAGCACACAAGAATTTTTAGGAAGAGAACTTTTTACAAAGACACCCAAGCACTTACTAGAAACAATAGTTTGTATATTGTCTAAAATGGTGGGTTTAGGGCTCTAGATATGTACTCAATATATCAATAGTATTGCCTACATAGATGATCCAACTAGTAAATGAATTGAAACTGTTGGTCTAGAATGTTATATAAGGTTTCAATAGCATAATACAACAATCATACTAGAGTTAGGGCCTATGTCCCTAGACTTAGTAAGGATGACAAATTTCATGTTATGCTCTTCAATGGGAAACCATAACTTAGCCACCATCAAAATTTATTCTCTCTTATTCTTCTTGAAATCTTATACATAAACATATAGATAGAAGAGTATATAACAAATAATATTATTAACAAATTTTTGTATGTTCTATAATTTTTGTAAGATTTAAATACAGTTGATGATTGCATTTAGATAAAATTCTGTTTTATGCATAATTATAAAGATAGATATTATATTCCTTTCTCTTTTTTAACTAATTTATGTTGACAATAAGAAATTAAGTTATTTTTTTAAACTTAAAGTTTTAAGTTAATTAACTGAAAGACCTAGTTTAATAGTAGAAATAAACATATTATATATGGTTAAACCATCAGCCATAGCCAATCTTTGATGGATTGAAAAGATCATTTTTTTTAATTTATATTATAGTTAGAGTATTCTTAAATTTTATTTTAATTAATTAATTATTACAATTAATTTGTATCACCTTATCATAAAACTTGAAAAATAAAAGACAAACAAACAAAAAAGGGGTTAAAGCAACTCTTGAACTATAGCTCCTGTCAAAATAAAATATCAACATGTTATTAATAAATGAAAAAAGAGAATCAACTTGGGAGGTAGTAAAATAGAGGCAAAGAGTCTCCTCTTTCTTTTTCTATTTGAACCAGGATCGAGTCAAAATTAATTAGATTACTTAATCTAATTAAACAACATTTGAATTAAAAAGTTTATATTTGAATTGTATTATATTTTGATTAAATTTAAAAAAATAATAAAAATTCAACATGCTTGTTAAAATCTAAATTTTTTTAAAAAATTTATCATATAAATACAATAAATTTAATTTTATCTGTTTGAAATAATTATTAATCAAGTAGAATAGAATCTTGAGTTAAATAAAATGAGAGTAAATGAACGGAGAAGAAAAGAAATATGAGGCATGCCTTGGAAATTGAGGCCACATTTCTCATGGTGCTTAAACTTCAACTGTTGACCACAAGCATGCCCAGAATCCCAGAATGCCCATTTATAGTAAACTTGTGTTCTCTTCCATTTAAAGGTAAGGAAGAAACAAAGTCTTTTTCATGTATTTATGTATCATTTTATAATTAATCTAATTTTTTTTATTTTTAATATACTAAATCTACCTAAACTGAATATAAACATTTATATAAATATAAAGTACATGCAGTTGATAATTAATTTAATTTACCTACTTCTTATAAAATAAATATATCTAAAAATATCTCCTCATTTTTCGTACTTAATTTTCAAAATTCTAAATTTATGGTAACAGTTTGTGATAAGGTCACCTAAATGTATAGATGCATATATATAGGACCCATAAATCATGGATCTGTCGCTAGATTAAATTGATATTTATCTCCTGGAATATATATGACACAGTCATCTCATTGTGATTAATTAATTAATACATATCAAACAATCATCAAGAGGGTGTTTTAAGAATTGAAACTTTAATAAAAGAACATGATTTCTTGTTCTTCTTAGTTCTTGCTAAGACTTACTATGTTGCTCTAAATAATCCTAGTGCATGCACCAACCAAGCAGTCATGAACATAACCGATAACCAAAGCATGAATTCTTTCCTCAACTAAAACTCAACGCGCACCCCATTTCCTAATTCAAATTTAAAACTAGGAAACCCAATCACTATCACAACTAATTGAGGCTACAGTACAGATTTCCATTATATTCATATTGTTTCATGGATGAAGTCCTTATTTTAGTATACCTCATAACCATCTAAAAAAAGGAAAAAAAAGTGAACTATATATATAAGATACGCTAGAAATTAGTAAGGTTTCCATAATAAACCCTTGTAAATTCGAAGTAAGTTTGTCAAATCTTGTGAATAAAATCATAAAAAGATAGGATTTGATGGATCATTCATATTACAGCCTAGGTAAGGAGAGCCAGGGGGCAATTGTTCAACCCTGGCTCCTCTGCCTTTACCTACTCACAACTAGAGAGGCACCTAAACTTGGAATAAAATATTGAGTTTTCAATGTAGAATGTTCAACACTCAACTCCACCCCAAAAGAAAAATAAAATAGAAGGAAGGAAGTAGCACAAAGTAGAAGTAATAAAAGCAAATATTTATAAAAGGTAAAAATTTGGGTAGTAAAAATAAGAGCATAGAAATGCAAGACCTAGCACAAAGTATAGGATGCTTATTATAGAAAGAACCCTCTATTGGCATCAGAATGAATCCAATGACAAAAAATATATTCAGCCATGAACCATCTAACTAGTCTCTTAACCATATCGTTGACCAGATTTTCCTCTCCACAAGTTTTTTTCAAAAAGGACATCTTTGTTCAGCATTAGCATAATTGAAACAAAAGAGGTTTCAGTATATGATTTGAAAAAGTTATAAATTACTTTCATAAAAAAAGATTAATTATTTATCATAAAGAAATTACTTATTGAGTGGAACTTATATATTAATTGCCTAAGACAATATCAATGTTGTTCCAAATATCACCATATAGAATTCTTACTTAATCTTAACCTTCAAATTCATAAGGCATCGAATATAGGATCTCTCAACCTTTAAAACCAGTTCATATATCAGGTACAGAAAAAGCCCATCATCACTAAAGGACATGGACAAGACATAATAGAGCTTCCCATTTTGTTGATGCCACCAACAACTTTCCTGTAGATAATAGCCAAAACCTCAGTTTAAAAGAGTTTAGAAAAAGCAAAAGTTGTCCTTGTTTGGAGAGTAAGGGATTTAAAATAGAGTATACAGGAATAAGTCCCAGAGGAATCTAAAGTCTAAATCCTGCTATTTATAAAAGAAAAAGGGACAAAAAGTGTCAAGCAACCTAATAGATTCTAGCTCCAAAGCTTCTTTTCCACTAATGTTTCAAAAATAAAATGGAATTGCAAGAGATGGTAGAATTCTGAAAATGGTCATTTTGGATGGCATTTGGGACTAAAGGCAAACACAAATCACTTTCATTTGACCAAATTCACGATGTTTCCAACTTAATGCTAACAACTATTCCAACTTTTTCCTGTCTACTACTACCAGAGTGAAGGCACAATTGTAAAAGATGAGCTTTGTCATTACAAATAATGAACTCTGTAGCTTTACCCAGTATAATCAACATCAACACTCAAAATAATTAACATTGACACTAACCCATCATAGCAATCATACACAATCGAGCATAATTCACAACTAAGCATATCTAAATCCCCAAAATGCTTCATATACCAGCACCTAAACAGTGTTGTTTTCAGATAATCAAACCACATTTGAACATAAACATTGCAAAGCATTAAGTTAATTTTATAGAATCAAACAAAATTCGAAAGCCAACATGCGGTTAATTTTATAGAAATTTTAAGGGTCTTGGGCGTGGGGTTCAGATGCCTCTGCTGTGCCTGTTCACGAGGTAATGATTTCTAGGAAATTTTGGGGGAAGGGTTCTTGTTCACAGGAAAGGAAATTTTAGGGGTCTTGTGTGCGGGGTTTAGATGCCTCTGCTATGCACGTTCGCGAGGTGATGATTTTTGGTGAGGAAATTGTGGGGGAAGGGTTCTTGTTCGCGGGAAAGGAAATTTTGGGGGTCTTGTGCGTAGGGTTCAAATGCCTCTGTTGTACCTATGCGCGCGGGGGTTCAATATTCAGATGCGTGGGTTATTCAGATGCATGGGTTCAATCTAATTTTTCATTTCCTCTACGATTTGCTTATTTTCTTTTTATCATTTGTTTTTATTAAATGTTTCATTTTCCTTTATCATTTTCTTTAAAGTAAATGTATATGTTTTGATTTTTCAAATATATATATGTTTTTGATTTAAATTTTAAAATTTTACTTCATCAATTTAGTATTTAATTAAAAATTAACTTATGTTAAAAAATATTTTCAAATTTATTTTATTAGTAAATAGTTAACTTATTTTCTTATTTTATAACAAAAGATACAATTTAAGTTTTTTTTACAATGAATAAACACACCCATCCCTAAAACACTCCTTAGCTCAGGTGGCAAATATAGACCAAATAAACGTGCCAAAATGTGAGAAGAGGAGGTAAAATGCATTTTTTTACATTTCGTGGCGACCTTAGGTCGCCATTGAAAATGAATTCTCAACTTTTAGTGGCGACCTCATCTGGGTCATCACTGAAAAGTAAAATTTAGTGAATTTTCTAGTCACCACAGAAAAGTCATTACTGAATGTTCTGTTTCTTGTAGTGCAAGACAATGGTATAAGAAGCTTGAGTCTGTTATGGGGGACCAAGGCTACAAGAAGACTACTTCAGACTATTGTGTTTTTGTGCAGAATTTCTCTGATGATGATTTTATTATCCTTTTGCCCAATGTTGAATTGTAAAGGGTAATTTGCCTCCCTATAAGTGAGTTTTGCTGGATTCTTGTTAGGGAAACACTTAACGGGGTTCTAAGTTACCTTGGTTTGGGTTTGTAAAGTTTTTTTCGCTTTCTTGTATTGCAATTATCCTTCATTTAAAAATATTATCTTGCCTCGTGCTGGAGAAAATGACGTAGGATTGATTTGATCTAAATATCTATATATCGCTATGTCATTATTTTGTTTTTCTTATTTTAAGTTTAGTTTAAAATCTACTTTATATTTATGCTCAAAGTACCAACTCTAGTAAAAAAATTTTACAAAACATTAACTCTATTTTATCATACATCTTTGCTTGATCTCTACCTTTAGAAATTTGTTTTACAAAGAATTTTAGCTCTTTCCAAGAAGATTTTTTTATAGTTGTTTTCTCTCAACAATTATTCATTTAGATTTATAGACTAGTTTGAGGCTGTTTCAATTCATTTTTAAGTTACTCATTTGAAAAACGGTTTAGAAAGCCTTGGCTTTTGAAAAAGCATTATATTTAGTTTAAAACTTCGTCTATTTGGATTTTTGTATATGAGGAGCTACAAAGTTTGTTTTCATCAAGTGTTTTTACCTACTTATTTACTAGTTCACTAAATTTTTTCAAAAACTATATAAATTTCCATCACCTAATTCAACTCCCCTTTCTTGGATAATTTACCTTTGAACTAACAATGTGAAATTTCTTTAGAGTGAACATTATGAAAGTCAACATATAATTGAGCATGTCAAGAAAAGAATATAAAGGAAAAGTTACAGGGTTGGAGATGATAAATTTTGTACTCTCCTTCAGATAAAACTATTTTATTCCTAGATTTACAATGTTACATTCTCATTTTTTTTAATTCCATAAACAACAGCACAATAAGGTTATGAAATATACCCCCCATGCATATTTAGTCTAAGCTCTTGCCATATTTTCTTACCTAGACACATACAAAGGAAAAGGGTTAGGTAACTAAACTGACAAACTTTAATGATCTACTTAAGCAAACTATATTAAATCCAAAGCATAGTACCTATCCATTGTAATCTTCATTTGATTCAAAAAGTGGACCAACACTTGAATTGGGAGTAGTATCTAAAAGGATATAACTCCCCTGCCCCTTAGATGCTGCATCACACCATGAAAGAACTCTAATACCACCCATATCATTTTCCTAGTTCTCCCATGCTTAACCAATTGCATGAAACTCCTTTTGTTAACTCCAAAGGCTACCATAATGTTATTTTCAAGATACCTTATCCTTTTGCATACTTTTTAGTTCCCTATAATGTTTTCTTGCCCCTATGTACATCTTATACTTCTATTTAGAGTTAAAGTTTTGGGAGTGCACTAATTGTTCTCCTTCAAGGAATTCCTAGTTCTCCTACTTCCTATATATATTTATGTGTCATTTGAACAACTTGTAAGTGATGCCATTCTTGTTCGCCAATTAATTTTTAATTTCAATCATACCATATAAATCAGAATGAGTGTAAAACAATATGTACTAGTAGGATTATGTTTGGATTTTGAGGATTCCTTTGGAGACCTTAAGGTTTTGGTTCAAATTATTACATTAAGGAGATTAATATACTCAATTCTAATTGACAATTAGGATCTACACCAAACTTCTATTTTCGAATGAACATGTCAATAATACATGGTCTATTGTTTCTTGTCCCTTTGCACATAGTGCACATTGGTTATCAATCCTTATTTCTCTTCTTCTAATTAAGTTTTTCTTTAACTAGGATTCCATTTTGTAGCAGTTTCATGTAAACAATCTCACCTTTGGGGTTACTAATAATTTCCAAATCATTGACAAAAAATTACCTTAATTATTTTCTTCATTATTTGTTACTACTATATAACCTTTCTTCATCGAATAGTCACCTCCCAAGCTTTCATTCTAACAGTGTTGATCTAGGGTCCCCTATATTGATATAGTAGTATTATAGATGCATAACCATTTTTTAGGGTTACATTGTTCTTAAATTCTCTACATATACCATGTGTGATACTTTTGGTTCATGAGTTGACTTAATACCACTTCTTATGGGTCTCCTAAAGTATCATACTTATGCCAACCCATGTCCATTATTCCTAGCCTATTACCTTGTCCCACCATCCACTCTATATAAGGGTTAATTAATTTACTCCTACTTAGCATATGTCCTTCTCTATCATTGAAGCAACTGTTCTTGTTTTGAACTTCCTATAAATCCCTTTATTACCCTGCATACTCTATGTTCTACCCTCTCCACAACATCAGTTATAGCTTAACAAATGAAAGTTTTATACTAGGTTAGAATTATCTAGTATTGTTTAGCTAAAAAAGCATCATTGCAGTTTCTAAGATCCTTGAAACCTAATTCTCCCAAACTCACTAGTTTACATAACTTTTACCATGTAATAATGTGCATACTTCTCTTATTATTCCTTTTCTCCCATGAGAAATCTCTAATGATATATTCACATTTTGATATGCTTTCATGAGACAACTTCATTGTTGTGAATTTATAAACCAATGGTAAGGTTAGCATAAATTTTATAAACACTCCTCTAGCAGCCTAAAACATCAACATAGCTTTAAGGTTCTAATTTACTTTCAAGTTTGTTAATAATTGTTATCTACTTTTCCTTGTTTGTTTTGTCACATAGTAAATTAACCTTAAGATATTTCTAAAAACTTTTATTTTTCTTAATCTTAAAATATTTGGAATATTGCAAATGAAATTTTACACAAAGAGGAAGTAGAATGTAAAGACACTTAGAGAAGAATAACATATAGAGAAGAAACCATATTTCTTATTCAATTACTTCATAGAAGCCTCTATTTATAGGCATACAATCATAAAGGTAGATAATTCAAAATCAAGGAGAATGAATGAGATTCAATGGTGTTAAGATTTAGAAAAATAAAAGGACATTCATAATAATGAATGGATTTATAACATTCATTGTTTTAGGAGTTGAGAAACTAAATGGGGATGAATTCATAACACTCCTCCTTGGATGTCCATTTTATAAGGAATATGCCTAATTAAAATTTTACTAGAGAAAACCACAGTGAAAAAAAACTCTAGTGAAAAAAAGAGGGTACATAATTCCTAATATACTCCTCATGTTCACAATATCATTGAAGATCTATGAGTCGATGCATTCCAATTTTATATACTAGTATTTCAAATGTTAAAGTAGGTAAGGCTTTGGTAAATAAATATGTTAAATTATCACTTGAACGAATTTGTTGTACGTAAATATTGCCTTTCTTTTGAAGTTTATGAGTGAAAAAGAATTTTGGTGAGATATGTTTTGTTTTATCTCCTTTAATATATTATTCTTTCAACTGAACTATACGTGCAGTATTATTTTCATATAATATAGTTTGAGTCCCCTTTCTAGAAAATAGTCTATATGTCTCTCATATATGTTAACTCATGGATCTCAATCACATACATTCACGACTTGCTTTAAGAACTGCTATAATATCTGAATGATTTGAAGAAGTAGCAACAAGTGTTTGTTTTATAGAATGTCATGATATAGCTATATCACCATATGTAAATAAATAGTCTGTTTGAGATCGGACCTTGTGTGGATCAGATAAATATCTAGCATCTGCATGGCCAATGAGTCATGGTCTAAATCTATTTACATATAGCAATCCCATATCAATAGTACTTTAGAGATATTGAAAGATATGTTTAATTCTATTATAATGTCTTCGTGTTGGACAAGATCTAAATCTAGCTAATAAGCTGACAACAAAAGCTATATCAGACCTTGTATTATTAGCAAGATACATTAGTGCACCAATTGCACTAAGATTGTAAAGTCCCGTAATTTTTATTTTAAAATAATATTTTACTATAAACAAGTATTTTTTTTTTTAAAAAAATGATTATGCATCTTTCGCTAAAAGCAAGTATACTTTTAATTAAAATAATTATTGTTTTTCTTAGAATAATTATATTGGTCTATAATAAATTTTTGTTTTATTTTTAGAAATATTTTTCCTTTTATTATGCATAAAGATATTTATTTTGTGATTTGTTTTATTAAAATTTTATCAAGAAAAGTCATGATATAAGGGTGCAACTACAGTTTTGTAATAATAATTTTTAGAAATTTTTGGGATGCTTCAGGATGAAAAACAATATTTATATCAATATATATATAAAATAAAATAAATAATACTCCTAAATATTTAATTATTGAATAATAATAAATAAATAAATAAGAGAAAAGAGAAAACGGGGAGGGAGAAACGGAATCGAGGGAGAATATGTAGAATTGCGATGAATAGTATAAATAGTAACCTCCATATTTTCCCTATAGATCTAGAGTACCTATTAGCTTTTGAACTCTAAACTAAGGGTACCATTAGAGGCAGGACAGAGAATACTATAATTTTAACCGAACAATATTTTAAATCAGTCGCAGAATCGTCACAAATTGAAAGTAAAAAATCTTAGAAAAAGATAAGTTTTGAAACTTCGATTTAGAGACCTCAAATTGAAAATCTGACACCGTAGATGGATTCAGAAATTAGATAAACTTTTGGATATGAAATTTTTCAGCCATCTCACAACTTTTTGTTCACCATGAATAATGATTTCGACCAGCATGAACAATATTTTCTGGATGTGAACAGTGACCAAGCTCCCAGAGTTATTTTCTAAATTTTTGGACCCTTCAGACACATTTTTCAAATCTATTTAGTCAAATGTGGATTAGAAAAGTGCATTTTAGGACTGTCCAATCTGGAGCCTTTACCTTGTGAGTGGATAATTCTTTCTATGACTTGCCTTATACTCTTCTTAATCTTTAAAGGTGTATTTGATTATGTTTATAAGATATTTATACTTTTATATGTTTCTGAAATGCATTAAATTATCTGAATTGCTTACAATTTGGAATATAGTTCAAGAAGAGTATAGTTTTGAAAATAGATTTCTAAACTCATGGTATATCTGATTTCACATGTATTTCTCATTAAATGATAAAGTGAATATTTATGCATGTGGTATTGATTTATAAAGCTAGATGATTGCCTCAAGAAAGGGCATGTATATGTGATAAACCCTGAATAGGTAATTTATGATAGATGATATGTATTGAGATTGAGATTCTGTATTATATTGAAAGCTATGTTTTGAATTATATGAAATATGTGCATATGATAATTTTGTGAAGGAATCCTATTAGAAAAACTGTTTGCGTACAGCATGTGATGTTAGCCCTGGTGCACCTTGATACCTCAGCTAGCAGGGGTGGTGCTAGCCTCGTGTGAGGGCCAACACACAGGATATGATATGTGATGGAGAGCAGAATGTCTCCTATATGGGCGAGATGCCGACTATATGATTTGTGACTTCCCTCCCTTGCTGTGTGCTTGGGAAATACCTATATTAGAGTCCCTTTGCGTGTCCTCTTGAATGGTGGTAGGGCAAACCTCAGCGGGATGCTGAGTTTAGACAAATCCTACACCAACAAAGTACGGAAGGGCCTGAACTCTGATATGGTGATTTTGATATGGGATCCTCCTAATATTTTCATGTGAAATATTTTGATGCATAAAAACTTTTTTTGAATGATTATATAGTACAGTATATGGTTTTAAATATCTGAATATCCTTTGATTTGAGAATATTTAAAATGTGGGTCCCATGTGGATGCACTTCCGAACTGTATCTCATTTGTGACAAATGTTAAAATATGAGTACATCTATATGTTGACCTAAGATGTCATAGGAGTTATTATCTGTTCACTGAGTTGTCAACTCACTACACAATATTTATATATTTTTCAGATAAGGATATATAGTTTGGTCCTTCCCCTTTAGATAATTGACCAACTAGACGACATGATCTGTGGCCTACTTTGTTTTCAAGGCTCTTAGATTTTGATTTATATTGTACTTGTACTTTAGAGTATACTCTAAACGCCACAGGCAAGATCCCTGCTTCTACTGTACTTTGATGTTTATAGATTTGGTTTATATATTGTGTATACATAGGAATACCTATCTGTAAAAGAGTATATTATATATGTTATGGAAAAAATATGTTCGTAAAGTATATGTTTCACATGCTCTAAAATTAGGGGCGTGACAAGTTGGTATCAGAGCATTAGGTTTTCCTGTGGCTATTAGAGCAAAGGATTCTTTAGTAGGACCTTTAGTATGGATATGAGTCAGACATATTTATACTTCTAGTGCTGTTGAGGGATTTTATAGGGTCTCAATTTTCTTTCTATTCCAATTTTGTTAAATTTCCTAGTATAAGATTGATTGAATATTGTGGCATCTTAAGAAGTATCTATGGGTCAATTACTGCATGAAATTCAAAGGGCTAGGCGTACCAGAGAATTTAAAGAATTGAGACAAATGTCAATTATGATCATTTCTGAATATGATATATGTTTTACTCGGTTGTCTAGATATGGTAGATTTTGATGTCATACTAAGAATGAATTGGTTAGCATCACGTCATGCCATTTTGGAATGTCACTTTAAGGTGATTAAATTTAATATTTTTGGAGAATCTTCTTTCTTGATACAAGGAGACTATAGTGAGGTACCTAAAAATCTAATCTCTGCTTTAGCAACCCATAAGTTATTACAAAATGGTGCCAAGGATATTTGGCAATGGTCAAAGATATAGATATGAAATACATTAATGTAGATCAAGTTCTAGTGGTTAGAGAAACGATAAATAGAATTTGGTATTGATTTATTTCTTGGAACCTAAGCAGTGTCTATATTCCCATATAAAATGGCACCCACTGAACTTAAGGAACTGAAAAAGAATTAGTTACAAGACGTGTTAGATAAGGGATTTAAATGCCCTTGTATTTTTTGTTAGAATGCTCTAGTTCTATCTATAAAAAGAAAAAAAATGGATCGCTGCGATTATGCGTAGATTATAGACAGTTAAATAAGACGACAATATGAAATAAATACTCATTACCTCATATAGATGATCTGTTTGATCAGCTACATTGTGCTCAACATTTTTTAAAAATTAAATTGATTTGAGATATGTATATCATCAATTAAGGATAAGAGAAGAAGACATTTCAAAAAAAAAAATTACTTTTAAGACTTGGTGTGGACATTATAGGTACTTAGTGATGACATTTAGATTGACAAATGCCCCAGCTGCATTCATAGATTTAATGAATAGTAATTAAGTCATCTTTGGATCAATTTGTTATTATATATATTGATGATATGCTAGAATATTCCAAGAGTTCAGAGGATCATAAGTAACATTTAAAGATAGTTTTATAAACTCTAAGGGAGTATATTTAGCAAGGATGGTGTCCAAACATACCCTAAGAAATTAAAAGTGATACAACAATGGTTACGTTCTACTACAGTTAAAGATAAAGATCCAAGTCCAATTTACGCTTTCTGCAGTTGTCTGTTGTCCATTCTATTTGAGCTGTAATTGGATCAGGTAAATGAACATATGCTTGTAAAGTATCAATCAACTCCTCAGCATTTGAAGTTGAGATGAGAATTCGTCCTGCTGAGTGTGAGATGAACCTTTGTTCCACAGCTTGATCAAGAAAAGACAACAGACTATCAAAGAAATGGTTAATATTTAACAAACCTATCAGTTTATGATGCATATTTAGTTGTGCCCAAGAGACTATTTGTAAAATCTCTTCTAAAGTACCAAAACTACCTAGTAAGGCAATGAAGGCATCAGCATTGCTCATCATTCTAGCCATGCGTTCATGCATGGAAGCTACCTTAAATTCTTCTCTAATTGTCTTCCTTATGATGTTGGATGCAGCTAGAGCTGTAGGAATAATACCTAAAACTTGATATCCTCCTACATGTGCAGTTGTAGACACGCACCCCATTAACCAAAGGTTACCTCCATCATAGACTAAATGAATCTTTCTCCTAGCCAGCACCATACCCAGATTTTGTGCTACTTTCACATACTCTCCATATTTTTCAGGACTGGAACCATAAAAGACACAAATATTTCAAAATTGATGGAATGCGGTTCCCTCCATGACTGCACTCACCCTAACTTTGAGTATGAAGGTAAAGATATTAATGTGTGTATTTATAGAACTCAGAGAAATGTATACTTATAATAGCTATGCGAATAGGCCGGACATAATTAAAACATCTTTGTGAGTGATTGGTAGATATCAGCTAAATTGAAGGTGGAAATTTCAAAAAAATGACGGCAAGCATGTATATGTACAGTAGTTGTGATTGTGGTTCATATTAAGCACATAAAGAGAATAAGGTTAAGATATCACCAGAAATTTTTCTTTTTCTTATTGTCCTTGATAAAGCATTGATGTCTTGATTTTTGTAGGAAAGTTGTAGGTGATAGGCGTAATTGTAAAAAAAGAAGTGAAAATGCAAACAAGTTAATTGTTAAAGAGGGACAATCAAATGGTTTATTTTGTTTTCCCAATGTTCTTGCCAGTTGACTATTGGTATTATTAAGTCGGCTAACTATTTTGAGAATTTTTAATTTGGACTAGTTTATTTTACAGTTGATTGATTACATCTCTTTTGAAGCAATCAATTGCATCTTACCAGTTAACTATGTATTCTTTATTTTTCACAGACTTTTATAAGTTCATAAATGTTTCCTTTTCACCAAATATCAACAGCTTTAAAGTAGATTTTGGCACATATATTCAAAACTTGCGGCTATCGATTTTTGTTGAAATAACAGTTAAATTTTGTTTATAGATTTTTAAGAATTACGGGCGCCGATTTTAATTTTCTTTCAATACTTTGTTCAAATTTTTGACTTTCTATTTTGGCACCATTCTCTATTATGCTTTTCATCTGTTCTACTGCATTCTCCCTTATTAATGTTTGGCATTAAATGCAAAGTTTTTCCCCTCATTATAAGAAAAGTTAATTTATTTTCCTTGAAACTCAGTTATTATGGTGTCCAAGTGGTTAGTAGATTAAAGTAATGAAAAGTTTGAAAGGAATAGACGGATAATTGCCTTATAGTGCTTTGACAAATGTAATCAAGAGAATTAGTAGTGTTGAAGTTCTTGAGGAATAAAATATGGGAAGTATGATTTAAATTAATCCTTGAACTCTTATTTTGGAAATATGGAGAATATTTTGAGGACTATGTCCAAAAATAATATAAGTGATCAATATATTTATGTTAAGGGTTTATAGCATGCTAAATTGAGTCTAGTATCTAGAATGTGAAAAATGGTTGAAAAAGGAGATTTCAGAAGAAGCCATAGATTGTGAATATGGATAATCTTAAGGCAATAAGGATATATTAAGATATGAAAGAATTGTATTAGCATGATGGTAAAAAGAGTATACAAGTGATATTTCTTTCGTTGTTCGGTGTATCAACAAGTAAAAATTAAATATTTTGTTTCAGGAGAGCTATTCCGGAAGCCTAAAGATCTTTGTTAGATTATAATATGGCTGATAGTAAATCTAAATGATGTGTTTATGAAATGAACGTTATGCTTCAGGTATCTTTATATAATTTTGTTGAAAATTTAGAGAAACCATTTATCCTTAGTTGAACTTGCCCATATCAGTAATTATCAGGCCAACATACAAATGTCACCATTTGAGGTTTTACATTAAATATTGTAAGACTCCTAATAGGTGGATGAGTTGAATAAGGTTAAATTTTTGGAGTCTAATTTGAAATATCATGCAATAGATAGAATATGACTAACCTAAGTTAAAGATGCTAGTTTGGAGAGCATGCTTTAAGCATATGTTTTCGAGTTTGGTGGGAGATTCCTTAGCAGAATTTGCCTATAATAAAGTGTTATTGAATTATTTAAAGCTTTATGTAAGAGGTGTTACAAATTTTTAGTTAGATGACTCAGTGGAGTCAGACTTATGATAAGATATCGTTGATAAAGTGAAATTGATTAGAAAAATATATACAAGAAACTCAATATAGGCCAAAAGTCTATAAGGACCATGAATGTTGAGCACTAGCAATTATCAGTTGGTGACCAAATATTCTTGAAGGACTCACAAATGAAAGAGGTAATGAGGTTTGGAAAGAAGGAAAAAGTTAAATTCTAGTATATAGACTTTTTTGAAAACTTAAACAAAGTAGGCATAGTAGTACATTGCCTAACCTTGCCATCAGGATTAGGTGATGTCGATATAGTTTTCTTGCATCAATGCTAAGGAAGCACCTATCAGATTCTTCTCATGTTATCGGATTTCAAGAAATTTAATTGAACATAAACTTGGCTTAATTATGAGAAAAAACCGATGTCTATTGTTGATCGACAAGTTAAGAATTTATGGTTGAAAGAAATCCCTATAGTTAAAGTTATATGGAAAAATCACACAAGTGAAGAGATTTCTTAGAAAGTAAAAATGATATACAAAAAAGATATCCCCAATTATTTGAGTAATAAGGTTGGTAACTCCGAATTATGCCTTGATTTCATTCCTTACATAGGTAGGATGGGTTGAAATTCGGGGACCGAATTTCTTAAGAGGGAAAGGATGTAAAGTCCCGTAATTTTTATTTTCAAATAATATTTTACTATAAACAAGTATTATTTTTTTTTAAAAATGATTATGCATGTTTCGTTAAAAGCAAGTATACTTTTAATTAAAATAATTATTGTTTTGCTTAAAATGATTATATTGGCATATAATAAATTTGTTTTATTTTTAGAAATATTTTTCCTTTTATTATGCATAAAGATATTTATTTTGTGATTTGTTTTATTAAAATTTTATCAAGAAAAGTCATGATGTAAGGGTGCAACTAAAGTTTTGCAATAATATAAATTTTTAAAAACTTTTGGGATGCTTTAGGATGAAAAGCGATATTTATATGAATATATATAAAATAAAATAAATAATAATCCTAAATATTTAATTATTGAATAATAATAAATAAATAAAAAAGAGGAAAGAGAAAATGGGGAGGGAGAGACAGAACTGAGGGAGAGTCTGTAGAATTTCGATGAATAGTATGAATAGTAACTTTCATGTTTTCTTTATAGATCTAGAGTGCCTATTGGCTTCCGATCTCCAAACTAAGGGTACAATTGGATTCAGGACGGAGAATACTACGATTTTAACCGAACAATATTTCAAATCAGTTGTAGAATCGCCACAAATCGAAATTAAAAAATCTTAAAAAAGGGTAAGTTCTGAAACTTCTACTTAGAGACCTCAAATTGAAAATCTGACAGTGTAGATGGATTCGAGAATTAAATAAACTTTAGGATATGAAAATTTTCAACTATTTGACAACTTTTTGTTCACCGTGAATAGTGATTTTCGCGTGGTGAACAATATTTTTGGCCGATATGAACAGTATTTTCTGGTCGTGAACCGTGACCAAGCTCTCGGAGTCATTTCCTAAGTTTTTGGACCCTCTGAACACGTTTTTGAGGTCTATTTAGTCAAATGTGAATTGGAAAAGTGCATTTTGGGACTGTCCAATCTGAAGCCCTTACCTTGTGAGTGGATAAGTCTTTTTATTACTTGCCCTATACTCTTCTTGATCTTTAAATGTATATTTGATTATGTTTATAAGATATTTACACTTTTATATATTTTTGAAATGCGTTAAATTATCTGAATTGCTTACAATTTGGAATATAATTCAAGAAGAGTATAGTTTTGAAAATAGATTTCTGAACTCATGGTATATCTGATTTCACATGTATTTCTCATTAAATGATAAAGTGAATATTTATGCACATGACATTGATTTAGAAAGCTAGATGATTGCCTCGAGAAAGGGCATGTATATGTGATAAACCTTGAATGGGTAATTTATAACAGATGATCTGTATTGAGACTGATATTCTATATTATATTGAAAGCTCTGTTTTGAATTATATGAAATATTTGCATATGATAATTTTGTGGAGGAATCCTATAAGAAAAACGATTTGCTAACAGTAGGTGATGTTAGCCCTGGTGCACCTTGATACCTCAGCTAGCAGGGGTGGTGCTAACTTCGTGTGAGGGTCAATACACGGGATATGATATGTGATGGAGAGCAGGATGCCTCCTATATGGGCGAGATGCCGACTATATGATTTGTAACTTCCCTCCCTTGCTGTGTGTTTGGGAAATACCCATATTAGAGTTCCTTCGCATGTCCTCTTGAATGGTTGTAGGGCAAATCTCAGCGAGATGCTGAGTTTAGCCAAATCTTACACCAACAAAGTACGGAAGAGCTTGAACTCTGATATGGTGGTTCTGATATGGGATCCTCCTAATGTTTTCATGTGAAATATTTTGATGCATAATAACTTTTGTTTAATGATTCTACAGTATAGTATATGGTTTTGAATATATGAATATCCTTTGATTTGAGAATATTTGAAATGCGAGTCTTATGTGGATGCACTTCCGAACTATATCTCCATTGTGACAAATTTTAAAATATGAGTACATCCATATGTTGACCTAAGAGGTCATAAGAGATATTATCTGCTCACTTCAGATAGTTAACCAACTAGACGACATGATCTCTGGGTGAGCCTACTTTGTTTCCAAGGCTCGTAGATTTTGATTTATATTGTACTTGTACTTTAGAGTATGCTTTGAATGACACAGGCAGGATCCCTGCTTCTGCTGTACTTTGATGTTTATAGATTTGGTTTATATATTGTGTATACATGGGAATACTTATCTGTAAAAAAGTGTATTATACATGTTATAGAAAATATATGTTCGTAAAGTATATGTTTCGCGTTCTCTAAAATTATGGGCGTGACAAAGATACGGTACTTCAGGACCAAGAACTTCTTTATTATCATCTCGAGGTCAGAAAATATCTTGTTTCACATCAAGTGAGCGAATAATCATTGGGATACTTAATGGATGTGCTTTATCCATGTAAAAATTTTTAAGAACTTTTTCTGTATAAGTTGATTGATGAATAAAAATTCTATTTCTTAAATGCTCAAATTGTTAGCCAAGACAAAGTTTTGTTTTTCCAAGATCTTTCATTTCAAACTCTTTCTTTAAACACTCTGCTGCCTTTATAATATCTTCAAGAGTTCCAATAATATTTAAATCGTCAACATACACCATAATAATAGAAAATCCTGAATTTACTTTCTTTATAAAAACACATAGACATATATGATCATTCTTATAACTATCATTTAATAAATATTCACTGAGACGATTATAACACATTTGTGCAGACTGTTTTAATCCATATAAATATATTTGTAATTTAATTGAATAAAGTTCCCAGGATTTTGAATTATATGCTTCAAGCATCTTAAATCTTTCTGAAATTTTCATATATATGTCATTATCAAGTGAACCATATAAATGGGATGTAACAACATCCATAAGACGCATATTAAGTTTTTCATGTACCGCCAAACTAATGAGATAACAAAATATAATTGCATATACCACATGGGAATATGTGAAATTATAATCAATTTTAGGTCTTTGTGAAAAACGTTGTGAAACAAGTCATTTTTTATACCTTACAATTTTATTTTTCTCATTTCGTTTACATACAAATACCCATTTTTACCCAACGGGTTTTACACCTTTAGGTATTTGAACTATAAGTCCAAAAACCTCACATTTTTTAAGTAAATTCAATTCTGCTTGAATTACATCTTTCTATTTTGGCCAATCACATCTACATCGACACTCATCGATAGATGTAGCCTCATAATCCTCATTATCATTCAAAATTGATGAATGAGTTTTATAACCATGAATTATATACTTTCGACTTAACTTTTTTTTTTCATATTTAAGCACTTATTTTTTGTACTTATTTTTAGTTCTGTGCATCTTTTACAAATGGAGAGAATAATAGAAAATTGATTCAATTGGAGGAATCAAAGCTAAATTATGGTTCTTTGGGAATGATGTCTATAAATCAAACAAATAAAATAAATTTATTGAGGATGGCTGAGTAAGGAGCATTATCTTTTTAACTCTTGAGATGCATCCTAATAGATATATACATTAATTCAATCATGATTTATTACCATATTTTCAAAAGAACTTAAACATAAAGATTCAAGGAATATCCAATGTTGAAAATATGTTTGCTGTTTGCTTTTCAACCCGACCTTACTTTATTATTTTGAAACTTTATTATTTTGAACATAACTCATAAATTTCATATTTAATATGTATGAAATTTGGCAGGTGAATAGTTGATACAATTTGCTACAATTTTTCTTTTCACATGGGCAACAAATTCGGTGGTTATCAAGGAGGAATATCATGATTACTTTTGATGCACATAATGCAATACAACCTGTCAACTTTAGTGCAACTTGCTTTGTCACATACCCTCCTAGTTGTATCTATAAATAGAGAGACCTTGTGAGCTAGAGATGAAGCTAGAGGAAGGCTTGAAAGAGATAAATTTTGAGAGCATGGTTTTAGGTTCTTAGTTGTTGTAATGTTCTTATTTCTTTTAGATATTATTATCTTTTCATAATATCATTATGCTTGTTCATCTTCAATTTTTCTTTCTTATTTTGAATATGGAGAACTAATTTCCTTATGCTAAGGTAAAGGGTGAAACTCTTGATATGAGAATAATAATTTATCTAACTTTTAATTTCAATGTTTAAATTTGATGTTATATTTACCTTCTTATTTCTTTTTTGTATGTTATTTTTTTTAATGGCTGGCTTTGCTGCCTATCTCTTGTTATTTTCTTTCTTAAAGGATAGCTTTGCCGCCTCTTTTTTTATTTTCTTTATTAAAGGATGGGTCTGCCGCCTTTCTCTTTTGTTATTTTCTTTCTTAGAGGATGGCATTGCCACCTACTTTGTGTTATTATTATGATTGGCTTTGCCACCTATTTTATTTTGTTAAGTTTTCTACCTTTTTTATTTTTTTTGCATACTTAATCTTGTAAAGTTTGAATCTTAATATATTGTAAACAATCTTCCGCACAATAAATGTTAGAACCAATCTTGATTTATTGTAGACAATGTAAGAATTTGCACAATGTATGATTGAATCTATTTTACAAGAATGTATTAATTGTGTAAAAAGGAGGTAAATATAATTCATGTATAAACAAAAGTGAGCTAAAATTAATACATTTTCTGATTAGAACCTTATTCATATAAAGATTCCAATTGAGTAATAAAATAGTTGAATTTATTTTTATTCATACCAGGAGTGGATCCCTTAACCTTAGCATTCATTTTTACATTGAATACATTTCAATTTAATTTGAATACATCAATTTCTTGCATACTTAGTTTAATGTTCTTCTCACAAAACAAATATTTCGACAACTAGGTTAGAGTTATCTATTTTGAGTTCAAATTAGAGTTTCCTTTCAATTGGCAATCTTTGTGGGATTGACCTTACATACCATTAAATATGTATTCCAACAGATTCGTGTGCTTGCGAGTTTTATTAAAATAACAATAAAAATATCAAGCATTACTATATACACAAAAGTGTTGTCGACAAATGTTTCTTTTCGATTTAATCGTTTCCCGTAGATACATAATTTATTGAGATATCTTCATTTTTAATAATTTCAGGTACCTGAATTTCTTTTGGAAGTACTTTTTTTGTTATGTTTTTAGTCTCTTCAGGAGAATCTATTTCTTTAATGGGCTAGTCTTGAATAACTATTTCTTTTATTTTGTGGAGATTTTAATTTTTTGAATTGATTGATCTGCCATGCTTTTGACGTGTTTTAGATAGCGATTTTTCTAATAGATTGTCCCTCGGGGACATCAATTCATACATGAATATTTATAGTTGGTATATGTGAATTAGTCACTCTCATTAGGTTAGTAAATACATATGGCAGTTGATTTTCTATATTTTGTAAATGAATTATCTTTTAAACTTCAAGTTCACGTTGTTTTGTGTGAAAATCAAGATATGACAAAGTATTCCATGTAATTTATTTGACTATTTGTTTTTCAATTTCTCCCCCTAATGTTGAGAAGACTAGTTCATCAAAAAGATAATGGGCAAAACATGTCGTAAATACATCTCTTGTCATTGACTCAAGATATCTTATAATGGAAGGAGAATCATATGCAACATATATTTTCAATTTCCTTTGAGGACCCATCTTAGTGCGTTGTGCTAGGACTATTGAAATATATACCGAACACCCAAAAATTTTGAGATGGAAAATATTTGGCTCATAACCATCAGTCAATTGTAAAGGAAAATATTTATGGTAACTTGTTGGTCTGATGCGTACTAGTGCTATTGCATGTAAAATTACATGTCCCCAAATAGAGACAGAGAGTTTTATTCGCATAAGCAAAGGTCTAACTATTAATTGAAATTGCTTAATAAATAATTCAGCTAACCTATTTTGCGTATGAACATGAGCTATATGGTGTTCAACATTTATGTCAATCGACATACAATAGTCATTGAAAGCTTGTGAAGCAAATTCATCAGTATTATCAAGTTGAATAGATTTAATTGTATAATCTGAAAATTGTACTCTTAATCAAATTATTTGAGCAAGTAATCTTGCAAATACTAGATTGCGGGTTGATAGCAAGCATACATAATACCATTTACTAGATGCATATATTAATACCATAAAATATCTAAATGGCCCACATGTAGGATAAATAAGTCCACATATATCACTATGTATACATTCCAAAAATGTTAAAAATTCGATTCCAACTTTAACTAGTGATGGCTTAATAATTAATTTACCTTGAAAACAAGTAGCACATGAGAATTCCTTAGATTGAAAAATCTTCAGGTTTTTCAATGAGTGCACATGTGAATTTTCAATAATTTTTTGCATCATTATTGATCCAAGATGCCCAATCAGTCATGCCAAATAATGAAAGTTTTTGAATCAATAAACTTCTAGTTTGTTGTAGTATGTATCTCATTTTTACTAATTTTTGTATAGTACAATCCAGGAAAAAAATAGGTAATCTTTCTAATATACTTTTCTTACCTAAAACAATGCTTGTAATATGAATGTATTCATTATTTTCTTCACATACAGTCTCTATATAATATCCATTACAATGAATATCTTTGAAACTCAAGAAATTTCTTTGAAATTTAAAAGAGAATGAAGCATTATTTATGATAAATTTTGTTCTTTTCGGTAGTATGATTATAACTCTTCCAAAACCCTTAATTAGTTTTGTACTACCAGAAATTGTAGTAACATAAGCTTCACCCATTTTATTAGAGAAAAATATTTTCTATCTTTAAGGATAGTGAGAGTTGTTGCGCTGTCTACAAGACATATATTTTCATCCATATTTTCTTCAATTAAAAAAATGATGAAATTTAAGAAATATTACAATGAAATCAAAGAAACATTAGATATAAATAGAAATCATACTTAAAAATTTCATATAAAATTAAAATCTTACATTAGCTAAATTTGTAATCATATAAGTAATTCAAAATAAATTAAGAAAACTTACAAATAATTTCAAAATAAAATAAGCAAACCTATTTTAGATATTCTTCGTCGCCAACAATACAAATATTTTCTTGCGGATTAACAAATAAATTTGACATATCCAAATGTGTAATATTTATAGTATCATCATATAGATTAACAAAATTTGTCTCAATGGTTTTCTCCTTTTATTTTATTGATGCCTGATAAAGACCAACAAGATGTTTAGCTGTATGACAAATACGTGACTAATGTCCATTCATACTGCAACAATAACATGAACTTTTTGTATGCTTCCTTTTTCCACTTGTTCCTTCTTGTTTTTCTTCTTTACTATTCCCCTTTTGGTGGTAAGGAACATACTTATGAGAATAGTCATTATTTCTTCCTCGGCCACATCCGCGGCCTCGACCCTGACCACGTCCTTGTCCATTATTTATTATAGTCGCATTCACTTCAGGGAATGAAGTAGAACCAATAGGACGAGCTGCATGATTTTTCATTAATGTTTCATCATTTTGTTCAGCCACAAGAAGGTATGAAATTAATTGTGAGTATTTTTCAAATCTTTTTTCTCGATAATGCTGTTGCAGAAGCACATTCGAGGCATGGAAGGTAGATAAAGTTTTCTTTAACATATCTTTATCAGTAATTTCTTCTTTGCATAATTTTAATTGGGAGCTAATATGAAACATTGTGGAGTTATACTCACAGACTTTTTTTAAATATAGCAATCGTAAATGCATCTAGTCATAATGAGATTTTGGAAGAATAACAATTTTTTGGTGGTCATACATTTCTTTTAAATTTTTCTAAATAACAAGTGGATGTTTCATAGTAAGAAATTCATATTTTAGTCCTTCGTGGAGGTGGTGACGAAGAAAAATCATCGCTTTAGGATGATTTTGCATTGATTCATCATTTTCTTCTTTAATGGTATTTCCAAGACCTATTGCATCAAGATGAATTTTGGCATCTAGTATATAAGATAAATAGTCCTTGCCCGAAATATCAAGGTCACAAACTCAAGTTTTGTAAGCTTTGACATGATTCTAAAGTTAAATTAAAAAAAACTAGTGAAAACTTCTAAAGTAAGATAGGAAAATCTTACCAACACAATGTCTTCCTTGTGATTTGAAAACGAATGGCCAAGAGCAAACTCATGCTGATAACGTATTGTAAATGAAATTTTGCACAAGAAGGAAGTAGAATGTGAATATACTTAAAGAAGAATAACATAGAGAAGAAAACATATTTCTTATTCAATTGCTTCATAGAAAGCTCTATCTATAGACATACAATCATAAAAATAGATAACTCAAAAGTAAAAAAGAATGAATGAGATTCAATGGCTTTAAGAGTTGGAAAAATAAAAGGACATTCATAATAATAAATGGATTTATAACATTCATTGTTTAAGAAGTTGAGATACTAAATGGGAATCTACAATAATAAATGAATTTATAACATAGACATCATTTTCCTAAATTTATTGAGGGTTTTATGATTAAAGATAACTTTAAACTTTCTAAGATTAATTCCCAAATCTAAATATTTCTCAAAACATTCTAGAATCTGATTCACCTCTTGACAAGTTTATAGGTCAACCTTGTAGAAAAGAAAGAGGTTATTTACATATAATATGTAGTTTATCTTCAACCCAACCTTCCCCAACTTAATACTTGTGAGCCTTTTTCTCCTATATTTTGCAAAGTAATAGATGGAATCTCCTTGTTTTAGTACACAAGTTGGCCTTATACGAAGATATGACATAGTGGAGACACATTGCATTATCATTGTACTCCAATTTGTTGGAAACCACATTATCTGCAATATCCCCTTTAGGATGTCCTAGGACACTTTTTCATATGCCTTGAATATGTTTGCTTTAAGTCAATATTTTAGTTCCAAAAGAAACTTAAGTACTTGAAATTTGTGAAAATGAAGAGATCTCAATCAATTATGTCATGAATAGAAAATGATGGAGTCGACAAAAATTCAATGTTGACAATAATTTGGCATACAATATAGCGCACAACGTTTTGAATGATAATGAGGATCATGAACCAAAGTCTATTTAGGAATGCATACAAAGAAATGATTGGCTCAAAATGGAAAGACGCAATTGAAATAGAGTTAAATTGCTTGAAAAGTGAAAAAAATTTGGACCTGTAGTCTGTAATATCCCTAATTTCATTTCTTTTATTAATAAAGGTACATAAATATATAATTAAAGAAATAAAACTTATTAAACAATTTTTCGATATCTAAAAAAAAATATAAGCCTTAAAAATTCTTCACCTTATATGTATGCATAGAAAATATTTCTAATATTAAGGGAATAAGTAAAGAGAGAAAATCTAATAGAAAAAATTAGAAATAACATCCTAAAGGGATGCGAAATTCTTAGGTAAGGAAGATAAATTTTAGGAAGTAAATAAAGGTCTTAAAATTGTAAAAATATTGGATTAGGGTAATTTTTCCTAATTCAAGAGTTAGAGTTACTAAGTTTAATATCTCCACCCATACATTCGGCTTTCACCTATGGACACTTCATAGAGTTTATTTTTCCACTTCGCATAAGTTTCTAGCAAGCCAATTGGATAGCTCAAACAAGAGATATAACATAGACTTGGATTAGGATATAAAAGTTGGACTGATAGCCCAAAAATCATTAAAATATGACCAAACCTTCTATGAGATGTAGAATTTCAGCCAAAGCAAAGGAAATGGACAAGAATGAGCCCAAATCCAAGAGAAAAAATAAGAACCATGTGATGAAATAGTAGTATAATAATAATCAAAATTATATCACATGACATTAGGACAAAACATCTATATCTTACACTAATAATTTTAGCAAGTCATATGAAGATATAGTAGGTAATAATATATGCCATTAGGACAAAACATCTATATTTTACAATAATAATTTCAGCAAGCCATGTGATGATATAGTATGTCATAATACATGGCATTAAGACAAAACATCCTTATCCTATACAAATAATTTCAGCTAAGTAAGAGAGATTCAAGGGCTAAAAATTTGCCACTTAGAAATGCAAACCTATCATACTTGAGTGAAACAAAAGAAAAATAAAATGAATCCCTAAATCAAAGGGACCTTGTCCCTTGTCTTAAGAATATTTTATCATGATTTTCAAATACAAATCTTTTTTTACTATGCATATCTTAACTAAGGGAGAGGAAGACAAGAACATGAATTGTCTTTCCCCAAAAAGCAACCAAGTGCATATTAATTGTGATAAGGTAGACCCATGATTATGAAAGGAGGACCACTTGATAATTTATTTAAGTAAAAACTACCCTTATAATATTATAATTTTGTTCAAGTGAGGGAGAGAAAAAATAAAAGCAAGGTAGAATGAGAAAAGAAGAGAAAGAGAGGAGAAGAGAGGAAGGAAGAAGAAGGAGAAGTCTAGAAGGTTAAGTACTCAAGATAAGTTAACTTAATCTCTACTTGAATCTATCTTTTCTCTTCATCCTTGGTGTTCAAAACTCACCATCCTTCTCTTATTTAAGCTGTTGAAAAAGTTAAGGGAAGGAAGGAATCTTGTCACTTCCTTCAAGAGGAAACAAGAAAAAGAATTCGCTAAGTGAGTTAGGGAGATCTTTAGGTAGAGTTAACAATATCTCTTTTTGAAGAAATTTTTTGATATTTGTAACATTTATATAAGATTTTGATCTTAGAACTTTGATGAAATTTATAATATTTGCTACTTTGATGATTGACCGTGGATGTTGCTATATCATGTTACAGGTTGATCTTGCATATGATGGATGTTTTGAACACTTCAGTTGGTGTGAAAAGTTCTGCATAGGTATAGCTATGGGTGGCAAAATTAGGATTTTTATATTGCTATTATGTATACTTGAATGTGGTGAAAAGTTGATAGAATATGATTAGATTGATAAAATGAGTATGACCTTAAACACTTAGAAGAAGACCATGAGACATTTCTATTGGAAAACACCCTTAATAATACATGATTTGATTTCTATTTTCTTGAGAAGTAGATGATAGAATATGTTAAATTAAGTATAAGGAATCTAATTAAAATGTTGAAATGAGTAATCTTATGATTAGATGTAAATTAGTAAGAAAATGGAAGAGGACATAATAAAATAATGAACTAAAATCTTAGGAAATGTTTGGTTAGAAAATTGGATTGCGAAGTAACTAGGGAAGCTTTTGTTTTTAAAATTTTGAAAAGAATCAGTTAGGAACTAAAAGAAATAGTTAACATAAAAAATGTAGATATATGTCTCATTGATTTTTAACCACTGGAATCACCCAATTTGGAGTTAAAATGAGGGAGATATGGTATGATTAGTAAGTAGTGGTCAGAAAATGGTTAACCAGGGAAGAATATGTTAGGTAAGCTTTTGTGTTTGAATTTCTGAAAAAAAATATATAGGAAATTAAAAGAAATATTTAACATAAATAAATAAATAAATAAATATATATATATATATATATATATATATATATATATATATATATATCTGTGTGTGTGTGTGTGTGTAAAAAATACTTAGCCACTGAAATCATTCAATTTTGGAATCTATATGAGGGAGATATGGTTAGATTAGTACGCAGTGGCCAAAAACTAGTTAACCAGGGAAGAATTTGTTAGGTAGCTTTATGTGTTTGAATTTTTGGGAACAATTTGTAGGGAATTAAAATAAATAGTTAACATAAAAAATATAGATATATGACGCATGAATTTTTATCCATTGGAATAACTTAATTTAGAGTCCATAGGAGGGAGATAGGGTCAGATTAGTAAGTAGAGGTTAGAACCTACTCGGGAAGAAATAACATTGAATTTGAGGGAGTAATACCACAAAGATTCCTTATGCTTTCACTAAAATGTTCAACATAAGAGTTTTAGAGGATTTTCTTGACTTTAAATGGATACCAAGATCACTTCAATCGAGTTAAAATGAGGGAATTATGTCCTGATTAGTGAGAGATGAAAATAATATTTAAGAAAGAAGAAGAATTTTATAAATGAAAATATTAAATGACTAGTGTATGCTCTAGCCATTGCCATTGTATGAACTGCTTACTATATTAAGTGTATAATTTTGACATGAAAATATATTATAAAGTGATATTTGAAAATGATTTTGTTCATGGCATAGTTGCATTTTTACCAATAATTTTTGGTAATGATTATACTTTGATTATAAATTATGGCATGTAAGTATAACGAACATACTTGTCATTGAAATCATATTTTTAGCTATTAATGTGAAAAGAAAAGAAAAGAGACGAATACAATCACATGGTGATCCGTGTGGTGCATCAGTAGGGGACATCCTACTCACAGCTATGATTATGCTAATGAGAAAAAAAAAAAGAGAAAGTGTATCATGTTAGACGGAGTGAGAAAAGTCCATACCAGAGAGTGGAAAGTACTTACCCTAACCGAGATAGCTTGATATGAAACTAAGGTGATAGCCATCATATAATATTTTGAAAATAGTTATTCGTGTCATATATGTCAAGGAGAGTACTAGGACGTAAAAATCCTTTGTCTAACAAATTTTATAACTAATTTGTTTTTCAGTTCCTTAAGTTTAGTGGGTGTGGGAATGTAGACACTAGTTAGGTTCCAGGAAGTAAATCAATACCAAATTCTATTTATCATTTCAAGATAATTTTGAAAATGTCTGAAGGAACACATCAGAGAATTCGCTAACTACCAGAACTTGATCTACATTAGTGTATTACATATCGATACCTTTGACCACTGCCAAATATTCTTAGCACCTTTTTGTAATAATTTATGAGCTGCTAAAGCAGAGATTAGATTACTGGATACCTCACTACGGTCTCCTTGGATCAAGAAAGAAAATTCTCCAGAAATATTGAATTTAATCACCTTAAAGTGACATTCCAAAATGACATGGCATGATTCCAACCAAGCCATTCTCAATATCACATCAAAGTCTATCATATCTAGACAACGAGGTAAAACGGATATTATAAATGATCATATTTGGAATTTGTCTCAATTCTTTAAATTCTCTATGACTTATATCCTTTTCACTTTCGACAGTAATTGACCTATAGATACCTCTTAAAATGTCACAATATGCAATCAACTTTATACTAGAAAATCTAACAACTTAGAATAGAAAGGAAATTAAAACCCTATAGAATCTCTCAACAGCACCTGAAGTATAAATATGTTCAGCTCATATCCATACTAAAGGTTCTACTAAAGAATCTTTTGTTTCAATAGCCACAGGGAAATCTAATACTCTGATACCAACTTATAACACCCCCAACTTACAGACACGTGAAACAAACATATATTTTTTCCACAATTAGATATTTTCCATAACATGCATAACACTATTCTTTGTCATGGAAATAGATACATATAGGTTCTCTCATGTATATACATTATACAAATTAAGTTATAAATGTCAAAGTAACAATAGAAGTAAAGATCCTGCCTGTGGCGTTCAGAACACACTCTAGAATACAAACACAGTATAATTCCAAAACTATGAGCCTTGAAAGCAACGTAGACTCACCCAGAGAATATGTCACTTAACTAATCACCTATCTGTAGGATAAGATTATGTATTCTTATATGAAAAATATAGAAATATTGTGTAGTAAGTTTGATAACTCAGTGAGCAGATAATACCTCCTATGACCTCTTAGGTTAGCATATGGATGTACTCATATTTTAAAATTTGTCATATAGAGAATACAGTTTAGAAATACATCCATATGGGATCCGCATTTCAAATATTCTCAAATAAAAGGATATTCAGATATCAAAAACCATATTCAGTACGGTATGATCATTAAACAAATATTGTTATACTCAGTTGTATAAGCTATAGTAAAATATTAAACTTTTGAGATAAAATCATATTTTTTGTTGATGCATATTTAACATACTATATATGCACTGAAAATCTATTCTTTTTACATAATGCTTAAGCATGTTACAGCTCTCAATACACTCAATTCACTCATTTGTTATACGCATAGTGATCGATCGACTAGAGTCACAATAAGTGATCAGGGAATGTGAATTCATCACACATCTGTCTCATTACATTACCACTGTCACCCAGTTGGAGCGGCCCTCCCTTGGCTTACTCAAGCTAATAGGGCGTCCTTTACTCGGTACCATCTCAAGCCATACAACCCATCAATATTCATCCATACATATAAATACATATATATAAATACATATCCATCAAATGCAATGTATAATTATCAAGCAACTCGCCATAAGTTTTATGCTTGTCATTCAATCATAATTAGCAACTTTATAGTTTTACAAATCAATGCCTCATACACATAATATTCTCTTTACCAAATAATGATAAATACATTTAGAACCACATATTCAATGAATTTCAAAATCTATTTGCAAAACCATACTCTTTTTGAACTATGTGTCAGTTTGTAAGCAAAACATATATTTTAACATATTTCAGAAACTTATGATAGTATAAATAATTTATAAACATAATTAATTATACATTTTAAGTTCAAGAAGAGAATGAGGTAAGTCATAGAAAGAATTATCTACTCACAAGTCAGGGCTTCAGGTTGGACAGCCATAAACGTATTTTTCTAAGTCAAATCTAATCAAATAGACCTCAAAAACGAATTTAGAGGGTTCAAAAATCTAAGAAATGACTCCGGAATTGCCAAATTTGGCCTTTGGCAGCTTGGTTAACACTGGTCAATTGTTGGGTACTATTCACGGTCGGAAAATACTATTCATCACCGAAAATCACTATTCATACCATCGGATTTACTGTTCACGACGCACAAAAAGTTGTTATATGGTTGAAAAATTTCATATCTTAAGGTTTATCTAACTCTTGAATTCATCTACAGTGTCAGATTTTCAATTAAATGTCTTTAAATAAGAATTTCAGAGTTTACCTTTTTATAAGATTTTCTAGTTTCGATTTGTGGTGATTTTGCGGCTGATTTGAAAAATTGTTCGGTCAAAATCGTAGTACTCTTTGTCTTAAATCTAGTGATATTCTTAGTTTTAAAATTAGAAACCTGTAAACACTTCAGATCTAAAGAGAAAATATGGAGTTTACTATTCATATTATTTATCGGTTGCGGGATCGAGATTTTGCAGATTCCTCATCTCCCCGCTTTTCTTTTTTTTTTTCTTGTTTAAATATTATTTAATTAATAATTAAATATTAAAAATTTATTATTATTTTTTTGATTATATACATATAAATACTATTTTTCATCCTAAAATATCCCAAAATTTTTAAAAAAATTATATTCTTGCAAAACTTTAGTCAAACTCTTAAATCATGACCTTTTTTGATAAAATTTTAATAAAACAAATCATAAAATAAATATCTTTATGCATAATAAAAGAAATAATATTTCTAAAAATAAAAGTATATTTATTTATAGCATAATAAAGGCCAACATAATTATTTTAAGCAAAACAAAAATTATTTTAATTAAAAGTATATTTGTTTTTAACAAAACATAATCATTTTAAAAAATAAAAATATATTTATTTATAGCAAAACATTATTATTTAAAAATAAAAATTACAGGTTATTATATCATTATTGTACGATTTTCATGTGCATAAATAAAGTGCATTCATGTGACCTAAAGTATTTACTGTAATTTATATAGATGAACATAACATGATGACCTATATTGACGATAATTATGATTTATTGTTGAACCTATTAGAATTTAATTTTCACTATATTTTTATATCATGTTCAGAAGACTAAATATGCAGATATTCTCTATGACTGACTTTTAACTTACGTTGGGTCGAGTTGGCTAAAATACCGGTGAAGGTGCAACCACCCGCACCCGTATTGTCACGGCTCCAAATGATGGAACACATGACCGGCACGGCATAAGGGTTTCCCCCTAGCCGTAAGCCTAACACATAGCATGCACAACCATTCAGCACACAATCCAGTACATAATAATATAACTGGCCACATACGCCACATCCAATATCAGAAAATACTGTATATATATATATATATATATATATATATATATATATATATATATATATATAGTTCATGAATCCAGCATACTTGATTCAACTTGGCCCATGGCCTCATAGTACAAACATTATTGTAAAACTTAAAATCATTTTTCAAACAACACAAGAAGCGAGGATCCTGCCTGTATGTTCATGGAGATATACTAGACATAACTAAACTAAACAACCAGTACAACAAAGCCTTGCCCAAACTGGGGCTCACCAATGCTAACTCAGCCTCTTATGGAGCTGTAGCTGGATCAGTGTTTCTTTGACTATCTGTGGGGAGAAAACAGAAGAGGGGTGAGATTACCACATCTCAGTGAATGGATAAATCATACTATAACAGAAACAGGGCAAACTAAGCACGAATATTTCGCAATTAATTAAATAATTGAAATCAAAGTATAGAAAACATTAAACATTTAACCGTAATTTATTGAAAGAATGCTAAACAGTTCAAATGATAAATCAGGATTAAATCAATATCTGTAAGCAAATCAATTATGCATGGTAAGTAATAAATGAAAATTCTTATGCAAGAACAATGATGAATGAGGTATTTTAGAAATATTTAATCTTTAAGAAAAATGCACTAATTTATTGGAGGTCTTTCCTAACAGATCTATCATCTCCCCCAAGCACACAGCAAGGGTAGGGTAATCACTGTAGGCGTAGACATAAGTCCACCCTAAATTTTGTGTCTTAGGCAGTCATATGCCCGTCACAATATCTTAGGCCGAAGCCGTAACATGATCAAGGTGCACCAGGACTAGCACTACCTGCGGCTAGCTAACAGTGATCTAAAAGGGTCCCTCCAATAGAAAACATGTGAAATATGCTATTCAAAAAGTTTAAAGTAAAACATTTCAATAACTTTACAATACAGCTATAATTCTCCATCTAGCTCTTTTCATGCATAAAATCTCGTTCTAAAACATATCTCATCCATGAATTCCCATGGAGACCTTTACAATCATAAATTTTTCCTTTTAAACATAGATCGTCCGTAGACGTCGCATAGATGCTCATCATGCATTAAATCCTTTCATGGCTAACTTAGTTCATTTTTATGACTAAGTTCGCATTTCTATAAATCTAGCTCAAATGGAGAATTAATAGTCTAGATGCTTGCCCTGCATACCTAGGGTTCAACTAGGATTGAAATTTACAATTTCTAACATGGTTGGAACATATTGGTTTTCAAAGCAGTAAAACAATTTAACATACATTCCAACTAGTTAAAATATACGAGAGAGTTATAAATCAAATTCCTAAAACATGCGCTATAGTATGAAAAACCCACTCACCGTACTAGAAGTCCAACAACGAGAATTTCACCTCGTAGTGGCTCAATAACCTAGAAAATATAGACATAGCATGAAAATTAGAAAATTCTAAAATCACTATTCACGCCGGAAAACACTATTCACTCGCCGGAAAATACTATTCATGCTGATACCTAAAAACCCCATATTCGATTCTAAAGCTATCTACGGGAAGAATTTCGGTAAAAACGAAGCCTAAAACGCAATGGGATGAAATTTTACCTTTGGAGGTACTATTCACGCGATTTTCCGGCGACCTTCCGGCGACTTTCCGGCGAAATTGATCGGTGGGTTTTGAAGTACTCGTTGCCACGAGTCCAATGGTCCTGACGGTTCGTCAATCAGAGGTCCGTAGCTCCAGATATGAGGGTTTGAAATTCGAAGAGGAAAAGGGAAAAATGGGGGGCTGCGGTTTTCTGTCTCTGCGTCTCTGGCTGCCCGTATGCATATATGCAGGAGCTACAGTAAGTTTTTTTTTTTTTTTTTTAATAATTATTAAATAATTAATAATAAGATTTTCTTTATAAAATTCATATAAATTCCGTTTTTCATCATAAAATATCCCAAAAATTTCTAAAAATTTCCTTTCTCATAAATCTTTAGTTAAACTCTCACATCATAATTTTTCTTGATAAAAATAGTAATAAAACAAATTTCTTTATTTATATTAAAAGAAAGAGTATTTCTAAAAATACCATAAAAATTCAATAGAAGCCGGTATAATTATTTTAAGCAACACAATACTTCTTTTACTTAAAAATCCACTTACTTTTAACAAATCATAATTATGTCTACATAATAAAAATATATTTGCTTATAGCGCGCCAAAATATAACTTCTAATATTTTTTTTTTCTATGTAATAAATATACATATTTTCTACGGTTCTTATCTCTATTGTCAAAATTCTCTCTTTTATTTTAAATTTCCTTTTCATTAAATTTTACGGTTATTACATTCTTCCCCCCTTAAAGAAATTCGGTCCCCGAATTTTACAAAAACTAACAACATGAAAACCTTTGACTACTCTTGAAACAGCTGAGGATACTTCTCTCTCATGACATCCTCTACTTCCCACGTAGCTTCCTCCTTGGAATGATTCTGCCAGATCACCTTTACTGTAGGGATATCTTTAGATCTCAACTTTTTCACTTGTCTATCAACAATGGCCACGGGTTTCTCTTCGTAGGCCAACTTGTCATCCAAAAGGATTTCCTGCGGTTGAATTACATGAGATGGGTCGGGTAGATACTTCCTCAACATCGAGACATGAAAGACTGGATGCACTTCACTCAACCCAGGTGGTAGGGCTAGGCGGTATGCCACTGCTCCTACCCTATCCAGAATTTCAAAAGGTCCAATATACCTCGGGCTTAACTTCCCTTTCCTACCAAACCGCATGATTCCCTTCATAGGTGAAACTCTGAGGAACACATGATCGCCTAGAGAAAACTCCAACTCCCGACGCCTATGGTCCACATAAGACTTTTGACGACTTTGTGCAGTTAAAAGCCGTTCCCTTATCAGCTTAACCTTCTCTATGGCATCTTGCACCAAGTCTGGCCCTAGCAGCTTGACTTCTCCAACTTCAAACCATCCAACAGGAGATCGGCATCTTCTCCCATAAAGAGCTTCAAAAGGTGCCATCTGAATACTGGCTTGATAACTGTTGTTGTATGCAAACTCAGCTAATGGCAGGTATCCTTCCCAACTGCCACCAAAATCCAATATACATGCTCTAAGCATATCCTCCAGAATTTGAATCGTGCGTTCTGACTGGCCATCTGTTTGAGGATGAAAAGCGGTGCTTAGATCCAACCTCGTTCCCAAAGCTTCTTGAAAAGCTTTCCAAAACCTTGCCGTAAACTGTGGACCTCGGTCAGATATGATGGATATAGGGACTCCATGTAATCTGACGATCTCATTCAGATACAGGTTTGCATACTGAGCCGCATTAAAGGTAGTCTTCATTGGTAAGAAGTGGGATGACTTGGTCATTCGATCCACTATCACCCATACTGAGTCATAACCCTTAGGGGTCCTCGGTAATCCTGTAACGAAGTCCATAGTAATCCTTTCCCACTTCCACTCTGGTATCTCAATCTGCTGGTGCAAACCGGCAGGCTTCTGGTGTTCAGCTTTCACCTGTTGACAAACCAAGCATTGAGCCACAAAGTTTGCTACATCCTTTTTCATCCCATTCCACCAATACAAGTCATTGAGGTCATTGTACATCTTATTTGTTCCTGGGTGGATAGTATAGGCTGATTGATGTGCCTCCCCCAAAATCTGCTTCTTCAAGCTATCCACATCGGGTACACACAAGCGCTTCCCATATCTTAACACTCCTTCAGCATCCACGCTGAATTCAGAAGTCTGATTATTCCTGGATTCATTCTTGAGCTTGCACAGCTTGGCATCCTTGTCTTGATCTGCCTTAATCTGCTCAACCAGTGGAGAGTGTAGTTGCATGTGGGCTAACAACACCCCTGGCTCCTTCACTTCAAAGCGCATCCCCTCTCCTTCTAGCCGATGAATATCCCTTACCAACGGCCTCCGGAGTAGGGTAATATGGGCTAGACTTCCCATTGACTTCCTGCTCAAAGCATCTGCTACCACATTGGCCTTGCCTGGGTGGTACAAGATTGTGCAGTCATAGTCTTTCACCAACTCCATCCACCTTCTCTGTCTCAAGTTAAGATCTCTTTGTTGAAAGATGTACTTGAGACTCTTGTGGTCCGTGTAAATCTCACAGGGTTCACCATAGAGATAATGCCTCCAAATCTTCAAGGCAAAGACCACTGCCGCCATCTCCAGATCATGTGTAGGATAGTTCTGTTCGTGCTTCTTGAGCTGCCTAGATGCGTAGGCTACAACATGACCATTCTGCATTAACACACAACCCAAGCCTACCCTTGAGGCGTCACAGTATACTGAGTATCCTCCAGTGCCCGTTGGGATAGTTAGAACTGGGGCTGTGGTTAGACACTTCTTCAAGGTCTGGAAACTTTCTTCGCATACATCCGACCACTCAAACTTAACTCCCTTCCTGGTTAATCTGGTCAAAAGAGTAGCAATTCTGGAGAAATCCTTAATGAACCTTCGGTAATACCCTGCTAGACCCAAGAAACTTCGGATCTCCGTCACACTAGCTGGGCGAGGCCACTGCTGTACTGCCTCTACCTTCTCGGGGTCTACTTGAATGCCGTCCTTCGTGACTACATGCCCCAGAAACATAACACTGTCCAACCAGAACTCACACTTAGAGAGCTTGGCATACAACTGCTGATCCCTCAAAATCTGCAGAATGACCCGTAGGTGCTGTTCATGCTCCTCATGGTCTGCAGAATAAACCAATATGTCATCAATGAACACGATGACAAACTGATCCAAGAATGGCTTGAACACTCTGTTCATCAAGTCCATAAAAGCAGCTGGTAATGTTAGTCCGAAAGACATAACTAAAAACTCATAATGACCATAACGGGTCCTAAAAGCCGTCTTGGAAATATCTTCCTTCTTGATCCTCAACTGATGATACCCTGATCTCAAATCAATCTTGGAGAAATATTTCGCTCCTTGAAGTTGATCGAACAGATCATCAATCCTGGGTAAAGGGTAGTTGTTGCGCACTGTTAACTTATTCAGTTGCCGATAGTCAATGCAAAGACGCAAAGACCCATCTTTCTTCTTCACAAAAAGAACTGGAGCACCCCATGGAGAAGTACTCGGCCTGATGAAACCCTTATCTAACAAATCCTGCAACTGACTCTTTAGCTCTTTAAGCTCTGTAGGTGCCATCCTGTAAGGCGGTATAGAAATTGGTCGAGCCTCTGGAATAAGGTCGATACCAAACTCTATCTCCCGTTCAGGAGGTAATCCTGGCAACTCTTATGGAAAGACATCCAGGAATTCTCTTACCACTGCCATGTTGTCTACATCCGGTACCTTCCCATCCACATCTCTAACATATGCCAAATATCCCTGGCATCCCTTCTTCAACATCTTCTGAGCACCCAAGACTGATATCAGGTTACTTGGAGCTTTACTTCGATCACACTGGAACCGGAAAGGAACTTCACTTGGAGGGTTGAACTTGATTGCCTTCTCATAACAATCCAAGGTAGCATAGCATGCTGCCAACCAATCCATTCCTAGGATTACATCAAAGTCGACCATGTCTAGGATGATCAAATCAGCAGATGTCTCCCTATCACCCACTGACACTTTATATGATTTGCATACATACTCTACTGGCAAATAATCACCGACTGGGGTGGTTACAAAGAAAGGGGCATCCATCCTAATCGGATCTTTACCCAAACTCTTAGCAAAACTAGGGGAAACATAGGAATATGTAGACCCGGGGTCAAACAAAACATATGCTTCATGTAGGCAAACTGAAAGAGTACCTGTCATGACCGCATTTGAAGCTTGTGCATCCTGTCTGGTAAGAGCAAAAATCCTCGGTTCACCTCGGCCTGCTTGGCTTTGACCGCGGCCCATCATCCCTCTACCAGTACCTCTACTACTTGCTTGACCCGGTATAGTCCTTATAGGCTGAGCTGCCACTGGGGCTGGTAGTAAAGCTGGTCGAGTTGGCCCTTGGCTTGAGCCATACAACTGAGGACATTCCCTCTTCATGTGTCCAGGTTGGTGGCAATGATAGCAAACAATCATCTCCCTGCGGCACTGACCAAAATGATGGTTGCCACAAATAGGGCATTGTGGCCTGTTCTGCTGAATGGCTCTTGGTCCCGGTTGTCCTGGATACCTGGTGTTTCCCTGGCTAAGACCTAGCCTACCACTTGCATCTGGTCTCTGGTTGGGGTTCCCAATATTCTGTGGTGCTGGGCGCTGCTGGCTCTGGAATCGGGGTCCTTGGGAACTTTGCCCTCCTTTGAAGCTCCCGTCTCTATCTCTCTTCCTCAGCTTGGCACTCTCAACATCGGCCAAATGCCTAGTCTCCATCATTCTTGCGCAATCTACAGCCTCTGCATAGTTCGGGAATTGCTTCATCTGGGGTGCCACTGATTTAAACAATGCTGGCACCAACCCCTGGATAAATTTCCTGATCATGTCCCTTTCAGTAGGGACCATGTGCGGTGCATACGGCATCAGCTGTGTGAAGCGGTAGTCATACTCCGTGACTGACATACCAGGAGTCTGCTTCAACTCCACAAACTCTTGACACTTTGCATACTGGATACTCTGAGGCACAAACCTCTCCATGAAGATTTCCTTGAACTCTGGACATCTCAAAGGTGGCGCTGTAGCTCCCCTTCCGCGCATCATGGTCTTGAACCATACCTGCGCTACGCCAGACAACTGGAAGGCTGCCAATTCTACTGAGCGAATCTCTGGACACTTAAGAACTTCGCAGATCTTCTCAGTAGCCTCTATAAACTCCTGGGGATCTTCACTGGCCAACAACCCCTTAAAGGTTGGCGGTTTCAGCTTCAGGAACTCAGATAGTTCCACTTCCCTCTCAGCGGGTCTCACCTGCCGCTCCACGGACCTAACTGGTTCTGGAACGGAGGTAGTTGTTTTGGGCTGTTGCGGGTCCCTTCTATCTTGCCCATCCCTTCTCTCAGCTAGATTTTCTATTGCCCGCTGCATACCCTGCATGGTTACCAGCATCTGGGCTATCACATCATCCCGGGGGTGAGAAGACATTTCCCCCGTCCTGGGAGTTTCAGCTTGCTCACTTCTTAACTCAGTTTGTTCGGCTGCTTCAGCAGCCCTTACACCCCTGCCACTGCCTCTAGGTCGGCCTCTGCCACGACCTCTACCTCGGCCTCTGCCACGACCTCTACCTCGGCCTCTAGGCACAGGTACTGCGGACTGAGCAGACTCTTCAGCCATCTGCTCTTGAACCGCGGGTTGCCTAACCTTTGATCTGGTTCTTGGTGGCATTTCGCTATAAAACAGAAATAGCTCAACCATCACTTAACCATATCAACATAGCATACTATAAACTGACTAACTTAAACAAAAAGACAACATCCTATCGAACCCCTTTAGCAGCACCGTGAGTATAAGCATGTCCGGATTCATACCCATACTCAAAGTCCTACCTAAAGGTCCGTTACTCCATGAACACAGGGAAACCTAACCCTCTGATACCATATTTGTCACGGCTCCAAATGATGGAACACATGACCGGCACGGCATAAGGGTTTCCCCCTAGCCGTAAGCCTAACACATAGCATGCACAACCATTCAGCACACAATCCAGTACATAATAATATAACTGGCCACATACGCCACATCCAATATCAGAAAATACTGTATATATATATATATATATATATATATATATAGTTCATGAATCCAGCATCCTTGATTCAACTTGGCCCATGGCCTCATAGTACAAACATTATTGTAAAACTTAAAATCATTTTTCAAACAACACAAGAAGCGAGGATCCTGCCTGTATGTTCATGGAGATATACTAGACATAACTAAACTAAACAACCAGTACAACAAAGCCTTGCCCAAACTGGGGCTCACCAATGCTAACTCAGCCTCTTATGGAGCTGTAGCTGGATCAGTGTTTCTTTGACTATCTGTGGGGAGAAAACAGAAGAGGGGTGAGATTACCACATCTCAGTGAATGGATAAATCATACTATAACAGAAACAGGGCAAACTAAGCACGAATATTTCGCAATTAATTAAATAATTGAAATCAAAGTATAGAAAACATTAAACATTTAACCGTAATTTATTGAAAGAATGCTAAACAGTTCAAATGATAAATCAGGATTAAATCAATATCTGTAAGCAAATCAATTATGCATGGTAAGTAATAAATGAAGATTCTTATGCAAGAACAATGATGAATGAGGTATTTTAGAAATATTTAATCTTTAAGAAAAATGCACTAATTTATTGGAGGTCTTTCCTAACAGATCTATCATCTCCCCCAAGCACACAGCAAGGGTAGGGTAATCACTGTAGGCGTAGACATAAGTCCACCCTAAATTTTGTGTCTTAGGCAGTCATATGCCCGTCACAATATCTTAGGCCGAAGCCGTAACATGATTAAGGTGCACCAGGACTAGCACTACCTGCGGCTAGCTAACAGTGATCTAAAAGGGTCCCTCCAATAGAAAACATGTGAAATATGCTATTCAAAAAGTTTAAAGTAAAACATTTCAATAACTTTACAATACAGCTATAATTCTCCATCTAGCTCTTTTCATGCATAAAATCTCGTTCTAAAACATATCTCATCCATGAATTCCCATGGAGACCTTTACAATCATAAATTTTTCCTTTTAAACATAGATCGTCCGTAGACGTCACATAGATGCTCATCATGCATTAAATCCTTTCATGGCTAACTTAGTTCATTTTTATGACTAAGTTCGCATTTCTATAAATCTAGCTCAAATGGAGAATTAATAGTCTAGATGCTTGCCTTGCATACCTAGGGTTCAACTAGGATTGAAATTTACAATTTCTAACATGGTTGGAACATATTGGTTTTCAAAGCAGTAAAACAATTTAACATACATTCCAACTAGTTAAAATATACGAGAGAGTTATAAATCAAATTCCTAAAACATGCGCTATAGTATGAAAAACCCACTCACCGTACTAGAAGTCCAACAACGAGAATTTCACCTCGTAGTGGCTCAATAACCTAGAAAATATAGACATAGCATGAAAATTAGAAAATTCTAAAATCACTATTCACGCCGGAAAACACTATTCACTCGCCGGAAAATACTATTCATGCTGATACCTAAAAACCCCATATTCGATTCTAAAGCTATCTACGGGAAGAATTTCGGTAAAAACGAAGCCTAAAACGCAATGGGATGAAATTTTACCTTTGGAGGTACTATTCACGCGATTTTCCGGCGACCTTCCTGCGACTTTCCGGCGAAATTGATCGGTGGGTTTTGAAGTACTCGTTGCCACGAGTCCAATGGTCCTGACGGTTCGTCAATCAGAAGTCCGTAGCTCCAGATATGAGGGTTTGAAATTCGAAGAGGAAAAGGGAAAAATGGGGGGCTGCGGTTTTCTGTCTCTGCGTCTCTGGCTGCCCGTATGCATATATGCAGGAGCTACAGTAAGTTTTTTTTTTTTTTTTTTAAATAATTATTAAATAATTAATAATAAGATTTTCTTTATAAAATTCATATAAATTCCGTTTTTCATCATAAAATATCTCAAAAATTTCTAAAAATTTCCTTTCTCATAAATCTTTAGTTAAACTCTCACATCATAATTTTTCTTGATAAAAATAGTAATAAAACAAATTTCTTTATTTATATTAAAAGAAAGAGTATTTCTAAAAATACCATAAAAATTCAATAGAAGCCGGTATAATTATTTTAAGCAACACAATACTTCTTTTACTTAAAAATCCACTTACTTTTAACAAATCATAATTATGTCTACATAATAAAAATATATTTGCTTATAGCGCGCCAAAATATAACTTCTAATATTTTTTTTTTCTATGTAATAAATATACATATTTTCTACGGTTCTTATCTCTATTGTCAAAATTCTCTCTTTTATTTTAAATTTCCTTTTCATTAAATTTTACGGTTATTACACGTATCCTCAAAACTAGTCAATATAAATGAATAAGATATAGACATATATGTATTTGATTTTTGTACTGACATATTTAATTAATATGTATGTGAACTTAAAATTGTATCAATATTATTGGTATACTATAAACCTTAATTTTGATTGGTTAATTTAATTGAATGTTATTATGAGTTAAATAGTTATAAGTAAAGAGGTAATGACCTTATGGGATTTCAAAAATATATATATACATATATATATGTAAAAAAATGGAGTTGTTATATAGTCTCTACACCTAAAGATGTAAAACTAGTTGGATACAAATGAGTCTTTATGCGAAAACGAAATGAAAATAGTAAAATTGTGAGATATAAGGCAAGACTTGTTGCCTAAGAATTTTTGCAAAGACTCAGAATTGATTTTGAGGAAACATACTCACCAGTGGTAGATGTAACTACTTTTCGATATTTAATTAGTCTAACTAGTATATAAAAAACTCAATTTGCATCTAATAGATATTGTTACAGCCTATTTGTATGGCTCACTTAATAGTGATATCTATATGAAAACTCCTTGAATGATTTAATTTGCCTGAAGCATACAATTTCAATTCTCGAGTAGACTACTCAATCAAATTAAATCAATTACTTTATGACTTAATACAATTCGGGTGTATATGGTATAATCACCTTAGTGAATACCTGTTGCAAGAAAGGTATAGAAATGACTCAATTTGTCCATGTATCCTTATAAAAAGATCTGGAAGTGAGTTTGCCATAATTGCTATTTATGTTGATGATTTGCATATTATTAGAAATCTTGAAGAACTCCAAAAGCTTTTAATTACTTAAAGAAAGAATTTGAAATAAAAGATTTTGGAAGAATAAAGTTTTTACCTTGGATTACAAATTGAATATTTAAATAATAGCATCTTTATATCAAAAACCTTATGTAACCAAAGTGTTAAAACAATTCTATATGTATTAAGAAACTTATGTGACTAGTACTCCAATGGTTGTAAGGTCATTAGATGTGAACAAAGATTCTTTCAAACCTTGTAAAAAGGATGAATAACTACTTAGTCCTGAAGTACCATATCTTAGTGCAATCGGGGTATTGATGTATTTTGCTAGTTATACCCGATCCGATATATCATTTGCTCTTAATTTACTAATAAGATATAGTTTTTCACCTACACGATATGTGTATATATTCAACAAATTCGTTCAAACGATAATATGATATATTTGTTTATCGAGGCACTTCTTTTTACAACATTCGAGAAGTTGGTGTATAATATTGGAGTTTGAAAACTTAAGAATCTCAAATGATATTGTCATATATATACTTATTTGATAGCATCTTAAAGGAAAGAATGATATACTCTTTTTCTTTCACTAGATTTTTGTCCCACAAAGTTTTTTTTAGTAAAGATTTTAACGAGGCACATTCTTAAAGGATAGACATTCAAGGGAGAGTGTTATGAATATCTTGTGTGAATGTCCATATTTCGATCTTCAGTTATTCTATCTTATAAGATATTATTTCCAGTAATTATTTAAAAGATAATTATATTACTAAAGAGTTATTTTATAGTTATATACCATTATTATGATTTTTTACCTACTTATATAAATATTATTTCATACATAAATAAAATTAACTATTTATTTTCATATTTTTTTTAAGTTATTTCATAACAAAATTTATTATTTATGAGAGTTAAAAAATAGGACTAATATTTTTTAATGGATTGAGGTCCAAATATCTAGGGCTGTACAAAGGTTGGTTCGGTTCGGTTTTAGAGGCTCAACCAAACCGAACCGAACAACTAAAAAGCAAAAAGATTTAAGCCTGGTTGGTTCGGTTCATGTCTGTTGAACCGAACCATTTAAATGATGGTTCGGTTTGATTCGATTTTTTGGTTTTTTTTTTGCCCCATTTTTTCATTTTTTTTTAGCCCATTTGAATTTTTTGAGCCTATTCCTTTAATTTTTGTATCCATTCAATTTTTTGTTTGGACCAAGACCAACTTTTTTGTATCCACTTCCATTCTTTTAGTCTTTTGTTTCAGTTTTTCCGCTAGGCTCTTATCTATTAATATTTGATCAACTTTCATCTTATTATTTCGAACTGACACTGAAGTTAATACAAACTCCGAAGACCCAACCTACTAACCTAATTAAAAACTTGTGACCTTGCCTTTAACGTCAGATCAAGTTTTTCATTTTTTTTTCTTTTGAATAAATGACAATAATAACAAGCTATGAATATTATTGATTAATATGCAAGTAAGAATTTCTTGTCCAACTCTGATTATTTCTATTTATCAAGTTCACTATATTTTTAGTTGACATACAAAGACTTGTAGATGTTTTGTATTTTGACAATTAATATATGAAATTTTTTTAAATACAATATGAGATATTCATTTTTTTTATCATATTAATAAAAAAAATTATTCACAAAAATTTAATGACTGATATAAATTATATCTAGTTATGGGATCAAAATTAATATATTATAAATAAACAACATTATAAACATTGTCCAATCTCAAGAAAATTATTGTTGCATAACATATGCTAGCATAATGAAATCCCATTGATGAGATTGCGATTTCCCCCAAAAAGTCATCGCCTAGAAACTCTTATTTCAGTAGGTTTCAATCAGCGATAATCTTTATTACTCAAAAGTCAAAACTAGACTTGGACCTCATGGTATACTCTGCAACAAGTAGGGCAAAAGATGATGACTTGTCCTTTAGCAATCTTGTTGGAGTCACACTCCTCAGTGAGTCCTGCGCCAGTGTCCAATGAAATCATATACTGGTACATAAGATTACAGAAAATATACAAGTTCAATCAAAGAATACCTTGATTGAGAAGTAGAACCATATCACTGTCAAGAACATAAGTTATTCGGTGTGCAATGGTGATGACCGTACAGTAGCGTCGCAGAGGCCGGAGAGCGATTTGGCAAGGCACTAGACGTCGCAGAACAAGATTATACGGCACGAGTAGAGGGCCGGGAGTATATGCCGTTGATGTGACCGTCGACTAAAGAGGGAAGGACGGGTCACAACTTGCTCGAAAATGAGATGCAGATCCAAGCTTGAGGCACTAGAATGGCGAGTCTGAGGGCTAATTAGAACCGAAACTGGCGCGATGAACAGAGAAGGAAGAAGTGAGGTATCGCAGAAGCAGTCAAGCTCAAGCAGAGTCACAAGCTAGCTAGGGATTTTGGGCAGGATTGGGAAGAAAGAACCGAAGAAAAAAAAAGTCTAGATATTTTAGAGGCCCGGTCGCGGATATGTGAAAAAAAACACATGTAAAATATAAAAAATTAAATTTAATAATATATATTTAAAATAAAACGGTCGGTTTGGTCTGATTCGGTTTGGGTTTTGTCCAAATCGAAAATTGAATCAAACCGATCAATTTTTTTATAAAAAAAACCTGATTTAAATCGATTTTAATCAATTTTTGATTGATTTGATTTGATTCTTTCAATCCGATTCGGTCCGATTCAATTGATGTACACCCTACCAAAAAAAAAAAAAACATAAACTTTCACATGCTCTACTGTGTCTCGATTAACGCCTCTGAGGGCTGATGGGTAACAGAACCAAGCATTGAGCAAGGACCACAAGACATAAGTGCTTCTCTGTTTTCGTCCAAAGCAAGGGCAAACACGAGGGGCGCCGCACGCTGGGAGGGCATTCTTGCAGAGGTTAGTATTATTCTCTGCCTCTTGGCTTCTCTGAAGGGTGCTTGGGGTGCAAAAAAATCTGTACTTTTCTTCAATTCTTTGATGTTTGGTTTCTGATTTATGGGTTGGTATTGGATTATAGATGTTGCCATGGGGGTTTTATTTTTGTGAGTTATCAGATTATGTGTAAGAAATCATTCCGCTTTTTCCTGCTTTTCTTCTAAAAATATGAAAAATGTTATTGCTTTAGCTGGAAATTTGAATTTGGTTAGGATGTGATTCACGACTTGTATTAAATTAAAGCTATTATTTGAGAATTTGAACTCGTGAGGTATGTGATTACGAGTGAGAAGATATTCTCTAGTTTCCTTCTTTTCTTCTGAAAATACGATGAGTTATTTCTTTTTTGCTGGAAATTTGACTTTGTCGTGACCCCGAACGCCCCAAAACGGTTGTGGTTGCCCCCAAAAAGCTTGGAAGCTTTGCTGTGTTAGGGCACGTAATTTTATATATGCGTACGTTGGAGTTTGGACAATTAAAAAATAGAAGAATTTGAATAAAATGACCCAGCATATAGGGACTACCGTGTGGGACACAAGTAAATTTATACAAAGAAACAAATATTTCTGGCTCATTTTATTCTGGGATTCTCCTACTTTTAACTTTTTATGGACACAAAAATTTTACGTGATTTGAATTGCAACCCCTGCTGGACATTGTACTTGGGTGTTTCTTGTGCCTGCGGTTATTAGATTTCACAGTTTGTTGGGTACAAGGTCATAACACCCCTTATATTATGCTTCCACTTCCTTGGACACACTTCTATGAAGAGTTTAATTGTTTAGTTGTATGTTACTTTAAAATTATAATAATGTTATGTAAAGCAAATTCTTTCTTTCTCTATTTTTGTGGTACATCTTGATTTTTGAGTGAATATGAGTTTCAGATGTTTCCAATTATGACTTTGTGGCTATTGTATGATCTCAGGACAGCCAAGATTGCATGATTTGCAAAAATGGGCCCTGATGTAGAGCTGAAGGGGAACCCAGAAGTTGTCCCAGAAGTTCAGGTTAGTAAAGAGATTGTACCTGCCCCTCCATTGCCAGAACAAAATGATTTTCAGCCTGGAATTAATGGCATGTGTAATAGTTTTGGCGTGGAAGCATTGCCAACCGAACAAACTCCTTTGTCCAATGGAAATGAGGATGTGGAAGTTAACATAACTGGGTGCACAAATTCTGGAAAGCCTTTGGTTTTGGATGTTGCTTCTGAGGATGTCACTGAGTGTTCCAGTTCTTTTGGTGATACGGGATCTGGCACAGAGAATGGTTCAGCACTCAGTGATGCTGAAATTCAATCACTGACTTATGCTGGCAATGCATCCTCACCAATGTTTCATGATTGTTTTGAACCATTTCGAACAGGGTATAATTTCAGTTTGATTTGTTTCATGCAACTAACCTTTGTCTCTTCTGACTCTTGTCTATGTGAAGCAAGAAAACAAAATAAAGAAGAAAAAGAAAAGAAAAATGAACTTATTTTCATATCCTTCTATATGTACATATACACAGAGGCACACCATCTGATTAAACACATTAAAATGAAGTAGATAGGACTTGTCAGTCTGACTGCAGTAATTCATAGAGTTGATTACATTGGGGTTATCCAAGTGAAGGAACCCCTTTGGTGTTTGTGAATGTACATTTTAATTTTCTTAGTACTATATTTCTTATGTTTGATATGTCATAAATAATGTGGGGATTCTGAATTTTCCATATATCTCACAGTCAACATTTAATTTTTCCTAATAAATATGTTAGAAATATAGCACTTAATAATTAAATGTATTTATATAAAATATTTATTGTACTAGAAAAAGTTAAATTATATTTAAGACTATTCTATGATACATGAATTGGGGGGGGGGGGGAGATCCCCTGATCAAACACCTTACCCTTTTTTGTGGTCCCCTTACTTAAGCACGAAGGGGGTAAAAGTTGTCTAAACCCTTGTTATTTTAGTTGGATTCAAGTCTAACGAGTTTTATTATATTTAAGATTAATTACTTATTCATGATCTCATTCATAATAGGCCACTGTGGAGCCGTTTAATCTATGTAGCCGATTCCACCTAGTGGGAAAAAGGTTTAGTTGTTGTTGTAGAAGTTATAAGTTAACTATGTAATAAATAAATTCTCATGCACACTTTAACAACAAATATGGAGCTGTGGAAGGCTTCCTTCTAGTTCCATCGTGCTGGTGATTTGAAGCCACTCTTTGGTATTTTTCAGAAAAAAAGCCAAGAGAGTGTGTGTGCCTCAGCATTCAATCGAGCCCAATCCACTCAGATCCTCACTGATTCAAAGGTACTGAACTGTGTTTGGTTTACATTGGTTTCCTGGTTGAACCGCTGATTCAGTTGACCTTTGACTGGTTCTTTCATCTGAATCTTTGTGTTTGAAGACCAAACTAGTGTGTCAGCTCATTCACTGGTTGAACCAGCTGGTTTGATTTGATCTTCAAAACTATGATGATGGATGATTACGTTTAAAATGGATGATTCTTTCCTTTCTTATTTTCAGATACATGAAAAATTATTAATACTTTATAGGAAAGGAGAGTACAGAAACTAGAAGTATGAAACTTTCCTAAAAGAAGAAAAAAAGAAGAGTAAATTACAGTTTACCTCCTATGGTTTGGTTCAAAATCAATGTGCCTCTTGTGATTTAAAGTGTTATTCAATCCCCTTGTGGTTTGTTATATAGTCACTTGACCACTTTGTGGTATTTTTAATCTAAAGTTTAATTGAATAATCACATAAATGTTAAAAGGATGAACCGATGAACATTTTTATTATTCGAAGTATGTTTCACTTATACCTTGGATGGTTTCATAGGCTTTTTAAGTCATTGTTGGGATTAAGATATTTGAAAATTGAATTTGATAGCTTAATCTCGGTAATAGCCTCCACTGTATCGTTGTTTGATCTATATAGCCGACTCCACTTAGTGAAAAAAGATTTAGTTGTTGTTGTTGCTATTGTAGTCTCGGTAATAGCCTCATTACACTAAGAAAATGTGCAAGATATAAGTGAAATAGACTTTTAACAATGAAAATATTAAACAATTTAACATTACATGATTAGTTATGTTAAAACTTAGATAAAAAATATCACAATGTTTAAGTAATTACATAACAAACCACAAGGGGGTTGAATACACACTTTAAATCACAAGGGGACAAACTGATTTTGGGCCAAACTTCAAGGAGGTAAACTATAATGTACCCAAAAAAAGACATCTAGGAGAAGGAAATGGAGGATTCTTGATTGTTGTAACTTCCTGCATTAGCTATTTGAATAGTAAGCACATATTGTTTCAATGAAAGGAAATCAGCTGTTTGACTGAGGCTGGTAGGCACTATCATTCTTTGAACAATGCAGGACTTTTATTATTATTTTTCTCCCTTTGTTCAGTTGAAAAGGTAGATATTACTCTTATTTACCACTTATAAGATAGAAAGGAAATAAATGTGATTCAGCCTAGTAAGTACTCGTCAGGACCTCACTTACATAGTATGGACATCAGGAAACTATCCAATTATTACTGCTATATAATTTTGGACCACTTTTTATGCTTTACCCATATAAATAAATCAGTTCTTTGTTGTCATGATTGAACCTTTTATATGTTTTATCTTAACATTTGTAAATTACAATGTCTTGGTTGCTATGTGTTTGATTAGAATATCAACTACTAATATGTTTAACCCTATTAACTTTGCAGAAAGAAAAAGTTGACAAATCATTGGAGGAAGTTCATACATCCTCTGATGTGGCGCTGTAAGTGGTTAGAATTGAAGCTGAAGCAACTTCAGTCTCAAGCACTCAAATATGAAAAAGAGCTTGCAGCATATGATCATAGAAAGCAGCGCGAATTTGCAAACTTCAGAATAGATGGTTGTGATACCAAGTCAGTACCTTTTTTTGGTTCAATTGGTAGGAACAGAGTTATGATGAGGAAGAAGCGAAAGAGAGTTGAAGGGAAATGTGATTTGGCAAAACACATGTCTAACCATAGCTTACTCTCCTACTATGGTATGAATTTTCTTGGTTGGAGCCTAATGTATTTCTCCGCTGTGATCTTATAATATTTTGTTGTTTCTCTCCTGTTATTTTCCAGAAAACAAAAATTCTGCCGATGTTGCTCATCTGACAGATGCTCTTGGTGTTGCTATAGGTTAGTAGCACTAACATATATGAGGCTGTTTATGTTGATTGTTCAACAGTCTACCTCATTTTTAGATCATGGAACAAAAAAGGTCTTAAGTATTAGACACTCAGATTTTACTCTTGAATTTCATGTATTTTCTATGAAGATTGATGATACCTTTTTTAGATTATATCTAATGCTACTTCCTGTTTCATTTATATTGGCAGGTAATGCTGTTAATACTGAGGAGTTCAGGTTGAATGATATTTGGTCTTTTCTTGACTCTAAAGATAGTGATAAATCCTCGGAGGACATTATTCTAAAGATTGAAGCTGTGCATTCACAAGTTCACAAATTGAAAACTCGAATTGACGTTGTGATTAGTGAAAATCCAGCAAAGTTCAGTTCTGTAAATAAGTTGAGTATGCATGGGCCATATGATGGATTGAATAATTTTGACAGCAATCCTGCTTCTCCTGCTAGAAATGAAAGCACATTTCCTGTTAGATCTGTTAAATCTGAGTTTAATGTGGGAGATCTACTAATGCCTGGAAATGAAGTATCAAGTTGTATAGAGATGTTTCCTCTTATTGAAACCAGTGATAAACCTCAGCATGAGGTTCTGTGGGAAGATGTAAGTTTCTATATGAAAGTTATTTCAAATTTTTGTTCCCTCTTTTTCTTGTGAATATTTGTGATAATTTTGTCCTGGTATATGTGGTTGTTTCTGAGATTGGCGACCATTGGAACATTTAAGTTTGCTACTTCTTGCACTGTGCTCTTGCAAGTGTCATTTATTTGAGTTTCTGCAAAGTCATCCATGGAAGAAAGTTGTTCACTAGGATTGAGATACTACAGCACTCTTATCCAGCTTCTGGTTATTTTCATTGTCAATATTTTCAGTAACACTTGATGGATGGTGAATGTGTAAACTCTATTACTGTTGCTTGGAGTTGTTGATCTCTTGTATCATAAGTCTTATAGTCTTCATTACAACTTTTGGTCATGCATTTAGGTTGATTTCTATTCTGATTCCTTAAGGTAGTGTTTGGTTCAAGTTATGTTTTTAACTTTCCCAGGAAAGTTTAGAGAAAAAAAATATTCCCGTATTTGTTTCAAGTAATACAAATATATTCCTGGGAAACTTTTATTCCCAGGAATATAGATTACAAGGGGCTTGGGAAACTTTTATTCCCACCGGTGAGGGTGGGAATAAAAGTTTCCCAGGAAAATTTTGGCCAGCCTATCCTAATCTCACGAGACCATCGCTTCCTACGCCGCAAGACCATCTCATTCCTGCGCCGAATACACAGCCTCATCGCAAGGGATTACCACTGTCTTCCTGGCTCGCTCCCTCATTCCATCGTATACCCATGCCTCATCGTCTTCGTCTGCCTTCATAGCCATCGTCTGCCTGCCAGGTGAATTTCCGGTGATTTTTGCTCCTTCATCACCATCACAGACCTCCATTATCCCTTCCCTGCTCCTCTGCACTCTCATTTTGAAAGAAATTTCTGATTGTTTTAGTGATTTCTGCTCCTTCATCACTATCGCAGATCTACCATTTAGGGGTAGCTAGTTTGATTTCACGATGATTCACGATTCAGGATGATTCATGATTCACGATGGGCTTCCATGGTTTGAAATTTGATACGGTATATGATTGACAAGGTTAGAAATAGAAGAATGCTGATAGGATTTGGAAATGATGAATTGTTGAAAAGATCAAGGATTACAGAAAACATATGGTTGCTATTTTACGATGAAATGGCATTGGCATATATATTTGTTGTAATCTGTTACTTTTACAAGCAGATTTTAAAAAGCAACAGTACTACATGACTGAACCCAAGCACTACAGTTAGATAGTCCACCCTTGTTTGCCTCTGGGTGTTTCCTTCATGTTTCAAAGTTGTCTAGAACCTTTGCTTCTTCCTTTTCCATTGTGGTAAAACACTGATAGCAAGTAGTAGGCTTAATGGACTCCTATGCTCCTATGTTAGAATTTACAATTACAGTTTTTGCAATTTTTTTGGGTTTCATTTGGCTTTGATTGGGACTCGAACTTGAAACCATCAGTCATGGAAGAAGCTTTTGTTCCACTAAGCCAATTGGCTAATTGGTTTTTTGCAATATTTTTATAAAGGGAAAAAACGAAATGTTTTTTACCAATGTATTTTTCCCTTTTCTATCATTGAAGCTTTTTCCAAAGTGAAATGGCTACTATTTGTTACTTCAGGAGACAACTATACGCCATTGTGTATGTTGAGAGCATCTGCATATGTTGAAAGAATTATTGAAATTTGAAGTTTGAGACTTCTCTAATGCTCCTGGAAAAACAGGCATATTCTGCACACGTTTGGGTACTTTTTGCTCCTTGGACATGCATGATGAGGAATACTTGTTTACAATATTTGGATGTTCTCTTCTTTTAGTCAAAAGGAAAAATTTGGATCTTGTTTTGTTAAATGTTGTAATATATGATCTGGTTTAGGTAATTTTCATCTATTATCATAGTGTTTATCAATGCAAGCTAAAGGAAAATCTGTTAAATATTTTCAGAAAAGTGAATGATAACCAAACATGTCTATCTAACTTTTTTGGGAATAAAATTTTCCTTGAACCAAATGCCACCTAAGGTGGTAGGGATTATGGGAAAAACATTGCAACGTGTGTGGAAATCAATGATCTGGATTTTGAAACTCTATCTGTTGCTGTGGACAGAATAGTATCTGGTAGAAGAGAGCACTTAGTGAGTAGATCTGTGAATCTTTTAGATCCATGAGAGGAGCAGAAGGATGGAGAGGTTGGCTTTCTGTATAAGCTAACTAAGAAGGAACAAGTAAGTTTGATAGTCGATGACAGTGCAGTTTGATGGGTTTGATTAGGGTATAATTTTGATTAAATCCTTAATTAAACTCGTTGGATAGCATTTACAAAATCATCTTGTGCATGTAAGTTCAAATCGTGATTCTTGGAAGACAACTGGGATAGTATCTGTGCTGAATATCATAGACATGAAATTTAAGAAGCCCATTAATAATTGTGCGTATATATACAAATAGTGTGTTTTGGATTTTTTCAAGTTTCCTTGTCCTCCTACAGGTGCCATGTTATACGCAAATTCCTTATTCATGTATGCTTCTTAAAGGCACTGTGTGCTATGATTTTTTAATCCCCATTTCCTATTATAGGATATAATGATATATGCTTTCATGTGTGTTTTCCTTTCTGGTGCAATTATGATGTGAAATTGTGAATTTAGTGACAAGAATTTTAATACTCAACCAGCAAATTAACAAGCTTGCATTTTGGAATGACCAGTCTTGAACAATTTCTTTGTATAAATTTGAAGGATTGCATCATTCTAATCTTGTCATTTGCTTATGTACACTACATAGCAAGGATGGGGTTCTAATTCATAATCAGGTGGCTAAGGAAGAGCTGCATACTTTCGAAAATGTTAGAAATCAGCTTGTGAAAACAACCGATGAGTCAGTTGAAGAGCAGAAATCCATTTCCCCGGTTCAAGTATCAGAACCTGATTTGGCTACGGAGAATGTCACGTCTAATTTGCAGTCTGCTATGCAAGCATGTTCTACTTTAGATTCAGATATTCCTAGAAACACAAGGAGGGGAAAGCGAAAAACAGGCTAAAAGAGGTGGAGCTAGAGATCATCTGATTAACGCTAAATTTGAATAGAATAATTATTAAGACTGCTATGGGAGCTGCGAATTTGTTAAAAGATTTTGCCATCTGCTTATATAATCTCATGTAAATGCAGGTTGTACTGTTGTGTTTTCTCTCACGTCAAAATTGGAGTTGAACTGTATATGATGTGAATAGGAGAAGCACACTATTCTTTGGAGGAAGCTTATCGCATATTCTATGATTCTCAATAAAATTATTGTTTTTCTTGATTTACTTGGAGATTCTTTCTTTTGCAGTGATCAAATGAAGCTTTTTGTCTCTCCATACCTTGACCATATTTCCTTTATTTCGATTTTGAAAAGGAAGACTTCATTGATTTCTTATAATAGAGAGTATAATGATATTTCTTTTTCTGAATATGTTGATTCTCCACATCACACATCCTCATATAGTTTGTAAGCGCCATGAAAAATTTACATGCCTATAGTCTGTGATATTGTCTTGCTCCGGAATTAACAGTGACATTATGCATTAAACATATAATAGTGCAGAAACCGTGAACGTGTTGGTGCTTCCTATGATAAGGAAAATACTTCGATGCAGTTCTTAAGTGTTTATAGCCTCTCTTTTTTTAAACAAAATTATGATATGTTAAGAAATTTTTGTCAAGAGTTAACGGTGGAGTACTAAATTGTAAAAATTTTCTACATATAATTTTATTAGAGAATTTGACGGTAAATATTTTTAGGATAAAATGTATTTTTTCACCCTGATGTTTTAGTACAATTACAACTTTCTCCCTTATCTTTTAATTATTTCAATGTCCTCTTTATTTTTTTATTTGATTGTAATTTTTTCTCTGTTATTAAATTTTTTCTTCAATTCTAACGGTAGAGGTTGTAAAATTACTAAATTATTTTTTTTTATTTTTATTTTAAAAAAACATTATAATATAACTTCTTTTTTTACTTGAATGAGAATTTTTTTTCTCTCCCACCCCATCGGAATCCAAAACCCAGTTTAGCCAAAAACAGTAGGGGTGAAACTTTTGGTGGAACTTTTGCTTCTCTCTCTTTTCTCGCACCCTCTTCTCTTACACATCTCTCTATGATATCTCTTTGTGCATGTTTTTGGGACTGTTTTCGTGAAAGACTTGAAGAAGCGTTAATCCTGCGATATGGAGGGAGAATGAAATTCTGAAGAAAATAACTAATCATTTAAAACTAGAACATAAAACCAGTGGCTTCCTGGCATTTGTAGACGAAAGGCCCAGTGTCTTTCCTAAAACATTCTTGTTATTGGAAATTCCAATAGAGGTTGGGGAGAATATTTGTAGTTATTTGTTTAATATGGGTTTGTAGATTAACAAACATGCCCAAAACAGGAGAGAGAGGAAGACGAACATGGTTGCTGTGTTATTGGTTAAACTGGGTTTCGGATTCCGATCGGGATGGGGGAGAAAAAAATTGTCATTCAAGAAAAAAATACAATGGTTTTTTTTTTAAATAAAATAAGAGATAATTTAGTAATTTTGTAACCTCTACCGTTAGAATTGAAAGATAAATTAAACGGCAGGAAAAAATTACAATTAAATGAAAAAATAAAAAGAACATTGCAATAATTAAAAAATAAAGAGAGAAGTTGTAATTGTACTAAAACATTAAGGTGAAAAAATATATTTTACCTATATTTTTTAAAATTTTATCTAAGTCCTGGCTTTAAGTAAGTCACTCTTCTCTTAAAAAATCTTCTGGAGAGCTTGACTGTTGTAAGAGCCAAAACTGTAGCTGAGGACACAGACAACATCAGGTATGGATTTCATGACTTTAAGCTGGGGCACAGTTTCTCCAGTTCTCTTCACTACCATGGCTGCTGGAGGTGCTAGTATCCCACTGATCATCATTGAGTCATCTACTTTGCTGAGATTCACATTCTTTATCATGAAGTCTGTGAAAATATGCTTTTTGTCTTCCTCTTTGGCTTCTTTCCATTGTTTGAACAAACCCTACTTTTCTAGAAATATGAGTTTGACAGGAGTTTTTGAAGAAAAAATGAAAAAAAAAAAAATTGAGCCAGGATCACCTCTATATCTGTCTCTATATATGTGTGCATGCCTGCATGCTCTTGTGTGTATTTTTATGTTAACATAAATTTAATTCAAAAGCAGTAGGATTGAGACAAAAATTGAGTTAAAAATAACATTTGAATCCAACTAAATTTTCTTATTAGTTGGGCTCAGTCCGATTATAATGTTGTGATCAAATCGAATTTGAAAATATTTTACAAAAAAGTTAATTCGTATAAATCTGACTTAATTCAAAAAAATTTTAATCAGATTTAATTGAATATTCAAATCAAACCAAAAATCTAAATTTAATTGAGTGCCCGACCATTTGAGGGTTAGAATAAATTGACCTCTATTTCCTTATGTGGTGGTGCATCATAATGCTTGCCGGGCAAGCCCATGTTGACAGTGCTGCAGAAAAATTATGAGGTACAGAGAGTTAAACTCATGCTATGTTGATCATGTGGAAACAATTTTGTAGAGGTGCCCATATCCAAACTCCGTTTATGCCCTTCCGTCAAAATTTTCAAATGGACAACTGGGAAATCTATGTATATAATTTCTTTTAGGCAAGAATAAACTTTGTTATTCTTTTAAGTATTTTTGTAAGTGTTATTTTAGTTTTAAAAACAATTTTTTATTCTTCCATATACTATACATTCATATTTTGGTTCCAAAATTTTCTTTTCTTTATTTCTAGTTTATGCTTTTGCGACGACCACATGTCAATAATATTTTGTAGAGCTGGGGGTTAAAAAATTTCCCTTTCTTTATTTATAATTTATGTTTGTGTGGTTTACACATGAAAAAAAATATTTTATAAAGTTTGAGATTTAAAAATTAATATTTGAATTTTAAAATTTGAAATTTTTGAATATAAAATTTAGATGAATAAGTATTTATGAGAAGGAAATGTGAGGATGCATGTGTATGACCAAGGTGTTTTTTTATTCATTAAAATACATTTGATTATTATGTGATTTGAATCATTTTCACTTTGTTTTAAAAATTGACATTATGCTATCATGAACATTGTTTTGTAAAAACGACACTACCTTCTAATTTCATTAAATATCATATGAGAATTTTCAAATTCCAATTAATTTATCTTAATTTCTTTCAATTTAATCTTAACAAACAGTTTGAACGAGGAATTTAGAGAGGATACAAGAATTGAAGGATGTTAAGATTTGAATTAAACAACGTTATATTAAACCATTAGGAAAAATTTATTAATGGGACAAAAATGGAGTATAGAGCTCACTTGCAAAAAGAAGGGTTAAATATTTTGATACAAATTTGGGGGAAAATTTTTTTGAGGATGTCAAGATTCAATAAATTAGGTAAAAAATGTGGGGAAGGGGCAATGATTTGACGAGTGAAAACCTTGGTTATGAAGAGAAGGATTAAATGATTAGGCAAATATTTGAAGAAATTGAGGAAGTTAGATTAAATGATTAGGAAAATATTTAAAATTTAATAAGAATTTGGAAAGTGTAAAGTTCACGTGAAAGGAGAGGAATTACAAATTTTGAAATAAAATTAAAAGAAACTGGAAAATAATAAAATATTTGAGGATGTGGTAAGCATTTGAGGAGTTTGAAACTTCATTAATTATTTAAAAAGGGCTAGAGATTTTGAGTTGAAATTGTGAAAAATTTGAGAAAATAAAAAAAATCATATAAAAATTTGGAATTTTTATTTGATATTTAACATCATTGTTGAACTAATAAAATAAACTCCAAAATAGCATTATGTCAATTTTTGAATTACATTTTTTGCATTATAAAATTATTTTTCTTGTGGTACGTATTCTCAAATTCTTTGAGTATATATAAAATTAATTTCATTTCAAATATTCAAAAAAAATTTATAAATATTTTTTATAAATTCAAACTTTTAATATTACAATTTTTTTTAATTGAGTTCAAATATACATAACACTCGACTCACAAGTTTGTAGGTGCATTTTCTAATGCTTAGTGTCAATTATATGACAAAAAGTTTATTTCAGTTGATTTGTAAATTTATTTAAATAAATTTATAAAAATTATCCTTGATATTTTAAGAATCACTCAAAGATGTCTTTTGTTTTTGGTGCAGAAAATAAGAACGATTGTTTAAAAAAATGAGAAAATATGCTAAACATTATAGTTTTTTATTTATTACTTTTTTTAAAATAATTATTTTTAAAAACAAGAATCAAACTGTTTCCTCCTTTTCTTTTTTAGCAAAATACTTTGACATCTTTTGCATTTTATATTAAATATACTTACTTATTTCTATTTTTAACTATATAAACAAATTTTCTCTGTATTTTAAATTACATACAGACCTCGCTTATGTTTTATATTAAATATATTTACTCTCTCTATTTTTAAAATTAATATACATAGATTCTTCTAATATTTTCAAAACATCATCATTTAGTTTTATTTTAATATGATGCTTAATATATATATTATTTAAAATATTAAAGGTGCATTTGATCATAGGTTAAGTAAGCCAGTTGACCAAAAAAAAAAGAAAAAATATTTGGATATTAAACATGATGCTCAAATTTTTAGATCTTATTTGAAAAATAAAGAATATTGCTCACTTTTATAAAAAAAATTCGATTCTATGTTAGAAAATTCAAATTTAATTCAAGACAAAAATTTAAGGCTCATATATTTTTTAGACCATCAAAATTAAGTCTACCTATAATATTTTAAATAATATATGTATATATATTTAGAATTATATTAAAAAAAACTAAATGATAATATTTTAAAGATATAATGAAGTCTATATATATTTTTAAAAATAGAAAAGAAATAAGTGTATTTAATATAAAATATAAAAAAATATTTATATATATTTTAAAAAATAGAGAAAAATAAATGTGTTTAAGCATAACACGAAATAAGTTAAAGTATTTCACTTTTTTTTTAATGGCAAATAAAATGACTAAATTTTCATTGAAAGTACAAGCTTACTTGAAAATATCAAGAATGGCAACGTGGAAGGAATCAAACTATCAAAGTCGTTGATATCTTTCTCAATATACCGATTGTAGAGTACTCCTGTTACTATATTCAACATCTGGGTTGATGATGGTCCTGAGATGCCAAATCATAGAGTATGGGCATAATTAAAACATAAATATTAAAAAGGAAAAAAAAAAAGCAAGAGAGAACTTAGCAGTATAATACGTATGCAGAAAATTAAAGAAAAAAAGTGACCTGTTCCAAGCATAAGACTCATGAGAATCCCCATGATATTTTTGTCTTTTGCAAATAGATAAACACAAAAGCTGTCAACTATTAGGAGTGCCAATATATATAACTATATAGAAGGGAAAGGGTATACAGATGGCGGTATCCCTGATCATTCTGTACAAGCAACGTATCCTTTTTAAGGCTTCATATAGTATTAATTCTTTTCATATTTCTGAAAGTCTGATTCTTGGCTTGGAACTAGCTTGTAACTTGAAGCAGGTACATGCGGGTATAGAGATAGGAAAATAAAAGATTCTGTGTTGAGTGATTAAATATCTGCATTCTATCCATGTGTTTCTTGATCCAACGCATCTCAAGAAGGTCATAACAAATCCACCATTCATTTTATCTTTTACCTAGAAATGGATATATATCTGTCTCTGCTCTTGTCTCCTTTTCTATTGCAAGGGATATATTTGTCCCATTTCCATTTTTCAGGAGAGTATGGAGTCTTATGAGAACCTCTATGCTTTTAAATTTTTATAACAATTAAATAAAATATTGAAAAATTAAGTAAAATTTATGAAAATTAAATAAATTAAATGTATTATAATAATTTCAATATAGTTGAGTCTTTGCTGGGTGAGGGTATAATCCTTGTCCTTATTCTCATATTTTAAACAGAGAAAATTTTATCCCTATCATTACCTCCATGGAAATTTTTTTTCTCTATTCTGGTCTCTATGTAAGGTAATTCTCACAAGGATGCCCATCAACAGGAAAATTTGCCATCCCTACTTTTACTCTTGAAACAAAAATTATTTTCAAAACTCATTTTTTGTAGCATTTTTTGTTGTTATAAGAAACTATCACCGTATTCTTCGAGTGTACTAATCTCCCTTCGGAGCATTGAGGTGACATTTCCTTACCAAGTTTGCTCTGTAGAATTGAAATACTGACATTGTAAATAAAATATACTTTACTAATATTCAACTTATTTACCACTGAATTGTACTCTTATGATCCCTTTTTTGTGGCATTGATTCTTTTTCTATTGGCCCCATATTTTTTTTAAACAATTTCAAGTGTTTGTTAAACCCATTTGACCACCTTTTTTTTAGTTGTTTATCTTTGATTTAAGCCTAATTGATTTAAATTCTAATTAATTAAGATCTATTTTCACAAAAATTGAGTATAAAAAGACACTTCGTATTCAAGTTTAATTATTTAATATAAAACTTGATTTTTAATGAATAAAATAATAAATAAATCTCATATATTTAGACGCTTGTTGATAGTTATCAATTATTTTTATATTAAATTTTTTCTTGTCAAAAGACATTTAATTTAATTCAAATTAATGTGATTGGCCCGACCTGAGTGCCTAGATAAAATTTAAGCTTAACCTATATTTATTTTAGGATAAATAAAATTTTACTCAATTTTTTTTTTAAAAAAGTGAATTTAGCATATTTTACAAATAACATTTCTCGTAAAAAATGATAAAAATTTTACTTACAGGTCAAATTTAGTAATTCTATCATAACCAAGGGCATTTTTGTTTAAATAATAAGTAGTCACATTTTTCGAATAAGAATGAAAACTAGGCATGATAAAAAAAAATAAAGAATAAGAATAAAAAATAAATATAATACAATTTTTTTAAAAAATTGATAAATTTTGTTATTGGACCAGAAAGACTAATTCAATCCCATTTAGCTTTAAAGTACTTAATTGGCCGAAATGTTAGTCAACTTTGTGTCAATCTAACCTATGATTGGCTCTGATTATGCTTAAAGCACAGTTAGCTGCCTTGTAATCTGCCCAAAAAAGCATCTTCCTTGCAACAAAATCTTTAGAATAAATTCCTCATCAGCATCTAATCTTTTCTCATTTTTTTTAAGTAATCTTTCCTCCTTTTTTTTTGAACGTAGGCCAGGACTTAAAATACAGAGAATGGGTCTAAGCCCAATGACAAAGAGACACAGGATACCCATTTTGCCAGTCAGCATAATCAAGTTTGGCTCTCAGGATAAGGAAAACGACACATGGGTAAAAGTAAACAAAGCAACACACTTTGCTAAAAATCCAAAAAATTCTATGGAGGATCTCCAGTGTGGGTAGATCTAGCTTGGGGGTCACTCTTCCTTTCCCCAACTTCTCTCTTCAAAATCATCCTAAGAGAGCTCGGAAGATTAATGATCCAGTTTTCTTGAAGGCTCTGATGTGTGAGGAGCTTCACTACCGTGTGAGCCACTTCATTTCCGTTGTGCTGGATCCAAGAGATCCTGATCTGTCTTCCATATGAGGTAATCTCTTTAATCTAGCTGTGAATATGGTTTATACTCCAGATCTGTCTTTTTTGATGACATATCTCCATTAATTGATTGCAATCCATCTCAATTATTACCCTATTGAGTTGCAGGTTGTTGATCAGGAGTAGAGCTTCCTTCAGAGCTCTACACTTTGCTTCCAATGTTGAGTGGGTGAAACACTGCTTTGCTTGGTGTTGTGTGTATGTTTTACTAATTACCGCAAGCGCACGGCATAGTTGTAGTTAGTCCGGCGAGTACGGGTTGTGTCCCACAGAGAACAATGTCAACTACTAGAATTTCACGAAACGAGCTATCTAGATTGAAGTAAAGCGATAAAGAGTTTGTCACAATTAAGTAAATTAAGAATTCAATTAACAAAGCCTAGGGTTAGAGTTCACCACACTTATGATACTCAATAACAAATATGTACCTCTAATTGCGATTATCAAGGTTATTGGGGATGATTTAGCCTTAATTAACTAGCAACCTCTTTCAAGCATTACTAATCGTACCTAGGTTAATCCAATTGCCTACTTTCGTGGTTCTTAGTTTAACCTAGGTCCATTAAGTTCTATGCCAACCATGGAATACAATTAATCGGTTTTCTCGTGCCCATTAATTGATTCAATCCTAGGGAACCTTAAACTACTTTCGTGATTAAGATATCCCTAATTAACTATTAGATTCCGGTATTAATCTTCACCTTTCAGTCCATCAATTAATATCCTAAGACATGATAAATATTGGCCAAACATTCATCAACTCATATAACCGATGCTTAATAGCTAATCCTAATTAACTATGGAAACATAATTAGGGTTCCTATAGTTCAATTAGCACAATGTATCATCATACCATAAGTGGGTTACCAAAACCCTAGATCAATTCTACTCAAACATAATAGAAACAGAAACTAAAACCAAATTCATTAAACAAATAATAGATGTTCAATACAAACCAAGAGAAATGAGTAGAAATATAGATGAGTGTAGAGATAGAAAGACGAAACCTGGATTGCTGAATGTAAAGAAATACAATGCTGAATTGCTGTCAAATCTAAGCTAAGAAATGAAAGTAAACTCTAATCATACTCTAAACCCAATCCTAAGGTGTTTCCTATGCCTAAAAACTGATTCCCAAGTGTCTTTTTCGGTCCTCCCCCCTTTTGTTGCACATCCCCCTGCATATATATCAATTTGGGCGGCCAAAACCATAATTTTTACGTTCAGTACGGACCCCAAAGCACGGCCGTGTTCCAGGACACGGCCTGGCCATGCTTCGGGCTGGATTCTGGGAGAATGCTGCACTCCTTGCACAGAGCACGGCTTGGCCGTGTTGCATGCCACCAAGCACGGCCTAGCTATGTTGGGGGCTGCCATGCTCCTTTCTTGTTGATTTTTGGTGAGCTTCCTCCTTGCTTCCTCCTCAACATATTCCATATCCATTTGGCACTTCTCATGAGTGTTTTCCTTTGCTTCTTGGCCTCTTTTGCTTTCCTACAAACATAAAAACAACCAAAACAGTACTCAGAACAAAGTATAACTAAAAGCAAAGAAATAATCACAAGTTTACTATGAATTAGGGGATAAAATATGGCCATTAAGCACTCAAAATTCCCCTTTATCACTTGGTCGGTAAGGAGCGATCCTCTATCATCTCTAACTACGACAGTGAGGTAACATTTTGAACCCTGTTTAAGACAAGCTGCATCAGTGCTTATCTTTATCCATCCTTTCGGTGAGGGGTTTTCACCTCACAGCTTTATCTTCTTCACCCTCTCTATTCTTTAAGCTTATATCTTCTCTTTTATTCTTTAGGTTAGCTATGTTAGCTAACCAATAAAGCGATTTTTGTATAGGTCTATTAGTGTCTATTTTCATCTAGTCAAAGAAAAAATTGTTTCTTTCCTTCCATATGAACCACATCATTATGAAGCACTTTGCCATAGCTTCTTTCTCTTCAATTCCTTATGCCTTACGATATTGTTCCATCTTCGCTCCTATCCAGTCTCTTATTCTATATCCTTCATTGGGGCCGATATCAGTTTGAATATCTGCACCAAACCATGCCGATTTTGTCCATTCACACTCCAGCAAAATAATGGTGTAATCAAGATTATGTGACATGGCATTAAGACAAAAATTTAGCAAGTGGTGTGATATCCTACATTCATAATTTTAGCAAGTGGTATGATAATACAAGGCTTTAGGACAAAACATCTATATCCTACACTCATAATTTTAGCAAGTGGTATGATAATACATGGCATTAGGACAAAACATTCCTATCCCACACAAATAATTGCAACCAAATAATGGAGATTCAAGGGCTAGAAATTTGCCACCTAAAAAGGCAAACCTATCATATTTGATTAAAACAAAAGAAAAAGGAAATGAATCCCTAAATCAAAGGGACCTTGTCCCTTATCTTAGAAACATATTATCATAATTTTCAAAATACAAATCTCCTTTTGCTATGCATATCTTGACTAAGGAAGAGGAAGATAAGAACATAAATTGTTTGTTTTCCAAAAATTCAACCAAGTGTATCCTAATTGTGATAAGGTAGACCCATGATCATGAAAGGTGAATTATTTGATGGTCTAGTCTATTTAAGCAAAACCCAACCTTACAACATTAGAATTTTCGTCCAAGTGAGGAAGAGGAAAAAAATAAAAGCAAGGTAGAGTGAGGAAATGAGAGGAAGAAAGGAAGAAAGAGGAAGGAGAAGTCTAGAGGACTAAGTGCTCCAGGTAAGTTTAACAATATTTCTTTTTGAAGAAAAGTTTTAAAACTTGTAATATTTATATTAGATTTTGATCTTAGAACTTTAATGATTGGTCACGGATGTTGTTATATCTTGTTACATATTATGTATGTTTGAATACTTAGGTTGGTGTAGATAGTTCTGCATAGGTATGGCTATGGATGGCAAACTTTTATGCTTCTGTTTTTAAAATTATAGGAAGAATTGGTAAGAAATTAAAACAAATGGTTAACATAAAAAATGTAGATTTATGTCTCACGGATTTTTTTCCACTGGAATCACTCAATTTGGAGTCCATATGAGGCAGATATAGTCCGATTAGTAAGCAATGATCAGAAAATGGTTAATCAGGGAAGAATATATTAGGATAGCTTCTGTGTTTTAATTTCTGAGAACCGTTTGTAGGGAATTAAAATAAATGGTTCACATAATAATTATAGCTATATGTGTCACGGATTTTTAGCCACCGGAATCACTTAATTTGGAGTCCATATGAGGTAGATATAGTCTAATTAGTAAGCAATGGTCAGAAAATGGTTAATCAGGGAAGAATATGATATGATAGCTTCTGTGTTTTAATTTCTGGGAACGTTTTGTAGGGAATTAAAATAATTTTTTAACATAAGAATTATAGATATATGTGTCACGGAATTTTAGCCACTGAAATAAATTAATTTGGAATTATTATGAGGGAGATATGGATAGATTAGTAGGTAGAAGTCAAAACCTACCTGAGAAGAAATAACATGTTCTTTGAGGGAGTAATATCACCATGATTTCTTAATATTTCATTCAACTTTTCAACATAATAGTTTTAGATAATTGTTTTTTCTTTAAATTGATATCAAGATCGCCTAAATCGGAGTTAAATTGAGGGAGTTATGCTCTGATTAGTAAGAGAATGTTAGATAGGATGAAAACCTTCATCAAGAAAATAAAGAAATAAAATTAATATTTAAAATAGAAGAAGAATCTTATAAATGAAAATAATAAATGATTAGTATATGACATAGCCATTGCCATTGTATGAACTTCTTACCATCTTAAGTGTGAAATTTTGACATGGAAATATTTTATAAAGTGATATTTAAAATGGTTATGTTCATGGCATGATTACCAATGATTTTTGGTAATAGTTATATTTTGTTGAACATACTTGTTATTGAAAACATATTTTTGGCTATCATTGTGAAAAGAAAAGAAATGAGCATGGTCACATGGCAATCCATGTAGTGCACCAGTAGGGGAAACCCTACCAACAGTTATGATCATGTTAATGAGAAAAGAAAGAGAAAGTGGGTCATGTCGGACAGAGTAAGAAAAGCCCGTACCGGAGAGTAGAAAATACTCACCCTGACCGGGGTAGCTTGATATGAGAATAAATTGATAGTCATCATATGATATTCTGAAAATAATTAATCCAGTCATACATGTCATTACTGTACGATTCTCATGTGCATAGATACAGTGCATTCATGTGACCAAAGATATTTTCTGTAGTTTATATAGCTGAACATGACGTGATGAGCTATATTGATGATGATTTATTGTTGAACTTACTGGGATTTAATTCTCACTATATTTCCATATCATGTTCAGAAAATTAGTTATGCAGATTTTTTCTATGGCTCTGGCTTTTAGTGCACGTTGGATCAAGTACTTTATGTTGGGCAGATCCCATAAGCAAATAAAATGTTTGTGGTCGAGTTAACTTAGATCCCGGTGAAGGTGCAACCACCCGTACCTGTATCTCCAGAATTGGTCAACCAGAATAAATAAGATGTAGATTTTTATGTGTTTGATATGTTGTACGTATGTTTTGATTAATGACATGTATGTAAACTCTATATTGTATAATAATAAAAAATAAAAAGTTGTTACACAGTGTCATACCCATTCTTGACTTTATATTGACCTTCGCATGTCAAGGGCCAAATAAATTTATCCAGTTGATTCTGGTCTAGGATAGGAATAGCTAGGGCATTCTTGAGTTGGTGATATGGAAGCATTTATCTAAGGATCTCGATTCTCCAGGTCTTTGATTTATGGTTAATGAGGGATGCAACATTCTGCAAGCTGCTATTAGTATTATTTTCTATCAATTCTCTACATCTAAGCCACTTGTCCTCCCACATGTTAATACCTTCCCCACTTCCCACTCTCCATCTTCCATGCTTAAATAAAAAACTTCTTTCCTTCCCATAGACTCAGTCACCCCCAGGAGCTACATCTTCTTTTAGCTTTTTGAAGGTTTGTATTTGGGAAATATCTTTGTTTAATAATTTTTGCCCATAGGGAGTTAGGATCCTCTAATATCCTCCATGCTTGTTTTCCCAATAGAGCTATGTTCATACTTCTAAAGTCCCTAAACCCTATACCTCCCTGCTTCTTATTCATTGTCAACTTCTTCCAACTCAACCAGTGTATGCCATTATCTCTTCCTCTGTTTCTCCACCATAACCTAGCAACCTCTGAACACAATTTAGCACAAAAATTGATAAGGAATAAAATGATGAACATGGCATAGGTGTGGATAGCTTGGATAACCGCTTTTATAAGAACCTCCTTCCCCCCTTGGGATAAAAATTTCATCTTTCAACTAGTGAGTTTCTGTTTCACTTTGTCCAAAATTCAATCCAGGGCTTGCTTTTTTTATCTGCCTCATATAGCTGGCATCCCTAGATATTTCACAAGATTATCCCATCTAGGTATGTTGAGCTCTCTTTGTATTTCATCTTTTATATTGTTTGGTGTTCCTTTGCTGAAAATTAGCCTAGATTTGTCTAAATTTATCAGCTGACCCGACTATTTAGAGTATTCTTCTAGGATCCCCTTCAAATTTTTGGCTTGCTGCACATTTGCAGCCATAAAGATTATTAAGTCATCTGCAAAGAAAAAGTGGGTTAGTTTAGGGGTGTTTTTTGCTAGTTTGAGTCCATTAATTTCTCTGTTCTCCATAGCTTTAGTGATTCCTCTTGATAGAACTTCAGTTGCCATGATAAATAAATATGGGAAAGGGGGTCTCCTTGCCTTAGACCCCTTTGTGGGTAAAATGTTAGGTCTAGGCTTCCCCTTAGTTTAATTCTATAGCTAACTAAAGTGATACATATCATGATCCTCCTAATCCACCTTTCCTCAAAACCCATTGCATCCATCACCTTCTCAAAGAAGAAACCCCATTCCAGCCTATCATAGGCTTTGTTTATATTTAGCTTAAGGGCCATATGGTGTTTCTTTTTATTCATGTTGTGCTTCAATGTATGAAAGGCTTCTTGAGCAAGTAGGATACTATCTTAGATTAATCTTCCGCTTACGAATGCACTTTGGTTTTGTGATATCAATCCATTCATCAAAGGTTTCAGTCGATTAACCATAATCTTAGATATAATTTAATAGCTAAAATTTGTGCAGCTAATAAGGCGGAATTTTTTCACTATTTCAAGGTGTTGGATTTTTGGAATGAGTGTGATGTGAGTTTTATTAACTTCTCTAGGGAGATGGCCATCTTAAAAAAAAACTCTTTACTGCACTGAAAACGTCTTTTTTAACCACTTCCCAGGCCTTATGATAGAAAGAGCCATTCATACCATTTGGACCAGGGGCTTTCATGGCCCCTAAATTAAAGACAGTATGTTCCCCTTTCTCTTCAGTTACCTCTTTAGCTAACCCGTCATTCATTTCTCTTGTAACGTACTTAGGGACCACATCTTCTAAGTTGGATGAATCATTAGGATAAGTAGATTCAAAAAGTTTCATATATAGATTTTGGAAGGCCTCTCGTATACTATTATCTCCTTCTACCCATCTTATTTGATTCTTACAATTTTATTATGCCTTCTTCTTTGCATAGTAGTATGGTGAAAGAATTTGGTCTTTTTATCCCGACATTCAAGCCATTTGACTCTTGCCCTTTGTGCCTAGTATTTATCTTCTTGTTTTCATAAGTGGTTTATTCTCTCTTTGATTCTCTTCCCTTCTTTCATGGCCCCCCTGCTTTGGATTCCATTTTGCAACTGCTGTATTTTTTTTTAGTCTAGTGATTTGGAAATCAGCCCTTCTGAAACCTTTTTTCTTCCATTCTTCAAGATGCATAGCCATGTTGTTAATTTTTTATGCAAAACCTACAAGATTCCTTGCTAATTCATTACTGTTCCAGCTCATCTCTACTTCTCCTTTAAAATCTTCATGGTTTGCCCAGTATGCCTCAAACTTAAAGGTTTTTTTTTTCTCTTTTTTTGTTGGGGGGATTAATAGTCAATAATAGGGGACTGTAGTTAGATCCTACAGCTAGGAGGGCAATAATGTTAGCATTTTTATATTTATTAAGTCACTTTTCATTTGCTAAATGTCTATTTATTTTTTCTTTCACCCCTCCCACTTCCCTCATCTTACACCATGTGAATTTGCATCCCTTTACATGTGAATCTAAAAGATCATTTACAGCCAGAAACTTTCTAAAAGCATCAATTTGTTTATTATTATGTTCCCTACCCCCATCTTTTTCATAATGATATAAAATTTCATTAAAATCTCCTATGCATTGCCAAGCAGAAAACTTACCAGGGTTTACAGCTAATATGTCTCTCCATGAGTGCCGTCTGCTTTTCGGGTCTGAATTGCCATATATAAATGTGCTGAAGTTGTCCTCTATTTCATCTTTTAATCTGATTTTTGTATGGATGCAGTTTTTTCATTTTTCAATCACTTCTACTTCACAGCCATTCCTCCACAATAAGCATAAGCCTTCGACTCTTCCTATAAGGTTAACAACTGTCATCTTATCAAATCCAAGTTTTCTCTTTAGATTCTCCATCTTTGCCTCCTTAGCTTTCATTTCTATGAGGAACAAAATTGATGGTTTATTTTTGAGACATAAGTCCTGAAGCTCTCGAACTGTCAAGGTAACCCCCACCCCTCGACGGTTTCAGCTAATGGTTGTCATTTTGAAGGGTGGGGCATGGTTAGGCCCGCTTGTTCAGCCATACAGATTTCCATGTTAAGGTATTCTCTCTCCATTTCTCCTACTTCTTGATCCATGTATTTTACTTTCTTTAGCTTTCCTCTTTCTTCTGGCATTTCAACTGCTGTTATTTTCATTTTGTGATTTTTCTGGTCATGTGTGCTTTCCTCTATTGTATTTCTTTCTCTTTTTAGATTTAGGGATTTGGCCACTAATGTTTCTAAGTCATTAATAGCTAACACCCATGTTCCTCTTCCATCCTTCTCCTCTCCTTCTTCATTCTCTTTAGCTTCATCCTCGCTAGGGAGTTCTACAAAGTAGTTCCGATAGAATTCCATGTTCTTTATGTAAAATTCGGTTTACTTTTATTTTTATTTATTATTATTATTATTTTGTATTTCGCATGTTAAATATGTCATATGTATAAACACTATACATATATATATTTTACTGTTGCATCTCATTTCTTTTTATCTGAACATAACACCACAATAATAGTGAGAACAAAGATTTTCAGTAGACTTAACATAAATAAAATATAATGAGAAAAATAGGAGTTATGTTCAGCTGTATAAACTACAAAAAATATTAAGATTTGGATATGAAATCATCACTTTAGTTGATGCATGATTAACATACTATATATACACTGAAAAACTACTCTCTCTTTTTAATGCTCAAACATTTCACATCTCTCAATATACTTAATTCACTCATTTGCTATATACATAGTGACCGATCGACTACAGTCACAATAAATGATTAGAAAATGTGAGTTCATCACAGATCCGCCTCTTCACATTACCATTGTCATCCGCTTGGAGTGACCCTCCCTTGATTCACTCAAACTAATAGGGCGTCCCCTACTTGGTATCGTCTCAAACCATACAACCCGTCGATATTCATCCATACATATAAATGTATATATATAAATGCATATTTATCAAATGTAATATATAATTATCAAGCAACTCGCCATGAGCTTTACGCTTGCCATTTAAGTACATTCATAATATGACATGCATCATTTTTATACGCAATGAGTAATAATCATTCATCACATACCAATATCTAATATGATTAATTTTGAATCAAATAAAGAAAAGTGTAATTTGTTATACCAAAATCATCATTTTAAAAGTATTTTTCTTGGATATATGTATCCTAAAAATCTTTCAACAAACAAGACTATTTTTATGTAGAAAATAGTGATAAATATGATAATCCAACACCCAACACGATCTATCCATGTTCCAAGACACGACCATATTTGGAAAATATTTCAAACGTGCTCAAAAACAGCTCCGAACACAGCCTACCCGTGCTGAAGCAACCTAGAACACGGTATGGTCGTGTTCTGTGACCTTTTCTCACTTATTCAACCATTTCCCCCCTCATACGAACACCAATTGAGGTGATTTCAAAGCCTACAAAAATTTAAGACAATTATCTACAACATTTATGTTTATCATTTCTTCAGATTCCTTAGGGATTATTCCCAAAAAATTAAAAACAAAAACACTTGTTTTTAACATCCTGAATTTTAGATTGATTCTGACATCTTCTCATTAATCAGCCATATCTCCCTCATATGGACTTCAAATTAAGTGATTTCAGAACCTATAGATCCGTGAATTCATATGTTGACCATTTCTTTAAAATCATTACCTAATTTTCTTAAAATTCCAAAAATAGAAGCTTCCCTAATTACTCCTAAATTCAGCTTAGTCTAACTTCTCATTTGTTTTTCTTTTATGTAATCTCATGCACCCATATGCATGTCCAAGCAACAAAAACAAAATTCTATATAAATATACAAACTAAATGTTATCCAAAATCACATCTAAATACATCTAAAAGTACATATATAATTTTATACAAAATTTATGAGTAGATATTAAGCTTAACTCAAACAAGTCCTTAAACTTGCGTGCTTGATTCTTACCACACAAAAATCCTACATCCATACTGTGAATTAAGATATTCTTTAAGAAAAGATGATGAAATGAGATAGATGACTAAGAAACTTACCTTGATTTCCCTTTCCTCTTTCTTCTCCTTCTTTCTCTTTCTCTTCTTCTTCTTCTTCTTCTTCTTCTTCTTCTTCTTCTTCTTCTTCTTCTTCTTTCTTTTCCTCCTCTTTCTTTTCTTTCTCTTTCTTGTTGATACTCCCTCTCCCTAATAATTATCAATATTTCTTCTTACCTACCACCCCATATTTACAACTTTACCATTCTCCATTATTTACAAAAATGCCATCCTAGAGTATTTACAAAACTGCCATCCTAGAGTATTTATAAAACTGTCATTTCAAAAAATTTACATAAATGTCATCTCAAGAAATTAACAATAATGTCATTTCAATGAAATTACATAAATTTCATTTTAACCATCCTAAAATCTTGTTTGACTTAAGTAAAATTGTAAAATAATTTAATCCTCTCTTGAGATCCAAAACGCTTTATCCTCTTTGAAGAAAAAAATTTCAATAAGTAACATAAAGAAAAATCGGGATGTTACACATTCCTCTTCTTTTCCATTTTTTTCCTGATGTGGTTCTTTCCTATGGGTCTTTATTGCTGCTGTTGTTGTTCCCCTGATGTCTAGCAATGAAGTTTTCCACCATGGCTATGTCTCTATCCTCCATCCTATTTTCCTCAATGTCCCCATATTGACTGAAAGCTTCAACTTGAGTCATTCTTTTCTCTGCTTGGGCTAGGACTTCTTTGGGCCCGTTCTGAACTACTTCAATGTCTTCCTCATACTTCTCTTCTACCGAGCTGTGGGGGCCATTAGGTTAGTTGTTTCTATGGGCCCTATGATCTCATCTCATGTGCTCTTCTCTTTTATTCTATAAATTTCCTTTATATTTTGCTAATATATCCTCTTGTGTCCAACTTTTTTTAACCCTCGATCCTTCTCTGCATATTGCTTTTCTGCCTCTGCCTGAGAGTTTCTATTCCTGTGTGTCAACTCTCCCTCCTTTTCCTTTTTAGATATTCTAGTTTCTACTTCAGTGATTGGTTGATTTGTCTTTTCCCTCTCTTCTAGAAGTTTATCACTTCTATCCGGATTTCTGCTTTAACTACATGCCACCTAGCTTTTCAAGTCTCCTCTGCTACTGTCATCTTTGTGCTTTGTGCCGTTGACTACTTTCTCTATCCTGCTTTGTGAGCTTGGGTGTAACGCCCCTAATTTACGTTACGTAAAATAAAACAATTTTTGTTTTAAAATGTAAGATAATCTCCATAAATATACATAATTCAATTCTTTATCATGGAAATAAATATATATAGGATCTCTCATGTATACACAATATACAGACAAAGTCTACAAACATGAGAGTACAGCAGAAATAGGGATCCTGCCTGTAGCGTTCAGAACACTATAGAATACAAATACAATATAATTCAAAGATCGTGAGTCTTGGAAGCAACGTAGACTCACCCAGAGAATATATCACCTATCTGCCGAATCAGACTCTGATATTCTTATTTGAAAAATGTGAAAATATCGTGTAGTGAGTTTGACAACTCAGTGAGTAAATAATTCCTCCTATGACCTCTTAAGTCAACATATGGATGTACTTATAGTTTAAAATGTGTCACATAGAAAATACAGTTCAGAAGTACATTCATACGGGACTCGTATTTCAAATATTATCAAATCAAAGGATATTCAGATATCCAAAACCATATGCACCATAGTATGATCATTAAACAAATGTTGTTATGCTCAGCTGTATAAGCTATAGTAAACTATTATGATTTGAAGATAAAATCATTACTTTTAATGCACCTGCCTCACTCGACAATCTAGTCAATGCAATGAAAATATAACACATTTACTATACGCATAGTGACTCGACCCCAGTCATAATAAGTGATTAGGGAATGTGAGTACATCACTCTACTGCCCCCTCACATTACCACTGTCACAATGCAATGAAAATATTTGCTATACGCATAGTAACCTCGACCCTAGTCACAGTAAGTGATCAGGGAATGTTAGTACATCACCCTCCTGCCTCCCTACATTACCACTGTCACCCGGTTGGAGCGGCCCTCCCCCGGCTCACTTAGGCTAATAGGGCGTCCCCTATTCGGTACCGTCACAAGCTATACAACCAGCCAATATTCATCAATACATATATATACATGTAAAATATCAAGTAACTCGCGATGAGCTTTACGCTTGCCATTCAATCTCATTTATAATATGATATGCATCATTTTCACAAGTATAAAGCTTTACAAATCAATGCATCGTGCACATAATATTCACTTTATCAAATAATGATAAATACATTTAGAACCACATATTCAATGAGTTCCAAAATCTATTTCTAAAACCATACTCTTCTTGAACTATGTGCCAGTTCGTAAGTATAACAGATATTTTAACACATTTCAGAAACTTATAATAGTAAATAATTTATAACCAGAAACAATAATAAATTTATAATTCAAAAAGAGCATGGGACAAGTCATAGAAAGAAGTATCTACTCACATATAAGGGCTCCAGATTGGACAGCCCTAAAATCCTCATTTTTTGTTCGAATTCAATAAAATAAACCCCAAAATTGGGTCCGGAAGGTCCAAAAACTTTGAAAATGACTCTGGATTTGCTAAATTTGGCTTCTAGGAGCTCGGTCAACTCAGGTCAACGCTATGAGCACTATTCACAGCCGAAAATTACTATTCACATCCACTATTCACGCCGAAAATCACTATTTACCGCCACATAAAAAGTTACCAAATGACCAAAAGAAATATATATCCTAATGTTTATCTAACTTCTGAATCCATCTACGGTGTCAGATTTCTAATTTGAGGTATCTAAGTAAGAGTTTCAGAATTTACCTTTTACCGAGATTTTCTACTTCAGATCTACGGCGATACAACGGCTGATTTGAAAAATTGATCGATCAAAACTGTAGTACTCTTCGTTATGAATTCAGTAGTACCTTCATTTTTGATATCAGAAGCCAATCGATACTCTAGATCGAGAAAAAATGTTGGAGGTTACTATTCACGCACTATTCACTCACTATACATCTTTATCGATTTTTCTTTCGTACTCGTTTCCCCTCCCGGTTTCGTTTTATCATTTCATTTTTTTTCATTTTTTTAAATATAATAATAATTATTAAATAAGTAATAATGAGATTTTTTTATATAAATTCATATAAATTCCGTATTTCACCATAAAATATCCCAAAAATTTCTAAAAATTTCCATTCTCATAAATCTTTAGTTAAACTCCTCAATCATAATTTTTCTTGATAAAAATCGTTATAAAAGAAATCTCGAAATGAATATCTTTATTCATATTAAAAAAAAGAATATTTCTAAAAATACAACAAAAATTCATTAGAAGCCAATCTAATTATTGTAACCAAAACATAAATCATTTTAATTAAAAATATACTTGCTTTTAGCAAAAAATAATTATTTTTAAACAAATAAAAATATATTTGTTCATAGCAAAACATTATCATTTAAAAATAAAATTACGGGATATTACATTCTTCCCCTCTTAAGAAATTCGGTCCCCGAATTTCAATTCATTCTATCGCAAATAGGGAATGAAGTCAAGGCATAAATTACAATTATTAACCTCATTACTCAAGCTATTGAGAGTATCTCCTTTGTATATTATCTTTACTCTCTAAGAAGTCTCTTCACTTTAATGATTTTACCATATAACCTTAACCATAGGGATTTTCTTCAACCATAAATTCTTCAAGAATATTTGGTCACCAACTGATAATGTGTAGTGCTCTAATATTTATGGTCCTTATAGACTTTTGGCCTGTACTGAGTTGTTTATATTATTTTTCTAATCAATTTCATCGCTATATTTGCAAATAGATACTAACCTTCTCACTCAAAAATATGTGGGTATCTGGCGCGTATATTATTCTCTCTTTCCTAAGTAGCCTCCCCTGAAAAGTACTTTTACTACATCACTTTCACTGTGACATTGCTTTTGAATGTAATTTCTTCATTTGTCTATCTACTATAGTCACTGATTTTTCCTCATATGACAAATCTTTGTCTAACTAAATTTTCCAACATTGACTAACATGTGTTGGGCCTGGTAGATACTTTCGTAGCATAGACACGTGAAAGATTAGATGAATATTACTCAATTCAGATGGCAAAGCCCAACGGTAAGCTATTGGGCCAATCCTATATACTGTGTACTTAACTTTACTCAACTCATTTACCCACTAGGAGACCTACAATGTTTTATGTAAAACTTTAAATAGTGTCATTTGTATGTTGGCCTAATAATTATTGATAGGGGCAAGTTTAACTAAGGATAAATGATTTTCTCCAAATTTTCACTAAAATTATATAAAGATACCTAAAACATAACTTCTAATGCATAAACACATCAATTATATTTACTATCAGCTATACTATAATCTAACAAAGATCCTTAGGCTTCTTGAATAGTTCTCCTGAAACAATATATCCAAATTTTTTTTACTTGTTGACATACCAAACAACGAAAAAAAAATTGCACTTATATCTTCTTTTTACCATTATACTAGTACAATTCTTTCATATCTTATTATATCCTTATTGCATTGGGTTATTCATGTTTACAATTTATGGCTTCTTCTGAAACCTCATTTCTCAACAATTATTTACACGTGGAATTCCAATCTCAACATAATTCAAATCCTAAATACTAGACTCAACTTAACATGGTATATTTTCTAATTTACACATAATTTGCCAATTTACACAGTGATACATACTTGATATAATATTTTTTTTTGAAGTACCTTCTTTGGTAGATAAATCCTATCAAAATCTCTATTATTTTAACTTACTAATTACTCGAATATCATAATAATTGAGTTTCAAAGAAAAGAAATTAAATTTCCTTATAATAAGGCAAAAGAACCTTGCATTTAATGCCAACCATTAATGAGGGAGAATGCAGTGAAACAGATGAAAAGCATAATAGAGAATGGTGCCAAAATAGAAAGTCAAAAATTTGGACAAAACATTGAAAAATATTAAAATCGGTGGCTGTAATTCTTGAAAATCTGTAAACAAAATCTATCTACGATTTCGGCAAAAATCGGTGGCCGCAAAGTTTGAATATATGTGCCAGAATCTACTTTAAAGTTGTTGATATTCGGTGAAAAAGAAACATTTCTGAACTTATAAAAGTCTGTGAAAAACAAAGAATACGTAGCTAACTGGTAGGATGCAGTTAATTGCTTCAAAATAGATGTAATCAATCAACTGTAAAATAACCAGTCCAAATTAAAATTTCTCAAAATAGCCAGTCGACTTAATAATATCGATAGTTGACTGACAAAAACATTGAGAAAATAAAATAAATCATTTGATTGTTCCTCTTCAACAATTAATTGGTTTACATTTTCACTTTTCTTTTACAATGACGGCTATCACCTACAACTTTTCTACAATAAACGATACATCAATGCTTCATCAAAGACAACAAGAAAAAGACAGATTTATGGTGATATCTTATCTTATGCTCTTTATGTGCTTAATATGGGTCACAGTCATAACTATTGTACATATACATGCTTGCCGTCATTTTTGAAATTTTTTACCTTTAATTTAGCTGATATCCACTAATCTCTCACATAGTTGTTCCAATAATACCTGGCCTATTCATATAGCTATTATAAATATGCCGTTCTCTAAGTTCTATAAATACTTACATTAGTATCTTTGTCTATACTCAAAGTTAAAGTGATAAAAATTATGGAAGGAACCGCATTCCGTCAGTTTCGAAATATTTGTGTCTTTTGTGGTTCTAGTCCTGGAAAAGATAGGGAGTATGTTAAAGCAGCACAAAATCTGGGTATGGTGCTGGCTAGGAGAAGAATTCATTTAGTGTATGGTGAAGGTAACTGTGGGTTAATGGGGTGTGTGGCTACAGCTGCACATGTAGGAGGATGCCAAGTTCTAGGTATTATTCCTACAGCTTTAGCTGCATCCAGCATCATAGGAAAGACAATTGGGGAATAATATAGAGTAGCTTCCATGCATGAACGCATGGCTAGAATGATGAGCAATGTTGACGCCTTCATTGCCTTACCAGGTGGTTTTGGTACTTTAGAGGAGATTTTCTAAATAGTCTTTTAGGCACAACTAAATATGCATCACAAACCGATAGGTTTGTTAAATGTTAATCACTTCTTTGATGGTCTGTTGTCTTTTCTAGATTAAGCTGTGGAACAGAGGTTTATCCCACACTCAGCACAACGAATTCTCATCTCGGTTTCAAATGCTGAAGAGTTGATTGATGCCTTACAAGCATATGTTCATGTACCTGATCCAACTATTGCTCAAATAGAATGGATGGCAAACAACCGCAAGAAGCGCAAATTGGATTTGGATCTTCATCTGTAACTGTAGTAGAACGTAGCCATTGCTGTTCCACTTTTATTTTCTTAGGATCTATTTGGATACCATCTTTACTAAACATACTCCTTTAGAGTTTGTAAAACTATCTTTAATTATGATCATTTAAACTCTTAGAATATTTTAGTGTATCGTCAATAATTATAATAACAAATTGATTCAGGAATGGCTTAAGTACTCTATTTATTAAGTTCATGAATAAAGCTTAGACATTTGTCAAACTAAATGACATAACCAAAAATTCATAATGTCCATAATGAGTCCTAAAAGAAATTTTTTTTTTGAATATCCTCTTCCCTTATCCTCAATTCATGATACTCATATCCCAAATCAAGTTTTTTTTTTGAAAAAAAATACTGAGCACCTTATAACTGGTTAAACAGATATGAGGTAATGGATTTTTTTTATTCCACATTGTCACCTTATTCAACTGTCTATAATCTATGCATAGTCATAGTGATCCATCCTTCATTTCCACAAATAGGTTTAGAGCACCTCAAGGAGAGTACTAGAGAGTATAAATCCTTTGTCTAACAAGTCTTGTAACTATTTTTTTTTCTTAAGTTTAGTTAATATCATTCTATAAGGGGGTATAGACAAACACTGGTTAGGTTCCAGAAAGTAAATCAATACCAAATTTTATTTTACGTTTCGAGGTAATCTTGGCAATTCTTTAGGAATTACATCAAAAAAAAAAGTTTTGACCACTAGAACTTGATTTATACTGGCATACGTTATATCAATATCTCTCACCACTGCCAAATATCCTTGGCACCTTTTTGTAATTACTTATGGGCTGCTAAAGCAGAGATTAGATTATTGGATATCACTATGGTCTCTCTGTATCAAGAAAGAAAATTCTCCAAGAATATTGAATTTAATCACCTTAAAGTGACATTCTGAATGGCATGGCTTGATACCAACCAATCCATTCTCAGTATCACATCAAATTCTATCATAACTAGACAACGGGGTAAAACGAATATTATATTCAGAAACGATCGTAATTGGCATTTGACTCAATTCTTTAAATTCTCAAGGATGCCTATCCCTTTCCCTTTCAGGCAATAATTGACCCATAGATATTTTTTAAAAATGTCACAATATTCAATAAACCTTATACTAAGAACTTTAGCAATCTTGGAATAAGAAGAAATTTGAAACCCTATAGAATCCCTTAACAGCACCTGAAGTATAAATATGTCCGGTTCATATCGATACTAAAGGTCCTACTAAAGAATCCTTTTCTCTGATAGCCACAGGGAAACCTAATCCTCTGATACCAACTTGTAACGCCCCTAATTTACGTTACGTAAAATAAAACAATTTTTTTTAAAATGTAAGATAATCGCCATAAATATATATAATTCAATTCTTTATCATGGGAACAAATACATATAGGATCTCTCATGTATACACAATCTACAGACGAAGTCTATAAACATCAGAGTACAGCAGAAACAGGGATCCTGCCTGTAGCGTTCAGAGCACTCTAGAATACAAATACAGTATAATTCAAAAACCGTGAGTTTTGGAAGTAACGTAGACTCACCTAGAGAATATATCACCTATCTGCCGAATCAGACTCTGATATTCTTATCTGAAAAATGTGAAAATATCGTGTAGCGAGTTTGACAACTCAGTGAGTAAATAATTCCTCCTATGACCTCTTAGGTCAATATATGGATGTACTTATATTTTAAAATGTGTCACATAGAAAATATAGTTCAGAAATACATTCATATGGGACCCGTATTTCAAATATTATCAAATCAAAGGATATTCAGATATCCAAAACCATATGCACCATGGTATGATCATTAAACAAATGTTGTTATGCTCAGATGTATAAGCTATAGTAAAATATTATGATTTGAAGGTAAAATCATTACTTTTAATGCACCTGCCTCACTCGGCAATCTGGTCAATGCAATGAAAATATAACACATTTGCTATACGCATAGTGACCTCGACCCCAGTCACAATAAGTGATCAGGAAATGTGAGTACATTACCCTACTGCCCCCTCATATTACCACTGTCACAATGCAATGAAAATATTTGCTATACGCATAGTGAACTCGACTCTAGTCATAGTAAGTGATCAGGGAATGTGAGTACATCACCCTCCTGCCTCCCCACATTACCACTGTCACCCGGTTAGAGCGGCCCTCCCCCGACTCACTCAAGCTAATAGGGCGTCCCCTATTCGGTACCGTCACAAGCTATACAACCAACCGATATTCATCAATACATATATATACATGTAAAATATCAAGTAACTCGCCATGAGCTTTACGCTTTCCATTCAATCTCATTTATAATATGACATGCATCATTTTCACAAGTATATAGCTTTACAAATCAATGCATCGTGCACATAATATTCACTTTATCAAATAATGATAAATACATTTAGAACCACATATTCAATGAGTTCCAAAATCTATTTCTAAAACCATACTCTTCTTGAACTATGTGCCAGTTCGTAAGTATAACATATATTTTAACATATTTCAGAAACTTATAATAGTAAATAATTTATAATCAGAAATAATAATAAATTTATAATTTAAGAAGAGTATGGGGCAAGTCATAGAAAGAAGTATCTACTCACAAGTAAGGGCTTCAGATTGGACAGCCCTAAAATTTTCGTTTCTGGTCAGAATTCGATAAAATAAACCCCAAAATAGAGTTCGGAAGGTTAAAAAACCTTGAAAATGACTCCGGATTTGCTAAATTTGGCCTCTAGGAACTCGGTCAACGTAGGTCAACGTTATGGGTACTATTCACCACACTATTCACAGCCGAAAAATTACTATTCACCTCCACTATTCACGCCGAAAATTACTATTCACCGCCACATAAAAAGTTACCAAATGACCGAAAGAAATATATATCCTAATGTTTAACTAACTTCTGAATCCATCTACAGTGTCAGATTTCTAATTTGAAGTCTATAAGTAAGAGTTTCAGAATTTACCTTTTACCGAGATTTTCTACTTCAGATCTACGGCGATACAACGACTGATTTGAAAAATTGATCAGTCAAAACTGTAGTACTCTTCGTCCTGAATCCAGCAGCACCTTCAGTTTTGATATCAGAAGCCAATCGATACTCCAGATCGAAAAAAAATGTTAGAGGTTACTATTCAAGTACTATTTATTCACTGTGCATCTTTATCGATTTTTCTTTGGTACTCGTTTCCCCTCCCGGTTTCGTTTTATCATTTCATTTTTTTTCATTTTTTTAAATATAATAATAATTATTAAATAAGTAATAATGAGATTTTCTTTTATATAAATTCCGTATTTCACCATAAAATATCCCAAAAATTTCTAAAAATTTCCATTCTCATAAATCTTTAGTTAAACTCTTCAATTATAATTTTTCTTGATAAAAATTGTTATAAAATAAATCTCGAAATGAATATCTTTATTCATATTAAAAGAAAGAATATTTCTAAAAATACAACAAAAATTCATTAGAAGCCAATCTAATTATTGTAACCAAAACATAAATCATTTTAATTAAAAATATACTTACTTTTAGTAAAACATAATCATTTTTAAACAAATAAAAATATATTTGTTAATAGCAAAATATTATCATTTAAAAATAAAATTACGGGATATTACACTGAGCTCCACCACCTTCCACCGTGTTCCCTTCGCCATTGGCTTTTCTTGGCTATTCTGTTCAGAGGTTTTGCAGGTTGGGCACCTAAACCGGGTCCATACATTAGTCTGTTGTCTTCATTCATGGATGCTTCCTCCTCACTCCTACAATCTTTTTGCTGATGTTCTAATCTCCCACATTTATAGCAGTATTCCTAGAGTTTCTCATACTTCAGTCTAATCCATGTTCTAAACAAATTTATCCTGGGAACCCAAAATCCTGAGGTAAAAGGATCCTTTAAGTTTTTTAGCACTTTGTCTCTTAGAAAGTGTCTCACAATTCTTCCATCTATTATAAAGTCTTCCACTTTGAGTACATCTCCCAACCGACTACCTATGATGTTGCCATTTTTAACATTCAAGTTCTCTAGAGTTAGTCTGTGTACCTGGACCCAGTTATGGAGCATAGAGGAACTCCATTTCTTGGAATGCAACTTCGAGTCTCCAGCTCTGTAAGTTGAGTAGGTGCCCCATTATGTTCTAAGGAGATTCTTCCATAACCTTTTTTACTGTTTCTTCCTGCTCAAAATTGAACAAGAAGGTGTTTACCCCCAAATATACGATCCTCAATCCTTTTGGATCTCCTTATCCCTTGCATATCATCGATTTTACAATTTTTTTGTTCAGGAATCTATTTGCTATGATTTTTTCCACCAAACTTCTATTTGCAAGGTTCTGAGCTTGGCTATCATCAGCTTCCAAATTTAAGAGATCCTTTTTTGTCCCTAGCTCTTCTGTTCTACTGTCATCCCCTTGCTCCATTTATGCCTCTCCTGTGAATGATGACATTAAAACAAAAACTTGATCCTTCCTCAATAATAACTCTCTTCCTAGAAAAGAGGAATAGCCTCTCCTTAGCGAGAGAAAAACAACCTCTCCTTAGCAAGAGAATATATATATATATATATATATATATATATATTTACATCAGAACTTTAGCCCAATATCTCCTAGCAGAAGATAATTAATTAAACGATTCATCTGTCGTAAAGAGATAGGACATGTCTAGACATAGGAGATCCAATAGTTCATGTGTCATGCTATGATGTTCAAAAGTATTTCCAGAACTATTTCTTATTAGAATTTACGTAAAAAAACAACGTAACGAGGTTTGTTGAGATTCTTCCACGACGGAAGAGACTCTTACATCAGATAAGAAATGAAAATTAACGTGAATGCTAGCCATACAAGTTTCCCATGCATATAACCCTACCCTTCTCTCACCACTAACCTCCTGAGCTAAGGTCCGCCCTACACGTGGCCATCAATAACTCATTTTTCTAACTACTTTTAAGAACCTCTATGGCATCGTTTCTTCTAGTAGGTGCTACGGCATCGTTCCACTTAATCACTTCTAGCCGTTATAACAAGGGCCTCCCCTTTGAATCCTTCCTTGTCCTCAAGGAAGGAAGGAAGTGAAATATCTGGTGAAGCCGCCGAAGAAGAAGCGGAGAACTGAGGAAACTGCCTAGTGAACTCATGAAAGGGAACCCACGTAGCATCTTCCTTGCATGTATTGGACCAATGGACCAGGACCTCCATAATGGCTCGATTCTGGCGTTTCACCATGCGATGATCCAAAATGGCTAGGGGAATCACTTGCATGTCACCTTCTGCCGTAAAAACGGGTAGCAGCTGCTGTGAAGGAGAGGTGCCATGATGCTTCTTCAATAGGGAAACGTGGAACACATTGTGAATCTTACTGTCGATAGGTAGTGCTAAACGATAGGCCACTGCTCCCACTTTTGCAGTAACTTGATAAGGGCCATAGTAGACCGCAGCAAGTTTATGGAAAGCCCGATTAGGTATAGAAGCTTGCTTATAAGGCTGAAGTTTAAGGTAGACCCAATCACCAACCTCAAACTACCTGTCGGATCGTTTTCTATCAGCATACCATTTCATTCGTTCTTGGGCCTTCAAAAGATTTTGTTTAAGTAAGGAGAGAATTTGGTCTCCGGAGCGTATCGTAGTTTTTACTGCTCTTATCATGGAAGCCCCCGTGATAAAGGGATTGCCCATATTAGGTGGATAACTGTATAAAGCTTCGAATGGCGTCATGTTAATAGAGGCTTGACAGTAGGTATTGTACCATAGTTCTGCTATGGGTAACCACTGGAGCCATTTACTCGGAACAGTATGCACAAAGCACCGTAAATAACCCTCTAACACCTTATTTATTGCTTCGGACTGACCATCCGTTTGGGGATGGAATGCTGTAGAATTTTGCAGCTGCACACCTTGGAGAGTGAATAGTTCCTGCCAAAAGGAACTGAGGAATATGGGGTTGCGGTCTAAAATGATAGCAACGGGCCACCCATGTAAGCGAACGATGTGATCAATAAACAGCTGTGCAACATCCTTTGCTGTATAGGGATGTTTTAACCCAAATAAGTGTCCATATTTGGTAAGGCGGTCCACGACAACCAAAATGACTGTTCGACTTGCCAAGTTCGGTAATTGCATGATGAAGTCCATGGAGAGACACTGCCAAGCACCTTCCGGAATGGGTAGAGGTTGGAGGTAACTCGAAGGTTTGGAGAGATCATGTTTACATCGCTGACAAACCTCACATTGTCGTACGAAGGTATGGACGTCCTTTTGTCGGCCTTTCCAGTAGAGAAGTGCTTTGATACGATAATAAGTGCCCGATTGACCCGAGTGGCCTCCCCATGGAGAAGCATGAAAAAATTGCAAAATATCATGTCGAAGAGCTGTATCTTTGCTGACCACCAGTTTTCCTTTACGTTTCAAAAGGGACCTTTGCAACTGATATTTGCTGTGACTAATTGCACCGGATTGCAACTGGGCCCGTAAGGAACAGAGTTTTTCATCAGTGTTCCAACTCTCTTTGATTCGATCCAGTAACGGGCTATCTACCAATGTGATGGAACACAGAGCTGATGCTTCTTCTCTTCAAGACAGGGCATCTGCCACTAGATTGTCACGCCCTTTCTTATATTGAATATCGTAGTTATAGCCGAGTAACTTTCCCAACCATTTATACTGCATGGGGGTTGATACGGGTTGTTCCAGCAAATGTTTCAAGGCTTGTTGGTCTGTCCGGATAGTAAAATGATTTCCTATCAAATACTGGCTCCATTTCTTTACGGCGAACACAATAACAAAGAGCTCCCGTTCATAAGTAGACATAACAGCAAAACGAGGACCCATTGCCTTGCTAATGAAAGCTATAAGACGTTTTCCTTGTAACAAAACTGCACCAATACCCTCATTAGATGCATCAGTCTCTAAGATGAATCTTTGGGAAAAGTTAGGTAATTGCAGCACTGGGGCAGAGGTAATAGCGGCTTTCAGTGTTGTAAAGGCTAATTCAGCGTCTTGTGACCATGCAAATGTTCTATGCTTTAATAAGTTGGTGAGAGGGCGTGCTATACTGCCATAGCCCCGAATAAAACGTCAATAGTATCCCGTAAGCCCAAGAAATCCACGCACTTGCTTAGGGTTCTTCGGATGTGGCCAGTCCAGCACTGCCTTAACCTTATTACTGTCCATGTGTACCCCTTCTTTGATAATAACATGGCCCAAGTACTCCATTGAGGTTTGGCCAAAAACACATTTGCTCTGTTTTTAAAAAAGGGTATTTTGCTGAAGCAAATCAAAAGCACATGAAAGGTGTGCCAAATGCTCGTCCCAGCTGCGACTGTACACTAAAATATCGTCAAAAAAAAACTATAATGAATTGTCACAAAAACTTACGGAAAACTTGGTTCATGAGTGCCTAGAATGTTGCTGGGGCGTTAGAGAGCCCGAAGGGAATGACCAGCCATTCGAAATGGCCATTGTGGGTCTTGAAGGCCGTCTTGTGGATGTCCGCGGGATGCATACGTACTTGGTGATACCCCGAGCGTAGATCAAGTTTTGAAAAAAACTGGGATCCTTGCAATTCATCAAGTAACTCTTCCACAATGGGAATAGGGAATTTGTTTTTAACCGTAGCTACATTTAACTTCCGATAATCCACGCAAAACCTCCATGAGCCCTCCTTCTTTTTAACTAAAACCATCGGAGTTGCAAAAGTTGATGTGCTCTCACGGATGACCCCTGTTTCGAGCATTTCAGCTACCATTTCTTCCAAGACATTCTTCTGTAGATATGGATATCTGTAGGGCCTTAAAGAGATGGGGCAAGTCTCTTGAATTAGAGGTATTCTGTGGTCATAGGGTTGTGGAGGAGGCAGAGAGGTTGGGTTCTTGAACAATGTCTCATACTGATGAAGTAAGAGGTCCAGTTGCTTTTGCTACGAGATGGTGAGGTCATGAGGAAGTTGTGTAACTTCAGGGTTGCCAGGACTTGTCTCTGTATGAATAAGCTGTAATGCGAAACATTCTCCTATACACCCCAACTCTGACTGTCCCCTGGTGATTTCCTTCATTTCTAAAGTTTTTTGCTGGCTCGTAAGAGTCAATTTCTCGTTGTTGTGAAGAACAGTCATAGTCATTTTAGCGAAATCCCACTCAACCTTTCCCATTGACTTTAACCAGCTCATTCCCAAAATTGCCTTGAGCCCTAATACTGGGAGTACTAGAAAATTTGACTTGAACTTATTTCCTTCCATGCACCATTCTACTCCCAAAACTTGTGCAGTGATGACCACAAGTTGGTTATTAGCCACCCTTACGGGTAATCTTCCCGCATAGCACGTACGAATTCCTAGACCCTTCACAAGTTTATCTGATAGGAAGTTATGTGTGCTTCTTGTGTCTACTAGAAAAGATACCTTTTGTTTCTTAATTAGACCGTCGAGCAACATGGTTTTCCCCCCAAAATGACCACTGATTGCCTGCAAAGATATCTGTATGTCTCCTTCCATTCCTTCTGATTCTCCCTCTCTATTCTGTTCTTCTGAATTTTCAGCTTCTTCATCTAAAGTATCATCCTCCACCAGTAAGCTAAAGAGCCTTGATCTCCTACAATCCTGAAGGTGCTGGGGACTCCACTTCTCCCCACAGACCCAGCATAACCCTTTTGCTCGTCGCTTTTCTGCTAAAGATTGGCCCTGGACTATTTTACTTGGTTGTTTATGAGAGGGAGTATAAGGCTGCTTTGCTCTGTTATTACTGGAGGACTGGCTGAGTATATTCTTATGCATGGGGTTATTATTGATGGAAGTGGTAATAGGATTGGTATTATGTGTGGAATAGGAGTTGTGACAAAAATTGAAACGCTGGCTAGTCTCTAAAGTAGGACCTTGAGTGGCAAAAGAGTATGAATGTGGTCCGGAAGTATATGAATTAAATCGAAAAGTGTGGTTAGGATTTATATTCTGTGACTGATGCTTTGGTTCAGGTAGGGAATAAAATAGCTTATCCTGCCATCTAGCTATTTGAATTGCTTCCATTAACGATTTCGGATGTTGTATCCTTACTACCTTTTCTAACACCTCACTCAACCCTCCAAGAAAACAGCTCATAGCCATTTTTGAATCCAACCCAGCCCGAGCAACCAACTCATCAAACACAGTCAAATAATCCTCTAGGTTACCAGTTTGTTTTAATTGCATTAGTTCAGCTAATGGATCATCGAATACTCCATCATCAAACCGCATAGCAATGTCATTTAACAATTCTTTCCAAGGAATATCGTGCTTACCGGGAATGATCAAATGTTGTTTGAGCCACGCGTATGCCTTCCCCTCCATTGCCAGCATGATCGCTTTCACCCTCCTATCCTCAGGAACCTCTTCCAGGAAAAAATATTGTTCGCATTTCCCTAATCAAGTTTGAAATCCGGTGCCATCAAACACAGGAAGATTGAATCGCGTAAGTTCTGGAGTCCGTGGTACATTAGTCTGAACATAACCTTCCTTTTCTCCCTCTGTTGAACTGTTACTAGATCCTTCACCAATAACAGGATTGGGAATGTCTTTTCCCTTTCCCGTGCCATTTTTGAGTGTCTTAAATTCTTGACACATAAACAGCATCATTGCTTCAAATTTATGATCTATTCCTTCTAGCTTCTTCTCATGAGCCTCGAATTGTTGATCCATCTGACCAAAGCGATCTGCCATCGTCTTCTCTACCTCCCTCATTCTATGATCAACTTCATTGTTGGATACCATGACTGAATGTTTGCGATTGAATTAAAAAAAATTTGCTCGAAAAGTGCTCTGATACCAATTGTGATGCTCAAAAGTATTTCCAGAACTATTTCTTATTAGAATTTACGTAAAAAACAACGTAATGAGGTTTGTTGAGATTCTTCCACGACGGAAGAGACTCTTACATCAGATAAGAAATGAAAATTAACGTGAATGCCAGCTATACAAGTTTCCCATGCATATAACCCTACCCTTCTCTCACAACTAACTTCCTGAGCTAAGGTCCGCCCTACACGTGGCCGTCAATAACTCATTTTTCTAACTACTTTTAACAACCTCTACGGCATCGTTTCTTCTAGCAGGTGCTACGTCGTCATTCCACTTTATCACTTCTAGCCGTTATGACAAGGCTGTCTCAAGAATAAGTCAATTTTCTTCGGTGCATAGAATAGTTGAGTGGAATAATCATGGGAACCAGCGTAGGAGAAGTCACATATAATAAGGTCTTGAGACTGGAACGTAAGCCAAGGCAGCAGCTGCAACACAATGCGAAGAAGACCCATGATTCTAGCATAAAAGATTAAAAGTCCGCCACTAAAAATAAATATACAAAATGTATTAGGAAAAATACATTATCCAAAACTTAGTAGTTAAAAATATCACTTTGGTCAAGTTAGTTTTTGAAAAATATAGAACCGTAACAAATTAGTTCCATCGTTAATTTCATTGTATTTTTTATCCAAAAAAGCTGATGTTGGACATTATAAGAACACTTAACAAACATTCTATGCTCACATAGTAGTAAATCTATCCAAATGTGCTGTGTTTTATCCTGATTCACTGTCATGTAAGCATGGACTTTTGCCACATCCTGATTCACTGTCATGTAAACGGTGAGGACAATTTGTAATAATTTTATGTTGTTTAAGGACTAAACTTTTCAAAGTAAAATTTTTGAAGACTAAAATTTTGGATAATGTATTTTTCAAATATTATTTTGTATATTTATTCACACACAAAAAAGGCGGCGATCCTGCTTAAGAGCTCAAGCTTTTGTATTGCCTTCCATTTAGCCCTGAAATAAGGAATTGGAAGTGTCCAAACGTGTTTGTACTTTTTCCCAATCTGCCACCCCATTTCTCTCTCATTCCTTCACTAAAGCTTGATTACACTAGGGGCCATGGCCCTAAACTTAAAATTTTTGAATGGAATATGATAGTAACCGTATGTTATTGTGCCTTCAGCAATTCTCACTTCCTTTCTATCCATTCTTCTTTTGCCGGCTCATAACTGATTTAATATATCACTTCTACCTTCATGTGCTTCCATAACTGCCCCAAGGTTAATTGAATAATTTCTTGATGCCGATGCACGTAATCACCAGCCACAAACTCCATAAAGTTACTGTCAACTCCAATAACACTGCAACCAACCTCTTTGTTCGATCCACTATTTTTCATCATTTGTTTAATATCCTCCATGTCATTCCACCTTTGCTCTGTTGCATACAGATTTCTCAACATCACGTAGTCTCCGCCACTCGTCTGCTCCATTTGCACAGCCTCTTTGAGAACTCTCTCTGCCCTTGCAACATCTTTGAAGTACCCGCATGCAAATAGAAAAGAACTCAATATTATCCCATTAGCATTGAAAGGCATGCTCTCAATAAGTTTCTCAGCCTCATCCAAGTATCCCGCCCTCCCCAAAAGATCAACCATACAACCGTAATGCTCAATTTGTGGTGTGAGGCCAAATTTCTCAATTGCTTTGAACCATCTTTTTCCTTCCTCCACCAGACCACAGTGGTTGCAAGCAGATAATACACCAATCATAGTTATCTCATTTGGCTTTAATCCATCCTGTAACATCACTGCAAATACCTCCAAAACCTCCTTTGCACGACCATTGGCTGCAAAACCATTGATTAAAGCATTCCAGGAAGCTATTCCTTTTACTGGTATCTCATCAAAGAGTAATTTTGCTTTTGTAATTTCACCACATTTTGCATACATATCAATAAGTGCTGTGCAGACATGAATTGATTTATCAAGCTTCTTCCTTTGGGAAAAATTATGAATCCAAACCCCAAAATCCAAAGCACCCAAATCAGCTATAGCAGGAAGAATACTTACAATGGTTATTTCATTTGGTTCCACTGATGTGCTTGACTGCATTTCGTTAAACAATTTTAAGGCTTTATGGGGTTGTTTATTTTGGCAGTAACCCCCTATCATTGCATTCCAAGTAAACACGTTCTTCTCAGGCATAATATCAAACAGTAACCTAGCAGATTCAACATTACCATTATAGCAATACCCAGAAACCATACTAGTCCAAGAAATTACATTTTTATTGGGCATTCTGTCAAATAAATCCTGAGCCAAACCCATATTCTCCAATTTCACGTAACCGTCAATCATTGCATTAAAGGCAGCGCTATCTTTACAAGGTATCTGTTCAAAAAGCTTCCTTGCTTCGTTCATATCTCCAAACCTCGCATACCCAACAACAAGAGCTGTCCATGACACTTCACTTCTCTCAGTCATCTCATCGAACAACTTACGTGCACTACCCATAATCCCAAACTTCGCATACATATCAACTAGTGCCGTCGATACATACAAATTTGAGCAAAAACCAGATTTCACAACACTGCCATGTATTTCTTCACCTTCCCTGACAACCATATTCATTGTACAACACTTTGCCAGAGTCGTAAAGGTGTAATGATCAGGAGTGAAAGCCGTGTACCTCCTAAGATCTCTATACAGAGTCAAAGACTCAAGGAACTGGTGAATAGATGAATGAGCACTGATCATTGAGTTACATAAGAAATCATCGTCTCTGTGGGGCCTGTGATCAAACATACGACGAGCATGTCGTATGACAACAAGTGGGTTGTGCCGTGATGAAGCAACAAGGGCGAGGGAGGCACATGTTGAGATGAATTTGGTTAGGAGATTAACGTTGGTCTCGAGGGCGTTTCGGAGCATAAAGGCGTGGACTTGGAGGAGAGAGGCCATGGTGTTCTTCCGCTGAAGGAGGTGCAAGCATTTTCTTTCTACTCTGCTCCAAAGGGCTCGCTCCTGTGCCTGCTCAGACATCGTTTTTGGCGGGAGAAATTCCAGAAACACAAGGTTTTAAGGCCGGTCCTATGGTGACTTAAATTCAGGTTTGGAGTAGTTACATCTCACGTCTCTTCTTTCTTTCTTTTTCTTTTTAATTCACTGTATCCTTTTATAAATAAATTTTTGTATATAAATTTAAATCTTTAATATTATAAAAATTTATCCGTTATTAAAATTAAATTTATTTACTAAATAATACATAATATAGATTTAGGGCAAAAATTAACTTGTCATCTAAGCTTCTCCAAAGTTTAACTTTTGTCTTAAATTTTTTTTTTTAGTTCATTTTTATCCTGAACATTTCATTTCTGTTTCAAAGTTTTCCTCCCCCTTTAACTCTTTTTGCGTGGCTCATAGAATTGCACGCTTAGACTTACACATTCCAGCTAAGATATTTATTTGTTGGATTTAATGTCTTAAGTGCAAGTATTGTAACAAGTAACATAGCGATAGCGACGAGTAGAGTCTTATTTTTCACACGAAGTAACCCTAAATTTGTAAATTACCAAACTTAAGATACCTCATTTTTAACTAAATCGATTGAAATTTTTTTAATATATTAAATTAATTATTTTTAATATTAAATTTGTCACTTACTCTTTGTTTCGTATTTTTTCTACCCCACAGAGCTTCACTGTGATTTCACAAGTCCATGACCCTCATTTCATAGTCCATTGTAGGGGTGTAATTAGGTTCGATTCGATTCGGTTTTGGACCTCAACCAAACCGAATCGACCATAAAAAAAAAAAAAATTGGACCTATTCGGTTGGTTCAGTTTTTTTTTTTAAAAAAAAAAATTTGCCAAATTTTTTTAATTTTTGGCCCATTTGAATTTTTTGGGCCTATTTTTTTTTTTAATTTTTGAGTTTATTTCGAATTTTTTGGGCCCATTTCAAAAAATTTTAAAAAAATTATATAAAATATTTTTAAAATATAATAAAAAATAATTTTAATAATATAAATTAAATATATTAAAAATAATTTGGTTCGGTTCGGTTGGACTGTCCCAACCGAACCGAACCGGTCGGTTTTTCAAAAAAAAAAAACGAACTAAACCGATTTTAATCGGTTTGGTTCGGTTTTTGGTTGATTCGGTTCGGTTTTTGTTCACCCCTAGTCCATTGCCCCACAACCTGTTGCCCCTTCTTTGTGCCCTAACCCCCTCTTTTGGTGTCCCTCTGAAGTCTTCGCACCCTCTGGCGATTACGTGCCCTATTCAAGCCTCAGCTCAATCTCAACTGCTCCCAACTACTAGGATTTCTTAATTTGACTTTTCGAGGACACCCACGTGCCCATCTTGCCCTTGCCTGCCCTAGGCCTACCCTTTGCCTTTGGACAGTTCGCACCCTTTGGGTGCGTGATGTAACATCCCGTAATTTTTAGATATTTTCCTTAGAAATTCTTCACCTTACATATATGAATAGAAATGTTCTAATATTAATGGAATAGGTAAAGAAAGAAAACCTAAGAGGAAATATTAGAAATAAACATGTTAAAGAAATGTGAAATTCTTAGGTAAAGAAATATAAATTTTTGTGAAGTAAGTAAAGGTCTTAAAATTTCAAGAATTGGATTAAGGTAATTTTTCTTAATTTAAAAGCAAAAGTTACTAAGTTTAGTATCTCTACCCGTAATTGGGCTTTAACCTATAGACACTTCATATAGAGTTTTTCTACTTCACATGAATTTTTAGCAAGCCAATAGGATAGCCCAAGGAAGAAATAAAACATAGACTTGGACTAGGATATAGAAATTAGACCGGTAGCCCAAAAATCATGAAAATGTGACCAAGCCCATTATGAAAGGTAGAATTTTAACCAAAGTAAGGAAAATAGGCAAGAATGAGCCCAAACCCAAGAGGAAAAATAAAAAATAAAAATAAAATTAAAGTGATGAAATATTGGTGTAATCAAGATTAAGTGACATGGAATTAAGACAAAAATTTAGCAAGTGGTGTGATTCTACATTCATCATTTTGGCAAGTGGCATAATAATACAAGGCTTTAGGACAAAAACATCTATATCCTACATTCATAACTTTAGCAAGTGGGTAATAATACATAGCATTATGACAAAACATCATTATCCTACACAAATAATTTTAGTTAAGTAAGGAAAATTCAAGGGCTAGAAATTTGCCACTTAAAAAGGCAAATCTATCATACTTGATTAAGATAAAAGAAAAAGGAAATGAATCCCTAAATCAAAGGGATCTTGTCCCATATCTTAAGAACATATCATCATAATTTTCAAAATACAAATCTCATTTTTCTATGCATATCTTGACTAAGGAAGAGGAAGACAAGAACATAAGTTGTTTGTTTTCCAAAAATTCAACAAAGTGTATCCTAATTGTGATAAGGTAGACCCATGATCATGAAAGGTGAATTATTTGGTGGTCTATATAAGAAAACCCACCCTTACAACATTATAATTTCGTCCAAGTGAGGGAGAGCAAAAATAAAAGCAAGGTAGTGTGAGGAAAGGAGAGGAAGAAAGGAAGAAAGAGGAAGGAGAAGTCTAGGGGACTAAGTGCTCCATATAAGTTTAACAATATGTCTTTTTAAAGAAAACCTTTGAAACTCATAATAAGCTATTTTGAGAAATTTTAATTTGGACTGATTTTTTTTACAGTTTATTGATTACATCTATTTTGAAGCAATCAACTGCATCCTACCAGTTAACTACATATTCTTTGATTTTCACAGACTTTTATAAGCTCAGAAATGTTTCTTTTCCATGTGATATCTTTCCACCGAATACCAATAGATTTAAAGTAGATTCTGACACATATATTCAAAATTTGCGGCCACCGATTTTTGCTGAAATCATAGATAGATTTTGTTTATAGATTTTCAAGAATTACGGCCACCGATTTTAATATTTTTCAATGCTTTGTCGAAATTTTTGACTTTCGCTTTTGGCACCATTCTCTATTATGCTTTTCGTCTGTTTCACTCATTAACGGTTGGCATTAAATGCAAGGTTATTTTTTCTCATTGCAATGAAAGATAATTTCTTTTCTTTGAAACTCGGTTATTATGGTGTCTAAGTTGTTTGTTTTCCAAAAATTCAACAAAGTGTATCCTAATTGTGATAAGGTAGACCCATGATCATGAAAGGTGAATTATTTGGTGGTCTATATAAGAAAACCCACCCTTAAAACATTAGAATTTCGTCCAAGTGAGGGAGAGCAAAAATAGAAGCAATGTAGTGTGAGGAAAGGAGAGGAAGAAAGGAAGAAAGAGGAAGGAGAAGTTTAGGGGACTAAGTGCTCTAGGTAAGTTTAACAATATTTCTTTTTGAAGAAAACCTTTGAAACTCATAATATTTATATGAGATTTTGATCTTAGAATTTTGATGATTGGTCATGGATGTTGCTATATCATGTTACATATTGATCTTGCATGTGATGTATGTTTGAATACTTAGGTTGGTGTAGATAGTTCTGCATGGGTATGGCTATGGTTGACAGAATTTTAAGTTTCGATATTTTAATTTCTGGGAACAATCTATAAGGAATTAAAATAAATGGTTAACATAAGAATTAAAGATATATGTGTCACTAACTTTCACCCACTGGAATCATTCCATTTGGAGTCCATATGAGGTAGCTATGGTCTGATTAGTAGTCATAGATCAGAAAATGAATCATCAGGGAAGAATATGTTAGGATAGCTTCGGTAATTTAATTTCTGGGAATTATTGGTAGGGAATTAAAATAAATGGTTAACATAAGAATTATAGATATGTGAGTCATGGATGTTTAGACACTAGAATCGTTCAATTTGGTGTCCATATGAGGAATATATGAGCTAATTAGTAGTCAAAGGTCAGAAAATGGTTCATCAGGGAAGAATATGTTAGGGCAGCTTCTGTATTTTAACTTCTGAGAATTATTTGTATGGAATTAAAATAAATAGTTAACGTGAAAGTTATATATCTATGTCTCATGGAAATATACCCACTGGAATTATGCAATTTGGAGTTCATATGAGGTAGATATGATCTGATTAGTAAGCCGAGGTCAGAAAATGTTTATTCAGGGAAGAGTATGTTATTAATGCTTTAGTTTTTGAATTTCTGGGAATATTCTGTAGGGAATTAAAATAACGCACCAACATAAAAATTATAGATATATGGCTCATGGAGTTTTACCAACTGGAATAACTCAATTTGGAGTTCCAATTTGGGAGATATGGTCTAATTAGTCTGTAAAGGTCAGAACCTATCCGAGAGGAACTATCCTGTACTTTGAGGGAGTAATATTACCTTCGTTTCTTAATTTTTCGCTACAATGTTCAACATAATAGTTTTAGATAATTGTTTTATCTTGAACTGGACACCAAGATCACCTACATCAGAGTTAAATTGTGGGAGTTATGCTCTGATTAGTAAGAGAAGGTTAGATAGGATGAAAACCTGGATCAAGAAAATAAAGAAATAAAATTAGTATTTAAAAAAAAGATGAATCTTAATAAATGACTAGTATAGCCATAGCCATTGCCATTGTATGAACTTCTTACCATCTTAAGTATGAAATTTTGACATGGAAATATTTTTTTAAAGTGATATTTGAAATGGTTATGTTTATGGCATGATTACCAATGATTTTTGGTAATAATTATATTTTGATGAACATACTTGTTATTGAAAACATATTTTTGGCTATCATTGTGAAAAGAAAAGAAATGAGCACGGTCACATGGCAATCCGTGTAGTGCACCAGTAGGGGACGCCCTACCAACGGTTATGACCATGATAATGAGAAAAGAACGAGAAAGTAGGCCATGTCGGACGGAGCGAGAAAAGCCCGTACCGGAGAGTAGAGAATACTCACCCTGACCGGGGTAGCTTGAAATGAGAATAAGTTGATGGCCATCATAAGATATTTTGAAAATAGTTAATCTTGTCATACATATCATTACAGTACGATTCTTATGTGCATAGATATAATGCATTCATGTGACCAAAGATATTTTTTGTAGTTTATACAGCTGAACATGACGTGATGAGCTTTACTGATGATAATTTATTGTTGAACTTACTGGGATTTAATTCTCACTAGATTTCCATATCATGTTCAGAAAATTATTTATGCAGCTTTTGTTTCTAAGGCTCCGGCTTTTAGTGCACATTGGATCGAGTTACTTTATGTTGGGCAGATTTCAGAACCAAATAAGATGTTTGTGGTCGAGTTGGCTCAGATCCCGGTGAAGGTGCAACCACCCGCACCTGTATCTCCGGAATTGGTCAACCAAAATAAACAAGATGTAAATATCTATGTGTTTGATATGTTATATGTCTGTTTTGATTAATGACATGTATGTGAACTCAATATTGTATAATAATAAAGGAAAAAAAAGGTTGTTACATAATTGGTATCAGAGCAGGTCGATCCTAGATGGCCAGTGGGTGGTTGGTTGTCTGAATCGATCTTATAGTATCTTCAGTATGTTATGGTAGTGCTGTGTAGGGGATCAGTGATTTCATATAGGTAGGAAATTACTAGTGTTTCCTATCTATATGCCGAGGTGGTGTTATGACTGCTGTTAAATTTATTTTTTTTAAACTAACTATTGGGCTTGATCACCTCAATAGCAATTTATTTGTCCTACAGTAGGAAATGGCACCACCAAGGCGGAATCTGGTAAACAATGCGGAGGAAATCTTACACAACCTTACCACGGCAATTTGAGAATTTGAGAATTTATTTACTCCTTAGAACCAACTAGTATCTATATTCCTATAGAGAATGATATCGATTGAATTTAAAAAAAAAATTAGTTACAAGACTTGTTAGACAAGGGATTTAAATGCCCTAGTACTATTATTTGGAGTGCTCTAGTTCTATCTGTGAAAAAGAAAGATGGATCATTATAACTATGCATAGATTATAGACAATTGAATAAGGTGACAATGTAGAATAGAAACCCATTAGCTCGTATAGATTACCTGTTTGACCAGTTATAAGGTGTTCAATATTTTTCCACAAATGGATTTGGGATATGAGTAACATTAATTAGGGATAAGAGAAGAGGATGTAGGACTTATTATGGGCATTATGAGTTCTTGGTGATGCATTTAAATTGACAAACCTTTAGCTGCATTCATAAATTTAATGAATAGTAATTAGGTCATCCTTGGAACAATTTGTTATTATATATATGGATGATATACTAGAATATTTCAAAAGTTCAGAGGATCATAAGCAACATTCAAAGATAGTTTTACCAACTCTAAAGGAGTATGGTTGGTAAATATGGTATACAAGTAGAGTCTAAGAAAGTAAAAGTAGTACAATAATAGCTACGTTTTACTACATTTAAAGATGAAGATCCAAATCCAATTTACGCTTCCTGCGGTTATCTGCCGTCTATTCTATTGGAGTAATAGTTAGATCAGGTACATGAACATAGGCTTGTAAAGCATCAATCAACTCCTCAGCATTTGAAGCTGAGATAAGAATTTGTCGTGCTGAGTGTGATATAAACCTCTGTTCCACAGCTTGATCTAGAAAAGATAACAAACCATCAAAGAAGTGATTAACATTTAACAAACCTATTGGTTTGTGATGTATATTTAGTTGTGCCCAAGAGACTATTTGGAAAATCTCCTCTAAAGTACCAAAACCACCTAGTAAGGCAATGAAAGCGTCAGCATTGCTCATCATTCTAGCCATGCGTTCATGCATGGAAACTACCCTATATTCTTCCCTAATTGTCTTCCCTATGTTGCTGGATGTAGCTAGAGCTGTAGGAATAATACCTAGAACTTGGCATCCCCCTGCATGTGCAGCTGTAGCCACACACCCCATTAACCCACAGTTACCTTCACCATACACTAAATGAATTTTTCTCCTAGCCAGCACCATACCCAGATTTTGTGCTGCTTTAACATACTCCTCATCTTTTCCAGGACTGGAACCACAAAAGACACAGATATTTCGAAACTGACGGAATGCGGTTCCCTCCATAATTTCTATCACCTTAACTTTGAGAATAGACAAAGATACTAATGTAAGTATTTATAGAACTCAGAAAAGGGCATATTTATAATAGCTATGCAAATAGGCCGGGTATTATTAGAACAACTATGTGAGTGATTGGTGGATATCAGCTAAATTAAAGGTAAATAAAAAAAAAATTTCAAAAATGACGGCAAGCATGTATATGTACAGTAGTATGACTGTGACCCATATTAAGCACATAAAGAGTATAAGATAAGATATCTCCAGAAATCTATCTTTATCTTGTTGTCTTTGATGAAGCATTGATGTTTTGATTCTTGTAGAAAAGTTGTAGGTGATAGCCGTCATTGAAAAAAAAATGCAATCAAATGATTTATTTTGTATTCTCAATGTTTTGCCAGTCGACTATCAGTATTATTAAGTCGACTAGCTATTTTGAAAAATTTTAATTTGGACTGGTTCTTTTTACAGTTGATTGATTACATCTAGTTTGAAGCAATCAACTGCATCCTACCAGTTAACTACATATTCTTTGATTTTCACAGACTTTTATAAGCTCAGAAATGTTTTTTTTCCATGTGATATCTTTCCATCGAATACCAATAGATTTAAAGTAGATTCTGACACATATATTCAAAATTTGCGGCCACCGATTTTTGCTGAAATCATAGATAGATTTTGTTTACAGATTTTCAAGAATTACGGCCACCGATTTTAATATTTTTCAATGCTTTGTCGAAATTTTTGACTTTCGCTTTTGGCACCATTCTCTATTATGCTTTTCGTCTGTTTCACTCATTAACGGTTGGCATTAAATGCAAGGTTGTTTTCCCTCATTGCAATGAAATATAATTTCTTTTCTTTAAAACTCGATTATTATGGTGTCTAAGTTGTTTGTAGGTTAAAGTAATGAAAAGATTGAAAAGAATGGACGGATGATGGTCTTATGGTGTTTTGACGAATGTAATTAAGAGAATTAGTGGTGTTGAAGTTCTCGAGGAATAAAATATAGGAAGTAGGATTTAAGTTAGTCTTTGAACTCTTAATTTGGAAATATAGAGAATATTCTGAGAACCATGTCCGAAAATAATGTAGGTTATCAAGATATTTGTTTTAAAGGATTATATCATGCTAAATTGAGTCTAGTATCTAGGATGTGAATTATGTTGGAATTGAGAATTCATGTATGAGTAATTGTTAGGAAAAAAAAACACAAATCTTCTTGAAATGATTGGGTGAATTAAATGGGATTGGCATAAGCTAGAATGAGGTGCTTTTGGATATGATAGAAGAAATAATTGAAATTTTTGACAATGAGTTTAATGGTGTTAATAAGTTAGTATAGAATTACTGTGATGAGGTAAGTTGGAATTATTAGACATGTGTCAATGGTACATAAACGTTATTAAAGGTTTGAAGGATTTATTGCTACGTATGTTTAACATATTGATTAAAGGATTTGAGGATAAAAATAGATGATAGATTAAAATGATGATATTCAGGGGATGATGTTGATATATGAAAAAAAAAATTGACTTGATAGAAGTTTGGAATAAGAAAAGATAGTTACACAATATGAAGGTGTATATGTTCCTTTATATGTGTGTTTTCTAATATCGACCCATAGATATATCCATGCAGGCTAGAGGATATCAATTGAAGAACTTATGAGTGAAAGAAATCCTTATGGTTAAGTTATATAGCAAAATCACTCAAGTGAATAGACATATTAAAAAGTAAAGATGTCATACAGAAAAGATATCTCTAATTATTTAGGTAACAAGCTTGGTAACTCTGAATAATGCCTTAATTTCATTCCCTACATGTGGTAGGATGGATTGAAATTCGGGGACCGAATTTCTTAAGGGGGGAAGAATGTAACATCCCGTAATTTTTAGATATTTTCCTTAGAAATTCTTCACCTTACATATATGAATAGAAATGTTCTAATATTAATGGAATAGGTAAAGAAAGAAAACCTAAGAGGAAATATTAGAAATAAACATGTTAAAGAAAGGTGAAATTCTTAGGTAAAGAAATATAAATTTTTGTGAAGTAAGTAAAGGTCTTAAAATTTCAAGAATCAGATTAGGGTAATTTTTCTTAATTTAAGAGCAAAAGTTACTAAGTTTAGTATCTCTACCCGTAATTGGGCTTTAACCTATAGACACTTCATATAGAGTTTTTCTACTTCACATGAATTTTTAGCAAGCCAATAGGATAGCCAAAGGAAGAAATAAAACATAGACTTGGACTAGGATATAGAAATTAGACCGGTAGCCCAAAAATCATGAAAATGTGACCAAGCCCATTATGAAAGGTAGAATTTTAACCAAAGTAAGGAAAATGGGCAAGAATGAGCCCAAACCCAAGAGGAAAAATAAAAAATAAAAATAAAATTAAAGTGATGAAATATTGGTGTAATCAAGATTAAGTGACATGGAATTAAGACAAAAATTTAGCAAGTGGTGTGATTCTACATTCATCATTTTGGCAAGTGGCATAATAATACAAGGCTTTAGGACAAAAACATCTATATCCTACATTCATAACTTTAGCAAGTGGGTAATAATACATAGCATTATGACAAAACATCATTATCCTACACAAATAATTTTAGTTAAGTAAGGAAAATTCAAGGGCTAGAAATTTGCCACTTAAAAAGGCAAATCTATCATACTTGATTAAGACAAAAGAAAAAGGAAATGAATCCATAAATCAAAGGGATCTTGTCCCATATCTTAAGAACATATCATCATAATTTTCAAAATACAAATCTCCTTTTTCTATGCATATCTTGACTAAGGAAGAGGAAGACAAGAACATAAGTTGTTTGTTTTCCAAAAATTCAACAAAGTGTATCCTAATTGGTATAAGGTAGACCCATGATCATGAAAGGTGAATTATTTGGTGGTCTATATAAGAAAACCCACCCTTACAACATTATAATTTCGTCCAAGTGAGGGAGAGAAAAAATAGAAACAAGGTAGTGTGAGAAAAGGAGAGGAAGAAAGGAAGAAAGAGGAAGGAGAAGTCTAGGGGACTAAGTGCTCCATGTAAGTTTAACAATATTTCTTTTTAAAGAAAACCTTTGAAACTCATAATATTTATATGAGATTTTGATCTTAGAACTTTGATGATTGATCATGGATGTTGCTATATCATGTTACATATTGATCTTGCATGTGATGTATGTTTGAATACTTAGGTTGGTGTAGATAGTTCTGCATGGGTATGGCTATGGTTGACAGAATTTTAAGCTTCGGTATTTTAATTTCTGGGAACAATCTATAAGGAATTAAAATAAATGGTTAACATAAGAATTAAAGATATATGTGTCACGCATTTTCACCCACTGGAATCATTCCATTTAGAGTTCATATGAGGTAGCTATGGTCTGATTAGTAGTCAAAGGTCGTAAAATGAATCATCAGGGAAGAATATGTTAGGATAGTTTCGGTAATTTAATTTCTGGGAATTATTGATAGGGAATTAAAATAAATGGTTAACATAAGAATTAAAGATATGTGTGTCATGGAATTGTAACCACTGGAATCATTCAATTTGGAGTCCACATGTGGTAGATATGATCCGATTAGTAAGCCAAGGTCAGAAAATGGTTCATCAGGGAAGATTATGTTAGGATAGCTTTTGTATTTTAATTTTTGGGAATTATTTGTATGGAATTAAAATAAATGGTTAACATGAACGTTATATATCTATGTCTCATGGAAATATACCCACTGGAATTATGCAATTTGGAGTTCATATGAGGTAGATATGATCCGATTAGTAAGCAGAGGTCAGAAAATGTTTATTCAGGGAAGAGTATGTTATTAATGTTTTAGTTTTTGAATTTTTGGGAATATTCTGTAGGGAATTAAAATAGCGTGCGAACATAACAATTATATATATATAGCTCATAGATTTTTACCAACTGGAATAACTCAATTTGGAGTTCTAATTTGGGAGATATGTTCTAATTAGTCAGTAAAGGTCAGAACCTATCCGAGAGGAACTATCCTGTACTTTGAGGGAGTAATATCACCTTTGTTTCTTAATTGTTTGCTACAATGTTCAACATAATAGCTTTAGATAATTGTTTTATCTTGAAATGGACACCAAGATCACCTACATCAGAGTTAAATTGAGGGAGTTATGGTCTGATTACTAAGAGAATGTTAGATAGGATGAAAACCTGTATCAAGAAAATAAAGAAATAAAATTAGTATTTAAAAAAGAAGATGAATCTTAATAAATGACTAGTATAGCTATAGCCATTGCCATTGTATGAACTACTTACCATCTTAAGTGTGAAATTTTGACATGGAAATATTTTATAAAGTGATATTTGAAATAGTTATGTTCATGGCATGATTACCAAGAACATATCATCATGATTTTCAAAATACAAATCTCCTTTTTTTATGCATATCTTGACTAAGGAAGAGGAAGACAAGAACATAAGTTGTTTGTTTTCCAAAAATTCAACAAAGTGTATCCTAATTGTGATAAGGTAGACCCACGATCATGAAAGTTGAATTATTTGGTGGTCTATATAAGAAAACCCACCCTTAAAACATTAGAATTTCGTCTAAGTGAGGGAGAGCAAAAATAGAAGCAAGGTAGTGTGAGGAAAGGAGAGGAAGAAAGGAAGAAAGAGGAAGGAGAAGTCTAGGGGACTAAGTGCTCCAGGTAAGTTTAACAATATTTCTTTTTGAAGAAAACTTTTGAAACTCATAATATTTGTATGAGATTTTGATCTTAGAATTTTGATGATTGGTCATGGATGTTGCTATATCATGTTACATATTGATCTTGCATGTGATGTATGTTTGAATACTTAGGTTGGTGTAGATAGTTTTGCATGGGTATGGCTGTGGTTGACAGAATTTTAAGCTTCGGTATTGTAATTTCTGGGAACAATCTATAAGGAATTAAAATAAATGGTTAACATAAGAATTAAAGATATATGTGTACGGACTTTCACCCACTGGAATCATTCCATTTGGAATCCATATGAGGTTGCTATGGTCTGATTAGTAGTCATAGGTCAGAAAATGAATCATCAGGGAAGAATATGTTAGGATAGCTTCGGTAATTTAATTTCTGGGAATTATTGGTAGGGAATTAAAATAAATGGTTAACATAAGAATTATAGATATGTGAGTCATGGATGTTTAGACACTAGAATCATTCAATTTGGAGTCCATATGAGGAATATATGAGCTGATTAGTAGTCAAAGGTCAGAAAATGGTTCATCAGGGAAGAATATGTTAGGGCAACTTCTGTATTTTAATTTCTGGAAATTATCTGTATGGAATTAAAATAAATAGTTAACATGAAAGTTATATATCTATGTCTCATGGAAATATACCCACTGGAATTATGCAATTTGGAGTTCATATGAGGTAGATATGATCTGATTAGTAAGCCGAGGTCAGAAAATGTTTATTCAGGGAAGAGTATGTTATTAATGCTTTAGTTTTTGAATTTCTGGGAATATTCTGTAGGGAATTAAAATAGCGCACCAACATAACAATTATAGATATATGGCTCATGGATTTTTACCAACTGGAATAACTCAATTTGGAGTTCCAATTTGGGAGATATGGTCTAATTATTCTGTAAATGTCAGAACCTATCCGAGAGGAACTATCCTGTACTTTGAGGGAGTAATATCACCTTCGTTTCTTAATTTTTTGCTACAATGTTCGACATAATAGTTTTAGATAATTGTTTTATCTTGAAATGGACACCAAGATCACCTACATCAGAGTTAAATTGAGGGAGTTATGCTCTGATTAGTAAGAGAAGGTTAGATAGGATGAAAACCTGGATCAAGAAAATAAAAAAATAAAATTAGTATTTAAAAAAAAAGAGGAATCTTAATAAATTACTAGTATAGCCATAGCCATTGCCATTGTATGAACTTCTTACCATCTTAAGTGTGAAATTTTGACATGGAAATATTTTTTTAAAGTGATATTTGAAATGGTTATGTTCATGGCATGATTACCAATGATTTTTGGTAATAATTATATTTTGATGAACATACTTGTTATTGAAAACATATTTTTGGCTATCATTGTGAAAAGAAAAGAAATGAGCACGGTCACATGGCAATCCGTGTGGTGCACCAGTAGGGGACGCCCTACCAACGGTTATGACCATGATAATGAGAAAAGAACGAGAAAGTGGGCCATGTCGGACGGAGCGAGAAAAGCCCGTACCGGAGAGTAGAGAATACTCACCCTGACCGGGGTAGCTTGAAATGAGAATAAGTTGATGGCCATCATATGATATTTTGAAAATAGTTAGTCCTGTCATACATATCATTACTGTATGATTCTTATGTGCATAGATATAATGCATTCATGTGATCAAAGATATTTTCTGTAGTTTATACAGCTGAACATGACGTGATGAGCTTTGCTGATGATAATTTATTGTTGAACTTACTGGGATTTAATTCTCACTATATTTTCATATCATGTTCAGAAAATTATTTATGCAGCTTTTGTTTCTAAGGCTCTGGCTTTTAGTGCACATTGGATCGAGTTACTTTAAGTTGGGCAGATTTCAGAATCAAATAAGATGTTTGTGGTCGAGTTGGCTCAGATCCCGGTGAAGGTGCAACCACCCGCACCTGTATCTCCGAAATTGGTCAACCAAAATAAACAAGATGTAAATATCTATGTGTTTGATATGTTATACGTCTGTTTTGATTAATGACATGTATGTGAACTCAATATTGTATAATAATAAAGAAAAAAAAGGTTGTTACATAATTGGTATCAGAGCAGGTCGGTCCTAGATGGCCAGTGGGTGGTTGGTTATCTGAATCGATCTTATAGTATCTTGAGTATGTTGTGGTAGTGTTGTGTAGGGGATCAGTGATTTCATATAGGTAGGAAATTACTAGTGTTTCCTATCTATATGCCGAGGTGGTGTTATGGCTGCTGTTAAATTTTTTTTTTTTAAAAAAACTAACTATTGGACTTGATCACCTCAATAGCAGCATAACTTTATTTTTGCCACAGTAGGAAATGGCACCACTAAGGAGGAATTTCGTAAACAATGTGGAGGAAACCCTACACAACCTTGCCACGGTAATTTGAGAATTTAATATTGATTTACTCCTTAGAACCCAACTAGTATCTACAACCTTATGTAGAATGATATCAATTGAAAAAAAAAATTTAGTTACAAGACTTGTTAGACAAGGGATTTAAATGCGCTAGTACTTTTATTTGGAGTGCTCTAGTTCTATCTGTGAAAAAGAAAGATGGATCACTATGACTATGCATAGATTATAGACAGTTGAATAAGGTGACAATGTAAAATAGAAACTCATTAGCTCGTATAGATTACCTGTTTGACCAGTTATAAGGTGTTCAATATTTTTCCACAAATAGATTTGGGATATGAGTAACATTAATTAGGGATAAGAGAAGAGGATCATAAGCAACATTCAAAGATAGTTTTACCAACTCTAAAGGAGTATGGTTGGTAAATATGGTATACAAGTAGAGTCTAAGAAAGTAAAAGTAGTACAATAATAGCTACGTTTTACTACATTTAAAGATGAAGATTCAAATCCAATTTATGCTTCCTGCGGTTATCTGCCGTCCATTCTATTGGAGTAATAGTTAGATCAGGTTCATGAACATAGGCTTGTAAAGCATCAATCAACTCCTCAGCATTTGAAGCTGAGATGAGAATTTGTTGTGCTGAGTGTGAGATAAACCTCTGTTCCACAACTTGATCTAGAGAAGATAACAAACCATCGAAGAAGTGATTAACATTTAACAAACCTATCGATTTGTGATGCATATTCAGTTATGCCCAAGAGACTATTTGGAAAATCTCCTCTAGAGTACCAAAACCACCTGGTAAGGCAATGAAGGCGTCAGCATTGCTCATCATTCTAGCCATGCGTTCATGCATGAATATGTTTTGATACATTATGGCATGAGAATATAATGAACATACTCGTTATGGGAATCATATTTTTGGCTATTAATATGAAAAGAAAAGAAATGAGCACGGTCACATGGCAATCCGTGTGGTGCATCAGTAGGGGACGCCCTACCAACGGTTATGATTATATTCATGAGAAAAGAAAGAGAAAGTGTGCCATGTCGGACGGAGCGAGATAAGCCCGTACCGAAAAGTAGAGAATACTTACCCTGACCGGGGTATCTTGAAGTAAGAATAAGTTGATAGCCATCATATGAAATTCGAAAAAAATAGTTATTCATGCCATACATGTCATAACTGTATAATTTTCATGTGCATGATAAAGTGCATTCATATGACCTAAAGATATTTTCTGTAGTTTATACAGCTCAACATGACATAATGAACTATAATGGTAAATTATGATTTATTGTTGAACTTACTGGGATTTAATTCTCACTATATTTCCATATCATGTTCAGAAGAATAAATATGCAGATATTCTCTATGACACTTATTATCTCTGTACGTTGGATCGAGGTGCCCTACCTTGGGCAACTTCCAGTTATTTCAGATATAACTGTCGTAGATGTAACTGAGATTTCGGTGGACGTGCCACCCGAACCAGTGTCCCCGGAAATAGTCGATATAGATGATTAGAACTAATATGTATCTTTGTACAAATGTTTGTAAAATAATGGTGTGTAGTTTGTAAAATAATAGTGTGTATGGAAACTCAGTATTGTATAAATTAAATAAATGTTATATTGAGTTAAGTTGTAACGAGGTAATAACTTCATGGTATTTAAAGAAAAAAAAAATTACATAAATGGAGTTGTTACATAATTCCAAAAATTCAACAAAGTGTATCCTAATTGTGATAAGGTAGACCCATGATCATGAAAGGTGAATTATTTGGTGGTCTATATAAGAAAACCCACCCTTACAACATTATAATTTCGTCCAAGTGAGGGAGAGCAAAAATAGAAGCAAGGTAGTGTGAGGAAAGGAGATGAAGAAAGGAAGAAAGAGGAAGGAGAATTCTAGGGGACTAAGTGCTCCATGTAAGTTTAACAATATTTCTTTTTAAAGAAAACCTTTGAAACTCATAATATTTATATGAGATTTTGATCTTAGAACTTTGATGATTGATCATGGATGTTGCTATATCATGTTACATATTGATCTTGCATGTGATGTATGTTTGAATACTTAGGTTGGTGTAGATAGTTCTGCATGGGTATGGCTATGGTTGACAGAATTTTAAGCTTCAGTATTTTAATTTCTCGGAACAATCTATAAGGAATTAAAATAAATGGTTAACATAAGAATTAAAGATATATGTGTCACGCATTTTCACCCACTGGAATCATTCCATTTGGAGTTCTTATGAGGTAGCTATGGTCTGATTAGTAGTCAAAGGTCAGAAAATGAATCATCAGGGAAGAATATGTTAGGATAGTTTCGGTAATTTAATTTCTGGGAATTATTGGTAGGGAATTAAAATAAATGGTTAACATAAGAATTAAAGATATGTGTGTCATGGAATTGTAGCCACTGGAATCATTCAATTTGGAGTCCACATGTGGTAGATATGGTCCGATTTGTAAGTCAAGGTCAGAAAATGGTTCATCAGGGAAGATTATGTTAGGACAGCTTTTGTATTTTAATTTCTGGGAATTATCTGTATGGAATTAAAATAAATGGTTAACATGAACGTTATATATCTATGTCTCATGGAACTATACCCACTTACTTTCTTAGACTCTACTTGTATACGATATTTATCAACCATACTCCTTTAGAGTTGGTAAAACTATCTTTGAATGTTGCTTATGATCCTCTGAACTTTTGAAATATTCTAGTATATCATCCATATATATAATAACAAATTGTTCCAAGGATGACCTAATTACTATTCATTAAATTTATGAATGCAGCTAAAGGTTTGTCAATTTAAATGCATCACCAAGAACTCATAATGCCCATAATAAGTCCTACATCCTCTTCTCTTATACCTAATTAATGTTACTCATATCCCAAATCCATTTGTGGAAAAATATTGAACACCTTATAACTGGTCAAACAGGTAATCTATACGAGCTAATGGGTTTTTATTCTACATTGTCACCTTATTCAACTGTCTATAATCTATGCATAGTTATAATGATCCATCTTTCTTTTTCACAGATAGAACTAGAGCACTCCAAATAATAGTACTAGGGCATTTAAATCCCTTGTCTAACAAGTCTTGTAACTAATTTTTTTTTTAAATTCAATCGATATCATTCTCTATAGGAATATAGATACTAGTTGGTTCTAAGGAGTAAATAAATTCTCAAATTCTCAAATTGCCGTGGTAAGGTTGTGTAAGATTTCCTCCGCATTGTTTACCAGATTCCGCCTTGGTGGTGCCATTTCCTACTGTGGGAAAAATAAATTGCTATTGAGATGATCAAGCCCAATAGTTAGTTTAAAAAAAATAAATTTAACAGCAGTCATAACACCACCTCGGCATATAGATAGGAAACACTAGTAATTTTCTACCTATATGAAATCACTGATCCCTTACACAGCACTACCATAACATATTGAAGATACTATAAGATCGATTCAGACAACCAACCACCCACTGGCCATCTAGGATCGACCTGCTCTGATACCAATTATGTAACAACCTTTTTTTTTCCTTTATTATTATACAATATTGAGTTCACATACATGTCATTAATCAAAACAGACATATAACATATCAAACACATAGATATTTACATCTTGTTTATTTTGGTTGACCAATTCCGGAGATACAGGTGCGGGTGGTTGCACCTTCACCGGGATCTGAGCCAACTCGACTACAAACATCTTATTTGATTCTGAAATCTGCCCAACATAAAGTAACTCGATCCAATGTGCAATAAAAGCCAGAGCCTTAGAAACAAAAGCTGCATAAATAATTTTCTGAACATGATATGGAAATATAGTGAGAATTAAATCCCAGTAAGTTCAACAATAAATTATCATCAGTAAAGCTCATCACGTCATGTTCAGCTGTACAAACTACAAAAAATATCTTTGGTCACATGAATGCATTATATCTATGCACATAGGAATCGTACTGTAATGATATGTATGACAGGATTAACTATTTTTAAAATATCATATGATGGCCATCAACTTATTCTCATCTCAAGCTACTCCGGTCAGGGTGAGTATCCTCTACTCTCTGGTACGGGCTTTTCTCGCTCCGTCCGACATGGCCCACTTTCTCTTTCTTTTCTCATTATCATGATCATAACCGTTGGTAGGGCATCCCCTACTGGTGCACCACACAGATTGCCATGTGACCGTGCTCATTTCTTTTCTTTTCACAATGATAGCCAAAAATATGCTTTCAATAACAAGTATGTTCATCAAAATATAACTATTACCATAAATCATTGGTAATTATGCCATGAACATAACTATTTCAAATATCACTTTATAAAATATTTCCATGTCAAAATTTCACACTTAAGATGGTAAGAAGTTCATACAATGGCAATGGCTATGGCTATACTAGTCATTTATTAAGATTCATCTTCTTTTTTAAATACTAATTTTATTTCTTTATTTTCTTGATACAGGTTTTCATCCTATCTAACATTCTCTTAGTAATCAGACCATAACTCCCTCAATTTAACTCTGATGTAGGTGATCTTGGTGTCCATTTCAAGATAAAACAATTATCTAAAGCTATTATGTTGAACATTGTAGCGAAAAATTAAGAAACAAAGGTGATATAACTCCCTCAAAGTATAGGATAGTTCCTCTCGGATAGGTTCTGACCTTTACTGACTAATTAGACCATATCTCCCAAATTGGAACTCCAAATTGAGTTATTCCAGTTGGTAAAAATCCATGAGCCATATATCTATAATTGTTATGTTGTCACGCTATTTTAATTCCTTACAGAATATTCTCAAAAATTCAAAAACTAAAACATTAATAACATACTCTTCCCTGAATAAACATTTTCTGACCTCTGCTTACAAATCGGATCATATCTACCTGATATGAACTCCAAATTGCATAATTCCAGTGGGTATATTTGCATGAGACATAGATATATAACGTTCATGTTAACCATTTATTTTAATTCCGTACAGATAATTCCCAGAAATGAAAATACAAAAGCTGTCCTAACATAATCTTCCCTGATGAACCATTTTCTGACCTTGGCTTACTAATCGGACCATATCTACCACATGTGGACTCTAAATTGAATGATTCCAGTGGCTACAATTCCATGACACACATATCTTTAATTCTTATGTTAACCATTTATTTTAATTCCCTACCAATAATTCTCAGAAATTAAATTACCGAAACTATCCTAACATATTCTTTCCTGATGATTCATTTTCTGACCTTTGACTACTAATCAGACCATAGCTACCTCATATGAACTCCAAATGGAATGATTCCAGTGGGTGAAAATCCGTGACACATATATCTTTAATTCTTATGTTAACCATTTATTTTAATTCCTTATAGATGGTTCCCAGAAATTAAAATACCGAAGCTTAAAATTCTGTCAACCATAGCCATACCCATGCAGAACTATCTACACCAACCTAAGTATTCAAACATACATCACATGCAAGATCAATATGTAACATGATATAGCAACATCCATGATAAATCATCAAAGTTCTAAGATCAAAATCTCATATAAATATTATGAGTTTCAAAGGTTTTCTTTAAAAAGAAATATTGTTAAACTTACATGGAGCACTTAGTCCCCTAGACTTCTCCTTCCTCTTTCTTCCTTTCTTCCTCTCCTTTCCTCACACTACCTTGCTTCTATTTTTACTCTCCCTCACTTGGACGAAATTATAATGTTGTAAGGGTGGGTTTTCTTATATAGACCACCAAATAATTCACCTTTCATGATCATGGGTCTACCTTATCACAATTAGGATACACTTTGTTGAATTTTTGGAAAACAAACAACTTATGTTCTTGTCTTCCTCTTCCTTAGTCAAGATATGCATAGAAAAAGGAGATTTGTATTTTGAAAATTATGATGATATGTTCTTAAGATATGGGACAAGATCCCTTTGATTTAGGGATTCATTTCCTTTTTCTTTTGTCTTAATCAAGTATGATAGATTTGCCTTTTTAATTGGCAAATTTCTAGCCCTTGAATTTTCCTTACTTAACTAAAATTATTTGTGTAGGATAATGATGTTTTGTCATAATGCTATGTATTATTACCCACTTGCTAAAGTTATGAATGTAGGATATAGATGTTTTTGTCCTAAAGCCTTGTATTATTATGCCACTTGCCAAAATGATGAATGTAGAATCACACCACTTGCTAAATTTTTGTCTTAATTCCATGTCACTTAATCTTGATTACACCAATATTTCATCACTTTAATTTTATTTTTATTTTTTATTTTTCCTCTTGGGTTTGGGCTCATTCTTGCCCATTTTCCTTACTTTGGTTAAAATTCTACCTTTCATAATGGGCTTGGTCACATTTTCATTATTTTTGGGTTACCGGTCTAATTTCTATATCCTAGTACAAGTCTATGTTCTATTTCTTCCTTGGGCTATCCTATTGGCTTGCTAAAAATTCATGTGAAGTAGAAAAACTCTATATGAAGTGTCTATATGTTAAAGCCCAATTACGGATGGAGATACTAAACTTAGTAACTTTTGCTCTTAAATTAAGAAAAATTACCCTAATCCGATTTTTGAAATTTTAAGACCTTTACTTACTTCACAAAAATTTATATTTCTTTACCTAAGAATTTCACCTTTCTTTAACATGTTTATTTCTAATATTTCCTCTTAGGTTTTCTTTCTTTACCTATTCCATTAATATTAGAACATTTCTATTAATATATGTAAGGTGAAGAATTTCTAAAGAAAATATCTAAAAATTACGGGATGTTACATTTTTCCCCCCTTAAGAAATTCGGTCCCCGAATTTCAATCCATCCTACCACATGTAGGGAATGAAATTAAGGCATTATTCAGAGTTACCAAGCTTGTTACCTAAATAATTAGAGATATCTTTTCCGTATGACATCTTTACTTTTTAATATGTCTATTCACTTGAGTGATTTTGCTATATAACTTAACCATAAGGATTTCTTTCACTCATAAGTTCTTCAATTGATATCCTCTAGCCCGCATGGATATATCTATGGGTCGAGAGAAATGTAACATCCTTAATTTCGTTTCTTTTATTGATAAAGGAACATAAAAAAAAATTAATTAAGGAAATAAAATTAATTAGACAATATTTTAGATATCTAAGGAAATATAGTCCTTAGAAATTCTTCACCTTAGGTATATGCATAGAAAATGTTTCTAACATTAAGAGAACAAATAAAGAAGGAAAATCTAATAGGAAAGAAATTAGAAATAACATACTAAAGAGATGCAAAATTCTTGGATAAGGAAGATAAATTTTTAGAAACAAGTAAAGGTCTTAAAATTTTAAAGAACATTGAATTAGGGTAATTTTTCCTAATTCAAGAACTATAGTTACTAAGTTTAAAATCTTTACCCATACATTGGGCTTTTACCTATGGACACTTCATATAGAGTTTTTCCACTTCACATAAGTTTCTAGCAAGCCCATTAGATAACCTAAACAAGAAATTAAACATAGACTTGGACTAGGATATAGTAATTTCACAAATAGCCCAAAAATTATGAAAATGTGACCAAGCCCACCAAGAAAGGAAGAATTTTATCCAAAGCAAAGAAAATGGGTAGGACAAGCCCATAATGGGTAGGAATAAGCCCAAATCCAAGAGGAAAAATAAAATAAAATAAAATAGATGATGATATAATAATAAGAATAAAGATTAGGTTACATGGCATTAAGACAAAAAATTTAGCAAGTGGTGTGATTCTACATTCATCATTTAAGCAAGTGGCATGATAATACAAGGCTTTAGGACAAAAACATCTATATCCTACACTCATAATTTTAGCAAGTGGTATGATAATACATGGTATTAGGACAAAACATTCATAGCCCACACAAATAATATCAACCAAATAATGGAGATTCAAGGGCTAGAAATTTGCCACTTAAAAAGTCAAATCTATCATACTTGATTAAGACAAAAGAAAAAGGAAATGAATCCCTAAATCAAAGGGATCTTGCCCCATATCTTGAGAACATATCATCTTAATTTTCAAAATAAAAATCTCCTTTTTCTATGCTTATCTTGACTAAGGAAGAGGAAGACAAGAACATAAGTTGTTTGTTTTCCAAAAATTCAACAAAGTGTATCCTAATTGTGATAAGGTAGACCCATGATCATGAAAGGTGAATTATTTGGTGGTCTATATACGAAAACCCACCCTTACAACATTAGAATTTCGTCCAAGTGAGGGAGAGCAAAAATAGAAGCAAGGTAGGGTGAGGAAAGGAGAGGAAGAAAGGAAGAAAGAGGAAGGAGAAGTTTAGGGGACTAAATGCTCCAGGTAAGTTTAACAATATTTCTTTTTGAAGAAAACTTTTGAAACTTATAATATTTATATGAGATTTTGATCTTAGAACTTTGATGATTGGTCATGGATGTTGCTATATCATGTTACATATTGAGCTTGCATGTGATGTATGTTTGAATACTTAGGTTGGTGTAGATAGTTCTGCATGGGTATGGCTATGGTTGACAGAATTTTAAGCTTCGGTATTTTAATTTCTGGGAACAATCTATAAGGAATTAAAATAAATGGTTAACATAAGAATTAAAGATATATGTGTCACGGATGTTCACCCACTAGAATCATTCCATTTGGAGTCCATATGAGGTAGCTATGGTCTGATTAGTAGTCAAAGGTCAGAAAATGAATCATCAGGGAAGAATATGTTAGGATAGATTCGGTAATTTAATTTCTGGGAACTATTGGTAGGGAATTAAAATAAATGGTTAACATGAGAATTAAAGATATGTGGGTCATTGATTTGTAGCCACTGGAATCATTCAATTTGGAGTCCATATGAGGTAGCTATGGTCTGATTAGTCGTTAAAGGTCAGAAAATGAATCATCAGGGAAGAATATGTTAGGATAGCTTTGGTAATTTAATTTCTGGGAATTATTGGTAGGGAATTAAAATAAATGGTTGACATAAGAATTAAAGATATGTATGTCATGGAGTTGTAGCCACTGGAAACATTCAATTTGGAGTCCACATGTGGTTGATATGGTCCGATTAGTAAGCCAAGGTCAGAAAATGGTTCATCAGGGAAGATTATGTTACGACAGCTTTTGTATTTTAATTTCTGGAAATTATTTGTATGGAATTAAAATAAATGGTTAACATGAACCTTATATATCTATGTCTCATGGAAATATGCCCACTGGAATTATGCAATTTGGAGTTCATATGAGGTAGATATGTTCCGATTAGTAAGCTGAGGTCAGAAAATGTTTATTCAGGGAAGAGTATGTTATTAATGTTTTAGTTTTTGAATTTCTGGGAATATTCTGTAGTGAATTAAAATAGCGCGCCAACATAACAATTATAGATATATGGCTCATGGAATTTTACCAACTGGAATAACTCAATTTGGAGTTCAAATTTGAGAGATATTGTCTAATTAGTTAGTAAAGGTCAGAACATAAACGAGAAGAAATAATACTAAATTTAAAGGAGTAATAACACCACAATATCATACTATTTTGTTGTTATGATTAACATAATAGTTTTAGATAATTGTCTTAGCTTTTCATAGACACTAATATCATCTTAATCGGAGTTAAAATGAGAGAGTTATGCTCTGATTTGTAAGTAAAGGCTGTGTTAAAAGTTAGTAAAACCTATTTTCAATATTTTTCTACCCTAGATGAATTTTTAAGGTAATAATAGAAATCAATTTGAGGAAAAATGCTCTATAAAATTTGTAAGAACATGTGTTGGAAATCATATAAATAGAAATAAAATGACTAAATTCCTAGACATAAAGAAAATGAAAAGAATTATTCTAGTTACTGGAAAAAAATTGTGATTTGTGAAAAGTGCATGTCTAAGGAAAGATCTGGCAAGGAAAGACTTGGTACTTAAGCGTGTCCATTAGTGACCCACCTCTCTTTTCTGGGAACTTTCCTGGTGCGCTGTTTAAAGACTACAATTACTATCCAGTTATCGAGGTATTAGTGTGAAATTTGACATGGAAATATTTTTTAAAGTAAAAATTAGAAAATGATTATATTCATGGCATAATTTCAGTTTACCAATGAATTTTGAGAATGATTATGTTTTGATACATTATGGCATGAGAATATAATGAACATACTCGTTATTGGAATCATATTTTCGGCTATTAATATGAAAAGAAAATAAATGAGCACGGTCACATGGCAATCCGTGTGGTGCACCAGTAGGGGACGCCTTACCAACGGTTATGATTATATTCATGAGAAAAGAAAGAGAAAGTGTGCCATGTCGGACGGAGCGAGATAAGCCCGTACCGAAAAGTAGAGAATACTTACCCTGACCGGGGTATCTTGAAGTAAGAATAAGTTGATAGCCATCATATGAAATTCGAAAAAAATAGTTATTCATGCCATACATGTCATAACTGTATAATTTTCATGTGCATGATAAAGTGCATTCATGTGACCTAAAGATATTTTCTGTAGTTTATACAGCTGAACATGACATGATGAACTATAATGGTAAATTATGATTTATTGTTGAACTTACTGAGATTTAATTCTCACTATATTTCCATATCATGTTCAGAAGAATAAATATGCAGATATTCTCTATGACACTTATTATCTCTGTATGTTGGATCGAGATGTAACTGAGATTCCGGTGGACGTGCCACCCGAACCAGTGTCCCCAAAAATAGTCGATATAGATGATTAGAACTAATATGTATCTTTGTACAAATGTTTGTAAAATAATGGTGTGTAGTTTGTAAAATAATAGTGTGTATGGAAACTCAGTATTGTATAAATTAAATAAATGTTATATTGAGTTAAGTTGTAACGAGGTAATAACTTCATGGTATTTTAAAAAAAAAAATTACATAAATGGAGTTGTTACATAATTGGTATCAGAGTAGGTCGATCCTAGATGGCCAGTGGTTGGATGGTTATCTGAATCTATCTTATAGTGTCTTGAGTATGTTGTGGTTGTACTGTGTAGGGGATCAGTGATTCATATAGGTAAGAAATTACTAGTGTTTCCTATCTATATGCCGAGGTGGTGTTATGACTGCTATTAAATATTTTTGAACTAACTATTGGGCTAGATCACCTCAATAGCAGCATAACTTTGTTTTGTACCATAGTAGGAAATGGCACCACCAAGGAGGAATCCTGCAACCAATGCAGAGGAAACCCTGCACAACCTGGCCACGGCAATTCGAGACCAAGTTATGACCACCAACCAAATTTTACAACATCTCCAGAATGCTAATAACAAAAATGTTGAGATTGGTCCTAACAACCGGACGGCTGGAAAAGATAATGGCATATCCGAGTTCCTGAGGACTAGACCACCTTGTTTCCAAGGTGGTTATGACCCAACGATAGCCGAAAGGTGGATTAGGGAATTAGAGAAAATCTTTGAAGTGATGGGCTGTACTGAAGAGCGGCAAATCATTTTTGCTGTATATATGTTAAAGGATGAAGCAGAATACTGGTGGCGTGGAGCTAGAGAACTTTTAGCTCATCAGGGAAGACAGATCACCTGGCAAGTGTTCAAGGACATTTTTTTTGAAAAGTACTTTCCAAGTACTGTACGGGCAGAGAAAGAGATCGAATTTCTCCAACTCAGGCAAGGAAGCATGACCGTGGACCAGTATATCGCAAGGTTCGAGGAGCTGTCTAAGTTCTCCTCTTATCTGCGATATAACCCAGATGAAGCATGGAAGGCGGTTAAGTTTGAAGCGGGACTAAACCCGGAGTTAAAGAATTCTGTTATAGCTATGGAGATCAGGGAGTTTGTACCTCTGATAAATAAATGCAGACTCCTGGAAAAGAGTTTAAGGGCAGTGGAGGACGAGAAGCAAAGGCGAAACCTATGGAAAAGGAAGAAAAATTTTCCCAACCCTAGAAAGAACGTGAGAAGAAGTGGATATGGAGCTGGTAAGAGGCCATTGATTGCGGGTCCTAGGCCTTTTCAACAAGACCTCGCCTCAGTCAAGTGCGCTAAATGCGGACGCATGCATGGTAACTGGCCATGCTACATAGGACAAGATGTCTGCTTCAATTGCGGACAGAAGGGACATTTTGCGAAAAACTGCCCACAGAATGTAGGAAAGCAGCCAGAACAGAGGCCTCAGGTGAAAGGAAGGGTTTTCACCCTGAGCGGCCAAGAGGCAGCTCAATCTTCTGAAATGATTCATGGTACATGCTATATTTATGGATTTGCTCTTATGGTGTTATTTGACTCTGGTGCTAGTCATTCATTTATATCAAAAGAATGTATTAGGAAGTTTCAGTTCCCTATTTCTGAAACTCCCTATGAGCTATCTGTAGTAACCCCTACAGGGGAACAGGTATTAACTTCCTCTGTATGTAAGGACTGTCAAGTCACCATCCAGGAGAAAACTTTTTCTGTAGACCTCGTCAGTTTACCTTTAAGAGGTATTGAGGTCATTCTAGGGTTAGACTGGATGTTTAGAAATCGAGTCTTGTTGAATTGTTCTAACAAGACCGTTGAATTTCTACCTTCTACTCCGAAAGAGGAGGTCCAGTTATTGATGTTAAATGCCAATCAAGTTAATAGGGAGTTGAAGAATGGAGTACTTGGATACATTCTCTTGTATTTATCAAACCTAGAAGTCGAATCGAAGCTTGATGAAATTCCAATAGCCAACGAGTTTCCTGAAGTGTTTCCATCAGATATTCCAGGCTTACCTCCCAAGAGAGAGATAGAGTTCTCTATTGATCTCCTACCTGGGACAGGGCCTATCTCTATTGCACCATATCGAATGGCCTCGAAGGAACTACAAGAACTAAAGAAGCAGTTGGAGGAACTATTAGACAAGCAATTCATTAGACCGAGTGTATCACCTTGGGGAGCTCCTGTATTGTTTGTTAAGAAGAAAGACGAGAGTTTGAGACTATGCATAGATTACAGACAGCTGAATAAGGTGACTATCAAAAATAAGTACCCTCTCCCTAGGATAGATGACTTATTGGATCAATTAAAGGGTGCATCCATCTTTTCTAAAATTGACTTGCGGTCAGGATATCATCAGATTAGGATTAAGGAGGAGGACGTACCAAAAACTGCCTTCAGGACTAGGTATGGGCACTATGAGTTTCTCGTAATGCCCTTCGGGTTGACTAATGCACCTGCAATTTTCATGGATTACATGAATCGCATTTTTTGACCCTACCTAGATCAATTTGTTGTAGTGTTCATTGATGACATCTTGATATATTCTAAGAGTGAGAAAGAACATGAACAACATCTCCGAATCGTGCTGCAAGTGCTGAAAGAGAAAAAGTTATATGCTAAATTGGAGAAGTGTGAATTTTGGCTGTCAGAGGTGAAGTTTCTCGGACATGTCATCTCTAATAGAGGGGTAGCCGTAGATCCTAGCAAGATGGAAGCAGTGATTAAGTGGGAGACACCAAAGACGGTTACGGAAATCAGAAGTTTCCTTGGTTTGGCAGGATACTACAGGAGATTTATACAAAACTTCTCTCGTATAGCCTTGCCATTGACTAAATTGACCAGGAAGGGAAGTCCTTTCAAATGGACTGATCAATGTGATGCTAGTTTTCAGGAGCTGAAGACAAGACTGACCACTCCTCCTGTTTTAATTATTCCAGACCCCACAGGATATTTTGAAGTGTATAGTGACGCTTCAAAGAAAGGTCTAGGATGTGTGCTGATGCAAGATAAGAGAGTAGTTGCTTACGCCTCTAGGCAACTGAGACCGCACGAAGGAAACTATCCAACCCATGATCTTGAATTAGCGGCAGTAGTGTTTGCCTTAAAGATTTGGCGACACTATTTGTACGGGGAAACCTTTGAAGTATATTGTGATCATAAGAGTCTTAAATACCTCTTTGATCAGAAGGAGTTAAATATGAGGCAACGAAGATGGGTAGAATTCCTCAATGACTACAAGTTTGAGATAAAGTATCATCCCAGAAAGGCGAATGTTGTAGCAGATGCCTTGAGTCGAAAATCTCTGCATATGGGTCAGATGATGGTGTATGAGATGCAGATGCTAGAGGAGTTTCAAAATTTGAAGCTAGCCACTACTCTTACTCCAAAGAATCTAGTCATTAATGGTTTAAGTATAGGGTCTGACCTTAGAGCCCAGATCAAAGAAGCTCAAGCTCACGATCAATACTTACAAGATCATAAAGACCAAGGTAATTTTTCTGTAATGGAAGATGGAGCAATCATGTATCAGGGAAGGATTTGTGTCCCTCAAGAACAAGAGTTGAGGACTAAGATACTGCAGGAAGCGCATCAAAGTAAATACACAATCCATCTTAGATGCACTAAAATGTACCAGGATTTAAAAAGGATGTATTGGTGGCCAGGGATGAAAAATGACATTGCTCAGTTTGTGGCGAAATGTCTCATTTGTCAAAAGGTGAAGGTGGAGCATCAAAAGCCAACGGGATTTCTACAACCTCTTGAGATCCCTAAATGGAAATGGGATAGTATTTCGATGGACTTTGTTGTAGGTTTACCTAAGACCTCAGTGGGACATGACTCTATCTGGGTAATGGTTGACAGATTAACCAAATCTGCTCACTTTTTGCCCATAAAAATTAACTTTTCACTAGATAAATTGGCCCAATTGTACGTTCAGGAAATAGTTAGACTCCATAGGATTCCCTTAAATATTGTTTCTGATAGAGATCCGAGGTTCACGTCGAGGTTTTGGAAGGCGTTGCAAGAAGTTTTTGGTACTCAGTTGCGGTTCAGTACTGCCTACCATCCTCAAACTGACGGGCAGACAGAACGAACCATTCAAACCCTAGAAGATATGTTGAGGGCCTGTGTGTTAGAGCAAGGTAAAGGATGAGATAAGTACCTACCTTTAGTAGAGTTTGCTTATAATAATAGCTATCACTCTAGCATTAAGATGGCCCCCTATGAAGCTTTATACGGTAGAAAGTGCCGATCTCCACTATGTTGGTTCGAGGTAGGAGAAAAGAACTTGTTGGGTCCTGATCTAGTTCAACAAACCACTGAACAAATCAGGATGATACGAAACAAAATACTTACAGCTCAGAGTCGGCAAAAGAGTTACTACGATAAGAGACATAGACCTCTAGAGTTTGAGGAAGGAGACCATGTATTTCTGAAACTTTCCTCGACTACTGAAGTTGGTAGGTCTCTCAAAATAAGAAAGCTAAGTCCGCGATTTTTAGGACCCTACCAAATTCTAAAGAAAGTTGGGACATCAGCATATCAAGTTGCTCTCCCACCTAATTTGTCCAACCTGCATAATGTTTTCCACGTATCACAGCTGCGGAAGTATCTTTCAGATTCATCACATATAATACTGGATGAACCAATCCAAATAAAGGAGAACATGACATACCAGCTAGTACCTGCATCCATATTGGACACTGACGTGAAGCAACTGAGAAATAAAACCATTCCCCTAGTTAAGGTGTTATGGGAAGGTTTGACTCCGGAAGAAGCAACTTGGGAGCTGGAAGAAGTCATGAGGAAGAAATATCTGCAATTGTTCTTATAAGGTAATTGCTGAAAACATACATCACATGCAAGATCAATATGTAACATGATATAGCAACATCCATGACCAATCATCAAAATTCTAAGATCAAAATCTCATATAAATATTATGAGTTTTAAAGGTTTTCTTCAAAAAGAAATATTGTTAAACTTACCTGGAGCACTTAGTCCCCTAGACTTCTCCTTCCTCTTTCTTCCTTTCTTCCTCTCCTTTCCTCACACTACCTTGCTTCTATTTTTGCTCTCCCTCACTTGGACGAAATTCTCAAATTACCGTGGCAAGGTTGTGTAGGGTTTCCTCCACATTGTTTACGGAATTCCTCCTTAGTGGTGCCATTTCCTACTGTGGCAAAAATAAAGTTATGCTGCTATTGAGGTGATCAAGCCCAATAGTTAGTTTTTTTTTTTTAAAAAAAATTTAACAGCAGCCATAACACCACCTCGGCATATAGATAGGAAACACCAGTAATTTCCTACCTATATGAAATCACTGATCCCCTACACAACACTACCACAACAAACTCAAGATACTATAAGATCGATTCAGATAACCAACCACCCACTGGCCATCTAGGATCGACCTGCTCTGATACCAATTATAGATATATGGCTCACGGATTTTTACCAACTGGAATAACTCAATTTGGAGTTCCAATTTGGGAGATATGGTCTAATTAGTCTGTAAAGGTTAGAACCTATCCGAGAGGAACTATCCTGTACTTTGAGGGAGTAATATCACCTTCGTTTCTTAATTTTTCGCTACAATGTTCAACATAATAGTTTTAGATAATTGTTTTATCTTGAAATGGACACCAAGATCACCTACATCAGAGTTAAATTGAGGGAGTTATGCTCTGATTAGTAAGAGAAGGTTAGATAGGATGAAAACCTGGATCAAGAAAATAAAGAAATAAAATTAGTATTTAAAAAAAAAAGATGAATCTTAATAAATGACTAGTATAGCCATAGCCATTGCCATTGTATGAACTTCTTACCATCTTAAGTGTGAAATTTTGACATGAAAATATTTTTTTAAAGTGATATTTGAAATGGTTATGTTCATGGCATGATTACCAATGATTTTTGGTAATAATTATATTTTGATGAACATACTTGTTATTGAAAACATATTTTTGGCTACCATTGTGAAAAGAAAAGAAATGAGCACGGTCACATGGCAATCCGTGTGGTGCACCAGTAGGGGACGCCCTACCAATGGTTATGACCATGATAATGAGAAAAGAACGAGAAAGTGGGCCATGTCGGACGGAGCGAGAAAAGCCCGTACCGGAGAGTAGAGAATAGTTAATCCTGTCATACATATCATTACAGTATGATTCTTATGTGCATAGATATAATGCATTCATGTGATCAAAGATATTTTCTGTAGTTTATACAGTTGAACATGACGTGATGAGCTTTACTGATGATAATTTATTGTTGAACTTACTGGGATTTAATTCTCACTATATTTCCATATCATGTTCAGAAAATTATTTATGCAGCTTTTGTTTCTAAGGCTCTGGCTTTTAGTGCACATTGGATCGAGTTACTTTAAGTTGGGCAGTTTTCAGAATCAAATAAGATGTTTGTGGTCGAGTTGGCTCAGATCCCGGTGAAGGTGCAACCACCCGCACCTGTATCTCCGGAATTGGTCAACCAAAATAAACAAGATGTAAATATCTATGTGTTTGATATGTTATACGTCTGTTTTGATTAATGACATGTATGTGAACTCAATATTGTATAATAATAAAGGAAAAAAAAGGTTGTTAGATAATTGCTCTGATACCAATTATGTAACAACTCCATTTATGTAATTTTTTTTTTTAAATACCATGAAGTTATTACCTCGTTACAACTTAACTCAATATAACATTTATTTAATTTATACAACACTGAGTTTCCATACACACTATTATTTTACAAACTACACACCTTTATTTTACAAACATTTGTACAAAGATACATATTAGTTCTAATCATCTATATCGACTATTTTCGGGGACACTGGTTTGGGTGGCACGTCCACCGGAATCTCAGTTACATCTACGACAGTTATATCTGAAATAACTGGAAGTTGCCCAAGGTAGGGCACCTTGATCCAACGTACAGAGATAATAAGTGTCATAGAGAATATCTGCATATTTATTCTTCTGAACATGATATGGAAATATAGTGAGAATGAAATCCTAGTAAGTTCAACAATAAATCATAATTTACCATTATAGTTCATCATGTCATGTTCAGCTGTATAAACTACAGAAAATATCTTTAGGTCACATGAATGCACTTTATCATGCACATGAAAATTATACAGTTATGACATGTATGGCATGAATAACTATTTTTTTCGAATTTCATATGATGGCTATCAACTTATTCTTACTTCAAGATACCCCGGTCAGGGTAAGTATTCTCTACTTTTCGGTACGGGCTTATCTCGCTCCGTCCGACATGGCACACTTTCTCTTTCTTTTCTCATGAATATAATCATAACCGTTGGTAGGGCATCCCCTACTGGTGCACCACACGGATTGCCATGTGACCGTGCTCATTTATTTTCTTTTCATATTAATAGCCGAAAATATGATTCCAATAACGAGTATGTTCATTATATTCTCATGCCATAATGTATCAAAAAATAATCATTCTCAAAATTCATTGGTAAACTAAAATTATGCCATGAATATAATCATTTTCTAATTTTTTACTTTATAAAATATTTCCATGTCAAAATTTCACACTAATACCTCGATAACTGGATAGTAATTGTAGTCTATAAACAGCGCACCAGGAAAGTTCCCAGAAAAGAGAGGTGGGTCACTAATGGACACGCTTAAGTACCAAGTATTTCCTTGCCAGAGCTTTCCTTAGACATGCACTTTTCACAAATCACAATTTTTTTCCAGTAACTAGAATAATTCTTTTCATTTTCTTTATGTCTAGGCATTTAGTCATTTTATTTCTACTTATATTATTTCCAACACATGTTCTTACAAATTTTATAGAGCATTTTTCCTCAAATTGATTTCTATTATTACCTTAAAAATTCATCTAGGGTAGAAAAATATTGAAAATAGGTTTTACTAACTTTTAACACAGCCTTTGCTTACAAATCAGAGCATAACTCTCTCATTTTAACTCCGATTAAGATGATATTAGTGTCTATGAAAAGCTAAGACAATTATCTATAACTATTATGTTAATCATATCAACAAAATAGTATGATATTATAGTGTTATTACTCCTTTAAATTTAGTATTATTTCTTCTCGTTTAGGTTCTGACCTTTACTAACTAATTAGAAAATATGTCTCAAATTTGAACTCCAAATTGAGTTATTCCAGTTGGTAAAATTCCATGAGCCATATATCTATAATTGTTATGTTGGCGCGCTATTTTAATTCCTTACAGAATATTCCCAGAAATTCAAAAACTAAAACATTAATAACATACTCTTCCCTGAATAAACATTTTCTGACCTCTGCTTACTAATCGGATCATATCTACCTCATATGAACTCCAAATTGCATAATTCTAGTGGGCATATTTCCATGAGACATAGATATATAAGGTTCATGTTAACCATTTATTTTAATTCCATACAAATAATTCTCAGAAATTAAAATACAAAAGCTGTCCTAACATAATCTTCCCTGATGAACCATTTTCTAATCTTGGCTTACTAATCGGACCATATCTACCACATGTGGACTCCAAATTGAATGATTCCAGTGGCTAAAACTCCATGACATACATATCTTTAATTCTTATGTTAACCATTTATTTTAATTCCCTACCAATAATTCCCAGAAATTAAATTACCGAAGCTATCCTAACATATTCTTCCCTGATGATTCATTTTCTGACCTTTGACTACTAATCAGACCATAGCTACCTCATATAGACTCCAAATTGAATGATTCCAGTGGTTAAAAATCCATGACAGACATATCTTTAATTCTTATGTTAACCATTTATGTTAATTCCCTACCAATAATTCCCAGAAATTAAATTACCGAAGCTATCCTAACATATTCTTTCCTGATGATTCATTTTCTGACCTTTGACTACTAATCAGACCCTATCTACCTCATATGGACTCCAAATGGAATGATTCCAATGGCTAAAAATCCGGGACACATATATCTTTAATTCTTATGTTAACCATTTATTTTAATTCCAGTAGTCGGGGAAAGTTTCAGAAATACATGGTCTCCTTCCTCAAACTCTAGAGGTCTATGTCTCTTATCGTAGTAACTCTTTTGCCGACTCTGAGCTGTAAGTATTTTGTTTCGTATCATCCTGATTTGTTCAGTGGTTTGTTGAACTAGATCAGGACCCAACAAGTTCTTTTCTCCTACCTCGAACCAACATAGTGGAGATCGGCACTTTCTACCGTATAAAGCTTCATAGGGGGCCATCTTAATGCTAGAGTGATAGCTATTATTATAAGCAAACTCTACTAAAGGTAGGTACTTATCCCATCCTTTACCTTGCTCTAACACACAGGCCCTCAACATATCTTCTAGGGTTTGAATGGTTCGTTCTGTCTGCCCGTCAGTTTGAGGATGGTAGGCAGTACTGAACCGCAACTGAGTACCAAAAACTTCTTGCAACGCCTTCCAAAACCTCGACGTGAACCTCGGATCTCTATCAGAAACAATATTTAAGGGAATCCTATGGAGTCTAACTATTTCCTGAACGTACAATTGGGCCAATTTATCTAGTGAAAAGTTAATTTTTATGGGCAAAAAGTGAGCAGATTTGGTTAATCTGTCAACCATTACCCAGATAGAGTCATGTCCCACTGAGGTCTTAGGTAAACCTACAACAAAGTCCATCGAAATACTATCCCATTTTCATTTAGGGATCTCAAGAGGTTGTAGAAATCCCGTTGGCTTTTGATGCTCCACCTTCACCTTTTGACAAATGAGACATTTCGCCACAAACTGAGCAATGTCATTTTTCATCCCTGGCCACCAATACATCCTTTTTAAATCCTGGTACATTTTAGTGCATCTAAGATGGATTGTGTATTTACTTTGATGCGCTTCCTGCAGTATCTTAGTCCTCAACTCTTGTTCTTGAGGGACACAAATCCTTCCCTGATACATGATTGCTCCATCTTCCATTACAGAAAAATTACCTTGGTCTTTATGATCTTGTAAGTATTGATCGTGAGCTTGAGCTTCTTTGATTTGGGCTCTAAGGTCAGACCCTATACTTAAACCATTAATGACTAGATTCTTTGGAGTAAGAGTAGTGGCTAGCTTCAAATTTCGAAACTCCTCTAGCATCTGCATCTCATACACCATCATCTGACCCATATGCAGAGATTTTCGACTCAAGGCATCTGCTACAACATTCGCCTTTCCGGGATGATACTTTATCTCAAACTTGTAGTCATTAAGGAATTCTACCCATCTTCGTTGCCTCATATTTAACTCCTTCTGATCAAAGAGGTATTTAAGACTCTTATGATCACAATATACTTCAAAGGTTGCCCCGAACAAATAGTGTCGCCAAATCATTAAGGTAAACACTACTGCCGCTAATTCAAGATCATGGGTTGGATAGTTATCTGAATCGATCTTATAGTGTCTTGAGTATGTTGTGGTTGTGCTGTGTAGGGGATCAGTGATTCATATAGGTAAGAAATTACTAGTGTTTCCTATCTATATGCCGAGGTGGTGTTATGACTGCTATTAAATATTTTTGAACTAACTATTAGGCTTGATCACCTCAATAGCAGCATAACTTTGTTTTGTACCATAGTAGGAAATGGCACTACCAAGGAGGAATCCAGCAACCAATGCAGAGGAAACCCTGCACAACCTGGCCACGACAATTCGAGACCAAGTTATGACCACCAACCAAATTTTACAACATCTCCAGAATGCTAATAACACAAATGTTGAGATGGGTTCTAACAACTGGACGGCTGAAAAAGATAATGGCATATCCGAGTTCCTGAGGACTAGACCACCTTGTTTCCAAGTTGGTTATGACCCAACGATAGCCGAAAGGTGGATTAGGGAATTAGAGAAAATCTTTGAAGTGATGGGCTGTACTGAAGAGCAGCAAATCATTTTTGCTGCATATATGTTAAAGGATGAAGCAGAATACTGGTGGCGTGGAGCTAGATTACTTTTAGCTCATCAGGGAAGACAGATCACCTGGCAAGTGTTCAAGGACATTTTTTTTGAAAAGTACTTTCCAAGTACTGTACGGGCAGAGAAAGAGATCGAATTTCTCCAACTCAGGCAAGGAAGCATGACTGTGGACCAGTACATCGCAAGGTTCGAGGAGCTGTCTAAGTTCTCCTCTTATATGCGATATAACCCAGATGAAGCATGGAAGGCGGTTAGGTTTGAAGCGGGACTAAACCCGGAGTTAAAGAATGCTGTTATAGCTATGGAGATCAGGGAGTTTGTACCTCTGATAAATAAATGCAGACTCCTGGAAAAGAGTTTAAGGGCAGTGGAGGACGAGAAGCAAAGGCGAAACCTATGGAAAAGGAAGAAAAATTTTCCCAACCCTAGAAAGAACGTGAGAAGAAGTGGATATGGAGCTGGTAAGAGGCCATTGATTGCGGGTCCTAGGCCTTTTCAACAAGACCTCGCCTCAGTCAAGTGCGCTAAATGCGGACGCATGCATGGTAACCGGCCATGCTACATGGGACAAGATGTCTGCTTCAATTGCGGACAGAAGGGACATTTTGCGAAAAACTGCCCACAGAATGTAGGAAAGTAGCCAGAACAGAGGCCTCAGGTGAAAGGAAGGGTTTTCACCCTGAGCGGCCAAGAGGCAGCTCAATCTTCTGAAATGATTCAAGGTACATGCTATATTTATGGATTTGCTCTTATGGTGTTATTTGACTCTGGTGCTAGTCATTCATTTATATCAGAAGAATGTATTAGGAAGTTTCAGTTCCCTATTTCTAAAACTCCCAATGAGCTATCTGTAGTAACCCCTACAGGGGAACTGGTATTAACTTCCTCTGTATGTAAGGACTGTCAAGTCACCATCCAGGAGAAAAATTTTTCTGTAGACCTCGTCAGTTTACCTTTAAGAGGTATTGAGGTCATTCTAGGGTTAGACTGGATGTCTAGAAATCGAGTCTTGTTGAATTGTTCTAACAAGACCGTTGAATTTCTACCTTCTACTCCGAAAGAGGAGGTCCAGTTATTGATTTTAAATGCCAATCAAGTTAATAGGGAGTTGAAGAATGGAGTACTTGGATACATTCTCTTGTATTTATCAAACCTAGAAGTCGAATCGAAACTTGTTGAAATTCCAATAGCCAACGAGTTTCCTGAAGTGTTTCCATCAGATATTCCAGGCTTACCTCCCAAGAGAGAGATAGAGTTCTCTATTGATCTCCTACTTGGGACAGGGCCTATCTCTATTGCACCATATCGAATGGCCTCGAAGGAACTACAAGAACTAAAGAAGCAGTTGGAGGAACTATTAGACAAGCAATTCATTAGACCGAGTGTATCATCTTGGGGAGCTCCTGTATTGTTTATTAAGAAGAAAGACGGGAGTTTGAGACTATGCATAGATTACAGACAGCTGAATAAGGTGACTATCAAAAATAAGTACCCTCTCCCTAGGAGAGATGACTTATTGGATCAATTATAAGGTGCCTCCATCTTTTCTAAAATTGACTTGCGGTCAGGATATCATCAGATTAGGATTAAGGAGGAGGACGTACCAAAAACTGCCTTCAGGACTAGGTATGGGCACTATGAGTTTCTCGTAATGCCCTTCGGGTTGACTAATGCACCTGCAATTTTCATGGATTACATGAATCGCATTTTTCGACCCTACCTAGATCAATTTGTTGTAGTGTTCATTGATGACATCTTGATATATTCTAAGAGTGAGAAAGAACATGAACAACATCTCCGAATCGTGCTGCAAGTGCTGAAAGAGAAAAAGTTATATGCTAAATTGGAGAAGTGTGAATTTTGGCTGTCAGAGGTGAAGTTTCTCGGACATGTCATCTCTAATAGAGGGGTAGCCGTAGATCCTAGCAAGACGGAAGCAGTGATTAAGTGGGAGACACCAAAGACGGTTACGGGAACTCAGTATTGTATAAATTAAATAAATGTTATATTGAGTTAAGTTGTAACGAGGTAATAACTTCATGGTATTTTTTTTAAAAAAAATTACATAAATGGAGTTGTTACATTATTGGTATCAGAGCAGGTCGATCCTAGATGGCCAGTGGTTGGATGGTTATCTGAATCGATCTTATAGTGTCTTGAGTATGTTGTGGTTGTGCTGTGTAGGGGATCAGTGATTCATATAGGTAAGAAATTACTAGTGTTTCCTATCTATATGCCGAGGTGGTGTTATGACTGCTATTAAATATTTTTGAACTAACTATTGGGTTTGATCACCTCAATAGCAGCATAACTTTGTTTTGTACCATAGTAGGAAATGGCTCCACCAAGGAGGAATCCAGCAACCAATGCAGAGGAAACCCTGAACAACCTGGCCACGGCAATTCGAGACCAAGTTATGACCACTAACCAAATTTTACAACATCTCCAGAATGCTAATAACACAAATGTTGAGATTGGATTATGTAGCAAACTTTTTTTTTTCCTTTATTATTATACAATATTGAGTTCACATACATGTCATTAATCAAAACAGACGTATAACATATCAAACACATAGATATTTACATCTTGTTTATTTTGGTTGACCAATTCCGGAGATACAGGTGCGGGTGGTTGCACCTTCACCGGGATCTGAGCCAACTCGACCACAAACATCTTATTTGATTCTGAAATCTGCCAAACATAAAGTAACTCGATCCAATTTGCACTAAAAGCCAGAGCCTTAGAAACAAAAGCTACATAAATAATTTTCTGAACATGATATGGAAATATAGTGAGAATTAAATCCCAGTAAGTTCAACAATAAATTATCATCAGTAAAGCTCATCACGTCATCTTCATCTGTATAAACTACAGAAAATATCTTTGGTCACATGAATGCATTATATCTATGCACATAAGAATCATACTGTAATGATATGTATGATATGATTAACTATTTTCAAAATATCATATGATGGCCATCAACTTATTCTCATTTCAAGCTACCTCGGTCAGGGTGAGTATCCTCTACTCTCCGGTACGGGCTTTTCTCTCTCCATCCGACATGGCCCACTTTCTCTTTCTTTTCTCATTATCATCATCATAACCGTTGGTAGGGCGTCCCCTACTGGTGCACCACACAGATTACCATGTGACCGTGCTCATTTCTTTTCTTTTCACAATGTTAGCTAAAAATATGCTTTCAATAACAAGTATGTTCATCAAAATATAACTATTACCATAAATCATTGGTAATCATGCCATGAACATAACCATTTCAAATATCACTTTATAAAATATTTCCATGTCAAAATTTCACACTTAAGATGGTAAGAAGTTCATACAATGGCAATGGCTATGGCTATACTAGTCATTTATTAAGATTCATCTTCTTTTTTAAATACTAATTTTATTTCTTTATTTTCTTAATGCAGGTTTTCATCCTATCTAACCTTCTCTTACTAATCAGAGCATAACTCCCTCAATTTAACTCTAATGTAGGTGATCTTGGTGTTCATTTCAAGATAAAACAATTATCTAAAACTATTATGTTGAACATTGTAATGAAAAATTAAGAAACAAAGGTGATATTACTCCCTCAAAGTACAGGATAGTTCCTCTCGGATAGGTTCTGACCTTTACAGACAAATCAGACCATATCTCCCAAATTAGAACTCCAAATTGAGTTATTCCAGTTGATAAAAATCCATGAGCCATATATCTATAATTGTTATGTTGGCGCGCTATTTTAATTCCCTACAGCATATTCCCAGAAATTCAAAAACTAAAGCATTAATAACATACTCTTCCCTGAATAAACATTTTCTGACCTCTGCTTACTAATCGGATCATATCTACCTCATATGAACTCCAAATTGCATAATTCCAGTGGGTATAATTCCATGAGACATAGATATATAACTTTAATGTTAACCATTTATTTTAATTCCATACATATAATTCCCAGAAATTAAAATACAAAAGCTGTCCTAACATAATCTTCCCTGATGAACCATTTTCTGACCTTGGCTTACTAATCGGACCATATCTACCACATGTGGACTCCAAATTGAATGATTCCAGTGGCTAAAAATCCATGACACACATATCCTTAATTCTTATGTTAACCATTTATTTTAATTCCCTACCAATAATTCCTAGAAATTAAATTACCGAAGCTATCCTAACATATTCTTCCCTGATGATTCATTTTACGACCTTTGACTACTAATCAGACCCTAGCTACCTCATATGGACTCCAAATGGAATGATTCAAGTGGGTGAAACTCCGTGACACATATATCTTTAATTCATATGTTAACCATTTATTTTAATTCCTTATATATTGTTCCTAGAAATTTAGATACCGAAGCTTAAAATTCTGTCAACCATAGCCATACCCATGCAGAACTATCTACACCAACCTAAGTATTCAAACATACATCACATGCAAGATCAATATGTAACATAATATAGCAACATCCATGACCAATCATCAAAGTTCTAAGATCAAAATCTCATATAAATATTATGAGTTTCAAAGGTTTTCTTCAAAAAGAAATATTGTTAAACTTACCTGGAGCACTTAGTCCCCTAGACTTCTCCTTCCTCTTTCTTCCTTTCTTCCTCTCCTTTCCTCACACTACCTTGCTTCTATTTTTGCTCTCCCTCACTTGGACGAAATTCTAATGTTTTAAGGTTGAGTTTTCTTATATAGACCACCAAATAATTCACCTTTCATGATCATGGGTCTACCTTATCACAATTAGGATACACTTTGTTGAATTTTTGTAAAACAAACAACTTATGTTCTTGTCTTCCTCTTCCTTAGTCAAGATATGCATAGAAAAAGGAGATTTGTATTTTGAAAATTATGATGATATGTTCTTAAGATATGGGGCAAGATCCCTTTGATTTAGGGATTCATTTCCTTTTTCTTTTGTCTTAATCAAGTATGATAGATTTGCCTTTTTAAGTGGCAAATTTCTAGCCCTTGAATTTTCCTTACTTAACTAAAATTATTTGTGTAGGATAATGATGTTTTGTCATAATGCTATGTATTATTACCCACTTGCTAAAGTTATGAATGTAGGATATAGATGTTTTTGTCCTAAAGCCTTGTATTATTATGCCACTTGCCAAAATGATGAATGTAGAATCACACCACTTGCTAAATTTTTGTCTTAATGCCATGTCACTTAATCTTGATTACACCAATATTTCATCACTTTAATTTTATTTTTATTTTTTATTTTTCCTCTTGGGTTTGGGCTCATTCTTGCCCATTTTCCTTACTTTGGTTAAAATTCTACCTTTCATAATGGGTTTGGTCACATTTTCATGATTTTTGGGCTACCGGTCCAACTTCTATATCCTAGTACAAGTCTATGTTTTATTTCTTCCTTGGGCTATCCTATTGGCTTACTAAAAATTCATGTGAAGTAGAAAAACTCTATATGAAGTGTCTATAGGTTAAAACCCAATTACGGGTGGAGATACTAAACTTAGTAACTTTTGCTCTTAAATTAAGAAAAATTACCATAATCCGATCTTCTTGAAATTTTAAGACCTTTACTTACTTCACAAAAATTTATCTTTCTTTACCTGAGAATTTCACCTTTCTTTAACATGTTTATTTCTAATATTTCCTAATTAAGAGTTCAAAGACTAACTTAAATCCTACTTCCTATATTTTATTCCTCGAGAACTTCAACACGACTAATTCTCTTGATTACATTCGTCAAAACACCATAAGACCATCATCCGTCCATTCTTTTCAAACTTTTCATTACTTTAACCTACTAACAACTTAGACACCATAATAACCGAGTTTCAAAGAAAAGAAATTATCTTTCATTGCAATGAGGGAAAATAACCTTGCATTTAATGCCAACCGTTAATGAGTGAAACAAACGAAAAGCATAATAGAGAATGGTGCCAAAAGCGAAAGTCAAAAATTTCGACAAAGCATTGAAAAATATTAAAATCGGTGGCCGTAATTCTTGAAAATCTGTAAACAAAATCTATCTATGATTTCAGCAAAAATCGATGGCCGCAAATTTTGAATATATGTGTCAGAATCTACTTTAAATCTATTGGTATTCGGTGGAAAGATATCACATGGAAAAGAAACATTTCTGAGCTTATAAAAGTCTGTGAAAATCAAAGAATATGTAGTTAACTGGTAGGATGCAGTTGATTGCTTCAAAATAGATGTAATCAATCAACTGTAAAAAAAACCAGTCCAAATTAAAATTTCTCAAAATAGCTAGTCGACTTAATAATACTGATAGTCGACTGGCAAAAACATTGAGAATACAAAATAAATCATTTGATTGCATTTTTTTTTCAATGACGGCTATCACCTACAACTTTTCTACAAGAATCAAAACATCAATGCTTCATCAAAGAAAACAAGATAAAGACAGATTTCTGGAGATATCTTATCTTATACTCTTTATGTGCTTAATATGGGTCACAGTCATACTACTGTACATATATATGCTTGCCGTCATTTTTGAATTTTTTTTTACCTTTAATTTAGCTGATATCCACCAATCACTCACATAGTTGTTCTAATAATACCCGGCCTATTTGCATAGCTATTATAAATATGCCCTTCTCTGAGTTCTATAAATACTTACATTAGTATCTTTGTCTATTCTCAAAGTTAAGGTGATAGAAATTATGGAGGGAACCGCATTCCGTCAGTTCCGAAATATCTGTGTCTTTTGTGGTTCCAGTCCTGGAAAAGATGAGGAGTATGTTAAAGCAGCACAAAATCTGGGTATGGTGCTGGCTAGGAGAAAAATTCATTTAGTGTATGGTGGAGGTAACTGTGGGTTAATGGGGTGTGTGGCTACAGCTGCACATGCAGGGGGATGCCAAGTTCTAGGTATTATTCCTACAGCTCTAGCTACATCCAACAACATAGGGAAGACAATTGGGGAAGAATATAGGGTAGTTTCCATGCATGAACGCATGGCTAGAATGATGAGCAATGCTGACGTCTTCATTGCCTTACCAGGTGGTTTTGGTACTCTAGAGGAGATTTTCCAAATAGTCTCTTGGGCACAACTGAATATGCATCACAAACCGATATGTTTGTTAAATGTTAATCACTTCTTTGATGGTTTGTTATCTTTTCTAGATCAAGTTGTGGAACAGAGGTTTATCTCACACTCAGCACGACAAATTCTCATCTCAGCTTCAAATGCTGAGGAGTTGATTGATGCTTTACAAGCCTATGTTCATGTACCTGATCTAACTATTACTCCAATAGAATGGACGGCAGGTAACCGCAGGAAGCGTAAATTGGATTTGGATCTTCATTTTTAAATGTAGTAAAACGTAGCTATTATTGTACTACTTTTACTTTCTTAGACTCTACTTGTATACCATATTTACCAACCATACTTCTTTAGAGTTGGTAAAACTATCTTTGAATGTTGCTTATGATCCTCTTCTCTTATCCCTAATTAATGTTACTCATATCCCAAATCTATTTGTGGAAAAATATTGAACACCTTATAACTGGTCAAACAGGTAATCTATACGAGCTAATGGGTTTCTATTTTACATTGTCACCTTATTCAACTGTCTATAATCTATGCATAGTCATAGTGATCCATCTTTCTTTTTCACAGATAGAACTAGAGCACTCCAAATAAAAGTACTAGGGCATTTAAATCCCTTGTCTAACAAGTCTTGTAACTAATTTTTGTTTTTCAATTGATATAATTCTATATAAGGTTATAGATACTAGTTGGGTTCTAAGGAGTAAATCAATATTAAATTCTCAAATTACCGTGGCAAGGTTGTGTAGGGTTTCCTCCACATTGTTTACGGAATTCCTCCTTAGTGGTGCCATTTCCTACTGTGGCAAAAATAAAATTATGCTGCTATTGAGGTGATCAAGCCCAATAGTTAGTTTTTAAAAAAAAATTAACAGCAGTCATAACACCACCTCGGCATATAGATAGGAAACACTAGTAATTTCCTACCTATATGAAATCACTGATCCCCTACACAACACTACCACAATATACTCAAGATACTATAAGATCGATTCAGATAACCAACCACCCACTGGCCATCTAGGATCGACCTCCTCTGATACCAATTATTTTCGGACATGGTTCTTAGAATATTCTCTATACAAGCTTATTAACACCATTAAACTCATTGTCAAAAATTTCAATTATTTCTTCTATCATATCCAAAAGCACCTCATTCTAGCTTATGCCAATCCCATTTAATTCACCCAATCATTTCAAGAAGATTTGTGTTTTTTTTCCTAACAATTACTCATACATGAATTCTCAATTCCAACATAATTCACATCCTAGATACTAGACTCAATTTAGCATGATATAATCCTTTAACACAAATATCTTGATAACCTACATTAGAGTTAAATTGAGGGAGTTATGCTCTGATTAGTAAGAGAAGGTTAGATAGGATGAAAACCTACATTAAGAAAATAAAGAAATAAAATTAGTATTTAAAAAAGAAGATGAATCTTAATAAATGACTAGTATAGCCATAGCCATTGCCATTGTATGAACTTCTTACCATCTTAAGTGTGAAATTTTGACATGGAAATATTTTATAAAGTGATATTTGAAATGGTTATGTTCATGGCATGATTACCAATGATTTATGGTAATAGTTATATTTTGATGAACATACTTGTTATTGAAAGCATATTTTTGGCTAACATTGTGAAAAGAAAAGAAATGAGCACGGTCACATGGCAATCCGTGTGGTGCACTAGTAGGGGACGCCCTACCAACGGTTATGATGATGATAATGAGAAAAGAAAGAGAAAGTGGGCCATGTCGGATGGAGCGAGAAAAGCCCGTACCGGAGAGTAGAGGATACTCACCCTGACCGGGGTAGCTTGAAATGAGAATAAGTTGATGGCCATCATATGATATTTTGAAAATAGTTAATCATATCATACATATCATTACAGTACGATTCTTATGTGCATAGATATAATGCATTCATGTGACCAAAGATATTTTTCTGTAGTTTATACATCTGAACATGACGTGATGAGCTTTACTGATGATAATTTATTGTTGAACTTACTGGGATTTAATTCTCACTATATTTCCATATCATGTTCAGAAAATTATTTATGCAGCTTTTGTTTCTAAGGCTCTGGCTTTTAGTGCACATTGGATCGAGTTACTTTATGTTGGGCAGATTTCAGAATCAAATAAGATGTTTGTGGTCGAGTTGGCTCAGATCCCGGTGAAGGTGCAACCACCCGCACCTGTATCTCTGGAATTGGTCAACCAAAATAAACAAGATGTAAATATCTATGTGTTTGATATGTTATATGTCTGTTTTGATTAATGACATGTATGTGAACTCAATATTGTATAATAATAAAGGAAAAAAAAAGGTTGTTACATAATTGGTATCAGAGCAAGTTGATCCTAGATGGCCAGTGGGTGGTTGGTTGTCTGAATCGATCTTATAGTATCTTCAGTATGTTATGGTAGTGCTGTGTAGGGGATCAGTGATTTCATATAGGTAGGAAATTACTAGTGTTTCCTATCTATATGCCAAGGTGGTGTTATGACTGCTGTTAAATTTATTTTTTTAAAACTAACTATTGGGCTTGATCACCTCAATAGCAATTTATTTTTCCCACAGTAGGAAATGGCACCACCAAGGCGGAATCTGGTAAACAATGCGGAGGAAATCTTACACAACCTTACCACAGCAATTTGAGAATTTGAGAATTTATTTACTCCTTAGAACCAACTAGTATCTATATTCCTATAGAGAATGATATCGATTGAATTTAAAAAAAAAAATTAGTTACAAGACTTGTTAGACAAGGGATTTAAATGCCCTAGTACTATTATTTGGAGTGCTCTAGTTCTATCTGTGAAAAAGAAAGATGGATCATTATAATTATGCATAGATTATAGACAGTTGAATAAGGTGACAATGTAGAATAGAAACCCATTAGCTCGTATAGATTACCTGTTTGACCAGTTATAAGGTGTTCAATATTTTTCCACAAATGGATTTGGGATATGAGTAACATTAATTAGGGATAAGAGAAGAGGATGTAGGACTTATTATGGGCATTATGAGTTCTTGGTGATGCATTTAAATTGACAAACCTTTAGCTGCATTCATAAATTTAATGAATAGTAATTAGGTCATCCTTGGAACAATTTGTTATTATATATATGGATGATATACTAGAATATTTCAAAAGTTCAGAGCATCATAAGCAACATTCAAATATAGTTTTACCAACTCTAAAGGAGTATGGTTGGTAAATATGGTATACAAGTAGAGTCTAAGAAAGTAAAAGTAGTACAATAATAGCTACGTTTTACTACATTTAAAGATGAAGATCCAAATCCAATTTACGCTTCCTGCGGTTATCTGCCGTCCATTCTATTGGAGTAATAGTTAGATCAGGTACTTGAACATAGGCTTGTAAAGCATCAATCAACTCCTCAGCATTTGAAGCTGAGATAAGAATTTGTCGTGCTGAGTGTGAGATAAACCTCTGTTCCACAGCTTGATCTAGAAAAGATAACAAACCATCAAAGAAGTGATTAACATTTAACAAACCTATCGGTTTGTGATGCATATTTAGTTGTGCCCAAGAGACTATTTGGAAAATCTCCTCTAAAGTACCAAAACCACCTGGTAAGGCAATGAATGCGTCAGCATTGCTCATCATTCTAGCCATGCGTTCATGCATGGAAACTACGCTATATTCTTCCCCAATTGTCTTCCCTATGTTGCTGGATGTAGCTAGAGCTGTAGGAATAATACCTAGAACTTGGCATCCCCCTGCATGTGCAGCTGTAGCCACACACCCCATTAACCCACAGTTACCTCCACCATACACTAAATGAATTTTTCTCCTAGCCAGCACCATACCCAGATTTTGTGCTGCTTTAACATACTCCTCATCTTTTCCAGGGCTGGAACCACAAAAGACACAGATATTTCGAAACTGACGGAATGCGGTTCCCTCTATAATTTCTATCACCTTAACTTTGAGAATAGACAAAGATACTAATGTAAGTATTTATAGAACTCAGAGAAGGGCATATTTATAATAGCTATGCAAATAGGCCGGGTATTATTAGAACAACTATGTGAGTGATTGGTGGATATCAGCTAAATTAAAGGTAAATAAAAAAAAAATTTCAAAAATGACGGCAAGCATGTATATGTACAGTAGTATGACTGTGACCCATATTAAGCACATAAAGAGTATAAGATAAGATATCACCAGAAATCTGTCTTTATCTTGTTGTCTTTGATGAAGCATTGATGTTTTGATTCTTGTACAAAAGTTGTAGGTGATAGCCGTCATTGAAAAAAAAATGCAATCAAATGATTTATTTTGTATTCTCAATGTTTTGCCAGTCGACTATCAGTATTATTAAGTCGACTAGCTATTTTGAGAAATTTTAATTTGGACTGGTTCTTTTTACAGTTGATTGATTACATCTATTTTGAAGCAATCAACTGCATCCTACCAGTTAACTACATATTCTTTGATTTTCACAGACTTTTATAAGCTCAGAAATGTTTTTTTTCCATGTGATATCTTTCCACCGAATACCAATAGATTTAAAGTAGATTCTGACACATATATTCAAAATTTGCGGCCACCAATTTTTGCTGAAATCATAGATAGATTTTGTTTACAGATTTTCAAGAATTACGGCCACCGATTTTAATATTTTTCAATGCTTTGTCGAAATTTTTGAATTTCGCTTTTGGCACCATTCTCTATTATGCTTTTCGTCTATTTCACTCATTAACGGTTGGCATTAAATGCAAGGTTGTTTTCCCTCATTGCAATGAAAGATAATTTCTTTTCTTTAAAACTCGATTATTATGGTGTCTAAGTTGTTAGTAGGTTAAAGTAATGAAAAGATTGAAAAGAATGGACGGATGATGGTCTTATGGTGTTTTGACGAATGTAATTAAGAGAATTAGTGGTGTTGAAGTTCTCGAGGAATAAAATATAGGAAGTAGGATTTAAGTTAGTCTTTGAACTCTTAATTTGGAAATATAGAGAATATTCTGAGAACCATGTCCGAAAATAATGTAGGTTATCAAGATATTTGTTTTAAAGGATTATATCATGCTAAATTGAGTCTAGTATCTAGGATGTGAATTATGTTGGAATTGAGAATTCATGTATGAGTAATTGTTAGGAAAAAAAAACACAAATCTTCTTGAAATGATTGGGTGAATTAAATGGGATTGGCATAAGCTAGAATGAGGTGCTTTTGGATATGATAGAAGAAATAATTGAAATTTTTTACAATGAGTTTAATGGTGTTAATAAGTTAGTATAGAATTAATGTGATGAGGTAAGTTGGAATTATTAGACATGTGTCAATGGTACATAAACGTTATTAAAGGTTTAAAGGATTTATTGCTACGTATGTTTAACATATTGATTAAAGGATTTGAGGATAAAAATAGATGATAGATTAAGATGATGATATTCAGGGGATGATGTTGATATATGAAAAAAAAATTGACTTGATAGAAGTTTGGAATAAGAAAAGATAGTTACACAATATGAAGGTGTATATGTTCCTTTATATGTGTGTTTTCTAATATCGACCCATAGATATATCCATGCAGGCTAGAGGATATCAATTGAAGAACTTATGAGTGAAAGAAATCCTTATGGTTAAGTTATATAGCAAAATCACTCAAGTGAATAGAAATATTAAAAAGTAAAGATGTCATACAGAAAAGATATCTCTAATTATTTAGGTAACAAGCTTGGTAACTCTGAATAATGCCTTAATTTCATTCCCTACATGTGGTAGGATTGATTAAAATTCGGGGACCGAATTTCTTAAGGGGGGAAGAATGTAACATCCTGTAATTTTTAGATATTTTCCTTAGAAATTCTTCACCTTACATATATGAATAGAAATGTTCTAATATTAATGGAATAGGTAAAGAAAGAAAACCTAAGAGGAAATATTAGAAATAAACATGTTAAAGAAAGGTGAAATTCTTAGGTAAAGAAATATAAATTTTTGTGAAGTAAGTAAATGTCTTAAAATTTCAAGAATCGGATTAGGGTAATTTTTCTTAATTTAAGAGCAAAAGTTACTAAGTTTAGTATCTCCATCCGTAATTGGGCTTTAACCTATAGACACTTCATATAGAGTTTTTCTACTTCACAAGAATTTTTAGCAAGCCAATAGGATAGCCCAAGGAAGAAATAAAACATAGACTTGGACTAGGATATAGAAATTAGACCGGTAGCCCAAAAATCATGAAAATGTGACCAAGCCCATTATGAAAGGTAGAATTTTAACCAAAGTAAGGAAAATGGGCAAGAATGAGCCCAAACCCAAGAGGAAAAATAAAAAATAAAAATAAAATTAAAGTGATGAAATATTGGTGTAATCAAGATTAAGTGACATGGAATTAAGACAAAAATTTAACAAGTGGTGTGATTCTACATTCATCATTTTGGCAAGTGGCATAATAATACAAGGCTTTAGGACAAAAACATCTATATCCTACATTCATAACTTTAGCAAGTGGGTAATAATACATAGCATTATGACAAAACATCATTATCCTACAAAAATAATTTTAGTTAAGTAAGGAAAATTCAAGGGCTAGAAATTTGCCACTTAAAAAGGCAAATCTATCATACTTGATTAAGACAAAAGAAAAAGGAAATGAATCCCTAAATCAAAGGGATCTTGTCCCATATCTTAAGAACATATCATCATAATTTTCAAAATACAAATCTCCTTTTTCTATGCATATCTTGACTAAGGAAGAGGAAGACAAGAACATAAGTTGTTTGTTTTCCAAAAATTCAACAAAGTGTATCCTAATTGTGATAAGGTAGACCCATGATCATGAAAGGTGAATTATTTGGTGGTCTATATAAGAAAACCCACCCTTACAACATTATAATTTCGTCCAAGTGAGGGAGAGCAAAAAGAGAAGCAAGGTAGTGTGAGGCAAGGAGAGGAAGAAAGGAAGAAAGAGGAAGGAGAAGTCTAGGGGACTAAGTGCTCCATGTAAGTTTAACAATATTTCTTTTTAAAGAAAACCTTTGAAACTCATAATATTTATATGAGATTTTGATCTTAGAACTTTGATGATTGATCATGGATGTTGCTATATCATGTTACATATTGATCTTGCATGTGATGTATGTTTGAATACTTAGGTTGGTGTAGATAGTTCTGCATGGGTATGGCTATGGTTGACAGAATTTTAAGCTTCGGTATTTTAATTTATGGGAACCATCTATAAGGAATTAAAATAAATGGTTAACATAAGAATTAAAGATATATGTGTCACGGATTTTCACCCATTGGAATCATTCCATTTGGAGTTCATATGAGGTAGCTATGGGCTGATTAGTAGTCAAAGGTCAGAAAATGAATCATCAGGGAAGAATATGTTAGGATTGTTTTGGTAATTTAATTTCTGGGAATTATTGGTAGGGAATTAAAATACATGGTTAACATAAGAATTAAAGCTATGTGTGTCATGGAATTTTAGCCACTGGAATCATTCAATTTGGAGTCCTCATGGGGTAGATATGGTCCGATTAGTAAGCCAAGGTCAGAAAATGGTTCATCAGGGAAGATTATGTTAGGACAGCTTTTGTATTTTAATTTCTGGAAATTATCTGTATGTAATTAAAATAAATGGTTAACATGAACGTTATATATCTATGTCTCATGGAAATATACCCACTGGAATTATGCAATTTGGAGTTCATATGAGGTAGATATGATCCGATTAGTAAGCAGAGGTCAGAAAATGTTTATCCAGGGAAGAGTATGTTATTAATGTTTTAGTTTTTGAATTTTTGGGAATATTTTGTAGGGAATTAAAATAGCGCGCCAACATAACAATTATAGATATATGGCTCATGGATTTTTACCAACTGGAATAACGCAATTTGGAGTTCCAATTTGGGAGATATGGTCTAATTAGTCAGTAAAGGTCAGAACCTATCCGAGAGGAACTATCCTGTACTTTGAGGGAGTAATATCACCTTTGTTTCTTAATTTTTCGCTACAATGTTCAACATAATAGCTTTAGATAATTGTTTTATCTTGAAATGGACACCAAGATCACCTACATCAGAGTTAAATTGAGGGAGTTATGGTCTGATTACTAAGAGAATGTTAGATAGGATGAAAACCTGTATCAAGAAAATAAAGAAATAAAATTAGTATTTAAAAAAGAAGATGAATCTTAATAAATGACTAGTATAGCCATAGCCATTGCCATTGTATGAACTTCTTACCATCTTAAGTGTAAAATTTTGACATGGAAATATTTTATAAAGTGATATTTGAAATAGTTATGTTCATGGCATGATTACCAATGATTTATGGTAATAGTTATATTTTGATGAACATACTTGTTTTTGAAAGCATATTTTTGGCTATCATTGTGAAAAGAAAAGAAATGAGCACGGTCACATGGCAATCCATGTGGTGCACCAGTTGGGGACGCCCTACCAACGGTTATGATCATGATAATGAGAAAAGAAAGAGAAAGTGGGTCATGTCGGACGGAGCGAGAAAAGCCCGTACCAGAGAGTAGAGGATACTCACCCTGACCGGGGTAGCTTGAAATGAGAATAAGTTGATGGCCATCATATGATATTTTGAAAATAGTTAATCCTGTCATACATATCATTACAGTATGATTCTTATGTGCATTGATATAATGCATTCATGTGACCAAAGATATTTTTCTGTAGTTTATACAGCTGAACATGACGTGATGAGCTTTATTGATGATAATTTATTGTTGAACTTACTGAGATTTAATTCTCACTATATTTCCATATCATGTTCAGAAAATTATTTATGCAGCTTTTGTTTCTAAGGCTCTGGCTTTTAGTGCACATTGGATCGAGTTACTTTATGTTGGGCAAATTTCAGAATCAAATAAGATGTTTGTGGTCGAGTTGGCTCAGATCCCGGTGAAGGTGCAACCACCCGCACCTGTATCTCCGGAATTGGTCAACTAAAATAAACAAGATGTAAATATCTATGTGTTTGATATGTTATACGTCTGTTTTGATTAATGACATGTATGTGAACTCAATATTGTATAATAATAAAGGAAAAAAAAAGAGGTTGTTACTAACAACTCCATTTATGTAATTTTTTTTTTTAAATACCATGAAGTTATTACCTCGTTACAACTTAACTCAATATAACATTTATTTAATTTATACAATACTGAGTTTCCATACACACTATTATTTTACAAACTACACACCATTATTTTACAAACATTTGTGCAAAGATACATATTAGTTCTAATCATCTATATCGACTATTTCCGGGGACACTGGTTCGGGTGGCACGTCCACCGGAATCTCAGTTACATCTACGACAGTTATATCTAAAATAACTGGAAGTTGCCCAAGGTAGGGCACCTCGATCCAACGTACAGAGATAATAAGTGTCGTAGAGAATATCTGCATATTTATTCTTCTGAACATGATATGGAAATATAGTGAGAATTAAATCCCAGTAAGTTCAACAATAAATCATAATTTACCATTATAGTTCATCATGTCATGTTCAGCTGTATAAACTACAGAAAATATCTTTAGGTCACATGAATGCACTTTATCATGCACATGAAAATTATACAGTTATGACATGTATAGCATGAATAACTATTTTTTTCGAATTTCATATGATGGCTATCAACTTATTCTTACTTCAAGATACCCCGGTCAGGGTAAGTATTCTCTACTTTTCGGTACAGGCTTATCTCGCTCCGTCCGACATGGCACACTTTCTCTTTCTTTTCTCATGAATATAATCATAACCGTTGGTAGGGCGTCCCCTACTGGTGCACCACACGGATTGCCATGTGACCGTGCTCATTTCTTTTCTTTTCATATTAATAGCCGAAAATATGATTCCAATAACGAGTATGTTCATTATATTCTCATGCCATAATGTATCAAAACATAATCATTCTCAAAATTCATTGGTAAACTGAAATTATGCCATGAATATAATCATTTTCTAATTTTTACTTTATAAAATATTTCCATGTCAAAATTTCACACTAATACCTCGATAACTGGATAGTAATTGTAGTCTGTAAACAGCGCACCAGGAAAGTTCCCAGAAAAGAGAGGTGGGTCACTAATGGACACGCTTAAGTACCAAGTATTTCCTTGCCAGAGCTTTCCTTAGACATGCACTTTTCACAAATCACAATTTTGTTCAAGTAACTAGAATAATTCTTTTCATTTTCTTTATGTCTAGGCATTTAGTCATTTTATTTCTACTTATATCATTTCCAACACATGTTCTTACAAATTTTATAGAGTATTTTTCCTCAAATTGATTTCTATTATTACCTTAAAAATTCATCTAAGGTAGAAAAATATTGAAAATAGGTTTTACTAACTTTTAACACAGCCTTTGCTTACAAATCAGAGCATAACTCTCTCATTTTAACTCCGATTAAGATGATATTAGTGTCTATGAAAAGTTAAGACAATTATCTAAAACTATTATGTTAATCATATCAACAAAATAGTATGATATTGTGGTGTTATTACTCCTTTAAATTTAGTATTATTTCTTCTCATTTAGGTTCTAACCTTTACTAACTAATTAGACAATATCTCTCAAATTTGAACTCCAAATTGAGTTATTCCAGTTGGTAAACTTCCATGAGCCATATATCTATAATTGTTATGTTGGCGCACTATTTTAATTCCCTACAGAATATTCCCAGAAATTCAAAAACTAAAACATTAATAACATACTCTTCCCTGAATAAACATTTTCTGACATCTGCTTACTAATCGGATCATATCTACCTCATATGAACTCCAAATTGCATAATTCCAGTGGGAATATTTCCATGAGACATAGATATATAAGGTTCATGTTAACCATTTATTTTAATTCCATACAAATAATTCCCAGAAATTAAAATACAAAAGCTGTCCTAACATAATCTTCCCTGATGAACCATTTTCTGACCTTGGCTTACTAATCGGACCATATCTACCACATGTGGACTCCAAATTGAATGATTCCAGTGGCTAAAACTCCATGACATACATATCTTTAATTCTTATGTTAACCTTTTATTTTAATTCCCTACCACTAATTCCCAGAAATTAAATTACCGAAGCTATCCTAACATATTCCTCCCTGATGATTCATTTTCTGACCTTTGACTACTAATCAGACCATAGCTACCTCATATGGACTCCAAATTGAATGATTCCAGTGGCTAAAAATCCATGACATACATATCTTTAATTCTTATGTTAACCATTTATTTTAATTCCCTACCAATAATTCCCAGAAATTAAATTACCGAAGCTATCCTAACATATTCTTCCCTGATGATTCATTTTCTGACCTTTTACTACTAATCAGACCATATCTACCTCATATGGACTCCAAATGGAATTATTCCAGTGGCTAAAAATCTGGGACACATATATCTTTAATTCTTATTTTAAGCATTTATTTTAATTCCTTATAGATTGTTCCCAGAAATTAAAATACCGAAGTTTAAAATTCTGCCACCCATAGCCATAACCATGCAGAACTATCTACACCAACCTAAGTATTCAAACATACATCACATGCAAGATCAATATGTAACATGATATAGCAACATCATGACCAATCATAAAAGTTCTAAGATCAAAATCTCATGTAAATATTATAAGTTTCAAAAGTTTTCTTCAAAAAGAAATATTGTTAAACTTACTTGGAGCACTTAGTCTTCTAGACTTCTCCTTCCTCTTTCTTCATTTCTTCCTCTCCTTTCCTCACTCTACCTTGCTTCTATTTTTTTTCTCTCCCTCACTTGGACGAAATTCTAATGTTGTAAGGGTGGGTTTTCTTATATAAACCACCAAATAATTCACCTTTCATGATCATGGGTCTACCTTATCACAATTAGGATACACTTTGTTGAATTTTTGGAAAACAAACAACTTATGTTCTTGTCTTCCTCTTCCTTAGTCAAGATATGCATAGGAAAAGGAGATTTGTATTTTGAAAATTATGATAATATGTTCTTAAGATATGGGACAAGGTCCCTTTGATTTAGGGATTCATTTCCATTTTCTTTTGTCTTAAACAAGTATGATAGGTTTGCCTTTTTAGGTGGCAAATTTCTAGCCCTTGAATCTCCATTATTTGGTTGATATTATTTGTGTGGGCTATGAATGTTTTGTCCTAATACCATGTATTATCATACCACTTGACTTGCTTAAATGATGAATGTAGAATCACACCACTTGCTAAATTTTTTGTCTTAATGCCACGTAACCTAATCTTTATTCTTATTATTATATCATCATCTAATTTATTTTATTTTATTTTTCCTCTTGGATTTGGGCTTATTCCTACCCATTATGGGCTTGTCCTACCCATTTTCTTTGCTTTGGATAAAATTCTTCCTTTCTTGGTGGGCTTGGTCACATTTTCATAATTTTTGGGCTATTTGTGAAATTTCTATATCCTAGTCCAAGTCTATGTTTAATTTCTTGTTTAGGTTATCCAATGGGCTTGCTAGAAACTTATGTGAAGTGGAAAAACTCTATATGAAGTGTCCATAGGTAAAAGCCCAATGTATGGGTAAAGATTTTAAACTTAGTAACTATAGTTCTTGAATTAGGAAAAATTACCCTAATTCAATATTCTTTGAAATTTTAAGACCTTTACTTGTTTTTAAAAATTTATCTTCCTTATCCAAGAATTTTGCATCTCTTTAGTATGTTATTTCTAATTTCTTTCCTATTAGATTTTCCTTCTTTATTTGTTCTCTTAATGTTAGAAACATTTTCTATGCATATACCTAAGGTGAAGAATTTCTAAGGACTATATTTCCTTAGATATCTAAAATATTGTTTAATAAATTTTATTTCCTTAATTAAATTTTTTTTTATGTTCCTTTATCAATAAAAGAAACGAAATTAAGGATGTTACATTTCTCTCCCCCTAAAAGAAATTTTGTCCTCAAAATTTCAGAAATTACCTTATAAGAACAATTGCGGATATTTCTTCCTCATGACTTCTTCCAGCTCCCAAGTTGCTTCTTCCGGAGTCAAACCTTCCCATAACACCTTAACTAGGGGAATGGTTTTATTTCTCAGTTGCTTCACGTCAGTGTCCAATATGGATGCAGGTACTAGCTGGTATGTCATGTTCTCCTTTATTTGGATTGGTTCATCCAGTATTATATGTGATGAATCTGAAAGATACTTCCACAGCTGTGATACGTGGAAAACATTATGCAGGTTGGACAAATTAGGTGGGAGAGCAACTTGATATGCTGATGTCCCAACTTTCTTTAGAATTTGGTAGGGTCCTAAAAATCGCGGACTTAGCTTTCTTGTTTTGAGAGACCTACCAACTCCAGTAGTCGGGGAAAGTTTCAGAAATACATGGTCTCCTTCCTCAAACTCTAGAGGTCTATGTCTCTTATCGTAGTAACTCTTTTGCCGACTCTGAGCTGTAAGTATTTTGTTTCGTATCATACTGATTTGTTCAGTGGTTTGTTGAACTAGATCATGACCCAACAAGTTCTTTTCTCCTACCTCGAACCAACATAGTGGAGATCGGCACTTTCTACCGTATAAAGCTTCATAGGGGGCCATCTTAATGCTAGAGTGATAGCTATTATTATAATCAAACTCTACTAAAGGTAGGTACTTATCCCATCCTTTACCTTGCTCTATCACACAGGCCCTCAACATATCTTCTAGGGTTTGAATGGTTCGTTCTATCTGCCCGTCAGTTTGAGGATGGTAGGCAGTACTGAACCGCAACTGAGTACCAAAAGCTTCTTGCAACGCCTTCCAAAACCTCGACGTGAACCTCGGATCTCTATCAGAAACAATATTTAAGGGAATCCCATGGAGTCTAACTATTTCCTGAACGTACAATTGGGCCAATTTATCTAGTGAAAAGTTAATTTTTATGGGCAAAAAGTGAGCAGATTTGGTTAATCTGTCAACTATTACCCAGATAGAGTCATGTCCCACTGAGGTCTTAGGTAAACCTACAACAAAGTCCATCGAAATACTATCCCATTTCCATTTAGGGATCTCAAGAGGTTGTAAAAATCCCGCTGGCTTTTGATGCTCCACCTTCACCTTGTGACAAATGAGACATTTCGCCACAAACTCAGCAATGTCATTTTTCATCCCTGGCCACCAATACATCCTTTTTAAATCCTGGTACATTTTAGTGCATCCAGGATGGATTGTGTATTTACTTTGATGCGCTTCCTGCAGTATCTTAGTCCTCAACTCTTGTTCTTGAGGGACACAAATCCTTCCCTGATACATGATTGCTCCATCTTCCATTACAGAAAAATTACCTTGGTCTTTATGATCTTGTAAGTATTGATCGTGAGCTTGAGCTTCTTTGATCTGGGCTCTAAGGTCAGACCCTATACTTAAACCATTAATGACTAGATTCTTTGGAGTAAGAGTAGTGGCTAGCTTCAAATTTCGAAACTCCTCTAGCATCTGCATCTCATACACCATCATCTGACCCATATGCAGAGATTTTCGACTCAAGGCATCTGCTACAACATTCGCCTTTCCGGGATGATACTTTATCTCAAACTTGTAGTCATTGAGGAATTCTACCCATCTTCGTTGCCTCATATTTAACTCCTTCTGATCAAAGAGGTATTTAAGACTCTTATGATCACAATATACTTCAAAGGTTGCCCCGTACAAATAGTGTCGCCAAATCTTTAAGGCAAACACTACTGCCGCTAATTCAAGATCATGGGTTGGATAGTTTCCTTCGTGAGGTCTCAGTTGCCTAGAGGCGTAAGCAACTACTCTCTTATCTTGCATCAGCACACATCCTAGCCCTTTCTTTGAAGCGTCACTATACACTTCAAAATATCCTGTGGGGTCTGGAATAATTAAAACAGGAGGAGTGGTCAGTCTTGTCTTCAGCTCCTGAAAACTAGCATCACATTGATCAGTCCATTTGAAAGGACTTCCCTTCCTGGTCAATTTAGTCAATGGCAAGGCTATACAAGATAAGTTTTGTATAAATCTCCTGTAGTATCCTGCCAAACCAAGGAAACTTCTGATTTCCGTAACCGTCTTTGGTGTCTCCCACTTAATCACTGCTTCCGTCTTGCTAGGATCTACAGCTACCCCTCTATTAGAGATGACATGTCCGAGAAACTTCACCTCTGACAGCCAAAATTCACACTTCTCCAATTTAGCATATAACTTTTTCTCTTTCAGCACTTGCAGCACGATTCGGAAATGTTGTTCATGTTCTTTCTCACTCTTAGAATATATCAAGATGTCATCAATGAACACTACAACAAATTGATCTAGGTAAGGTCGAAAAATGAGATTCATGTAATCCATGAAAATTGCAGGTGCATTAGTCAACCCGAAGGGCATTACGAGAAACTCATAGTGCCCATACCTAGTCCTAAAGGCAGTTTTTGGTACGTCCTCCTCCTTCATCCTAATCTGATGATATCCTGACCGCAAGTCAATTTTAGAAAAGATGGAGGCACCCTTTAATTGATCCAATAAGTCATCTATCCTAGGGAGAGGGTACTTATTTTTTATAGTCACCTTATTCAGCTGTCTGTAATCTATGCATAGTCTCAAACTCCCGTCTTTCTTCTTAACAAACAATACAGGAGCTCCCCAAGGTGATACACTCGGTCTAATGAATTGCTTGTCTAATAGTTCCTCCAACTGCTTCTTTAGTTCTTGTAGTTCCTTCGAGGCCATTCGATATGGTGCAATAGAGATAGGCCCTGTCCCAGGTAGGAGATCAATAAAGAACTCTATCTCTCTCTTGGGAGGTAAGCCTGGAATATCTGATGGAAACACTTCAGGAAACTCGTTGGCTATTGGAATTTCATCAAGCTTCGATTCGACTTCTAGGTTTGATAAATACAAGAGAATGTATCCAAGTACTCCATTCTTCAACTCCCTATTAACTTGATTGGCATTTAACATCAATAACTGGACCTCCTCTTTCGGAGTAGAAGGTAGAAATTCAACGGTCTTGTTAGAACAATTCAACAAGACTCGATTTCTAAACATCCAGTCTAACCCTAGAATGACCTCAATACCTCTTAAAGGTATACTGACGAGGTCTACAGAAAAAGTTTTCTCCTGGATGGTGACTTGACAGTCCTTACATACAGAGGAAGTTAATACCTGTTCCCCTGTAGGGGTTACTACAGATAGCTCATTGGGAGTTTCAGAAATAGGGAACTGAAACTTCCTAATACATTCTTCTGATATAAATGAATGACTAGCACCAGAGTCAAATAACACCATAAGAGCAAATCCATAAATATAGCATGTACCTTGAATCATTTCAGAAGATTGAGCTGCCTCTTGGCCGCTCAGGGTGAAAACCCTTCCTTTCACCTGAGGCCTCTGTTCTAGCTGCTTTCCTACATTCTGTGGGCAGTTTTTCGCAAAATGTCCCTTCTGTCCGCAATTGAAGCAGACATCTTGTCCCATGTAGCATGGCCGGTTACCATGCATGCGTCCGCATTTAGCGCACTTGACTGAGGCGAGGTCTTGTTGAAAAGGCCTAGGACCCGCAATCAATGGCCTCTTACCAGCTCCATATCCACTTCTTCTCACGTTCTTTCTAGGGTTGGGAAAATTTTTCTTCCTTTTCTATAGGTTTCGCCTTTGCTTCTCGTCCTCCACTGCCCTTAAACTCTTTTCCAGGAGTCTGCATTTATTTATCAGAGGTACAAACTCCCTGATCTCCATAGCTATAACAACATTCTTTAACTCCGGGTTTAGTCCCGCTTCAAACTTAACCGCCTTCCATGCTTCATCTGGGTTATATCGCAGATAAGAGGAGAACTTAGACAGCTCCTCGAACCTTGCGATATACTGGTCCACGGTCATGCTTCCTTGCCTGAGTTGGAGAAATTCGATCTCTTTCTCTGCCCGTACAGTACTTGGAAAGTACTTTTCAAAAAAAATGTCCTTGAACACTTGCCAGGTGATCTGTCTTCCCTGATGAGCTAAAAGTTCTCTAGCTCCACGCCACTAGTATTCTGCTTCATCCTTTAACATATATGCAGCAAAAATGATTTGCTGCTCTTCAGTACAGCCCATCACTTCAAAGATTTTCTCTAATTCCCTAATCCACCTTTCGGCTATCGTTGGGTCATAACCACCTTGGAAACAAGGTGGTCTAGTCCTCAGGAACTCGGATATGCCATTATCTTTTTCAGCCGTCCGGTTGTTAGGACCAATCTCAACATTTGTGTTATTAGCATTCTGGAGATGTTGTAAAATTTGGTTGGTGGTCATAACTTGGTCTCAAATTGCCGTGGCCAGGTTATGCAGGGTTTCCTCTGTATTGGTTGCTGGATTCCTCCTTGGTGGTGCCATTTCCTACTATGGTACAAAACAAAGTTATGCTGCTATTGAGGTGATCAAGCCCAATAGTTAGTTCAAAAATATTTAATAGCAGTCATAACACCACCTCGGCATATAGATAGGAAACACTAGTAATTTCTTACCTATATGAATCACTGATCCCCTACACAACACAACCACAACATACTCAAGACACTATAAGATCGATTCAGATAACCATCCAACCACTGGCCATCTAGGATCGACCTGCTCTGATACCAATTATGTAACAACTCCATTTATGTAATTTTTTTTTTTAAAATACCATGAAGTTATTACCTCGTTACAACTTAACTCAATATAACATTTATTTAATTTATACAATACTGAGTTTCCATACACACTATTATTTTACAAACTACACACCATTATTTTACAAACATTTGTACAAAGATACATATTAGTTCTAATCATCTATATCGACTATTTCCGGGGACACTGGTTCGGGTGGCACGTCCACCGGAATCTCAGTTACATCTACGACAGTTATATCTGAAATAACTGGAAGTTGCCCAAGGTAGGGCACCTCGATCCAACGTACAGAGATAATAACTGTCATAGAGAATATCTGCATATTTATTCTTCTGAACATGATATGGAAATATAGTGATAATTAAATCCTAGTAAGTTCAACAATAAATCATAATTTACCATTATAGTTCATCATGTCATGTTCAGCTGTATAAACTACAGAAAATATCTTTAGGTCACATGAATGCACTTTATCATGCACATGAAAATTATACAGTTATGACATGTATGGCATGAATAACTATTTTTTTCAAATTTCATATGATGGCTATCAACTTATTCTTACTTCAAGATACCCCGGTCAGGGTAAGTATTCTCTACTTTTCGGTACGGGCTTATCTCGCTCCGTCCGACATGGCACACTTTCTCTTTCTTTTCTCATGAATATAATCATAACCGTTGGTAGGGCATCCCCTACTGGTGCACCACACGGATTGCCATGTGACCGTGCTCATTTATTTTCTTTTCATATTAATAGCCGAAAATATGATTCCAATAACGAGTATGTTCATTATATTCTCATGCCATAATGTATCAAAAAATAATCATTCTCAAAATTCATTGGTAAACTAAAATTATGCCATGAATATAATCATTTTCTAATTTTTTACTTTATAAAATATTTCCATGTCAAAAATTCACACTAATACCTCGATAACTGGATAGTAATTGTAGTCTGTAAATAGCGCACCAGGAAAGTTCCCAGAAAAGAGAGGTGGGTCACTAATGGACACGCTTAAGTATCAAGTATTTCCTTGCCAGAGCTTTCCTTAGACATGCACTTTTCACAAATCACAATTTTTTTCCAGTAACTAGAATAATTCTTTTCATTTTCTTTATGTCTAGGCATTTAGTCATTTTATTTCTACTTATATCATTTCCAACACATGTTCTTACAAATTTTATAGAGCATTTTTCCTCAAATTGATTTCTATTATTACCTTAAAAATTCATCTAGGGTAGAAAAATATTGAAAATAGGTTTTACTAACTTTTAACACAGCCTTTGCTTACAAATCAGAGCATAACTCTCTCATTTTAACTCCGATTAAGATGATATTAGTGTCTATGAAAAGCTAAGACAATTATCTATAACTATTATGTTAATCATATCAACAAACTAGTATGATATTATGGTGTTATTACTCCTTTAAATTTAGTATTATTTCTTCTCGTTTAGGTTCTTACCTTTACTAACTAATTAGAAAATATGTCTCAAATTTGAACTCCAAATTGAGTTATTCCAGTTGGTAAAATTCCATGAGCCATATATCTATAATTGTTATGTTGGCGTGCTATTTTAATTCCCTACAGAATATTCCCAGAAATTCAAAAACTAAAACATTAATAACATACTCTTCCCTGAATAAACATTTTCTGACCTCTGCTTACTAATCGGATCATATCTACCTCATATGAACTCCAAATTGCATAATTCCAGTGGGCATATTTCCATGAGCCATATATATATAAGGTTCATGTTAACCATTTATTTTAATTCCATACAAATAATTCTCAGAAATTAAAATACAAAAGCTGTCCTAACATAATCTTCCCTGATGAACCATTTTCTGATCTTGGCTTACTAATCAGACCATATCTACCACATGTGGACTCCAAATTGAATGATTCCAGTGGCTAAAACTCCATGACATACATATCTTTAATTCTTATGTTAACCATTTATGTTAATTCCCTACCAATAATTCCCAGAAATTAAATTACCGAAGCTATCCTAACATATTCTTCCCTGATGATTCATTTTCTGACCTTTGACTACTAATCAGACCATAGCTACCTCATATAGACTCCAAATTGAATGATTCCAGTGGTTAAAAATCCATGACAGACATATCTTTAATTCTTATGTTAACCATTTATGTTAATTCCCTACCAATAATTCCCAGAAATTAAATTACCGAAGCTATCCTAACATATTCTTTCCTGATGATTCATTTTCTGACCTTTGACTACTAATCAGACCATATCTACCTCATATGGACTCCAAATGGAATGATTCCAGTGGCTAAAAATCCGGAACACATATATCTTTAATTCTTATGTTAACCATTTATTTTAATTCCTTATATATGGTTCCCAGAAATTAAAATACCGAAGCTTAAAATTCTGCCACCCATAGCCATAACCATGGAGAACTATCTACACCAACCTAAGTATTCAAACATACATCACATGCAAGATCAATATGTAACATGATATAGCAACATCATGACCAATCATAAAAGTTCTAAGATCAAAATCTCATATAAATATTATAAGTTTCAAAAGTTTTCTTCAAAAAGAAATATTGTTAAACTTACTTGGAGCACTTAGTCTTCTAGACTTCTCCTTCCTCTTTCTTCATTTCTTCCTCTCCTTTCCTCACTCTACCTTGCTTCTATTTTTTTTTCTCTCCCTCACTTGGACGAAATTCTAATGTTGTAAGGGTCGGTTTTCTTATATAGACCACCAAATAATTCACCTTTCATGATCATGGGTCTACCTTATCACAATTAGGATACACTTTGTTGAATTTTTAGAAAACAAACAACTTATGTTCTTGTCTTCCTCTTCCTTAGTCAAGATATGCATAGGAAAAGGAGATTTGTATTTTGAAAATTATGATAATATGTTCTTAAGATATGGGACAAGGTCCCTTTGATTTAGGGATTCATTTCCATTTTCTTTTGTCTTAAACAAGTATGATAGGTTTGCCTTTTTAGGTGGCAAATTTCTAGCCCTTGGATCTCCATTATTTGGTTGATATTATTTGTGTGGGCTATGAATGTTTTGTCCTAATACCATGTATTATCATACCACTTGCTAAAATTATGAGTGTAGGATATAGATGTTTTTGTCCTAAAGCCTTGTATTATCATGCCACTTGCTTACAAAAAATATCTTTGGTCACATGAATGCATTATATCTATGCACATAAGAATCGTACTGTAATGATATGTATGATATGATTAACTATATTCAAAATATCATATGATGGCCATTAACTTATTCTCATTTTAAGCTACCCCGGTCAGGGTGAGTATCCTCTACTCTCCGGTACGGGCTTTTCTCGCTCCATCTGACATGGCCCACTTTCTCTGTCTTTTCTCATTATCATGATCATAACCGTTGGTAGGGCGTCCCCTACTGGTGCACCACACGGATTGCCATGTGACCGTGCTCATTTCTTTTCTTTTCACAATGTTAGCCAAAAATATGCTTTCAATAACAAGTATGTTCATCAAAATATAACTATTACCATAAATCATTGGTAATCATTCCATGAACATAACCATTTCAAATATCACTTTATAAAATATTTCCATGTCAAACTTTCACACTTAAGATGGTAAGAAGTTCATACAATGGCAATGGCTATGGCTATACTAGTCATTTATTAAGATTCATCTTCTTTTTTAAATACTAATTTTATTTCTTTATTTTCTTAATGCAGGTTTTCATCCTATCTAACCTTCTCTTACTAATCTGAGCATAACTCCCTCAATTTAACTCTGATGTAGGTGATCTTGGTGTCCATTTCAAGATAAAACAATTATCTAAAACTATTATGTTGAACATTGTAACGAAAAATTAAGAAACAAAGGTGATATTACTCCCTCAAAGTACAGGATAGTTCCTCTCGGATAGGTTCTGACCTTTACTGACTAATCAGACCATATCTCCCAAATTGGAACTCCAAATTGAGTTATTCCAGTTGGTAAAAATCCATGAGCCATATATCTATAATTGTTATGTTGGCGCGCTATTTTAATTCCCTACAGAATATTCCCATAAATTCAAAAACTAAAGAATTAATAACATACTCTTCCCTGAATAAACATTTTCTGACCTCTGCTTACTAATCGGATCATATCTACCTCACATGAACTTCAAATTGCATAATTCCAGTGGGTATATTTCCATGAGACATAGATATATAACTTTAATGTTAACCATTTATTTTAATTCCTTACATATAATTCCCAGAAATTAAAATACAAAAGCTGTCCTAACATAATCTTCCTTGATGAACCATTTTCTGACATTGGCTTACTAATCGGACCATATCTACCACATGTGAACTCCAAATTGAATGATTCCAGTGGCTAAAAATCCATGACACACATATCCTTAATTTTTATGTTAACCATTTATTTTAATTCCCTACCAATAATTCCCAGAAATTAAATTACCGAAGCTATCCTAACATATTCTTCCCTGATGATTCATTTTCTGACCTTTGACTACTAATCAGACCATAGCTACCTCATATGGACTCCAAATGGAATGATTCCAGTGGGTGAAAATCCGTGACACATATATCTTTAATTCTTATGTTAACCATTTATTTTAATTCCTTATATATTGTTCCGAGAAATTAAAATACCGAACCTTAAAATTCTGTCAACCATAGCCATATCCATGCAGAACTATCTACACCAACCTAAGTATTCAAACATACATCACATGCAAGATCAATATGTAACATGATATAGCAACATCCATGACCAATCATCAAAGTTCTAAGATCAAAATCTCATATAAATATTATGAGTTTCAAAGGTTTTCTTCAAAAAGAACTATTGTTAAACTTACCTGGAGCACTTAGTCCCCTAGACTTCTCCTTCCTCTTTCTTCCTTTCTTCCTCTCCTTTCCTCACACTACCTTGCTTCTATTTTTGCTCTCCCTCACTTGGACGAAATTCTAATGTTTTAAGGGTGAGTTTTCTTATATAGACCACCAAATAATTCACCTTTCATGATCATGGGTCTACCTTATCACAATTAGGATACACTTTGTTGAATTTTTGGAAAACAAACAACTTATGTTCTTGTCTTCCTCTTCCTTAGTCAAGATATGCATAGAAAAAGGAGATTTGTATTTTGAAAATTATGATGATATGTTCTCAAGATATGGGGCAAGATCCCTTTGATTTAGGGATTCATTTCCTTTTTCTTTTGTCTTAATCAAGTATGATAGATTTGCCTTTTTAAGTGGCAAATTTCTAGCCCTTGAATTTTCCTTACTTAACTAAAATTATTTGTGTAGGATAATGATGTTTTGTCATAATGCTATGTATTATTACCCACTTGCTAAAGTTATGAATGTAGGATATAGATGTTTTTGTCCTAAAGCCTTGTATTATTATGCCACTTGCCAAAATGATGAATGTAGAATCACACCACTTGCTAAATTTGTGTCTTAATGCCATGTCACTTAATCTTGATTACACCAATATTTCATCACTTTAATTTTATTTTTCCTCTTGGGTTTGGGCTCATTCTTGCCTATTTTCCTTACTTTGATTAAAATTCTACCTTTCATAATGGGCTTGGTCACATTTTCATGATTTTTGGGCTATCGGTCCAACTTCTATATCCTAGTCCAAGTCTATGTTTTATTTCTTCCTTGAGCTATCCTATTGGTTTACTAAAAATTCATGTGAAGTAGAAAAACTCTATATGAAGTGTCTATAGGTTAAAACCCAATTACGGGTGGAGATACTAAACTTAGTAACTTTTGCTCTTAAATTAAGAAAACTTACCATAATCCGATCTTCTTGAAATTTTAAGACCTTTACTTACTTTACAAAAATTTATCTTTCTTTACCTAAGAATTTCACCTTTCTTTAACATGTTTATTTCTAATATTTCCTAATTAAGAGTTCAAAGACTAACTTAAATCCTACTTCCTATATTTTATTCCTCGAGAACTTCAACACGACTAATTCTCTTGATTACATTCATCAAAACACCATAAGACCATCATCCGTCCATTCTTTTCAAAATTTTCATTACTTTAACCTACTAACAACTTAGACACCATTATAACCGAGTTTCAAAGAAAAGAAATTATCTTTCATTGCAATGAGGGAAAATAACCTTGCATTTAATGCCAACCGTTAATGAGTGAAACAGACGAAAAGCATAATAGAGAATGGTGCCAAAAGCGAAAGTCAAAAATTTTGACAAAGCATTGAAAAATATTAAAATCGGTGGCCGTAATTCTTGAAAATCTGTAAACAAAATCTATCTATGATTTCAGCAAAAATCGGTGGCCGCAAATTTTGAATATATGTGTCAGAATCTACTTTAAATCTATTGGTATTCGGTGGAAAGATATCACATGAAAAAAAAAACATTTCTGAGCTTATAAAAGTCTGTGAAAATCAAAGAATATGTAGTTAACTGGTACGATGCAGTTGATTGCTTCAAAATAGATGTAATCAATCAACTGTAAAAAAAACCAGTCCAAATTAAAATTTCTCAAAATAGCTAGTCGACTTAATAATACTGATAGTCGACTGGCAAAAACATTGAGAATACAAAATAAATCATTTGATTGCATTTTTTTTTTCAATGACGACTATCACCTACAACTTTTTTACAAGAATCAAAACATCAATGCTTCATCAAAGACAACAAGATAAAGACAGATTTTTGGAGATATCTTATCTTATACTCTTTATGTGTTTAATATGGGTCACAGTCATACTACTGTACATATACATGCATGCCGTCATTTTTGAATTTTTTTTTACCTTTAATTTAGCTGATATCCACCAATCACTCACATAGTTGTTCTAATAATACCCGGCCTACTTGCATAGCTATTATAAATATGCCCTTCTCTGAGTTCTATAAATACTTACATTAGTATCTTTGTCTATTCTCAAAGTTAAGGTGATAGAAATTATGGAGGGAACCGCATTCCGTCAGTTCCGAAATATCTGTGTCTTTTGTGGTTCCAGTCCTGGAAAAGATGAGGAGTATGTTAAAGCAGCACAAAATCTGGGTATGGTGCTGGCTAGGAGAAAAATTCATTTAGTGTATGGTGGAGGTAACTGTGGGTTAATGGGGTGTGTGGCTACAGCTGCACATGCAGGGGGATGCCAAGTTCTAGGTATTATTCCTACAGCTTTAGCTACATCCAGCAACATAGGGAAGACAATTGGGGAAGAATATAGGGTAGTTTCCATGCATGAACGTATGGCTAGAATGATGAGCAATGCTGACGCCTTCATTGCCTTACCAGGTGGTTTTGGTACTCTAGAGGAGATTTTCCAAATAGTCTCTTGGGCACAACTGAATATGCATCACAAACCGATATGTTTGTTAAATGTTAATCACTTCTTTGATGGTTTGTTATCTTTTCTAGATCAAGTTGTGGAACAGAGGTTTATCTCACACTCAGCACGACAAATTCTCATCTCAGCTTCAAATGCTGAGGAGTTGATTGATGCTTTACAAGCCTATGTTCATGTACCTGATCTAACTATTACTCCAATAGAATGGACAGTAGATAACCGCAGGAAGCGTAAATTGGATTTGGATCTTCATCTTTAAATGTAGTAAAACGTAGCTATTATTGTACTACTTTTACTTTCTTAGACTCTACTTGTATACCATATTTACCAACCATACTCCTTTAGAGTTGGTAAAACTATCTTTGAATGTTGCTTATGATCCTCTTCTCTTATCCCTAATTAATGTTACTCATATCCCAAATCTATTTGTGGAAAAATATTGAACACCTTATAACTGGTCAAACAGGTAATCTATACGAGCTAATGGGTTTCTATTTTACATTGTCACCTTATTCAACTGTCTATAATCTATGCATAGTCATAGTGATCCATCTTTCTTTTTCACAGATAGAACTAGAGCACTCCAAATAAAAGTACTAGGGCATTTAAATCCCTTGTCTAACAAGTCTTGTAACTAATTTTTTTTTTCAATTGATATCATTCTATATAAGGTTATAGATACTAGTTGGGTTCTAAGGAGTAAATCAATATTAAATTCTCAAATTACCGTGGCAAGGTTGTGTAGGGTTTCCTCCACATTGTTTACGGAAATCCTCCTTAGTGGTGCCATTTCCTACTGTGGCAAAAATAAAGTTATGCTGCTATTGAGGTGATCAAGCCCAATAGTTAGTTTTAAAAAAAAAATTAACAGCAGTCATAACACCACCTCGGCATATAGATAGGAAACACTAGTAATTTCCTACCTATATGAAATCACTGATCCACTACACAACACTACCACAATATACTCAAGACACTATAAGATCGATTCAGATAACCAACCACCCACTGGCCATCTAGGATCGACCTCCTCTGATACCAATTATTTTCGGACATGGTTCTTAGAATATTCTCTATACAAGCATATTAACACCATTAAACTCATTGTCAAAAATATCAATTATTTCTTCTATCATATCCAAAAGCACCTCATTCTAGCTTATGCCAATCCCATTTAATTCACCCAATCATTTCAAGAAGATTTGTGTTTTTTTTTTCCTAAAAATTACTCATACATGAATTCTCAATTCCAACATAATTCACATCCTAGATACTAGACTCAATTTAGCATGATATAATCCTTTAACACAAATATCTTGATAACCTACATTAGAGTTAAATTGAGGGAGTTATGCTCTGATTAGTAAGAGAAGGTTAGATAGGATGAAAACCTGCATTAAGAAAATAAAGAAATAAAATTAGTATTTAAAAAAGAAGATGAATCTTAATAAATGACTAGTATAGCCATAGCCATTGCCATTGTATGAACTTCTTACCATCTTAAGTGTGAAATTTTGACATGGAAATATTTTATAAAGTGATATTTGAAATGGTTATGTTCATGGCATGATTACCAATGATTTATGGTAATAGTTATATTTTGATGAACATACTTGTTATTGAAAGCATATTTTTGGCTAACATTGTGAAAAGAAAAGAAATGAGCACGGTCACATGGCAATCCGTGTGGTGCACCAGTAGGGGACGCCCTACCAATGGTTATAATCATGATAATGAGAAAAGAAAGAGAAAGTGGGCCATGTCGGACGGAGCGAGAAAAGCCCGTACCGGAGAGTAGAGGATACTTACCCTGACCGGGGTAGCTTGAAATGAGAATAAGTTGATGGCCATCATATGATATTTTGAAAATAGTTAATCATATCATACATATCATTACAGTACGATTCTTATGTGCATAGATATAATGCATTCATGTGACCAAAGATATTTTTTGTAGTTTATACAGTTGAACATGACGTGATGAGCTTTACTGATGATACTTTATTGTTGAACTTACTGGGATTTAATTCTCACTATATTTCCATATCATGTTCAGAAAATTATTTATGCAGCTTTTGTTTCTAAGGCTCTGGCTTTTAGTGCACATTGGATCGAGTTACTTTATGTTGGGCAGATTTCAGAATCAAATAAGATGTTTGTGGTCGAGTTGGCTCAGATCCCGGTGAAGGTGCAACCACCCGCACCTGTATCTCCGGAATTGGTCAACCAAAATAAACAAGATGTAAATATCTATGTGTTTGATATGTTATATGTCTGTTTTGATTAATGACATGTATGTGAACTCAATATTGTATAATAATAAAGGAAAAAAAAAGGTTGTTACATAATTGGTATCAGAGTAGGTCGATCCTAGATGGCCAGTGGGTGGTTGGTTGTCTGAATCGATCTTATAGTACCTTCAGTATGTTATGGTAGTGCTGTGTAGGGGATCAGTGATTTTATATAGGTAGGGAATTACTAGTGTTTCCTATCTATATGCCGAAGTGGTGTTATGACTGCTGTTAAATTTATTTTTTTTAAACTAACTATTGGGCTTGATCACCTCAATAGCAATTTATTTTTCCCACAGTAGGAAATGGCACCACCAAGGCGGAATCTGGTAAACAATGTGGAGGAAATCTTACACAACCTTACCACGACAATTTGAGAATTTGAGAATTTATTTACTCCTTAGAACCAACTAGTATCTATATTCCTATAGAGAATGATATCGATTGAATTTAAAAAAAAATTAGTTACAAGACTTGTTAGACAAGGGATTTAAATGCCCTAGTACTATTATTTGGAGTGCTCTAGTTCTATCTGTGAAAAAGAAAGATGGATCATTATAACTATGCATAGATTATAGACAGTTGAATAAGGTGACAATGTAGAATAGAAACCCATTAGCTCGTATAGATTACCTGTTTGACCAGTTATAAGGTGTTCAATATTTTTCCACAAATGGATTTGGGATATGAGTAACATTAATTAAGGATAAGAGAAGAGGATGTAGGACTTATTATGGGCATTATGAGTTCTTGGTGATGCATTTAAATTGACAAACCTTTAGCTGCATTCATAAATTTAATGAATAGAAATTAGGTCATCCTTGGAACAATTTGTTATTATATATATGGATGATATACTAGAATATTTCAAAAGTTCAGAGGATCATAAGCAACATTCAAAGATAGTTTTACCAACTCTAAAGGAGTATGGTTGGTAAATATGGTATACAAGTAGAGTCTAAGAAAGTAAAAGTAGTACAATAATAGCTACGTTTTACTACATTTAAAGATGAAGATCCAAATCCAATTTACGCTTCCTGCGGTTATCTGCCGTCCATTCTATTGGAGTAATAGTTAGATCAGGTACATGAACATAGGCTTGTAAAGCATCAATCAACTCCTCAGCATTTGAAGCTGAGATAAGAATTTGTCGTGCTGAGTGTGAGATAAACCTCTGTTCCACAGCTTGATCTAGAAAAGATAACAAACCATCAAAGAAGTGATTAACATTTAACAAACCTATCGGTTTGTGATGCATATTTAGTTGTGCCCAAGAGACTATTTGGAAAATCTCCTCTAAAGTACCAAAACCACCTGGTAAGGCAATGAAGGCGTCAGCATTGCTCATCATTCTAGCCATGCGTTCATGCATGGAAACTACCCTATATTCTTCCCCAATTGTCTTCCCTATGTTGCTGGATGTAGCTAGAGCTATAGGAATAATACCTATAACTTGGCATCCCCCTGCATGTGCAGCTGTAGCCACACACCCCATTAACCCACAGTTACCTCCACCATACACTAAATGAATTTTTCTCCTAGCCAGCACCATACCCAGATTTTGTGCTGCTTTAACATACTCCTCATCTTTTCCAGGACTGGAACCACAAAAGACACAGATATTTCGAAACTGACGGAATGCGGTTCCCTCCATAATTTCTATCACCTTAACTTTGAGAATAGACAAAGATACTAATGTAAGTATTTATAAAACTCAGAGAAGGGCATATTTATAATAGCTATGCAAATAGGCCGGGTATTATTAGAACAACTATATGAGTGATTGGTGGATATCAGCTAAATTAAAGGTAAATAAAAAAAAATTTCAAAAATGACGGCAAACATGTATATGTACAGTAGTATGACTGTGACCCATATTAAGCACATAAAGAGTATAAGATAAGATATCACCAGAAATCTGTCTTTATCTTGTTGTCTTTGACGAAGCATTGATGTTTTGATGCTTGTAGAAAAGTTGTAGGTGATAGCCGTCATTGAAAAAAAATGCAATCAAATGATTTATTTTGTATTCTCAATGTTTTGCCAGTCGACTATCAGTATTATTAAGTCGACTAGCTATTTTGAGAAATTTTAATTTGGACTGGTTCTTTTTACAGTTGATTGATTACATCTATTTTGAAGCAATCAACTGCATCCTACCAGTTAACTACATATTCTTTGATTTTCACAGACTTTTATAAGCTCAGAAATGTTTTTTTTCCATGTGATATCTTTCCACCGAATACCAATAGATTTAAAGTAGATTCTGACACATATATTCAAAATTTGCGGCCACCGATTTTTGCTGAAATCATAAATAGATTTTGTTTACAGATTTTAGAGAATTACGGCCACCGATTTTAATATTTTTCAATGCTTTGTCGAAATTTTTGACTTTCGCTTTTGGCACCATTCTCTATTATGCTTTTCGTCTGTTTCACTCATTAACGGTTGGCATTAAATGCAAGGTTGTTTTCCCTCATTGCAATGAAAGATAATTTCTTTTCTTTAAAACTCGATTATTATGGTGTCTAAGTTGTTTGTAGGTTAAAGTAATGAAAAGATTGAAAAGAATGGACGGATGATGGTCTTATGGTGTTTTGACGAATGTAATTAAGAGAATTAGTGGTGTTGAAGTTCTCGAGGAATAAAATATTGGAAGTAGGATTTAAGTTAGTCTTTGAACTCTTAATTTGGAAATATAGAGAATATTCTGAGAACCATGTCCGAAAATAATGTAGGTTATCAAGATATTTGTTTTAAAGGATTATATCATGCTAAATTGAGTCTAGTATCTAGGATGTGAATTATGTTGGAATTGAGAATTCATGTATGAGTAATTGTTAGGAAAAAAAACACAAATCTTCTTGAAATGATTGGGTGAATTAAATGGGATTGGCATAAGCTAGAATGAGGTGCTTTTGGATATGATAGAAGAAATAATTGAAATTTTTGACAATGAGTTTAATGGTGTTAATAAGTTAGTATAGAATTACTGTGATGAGGTAAGTTAGAATTATTAGACATGTGTCAATGGTACATAAACGTTATTAAAGGTTTGAAGGATTTATTGCTACGTATGTTTAACATATTGATTAAAGGATTTGAGGATAAAAATAGATGATAGATTAAGATGATGATATTCAGGGGATGATGTTGATATATGAAAAAAAAATTGACTTGATAGAAGTTTGGAATAAGAAAAGATAGTTACACAATATGAAGGTGTATATGTTCCTTTATATGTGTGTTTTCTAATATCGACCCATAGATATATCCATGCGGGCTAGAGGATATCAATTGAAGAACTTATGAGTGAAAGAAATCCTTATGGTTAAGTTATATAGCAAAATCACTCAAGTGAATAGACATATTAAAAAGTAAAGATGTCATACAGAAAAGATATCTCTAATTATTTAGGTAACAAGCTTGGTAACTCTGAATAATGCCTTAATTTCATTCCCTACATGTGGTAGGATGGATTGAAATTCGGGGACCGAATTTCTTAAGGGGGGAAGAATGTAACATCCCGTAATTTTTAGATATTTTCCTTAGAAATTCTTCACCTTACATATATGAATAGAAATGTTCTAATATTAATGGAATAGGTAAAGAAAGAAAACCTAAGAGGAAATATTAGAAATAAACATGTTAAAGAAAGGTGAAATTCTTAGGTAAAGAAATATAAATTTTTGTGAAGTAAGTAAAGGTCTTAAAATTTCAAGAATCGGATTAGGGTAATTTTTCTTAATTTAAGAGCAAAAGTTACTAAGTTTAGTATCTCCACCCGTAATTGGGCTTTAACCTATAGACACTTCATATAGAGTTTTTCTACTTCACATGAATTTTTAGCAAGCCAATAGGATAGCCCAAGGAAGAAATAAAACATAGACTTGGACTAGGATATAGAAATTAGACCGGTAGCCCAAAATTCATGAAAATGTGACCAAGCCCATTATGAAAGGTAGAATTTTAACCAAAGTAAGGAAAATGGGCAAGAATGAGCCCAAACCCAAGAGGAAAAATAAAAAATAAAAATAAAATTAAAGTGATGAAATATTGGTGTAATCAAGATTAAGTGACATGGAATTAAGACAAAAATTTAGCAAGTGGTGTGATTCTACATTCATCATTTTGGCAAGTGGCATAATAATACAAGGCTTTAGGACAAAAACATCTATATCCTACATTCATAACTTTAGCAAGTGGGTAATAATACATAGCATTATGACAAAACATCATTATCCTACAAAAATAATTTTAGTTAAGTAAGGAAAATTCAAGGGCTAGAAATTTGCCACTTAAAAAGGCAAATCTATCATACTTGATTATGACAAAAGAAAAAGGAAATGAATCTCTAAATCAAAGGGATCTTGTCCCATATCTTAAGAACATATCATCATAATTTTCAAAATACAAATCTCCTTTTTCTATGCATATCTTGACTAAGGAAGAGGAAGACAAGAACATAAGTTGTTTGTTTTCCAAAAATTCAACAAAGTGTATCCTAATTGTGATAAGGTAGACCCATGATCATGAAAGGTGAATTATTTGGTGGTCTATATAAGAAAACCCAACCTTACAACATTATAATTTCGTCCAAGTGAGGGAGAGCAAAAATAGAAGCAAGGTAGTGTGAGGAAAGGAGAGGAAGAAAAGAAGAAAGAGGAAGGAGAAGTCTAGGGGACTAAGTGCTCCATGTAAGTTTAACAATATTTCTTTTTAAAGAAAACCTTTGAAACTCATAATATTTATATGAGATTTTGATCTTAGAACTTTGATGATTGATCATGGATGTTGCTATATCATGTTACATATTGATCTTGCATGTGATGTATGTTTGAATACTTAGGTTGGTGTAGATAGTTCTGCATGGGTATGGTTATGGTTGACAGAATTTTAAGCTTCGGTATTTTAATTTCTAGGAACCATATATAAGGAATTAAAATAAATGGTTAACATAAGAATTAAAGATATATGTGTCACGGATTTTCACCCACTGGAATCATTCCATTTGGAGTTCATATGAGGTAGTTATGGTCTGATTAGTAGTCAAAGGTCAGAAAATGAATCATCAGGGAAGAATATGTTAGGATAGTTTCGGTAATTTAAATTCTGGGAATTATTGGTAGGGAATTAAAATAAATGGTTAACATAAAAATTAAAGATATGTGTGTCATGGAATTGTAGCCACTGGAATCATTCAATTTGGAGTCCACATGTGGTAGATATGGTCCGATTAGTAAGCCAAGGTCAGAAAATGGTTCATCAGGGAAGATTATGTTAAGACAGCTTTTGTATTTTAATTTCTGGGAATTATCTGTATGGAATTAAAATAAATGGTTAACATGAACGTTATATATCTATGTCTCATGGAAATATACCCACTGGAATTATGCAATTTGGAGTTCATATGAGGTAGATATGATCCGATTAGTAAGCAAAGGTCAGAAAATGTTTATTCAGGGAAGAGTATGTTATTAATGTTTTAGTTTTTGAATTTTTGGGAATATTCTGTATGGAATTAAAATAGCATTCCAACATAACAATTATAGATATATGGCTCATGGATTTTTACCAACTGGAATAACTCAATTTGGAGTTCCAATTTGGGAGATATGGTCTAATTAGTCAGTAAAGGTCAGAACCTATCCGAGAGGAAGTATCCTGTACTTTGAGGGAGTAATATCACCTTTGTTTCTTAATTTTTCGCTACAATGTTCAACATAATAGCTTTAGATAATTGTTTTATCTTGAAATGGACACCAAGATCACCTACATCAGAGTTAAATTGAGGGAGTTATGGTCTGATTACTAAGAGAATGTTAGATAGGATGAAAACCTGTATCAAAAAAATAAAGAAATAAAATTAGTATTTAAAAAAGAAGATGAATCTTAATAAATGACTAGTATAGCCATAGCCATTGCCATTGTATGAACTTCTTACCATCTTAAGTGTGAAATTTTGACATGGAAATATTTTATAAAGTGATATTTGAAATAGTTATGTTCATGGCATGATTACCAATGATTTATGGTAATAGTTATATTTTGATGAACATACTTGTTATTGAAAGCATATTTTTGGCTATCATTGTGAAAAGAAAAGAAATGAGCACGGTCACATGGCAATCCGTGTGGTGCACCAGTAGGGGACGCCCTACCAACGATTATGATCATGATAATGAGAAAAGAAAGAGAAAGTGGGCCATGTCGAACGGAGCGAGAAAAGCCCGTACCGGAGAGTAGAGGATACTCACCCTGATCGGAGTAGCTTGAGATGAGAATAAGTTGATGGCCATCATATGATATTTTTAAAATAGTTAATCCTGTCATACATATCATTACAGTACGATTCTTATGTGCATAGATATAATGCATTCATGTGACCAAAGATATTTTTTGTAGTTTATACAGCTGAACATGACGTGATGAGCTTTACTGATGATAATTTATTGTTGAACTTACTGGGATTTAATTCTCACTATATTTCCATATCATGTTCAGAAAATTATTTATGCAGCTTTTGTTTCTAAGGCTCTGGCTTTTAGTGCACATTGGATAGAGTTACTTTATGTTGGGTAGATTTCAGAATCAAATAAGATGTTTGTGGTCAAGTTGGCTCAGATCCCGGTGAAGGTGCAACCACCCGCACCTGTATCTCCGGAATTGGTCAACCAAAATAAACAAGATGTAAATATCTATGTGTTTGATATCTTATATGTCTGTTTTGATTAATGACATGTATGTGAACTCAATATTGTATAATAATAAAGGAAAAAAAAGGTTGTTACACGTGAGCCCATTCCGAGGTTTCACCGTCTCCTCCCAACTGGATTCTTGCAACTTCTCAAGCCCTGGTAAGTTGGTTATTCTGCATTCCAAATTCCAGTATGGCATTATTCAAGTCTTCTGGCTAAGTCTATTTTTTTTTTACTTTTCTTTGTCACGGCCTTAATTCTTTCTAGTTCAAAATTTGGCTCTACTCTATTCATTGGTTTCAGCCCCTCGAGCCCTTCGGTAGCCATTTTTTACCGTGAGTGAAAATTAATCTTTTTTACTTCTATTAATTGTGTTCACTTAGAATAAAATAACAATAGAGATTTAGAATAAAGTGTTTTTCTTGAACATAGCTTTTACAAAAAATTGAAAGTTCTGAAAAATGTTGAAACATTTTTAACAACAACTCTTAATTTTCACTTCTAGTCAACTCTCTCGAGCTTGTTTCTGCTAGACCCTATAAAGATAAAGCATTAGTTTTTATTTTATCTTTTAGTTAATAGAAAGTTTGATTGTCAATATTTGGTTTAACTTACTTTGTTATACGTGTGTTCAGTTTTGTCAAATTATGAGATTGAGTTTGCCTACTGTTATTATTTTAATTAAAAATTACAAGCATACGAATCTATTAGAATATAGATTTAGTGATATGCGAGGTCGATCTCACAAAGTATGCAAGAAATAAATTACTAAAATTAAATATGAATATATTTAAAGCAAAGAAACGTGCTAAGGTTAGGAGATCCACTCTTGGTATATCAAATAAAAATAAATTTTAATTCTTTTATTACTTAAATAGAATCTTCACATAAATGAGATTCTATTCGGAAGATATGTTATTTTAAATTCGTTTTGGTTTACATATAAAGTGCATTTGCCTTCTTTTTATTGTGTTACTAATAATAAAACAACTCTTGTAAAATGGATTTAAGTATATATTGTGCCAATCATTATATTGTTTACAATAAATCAAGAATGATTCAAATATTTATTGTACTAAAAATTGTCTATAATGTATCCAGATTCACACTTCATAAAATTAAAAATTAAAATATGTAAAAGGAATAAAAACATAATAATAAAATAGGTGGTAGAATCAATAATAATAATATAAAGTAAGTGGTAAAAACAGTTATTAAGAAAGAAATTAACAATAAAATAACAACAGAGGGGAAACAAAGTCATTCTTTAAGAAAAAAAACAACAATAAAATAACAACAGAGGGGCAAAAAAAATCATTCTCTAAAAAAGAAAATAACAAAAAAATAAATAACAGAGGGTCAACAAAGTCATCCTCTAAAAAAATATATATATGGGTAATAAAGTCATTCTCTAAAAAAGAAAATAACAAGAAAATGAATAAGAAGATAAATACAACATCAAATATAAATATTGAAATTAAGAGTTAGATAAATTATTATTTTCATACCAAAAGTTTCACCCTTTCACCTTAACATTAAGAGATTAGTTCTCCACAATCAAAATAAGAAACCAAAATGAAAGAAGAAGAAGCATGATAATATTATAAAAGAAATTAAAGATACAAAATGTCTAAAGAGAGAAAAATATTACAAGCACTTAAAACTTCAACAAAAACTTTTCCAAGATCAATCTCACTCTCCCATAAGTCTTTTCAAGTCCTCTATTTATACATGCAATTAGGTGTGGTAATTATCAACAATAGTGGCTAACAAGTTGCATTAAGTTGATAAATTGGATACCAAAAGTAATCTTTAAGTTATTGCTTCATATACATCGAATCTGCTGACCTCATAAACATAAAAGTTGTAGATAATTTCATTATCTTTTTATCTATATAAATTTTGGACAAATTGGATATGTAATTTGTAACTTATGACCAGAATACCAGAGTAAGGTCGAGCTGAATTACAACAGTAAATAGATTCTATTCTAGCCCAATTCTGGCCATATTAATATTCAATTTTTCTAATCACGTGAACATAAAATTGTATCAAATTGTATCTTCTATTCACCTACCAAATTTCGTATGCATTGAATATGTATTTTTTAAAATAGGGCTCAAATACTACAGTAAGGTTTGGCTGAACTACAACAGTAAATATGTTTTATTCTAACCCAACTTTAACTTTTTGAATGTCTGAATTTGTTGATCACATAAACTTGAAAGTTGTATAAAATTGTATCAGCTATTTATCTACCAAATTTTGTACGTATTATATACATATTTTCTGATATACGGTCAAAATACTATAGTAAAATCAAGTTGAAAAACAAACAGTAAACATATTTTTAACATTAGGTGTTCTTCCTTAAATCTTTATGTTTCAATTCTTTTAGAAATGTGACCATAAATCAAGATCAAATTAATGCATATATCAATTAGGATGTGTCTCAGGAATAAAAAAGATAATGTTTCTTACTCAGCCATCCTCAATGAATTTATATTGTCAGTTTGATTTATAGACATAATTTTCAAAGAATTACAATTTAGCTTTGATTCATCCAATTAAGTCCATTTTTTATTATTTTCTCTATCTATAAAAAATACACAAAACTGAAGACAAATAAAGGAGATAAATGCTTAATTAAAATAAAAAGATAAAATGAAAATATTTAATTTATGAGTATTAGTGTTTAGTTTTCTTTCTGTTCTTAGAATAGGTATTAGTGCAAAATGGTGAGAATTTGATGTGGCTTATGAGAGATAAGTGGTTATGGATTAGTTTGGATTTCTACTTTCTTGCTGCAAACAACTGTTTAGTTCTCTGTTTTTTGATTTTTTCCTAAAGTTAACTGAGGTTTGACTTGAACAATTGTTTGGTGATATTGATTTTCATTACAGAGTTGTTCTTATATTGATCTAGATGTTTTGAAATCAAAATCATCTTAGAGATATTGTTTTTGGCTCAAAAAGCTTGAAATTTGTGGCAAAAAAGAAAAATTGTTATGATTTGCTATCTTGTGTTTTTTAGTTTGAATACTTGGAAGTATAATCTAATACTTGAAATGTTTTTTTTTCTTTTTATATACCATAATCTCTCTTTGGAGTTTTTTCTTAGTCATAAGAGTCAAGTAAGAATCAATTTTTTTTAAAGAGTTTCTTACATGTTAATAGTGAGATATGTGAGCGAAGGCATTTTGAATTTTATCACTGTACATGCATCAATTTTTGGGTTTAAACCCATATAATACTCTTTTTATTGGCAGAAAGTTAGGGACAAAGATTATTAAATCAAAAGAAATACAACAATAAAATTCTAGAAGATGCATATGCTACTAAAGAATCAAGATCTACAACTCTAAATGTATATGAAGCTACTTCAGTACCTTCCAAAAGGAATAAAGAGATTAATGCATCAACTTTGAAGAAGAAAAAAGTACAGAAGGGGAAAACAATGAAGAGAATGACATTCGAGAAGGTAAGAAAAAATCTGTCAGATCTGAATCTTGGGTATGACAACATATTATTGATAGTAAGGGCCATGATCCAAATTGGCCTAAGGCTTCATGTAATTGGTGTGGGGTTGACTATGCCTCCCATAAAAAAAGAAATGAAACTTCTAATATGGCCCATTACTTAGAAAATCAATGTAAAAAATTTCTCAGAGAATTATTAGACTCCAAACAAGCTATTCTTTCTTTCCAACCAAAAAGAAAAGAGTAAGGGGAAGGGATTGGGAGTAATTTATCAGCTGTTAGTTTTGATCTTTATGCATGTAGGCAAGCTCTAACTATGATGACTATTGTTGATGAATTACCCTTTAAGTTTGTTGAGGGTGAAGGGTTTCAGTATTTTATGAGTATTTTTCAGCCATTATTTCCTATTCCATCTCATGTTACATGGTTAGGGACTGCTTTAGCCTTTTCTTAGATGAGAAAAAAAAATTGAAAACGGTGTTATCTTTGAAATTTCAAAGTGTTTATTTAACTACTGATTGCTAGATTTTTGTGCAAAACTTGAATTATCTTTGTCTTACTGTGCATTTTATTGATGTTGAATGGAAGTTGCATAAAATAATTTTGAAATTTTGTCCAATTGCTAGTCATAAAGGAGAAGTAGTTGATCAAATAATAGAAAAATGTTTTACTGAATGAGAAATTGGACGAGTTTTCACCATAATAGTTAATGTTAGCTCAAATGATGTTTCCATAGCATACTTGTGGAGACAAATAAATGAGTAGAATGAAAGTGTGATGACTAGGGAATAAATGCATGTTAGATGCTGTGCTCACATTTTGAATCTTGTTGTTACTGATGGCTTGTGCATGATTCAATAAGCCAAATTAGAGATGCTTACAAATATGTGTGTGCTTTTCCCGTATGTATGCAAAAATTAAAAAAATGTATAGAGTTTGCTAAGATACAAGATAAGAGCATGGTTCAATTGGATGTTCCAACAAGGTGGAACTCCATATACCTTACGCTTGAAAGTGCCTTGAAGTTTCAAAAGACATTTCTTAGGTTGAAAAAGTGGGATGCTCAATTTTTTTGAATTCTCCACTTGGTCCCTTAAACATAGAGGATTAGCTTAATGAAAGACATTTTGTGAAGCTTTTGAAAAAAAAATTTGATGCAACTAAAAATATCTCAAGCTCTTTGCATTTGACTTTATCTCAATATTTTCATGAGTATTGTCTTATTGTGAAGACTTTGAAGTGTTGGTGTGAAAGTGATGATGATGCACTATTAAAGAATATGGCTATTAGAATAAAAGTTAAACGTGACAAATATTGGGGGAGTTTTAAAAACATGGACATGTTTATTTTTGTTGCCATAATTCTTGATCTAAGATACAAGTTGAAATTTGTTGAGTGGAGCCTATCAAAACTCTTTAATCAAGACTTGGCTATTTTTATGATTGAAAAGGTGAAGGAAGTACTCAATGGTATGCATGATAAATGTTAATCTTTTTATGGTATTACAAAATCACAAGATATTGGTCAATCTTCCCATTCAAGTAAAGAAGTGAAAAATTCAATGAATGCAAAAGACTCATTTGTTATGGAATTTGATATGGATATGAGTAAGCATGATGCTATAGATTACAAATCTGAGTTGAAAACATATTTAACAGATGCACTAAAAAATATGTCACCAAAATTTGATATTTTTAGTTGGTGGAAGGTGAATTCTAATAAAATTTTCATTCTTGCTCAAATTGCTAAAGATGTACTAGTTATACCAATGTCAACAATTGCTTCTGAATTGACTTTTAGTACAGGGAGTCAAATTTTTTTATCAATATAGGAGTTCTTTATTTCCAAGAATAATATATTCTATTATTTGTGCACAAAATTAATTTTGGTCTACCACTTTACCTCTTGACATGGAAGAGCAAGAAAATGACATTGATAAGGCTGAGATAGATAATATTATTTTTATTTCAAATAGCATCGTTTTAATAATAAATTGTTTGTGCTAAAAAGGATATGTAATAAACTTTTTTCTTGACTTAATATGTATATTCAATTGTTAGATGAAGTTGGTTCGTTGGCTAAATTAGGATCATATTTAGATTTGTAAATGAATATGTTCTAAATGGTATTATCATTATATTTAATAAAATAAATTATTTATGTATTTTTACTCAATACATTTTAAATTGTACTAATTATATTTTAATTATTGCTATATTTTTACAGGTTGTGCACTTGGCTATGGAAAATCTCAGGGAAATTCCTTGCATGTAAGGGATGACAGAAGTTATTTCCAAGGTTGAGAATGTAGGAGATTCCTATACTGTCTCTGGAATGAAATTTTTACTATATGGAGTAATACTATAGTTTGGTAGCATTATAGACTTCTGCAGTTATGGAATTATTACTTAATGGAGTTATTATCTCCTTCTCGCATGCTAGATTTAGATTTGATATTTGCTTGCTTTGATTATGGACTTCTGTTGAAGCTTTATGCAACCTTTAGTTCTAATGAGTTAAAGTAGAATTCTTGACCATTTTTCACTTTTAGTATGCTAGTAAAATGAAGAACAATTGAGTCATAAGCATAATCTTGCATCCATGCCAAAGTTTTGCTAATGTCTTGAAATTTTTAATTATGGAACTATTTTAAAAATCAACATAAAATTTAATAAAATTCATTATGTAATAATATTGTTGTAGCAGCAAATCAAGATACATTAAATATAGATATATATTAATTTGTTTCATTAATTTTCGTAAGTCCATTTATCAATTGCTCAGGAAGTATATTGTGAATAGTATTGTGTCAATTTTGAAGAAGCGGCCACCACTCTAAATTATAGCTGTTAGAGAGGAGTCCAAAAGTATTAGCCGATGAAAAAAAATTGAAAAACCGAATCAAATCAAATTGGTTTTACCTAGTTTGGTTTCACAGATCTCAATCAAATTGAATAGGTCCATTTTTTGGTTAAACTTATATGGGCGGTTTAGTTTGGTTGAGCCTCCAAAATTGAACCGAACCGAACCGTGAATACCTTTATTATAAGGCAGTTAGTTAGTCTTGGTTGGTCTTAGAAAAAAAGTTTCTCTCTCCCTTTTCTATTTCACAAGAATATGAAGCTTTGGGTTGAACACCAAACACCATTACCATGTGTTCTGAAAAGAGATAGAGAAAGAGAGAAGGAGATGAGTCAATTAAAATATCACATAGTCACAGTGAAGAAAGAAGAGAAAGAAGAGGAAGAAGAAGGTTGATGCATAAGAGATAAAAGAAGAGGAGAAGAGAGAAAAGAAAAAAGAAGTAGAAAGAGAAGAAATAGTATTCATGTAATTTGGTGCTTATGTAAAATTTGGTGTATAACTTAATAAATTAGATGTCCCATGATATTATATTAGCATGAGGTGGTATTTGCTTCACAGCTAATGGATAATTTTTTTGTCTATTTACGATGTTCAAATCATGACACGTGACAAAAATATTTAAAAAAAATTATTTTTGTCACGTATCACGATTTGAGTATTGTTAGTAGATAAAAAAAATTGTCTATTGATGGTAAATCAAATCATTTTCCTATTAGCATTTTCTAATAGTAGAATTGATTCAACAGGATTGAAATTTTTGGTGAGTTGGTTCCTTCATGTCTTTATTTATTTATTTATTATAATTTTTAAATATAAAAGTAATCTCAATTAAATTATTCGTTCTCACGAGCATTTCCTTTACAAGCTTGAATCCTTCATCACTAATTTCAAACTTACTTGTTAGTTGAGTTACAAGTTTATGATTTTTTTTTCACTTGAGTTCTTACATAATATAAATTTAGGGCAAAAATTAACTTGTTTAAGTTTCACCATATTTGTGTGGAAATCCACTAAAGAAACGTTGTCCTGGAGAAGAAGAAACAAGTTATGATCCACTTATTCTAAATGATAACAGTGACAAACCAGAGAAAGAGGATTTCCTTTTCAACAAAGGTTCTCTTTTTTTCTCTCTCCTTTTTTGCTTTAATAAGTTTGAGCTTAGGATTTATTGTAGCATTTTGGGGACTTTGGCTCATTGTTGCTCTGTAGTTCTTGGAGGCATGTCTACTTCAACTTTCTAAACAATGTGATGGAGAAGATCGTCATGATGGACTAATGGCCATAATATGTTGTAAAATAAGTTTTATTTCAAAAAGGTAACAGTAAATTCTGACTCATTCGATTGCATTGATTGAATTTAAAAAGAATTTATTTGTTGAATTTATTTGACTCATTCAATTTCTTTAATTGAATTTAAAATGAAATTATTTACTGAATTTATTTGCTCATTAAAAATCGGAAATTTGCTTCTCCTGCAATTTCTCCAAGACCCCATCACATGCCTATAAATAGCTTGTTTCTCTTTAGTTCAAAGATACAGGAAAATATACTTCTTCTTGATCAAAGTCTCTTCTTCTCTTTTGTTGGGTTTACTTTCATAATTTTATTTTCTGTTGCTCCTGCTCTACTTTTCTAAAGGCAGCATGCCTGTTGAATCCTGAGGGAAACGCTATGATTGCCAAAATATCTTTAAGGACAGTGTTTATCATGCCTTAGGCTTTTCTCTTCTTTTTTTATTTTCTAATTTTGTTGCAGGTTTACAACATTCTTAAGGATATTAGAGAAAAAAAAATTAATTATACTTCATGGAGTCTAGTCAACATCAGCTTGATGCTATTAGTATTCTTGGTAGAGATGCCACGTATCCTAATACTAATGTTGCCAATTCTAAAGGTGCTACACCAATTGCTGTAGCATATGCCATATCTTCCACTGCTGTCATTCCTGTCATGCCCCAATTTAATGGAACGCGAATAACACAACTAACAGATCACTTTACTCTTATGTATTTGTATACGGCTTCACAATATCACATACTAGGAAAATATCATATGTTTACAAGTTTTCAATATAGCTAATTATACATGCCAAAACTACACTTAACAATATTACAACAGAAGTAGGGATCCTGCCTGTGGCATTCAGAGCATACTCTATATTACAATGACATAATATTTTAAACATTTTGAGCCTTGAAAACAATGTAGGTTCACTCAGAGAAAATGACACTTAGCTGATCAAATAGCTGTAGGGTTAAACTCAGATTCTTTATATGAAAAAAATGTAAGCATCGTGTAGTGAGTTTGACAACTCAGTGAACAAATAATACCTCCTATGACCTCTCAGATCAACATATGGATGTACTTATATATTAAAATTTATCACATCGAAAATTACAGTTTAGAATTACATCTATATGGGACCCGCATTTTCAAATATTCTCAGTTCAAATCACATTCATATATCTTAACCATTTATGATATAAAATGATCATTAATCAAACGTTGATATGCATCAAAAACATTTCTTATAAAAATATTAAGAGGATCCCATATCATAACTAGCATATCAAAGTTCAATCCCTTTTATATTTTGTTGGTGTGAAATTTTCCTATACTTAACATCTCAGTCAAGGTTTGCCCTACCACCATTCAAGAGGACACGTGAAGGGACTCTAATATGGATAATTCCCTAAGCACAAAGTAAGGGAAGGCAATTCACATATCATATATCTGGCATCTCGCCCAGATAGGAGGCATCCCGCTCTCCATCACATATTATATCCCGTGTGTTAGCCATCACACGAGGCTAGCACCACCCCTGCTAGCTAAGGTATCAAGGTACACCATGGCTAACATAACCTGATGTTAGCAAATAGTATTTCCAATAGGATTCCTCCACTAAATTATCATATGCACATATTCCATATCATTCAAATCAAAGCTTTTAGTATAATATAAAATCTCAGTTTCAATACAGTTCATTTGTCATAAATTACCTAATCAGGATTTATCACATATACATGCCATTTCTTGAGGCAATCATATAGCTTATAAATCAATGCCACATGCATAAATATTTATTTAATGAGAAATACATGTAGTATCAAATATACCATGAGTTTAGAAATCTATTTTCAAATCTATACTCTTCTTGAACTATATTTTAGATTGTAAACAATTCAGATAATTAAATCCATTTCAGAAACATATAAAAGTGTAAATATTTTATAAACATACTTAATTACACATTTAAAGATCAAGAAGAGTATAAGGGAAGTCATAGAAAGAATCATCTACTCACAAAGTTAGGGTACCAAGTTAGACAAGCCCAAAATCTACGTTTCTAGTCAAATTTTGGCAAAATAGACCCCAAAAAATGAGTTTGGATTTACAAAATTTAGCTTCCCAGAGCTCGATCAACAGAAGTCAATGCAATAAGGGCTGGATTCATGTGCTGCACGGGCCACTGCAGGGGCTGCGCATGGGCATCACTCGCCAAGGAAGAAACGGCTCGTAGGGGCGCGTGCAAGGGAGGATGAACTTGAAATTTGAGATCCTAATGTTTCAACACCTTCTGGATCCATCTATGGTGTTAGTTTTTGCATTTGAAAACCACAAATAAGAGTTTCGAAAATGACCTCTTTAGGTGATTTTTTTTCTCCATTTGCCGGCCAATTTTCCAAAAACCAATCAAATGGATTTGTAGAACTCTTTATCCTAAGTCCATTGGTGATGGTGGTGTCAAAATCCGAGGTCTGAAAGTGGTAGAATTCTAGAGAAAAGTTTTAGGGTTTCAAGGGAGAAAATTTGGAGGAAAGAGAGAGGAAATCTGAATTCTTCGGTGGCTGAGGCCTTTAAAATATCCCGGGAGACCTTTCTGCAAAAATTTAATTTTAAAGGGAGGTCATTGGAAATTTTTCTTATTTACATTTTAACCCCTAAACTTTTAAGAAATTTCATTTTGGCCACGAAACGTAAATTCTCATATTTTCTTTGTAATTCTTTAACCCATGTAATAAATAAACATATTTTCAACGGTTCTTATCTCCATTTTCAAAATTCTCTCTTTTATTCAAAATTTTTTTAAATTCTTTTTAATTTTTAAGGCTATTACAATTCCTATGATTCCAACAATGGCTTATGCAAAGCCTTTTCCTGATATTTCTAAAATAGAAATATTTGGTGGTCAAAACTTCAAACGATGGCAAGAGCGTGTTTACTTAGTTCTTGATATGCATGGAGTAGCATCTGCATTGACAAATCCTAAGCCCAATACAACTGATGTAACACAAATGGAAGCTTGGGTTCGTGCGAACAAGGCATGTAGACATACAATTATTAGTACATTATCTAACGAGCTATTTGATATCTACTGTACCTATAAAGAAGCAAAGCAAATTTGGGATTCCATAATTACTAAATATACTGCGGAGGATGCTGGAAAACAAAAATTTGTGATCGGTAACTATTATCATTAGGGGATGACTGACGATAAGGACATTAAAGAACAGATCAATGAATATCACAAGTTATTGGAGAATCTAGAGGCAGAAAAGATCACCTTGTCAGAGGATTTTGTAGTCGGACTCTTAATCGAAAAGCTGCCAAAATCATGGAGCCAATATAAAAAACAATTAAAGCAGAAGCACAAGCAATTATCCCTGGTTGACTTGATCACTCACATTGTCTTCGAAGATATTAATCAGAAACATGTCAAAGCTGCCAAGGCAAAGGAGATCACAACTAAGACAAACTTGGTTCAGAACAAATCTCACTGGTATAATAACAACAAGAGGTATGAACACAAACACTCTAATAATGTCCATAGGACTAACAATCCTACCTTCAAGAAAAAGGGTACTTGTTTTGTTTGTGGAAAGCCAAGTCATCATGCGCCTTAATGCCGAAAAAGAGTGAGAAATGACAATCCTCCTAAGCCAAAATAAAATTTGGTCGAAGGAGATGACATTATTGCTGCAGTCATTTCTTAAGTAAATCTTATAGCCAATGTGAAAGACTGGGTGGTAGACTCTGGGACTACTAGGCACATCTGTGCCAATAAAGATGCCTTCACCTCTTACACCCCAGTAAAAAATAGAGAAGAACTGGTATATCTGGGAGACTTAAGAACTGCAAATGTTCTTGAAAAAGGGAAGGTTCTTCCCAAACTCACATATGACAAAACTCTGGCTTTGAATGAAGTGCTGTATATACCTAATATAAGAGCAAATTTAATTTCTGTGGCCTTGTTGGGTAAGGTGGGGGTTAAGGTATCATTTAAATGTGATAAAATAATGATAACTAAGATTAATATTTTTGTGGGTAAGGGACATTGTAACCAAGGATTGTTTGTTCTAAATGTTTCTGAGATCATAAATGGTAATAATGCATCATCTTTTGCTTATTTGATTGATTCATATGATATTTGGCATGCTAGATTAGGACATGTTAGTGCTTTTTATATTAAGAAAATGCAAACACTTGACTTGATTACTGGAATTAATAACTCTTGTATAGAAAAATGTGAAATCTATGCAGAGACTAAATTGACTAAGAAAATATGTTAATCTGTTCATAGAGAAACTGAATTATTAAGTTTAATTCACACTTGGTGGGAGTGCTGTTGCTTGGAAATCTGCCAAACAAACTCTTATTGCTAGTTCCACCATGGAATCAGAATTTATAGCCTTAGAGTTGGCTGGTAATGAGGCCGAGTGGTTAAGAAACTTCTTAGTAGATGTTCTGTTGGAAATGAAACCAACACCTTATGTATCTATCCATTGTGATTGCCAAGCAACAATAGTTATTGCAAAGAATAAAGCTTTCAATGGAAAGATTAAACACATTTGATTGAGACATAATGTCATAAAACAGCTGTTGAAAGATGGAATTATATCCATTAATTATGTGAAGTCAGAAGTGAATTTGATCGATCCTCTGACAAAACCTTTGGGAAGGAAATTAATAAATGAAACATCGAGGGGAATGTAATTACAACCTATTTGAGTTATTAATAGTGATGGTAACCTAACCTATGTGAGTGGTGACCTCGGGAAGTAGGTTCATATGGGTAATAACAAATCACTATTAATTCTGCTAGCACTATTTATTTATGTCCCTTTCTATGGTGTAATAATGCTAAACTGCAATGACTGGGAAGATGAGCTGAAGGCTCTTAATGATTTTCATGTCTCTTAAGAGTGATGTATTTATTACATTATACACTTGATGAAAATTACCTATACTAGTGTGGAGTGAGGCTGCTCCTATAAGATCGTGGAAAAGTCTCTAGAGAACTAATGAATAACCAGGCATGCGCATGGCCTATTTGCGCAAAATTGTGTCGAACAGCAGATTTTATGAGAAATATAATGTGATGAAGAGTTTATAATTTACGGTATGAATTTATGGTTCATAGAAGGGTTTTCTTCACCATCAATTTTTGTAAATTATATCTCATTCAATCTAATCTTGGTTCATAGTCCAAAAGACACTAAGTTCGATGCATTATATTTTTGAGTGAACTTAGCAAAATTTCTTTCATCCCAGCCTTTTTGAAATAAGTAGGGGATTGTTGTAAAATAAGTTTTATTTCAAAAAAGTAACAATAAATTCTTACTCATTCAATTGCTTTGATTGAATTTAAAAAGAATTTATTTGCTAATTAAAAATATGAAATTTGCTTCTCCTGCAATTTCTCCAAGACCCCATCACATGCCTATAAATAGCTTGCTTCTCTTTAGTTCAAAGATACAAGAAAATATACTTCTTCTTGCTCAAAGTTTCTTCTCTTTTGCTGAGTTTACTTTCATAATTTTATTTTTTATTGCTCCTACTCTGCTTTTCTAAAGGCAGCACGCCTGTTGAATCCTGGAGAATACGTTGTGATTGGCGAAATATTTTTAAAGACAGTGTTTATCATGCCTTAAGCTTTTCTCTTCTTTTTCTATTTTTTAATTTTGTTGCAGGTTTACAACATAATAAACATAGCGAAGATTAAGAGGTTGCTTAGCTATTACATGGTAATCTTATCTATTAATTTCTTAATGCTTGTATTTCATTTCTTTTTTACTTTTAAGCTTCTTAATTATTTTCATATCACCACCTCCAAAATTGAGAGACTATTTGGTGATGGGAAGAAGAGTGAAAATTTGATAATAAGTATACTTTTATATTGGAATATGATTCATTTTATACACAATTAATAATTTACATTATGCCTATATTTATTGGTCATAACCCCCATCATTAATAGTTTGCGAGAGTCTATCCAAGAAATACCGTTCCTGAAAATTTTATTTGCGTGTGCATCGTCCCTATCTTTGTCCCCTTAGCACATTTCTATTTTAGGGGAAGGCGTTCGTCACTTTTCTTTCCAATCATTGCTACGAGAGTTATTAGATATTATAAAAATTATTGATAAATTATTTTTTATTAATTTAAATTTTAGAATTGAATTAATTTTTAATATAGTATCATAATCTTAATAAATCTCAATAAGTTTAATAGAAAAAATAAATGAAACAGAATATATTAAAATTATTGATAAATCTATTATGAAATAACTTAAAAGTAGAGAGAGAGAGAAACAAGAGAGTGAACTGTTCTTTCCATTCATGTATGAAGGGGTATTTATACAAGTAGGTGAGAGAGTCCTAATAGTGATATACAACTGTAGGATAACTCTCTAGTGATAATTATCCTCTTAGATAATTACTAGAAATAATATCTTATTAGATAGGATAATCGAAATATCGGGATGATGTACATCTATACAAGATATTCATAACACTCCACCTTGGATGTCCATTTCTTAAGAATGCGCCTCGTTAAAACCTTACTAGGAAAAACCCTGTGGGATAAAAACCTAGTGAAGGAAAAAGAGTACATTCTTTTAAGACACTATCGAATAAATATGACAACATCATTTGATATTCTTAAGTCTTCGAACTCTAATATTATATACCAGCTTCTCAAATGTTGTAGTAGTAAGTGCCTTAGTAAATAAATTTGTCATATTATCACTTGAATGAATTTGCTGAATATCGATATCACCATTCTTTTGAAGATCATGAGTGAAAAATAATTTGGGTGATATATGCTTTGTTCTATCCCCTTTAATGTACCCTTCTTTTAATTGGGCAACACATGCAACATTATCTTTGTATAAGATCATCAGGATTATCTTTCTAGGCAAGCCACAAGATTCTTGTATGTGTTGAATCACAGATCGTAGCCAAACACATTCTTGACTTGCCTCATATAATGCTAAAATTTCTGTATGGTTAGCTGATGTGGCAGAGATAGTTTGTTTCTTAAAAATCTGTAAACAAAATCTATCTATGATTTCAACAAAAATCGGTGGCTGCAAATTTTGAATATATGTGTCAGAATCTACTTTAAATCTATTGATATTCGGTGGAAAGATATCACATGGAAAAAGAAACATTTCTGAGCTTATAAAAGTCTGTGAAAATCAAAGAATATGTAGTTAACTGGTAGGATGCAGTTGATTGCTTCAAAATAGATGTAATCAATCAACTGTAAAATAACCAGTTCAAATTAAAATTTCTCAAAATAGCTAGTCAACTTAATAATACTGATAGTCGACTGGCAAAAACATTGAGAATACAAAATAAATCATTTGATTGCATTTTTTTTACAATGACGGCTATCACCTACAACTTTTCTACAAGAATCAAGACATCAATGCTTGATCAAAGACAACAAGAAAAAGACAGATTTCTGGTGATATCTTATCTTATGCTTTTTATGTGCTTAATATGGGTCACAGTCATAACTACTGTACATATACATGCTTGCAGTCATTTTTGAAATTTTTTTTTTATCTTTAATTTTGCTGATATCCACCAATCACTCACATAGTTGTTCTAATAATACCTGGCATTTTCGCATAACTATTATAAATATGACTTTCTCTAAGTTCTATAAATGCTTACATTAGTATCTTTATCTTCATACTCAGAGTTAAGGTGATAGAAATTAATTATGGAGGGAACCGCATTCCGTCAGTTTCGAAATATCTGTGTCTTTTGTGGTTCCAGTCCTGAAAAAGATGGGGAGTATGTCAAAACAGCACAAAATCTGGGTATGGTGCTAGCTAGGAGAAGAATTCATTTAGTGTATGGTGGAGGTAACTGTGGGTTAATGGGGTGTGTGGCTACAGCTGCACATGCAGGGGGATGCCAAGTTCTAGGTATTATTCCTACAGCTCTAGCTACATCCAGCAACATAGGGAAGACAATTGGGGAAGAATATAGAGTAGCTTCCATGTATGAACGCATGGCTAGAATGATGAGTAATGCTGACACCTTCATTGCCTTACCAGGTGGTTTTGGTACTTTAGAGGAGATTTTCCAAATAGTCTCTTGGGCACAACTGAATATGCATCACAATTCGATAGGTTTGTTAAATGTTAATCACTTCTTTGATGGTTTGTTGTCTTTTCTAGATCAAGCTGTGGAACAGAGGTTTATCCCACACTCAGGACGATGAATTCTCATCTCAGCTTCAAATGTTGAAGAGTTGATTGATGCTTTACAAGTCTATGTTCATGTATCTGACCCAACTATTACTCAAATAGAATGGACGGCAGATAACCGCAGGAAGCGTAAATTGGATTTGGATCTTTATCTTTAAATGTAGTAAAATGTAGCTATTTTTGTACTACTTTTACTTTCTTAGAGTCTACTTGGATACCATATTTACCAACCATACTCCTTTAGAGTTGGTAAAACTATCTTTGAATGTTGCTTATGATCCTCTGAACTTTTGGAATATTCTAGTATATCATCCATATATATAATAACAAATTGTTCCAGGGATGACCTAATTATTATTCATTAAATCTATGAATGCAGCTAAAGATTTGTCAATTTAAATGCATCACCAAGAACTCATAATGCCCATAATAAGTCCTACATCCTCTTCTCTTATCCTTAATTAATGTTACTCATATCCCAAATCTATTTGTGGAAAAATATTGAACACCTTATAACTGGTCAAACAGGTAATCTATACGAGCTAATGGGTTTCTATTCTACATTTTCACCTTATTCAACTGTCTATAATCTATGCATAGTCATAGTGATCCATCTTTCTTTTTCACAGATAGAACTAGAGCACTCCAAATAAAAGTACTAGGGCATTTAAATCACTTGTCTAACAAGTCTTGTAATTAATTTTTTTTTAAAATTCAATCGATATCATTCTATATAGGGATATAGATACTAGTTGGGTTCTAAGGAGTAAATCAATTCTCAAATTGCCGTGGCAAGGTTGTGTAGGGTTTCCTTCGCATTGTTTACCGAATTCCTCCTTGGTGGTGCCATTTCCTACTGTGGCAAAAATATGCTGCTATTAAGGTGATCAAACCCAATAGTTAGTTTAAAAAAATTTAACAGCAGTCATAACACCACCTCGGCATATAGATAGGAAACACTAGTAATTTTCTACCTATATGAAATCACTGATCCCCTACACAGCACTACCACAACATACTCAAGATACTATAAGATTGATTCAGATAACCAACCACCCACTGGCCATTTAGGATCGACCTGCTCTGATACCAATTATGTAACAACCTCTCTTTTTTTTCCTTTATTATTATACAATATTGAGTTCACATACATGTCATTAATCAAAACATACGTACAACATATCAAACACATAGATATTTACATCTTGTTTATTTTGGTTGACCAATTCCGGAGATACAAGTGCGGGTGGTTGCACATTCACCGGGATCTGTGCCAACTCGCTCACAAACATTTTATTTAGGATCTGCCCATCATAGAATAACTCGATCCAACGTGCACTAAAAGCCAGAGCTATAGAAAATCTGCATAACTAATTTTCTGAACATGATATGGAAATATAGTGAGAATTAAGTCCCAGTAAGTTCAACAATAAATCATCATCAATAAAGCTCATCACGTCATGTTCAGCTGTATAAACTATAGAAAATATCTTTGGTCATATGAATGCATTATATCTACGCACATAAGAATCATACTGTAATGATATGTATGACAGGATTAACTATTTTCAAAATATCATATGATGGCCATCAACTTTTTCTCATTTCAAGCTACCCCGGTCAGGGTGACTATCCTCTACTCTTCGATACGGGATTTTCTCGCTTCGTCCGACATGGCCCACTTTCTCTTTCTTTTCTCATTATCATGATCATAACCGTTGGTAGAGCGTCCCCTACTGGTGCACTACACGGATTGCCATGTGACCGTGCTCATTTCTTTTCTTTTCACAATGATAGCCAAAAATATGTTTTCAATAACAAGTATGTTCATCAAAATATAACTATTACCATAAATCATTGGTAATCATGCCATGAACATAACCATTTCAAATATCACTTTATAAAATATTTCCATGTCAGAATTTCACACTTAAGATGGTAAAAAGTTCATACAATGGCAATGACTATGGCTATACTAGTCATTTATTATTTTTATTTATAAGATTCATCTTCTTTCTTAAATATTAATTTTATTACTTTATTTTCTTGATGCAGGTTTTCATCACATCTAACCTTCTCTTACTAATCAGAGCATAACTCCTTCAATTGCACTCCGATTTAGGTGATCTTGCTGTCCATTTCAAGATAAAACAATTATCTAAAACTATTATATTGAACATTTGAGCGAAATATTAATAAAGCAAGGTGATATTACTCCCTCAAAGTACAGGATAGTTCCTCTCGGATAGGTTCTGACCTTTAGATACTAATCTGTCCATATCTCCCACATATGAATTCCAAATTAAGTGATTCTAGTGGCTAAAAATCCGTGACACATCTATCTATAATTCATATGTTAACCATTTATTTTAATTCCTTATAGAGTGTTCCCAGATATTAAAATACCGAAGCTATCCTAACATATTCTTCCCTGATGAATCATTTTCTGACCTTTGCTTACTAATCGAACCATATATACATCATATGGACTCTAAATTGAATGCTTTCAGTGGCTACAAACCCGTGACACATATATCATGAATTCTTATGTTAACCATTTATTTTAATTCCCTACAGATAATTCCCAAAAATTAAAATACCGAAGCTATCCTAACATATTCTTCCCTGATGACCCATTTTCTGAACTTTGACTACTAATCGGCTCATATATTCCTCATATGGACTCCAAATTGAATGATTCCAGTGGATAAAAATCCGTGACACACATATCTTTAATTCTTATGTTAACCATTTATTTTAATTTCTTATAGATTGTTCCCTGAAATTAAAATACCAAAACTTAAATTTCTGCCAACCATAGCCATACCCATGCAGAACTATCTACACCAACCTAAGTATTCAAACATACATCACATGCAAGATCAATATGTAACATGATATAGCAACATCCATGACCAATCATCAAAGTTCTAAGATCAAAATCTCATATAAATATTATAAGTTTCAAACGTTTTCTTCAAAAAGAAATATTGTTAAACTTACTTGGAGTACTTAGTGTTCTAGACTTCTCCTTCCTCTTTCTTCCTTTCTTCCTCTCCTTTCCTCACTCTACCTTGCTTCTATTTTTCCTCTCCCTTACTTGGACGAAATTCTAATGTTGTAAGGGTGGGTTTTCTTATATAGACCACCAAATAATTCACCTTTCATGATCATGGGTCTACCTTATCACAATTAGGATACACTTTGTTGAATTTTTGGAAAACAAACAACTTATGTTCTTGTCTTCCTCTTCCTTAGTCAAGATATGCATAGGAAAAGGAGATTTGTATTTTGAAAATTATGATAATATGTTCTTAAGATATGGGACAAGGTCCCTTTGATTTAAGGATTCATTTACTTTTTCTTTTGTCTTAATCAATTATGATAGGTTGCCTTTTTAAGTGGCAAATTTCTAGCCCTTCAATCTCCATTATTTGGTTGAAATTATTTATGTGGGATAGAGATGTCCTAATGCTATGTCTTATCATACCACTTCCTAAAATTATGAGTGTAGGATATAGATGTTTTTGTCCTAAAACCTTGTATTATTATGCCACTTGCCAAAATGATGAATGTAGAATCACACCACTTGCTAAATTTTTTTCTTAATGCAATGTCACCTAATCTTGATTACACCAATATTTCATCACTTTAATTTTATTTTTATTTTTTATTTTTTCTCTTGGGTTTAGGCTCATTCTTGCCCATTTTCTTTACTTTGGTTAAAATTCTACCTTTCATAATGGGCTTGGTCACATTTTCATGATTTTTGGGCTACCGGTCCAATTTCTATATCCTAGTCCAAGTCTATGTTTTATTTCTTCCTTGGGTTATCCTATTGGCTTGCTAAAAATTCATGTGAAGTAGAAAAACTCTATATGAAATGTCCATAGGTTAAAGCCCAATTACGGGTGGAGATACTAAACTTAGTAACTTTTCCTCTTAAATTGGGAAAAATTACCCTAATCCGATCTTCTTGAAATTTTAAGACCTTTATTTACTTCATAAAAATTTATCTTTCCTTACCTAAGAATTTCACCTTTCTTTAGCATGTTTATTTCTAATATTTCCTCTTAGGTTTTCTTTCTTTACCTATTCCATTAATATTAGAACATTTCTATGCATATATGTAAGGTGAAGAATTTCTAAGGAAAATGTGTAAAAATTACGGGATGTTACACTAATAACAATGATTTCTACACATATAAATCATAGAGCATATATACATGATCTTCATCCATACAAACATATATTATATATGTGCCATCGGAATATCCATATTCATTAAATAGGCATAATCAACTTTTATCATAATCTCCTAGTTATGCACAACCATAAAAAGATCTTTATATTTCTATCGATGTAATTACTATTATTTGCATATATTAAATAAATACAAGCAACTATACATATTAATTTATTAAAGAACTACATTAAGAACTATATACCAAGTGATTAAAAAGAAATAAAGTTTAATAGAAGAGATAAAATAGACTTGCTACACCTAAACCATTGTCCTTTAGGGACAAACTAAAATAATAGAATTTGCACATAAATTGGTATAGTCCTTCAAGGACATATAATTTGGTACAGTCTTTAAAAGATATATAGGTGTAGTTCTTCAAGGACATATAATTTGGTGCAGTCCTTTAAGAATATATAGGTGCAGTCCTTCAGGGACATATAATTTGGTGCAATCTTTTAAGGATATATAGGTGCAGTCTTTCAAGGATATATAGGTGCAGTCCTTTAGGGACAAATAATTTGAATATAAATTGGTGCAGTCCTTCAGGGACATATAATTTGGTGCAGTCCTTTAGGGACTTATAGGTGCAAATAATTTGTACATAAATTGGTGCAGTCCTTCAGAGACATATAATTTGGTGCAGTCCTTAAGGGACTTATAGGTGCAATCCTTCAGGGACATATAATTGCACATAAATTGGTGCAGTTCTTTATGGACTTATTATTTGGTGCAGTACTTCAGGGACATATAATTGCACATAAATTGGTGCAGTCCTTCAGGGACTTATAATTGCACATAAATTGGTGTAGTCCTTCAAGGACATATAAGTTGGTACAATCCTTCAGGGACATATAAGTTGGTACAATCCTTCAGGGACATATAATTTGGTGCAGTCCTTCAGGGACTTATAGATATAGTCCTTCAGGGACATATATTTTAAAGCAAGAGGAAGAGAGATTTAAATTATATATATATATATATATATATATATATATATATATATATATATATATATATATATATATATATATATATATATATATATATATATATATATATATATATATATATATATATATATATATGTGGTCCTTCAAGGATAAAATAAATCAATAGCAATCTAATTATAGATAAAGATTACTAACCTTGAAACAAGAGGTAGAGTGTTGTGCTGATAACGTATTATGAAATAACTTAAAAATAGAGAGATAGAGAAGTAAGAGAGAAATAAGAGAGTGAACTATTCTTTCCATTCATGTATGAGGGGGTATTTATATAAGTAGGCGAGAGAGTTTAATAATAATATACAGTTGTAGGATAACTCTCTAGTAATAATTATCCTCTTAGATAATTACTAAAAATAATATCTTATCAGATAGGATAATCGAAATATCGGAATGATGGACATCCACACAAGATATTCATAACAAAATCATCATTAATCAATTTAAATTTTTAAAATAAATTGATTTTGAAAAAAAATTGACTTTGTCAATTACGTCCACTAAATAGAAAATATTCTTACTGTAAAATAATTTTCTCCCATCCGATCATTTTTGAACAATAAAAATGCCCAAACTTCCAAGTGTCTTTGGCCTTTTCAATTTGAACATCGGTTAGAGTAAGCTTCACTAATAGAAGAGCTTGCATTATAATTAACTTGTATTAAACACCTGAAAAAGGAGATTTTTCATGCCAAAGTATTGAAAGATGGGTTCCACTGTTTGCTTTTTTCTCACTAGATAGTTGTTAATGCCTACCTGATATTTATTTTTAATTGTCAGCAGAATTAGAAAAAATAATTTATTGCTACTAAATTACATATTAATTATTGGATAAAAATTATATAATTTTTTTTCCTTAACAAAAATATCACATGTGGATCGAATTTTTTTAAAAAAATAAATTATATAATACTGAGTTATAAAAAAAATATTTATATATTATATTTTTATTATGAAAGGTGCAACAAAAACATAATACAAAGCAAAAGCAGAATATATACAAAACCAAACGGCAACTAGAAAAAAAACCACATCATCAGCCAATTCCTTCCCTGTTGCTACCAAAACCTCTGTCAAAGCGAGCATCGGAAGCCGAGATCGAACCCAGAGAGGATGGGGGGAAAAACCCACCCTGGAGGGCACATCATCTGATCGACGGCTTTGGCAACCCAATCCACTGGCATGTTAGCTTGGCAAGGGTTGTAACAAATAGAGATTCTGCTAAACTCCTTCCATCTTTCCATAATATCATCTAGAATGTTAAAAACACTCCACACTAAATTGTTTTTACCTTACACATTGCCAACTAAATCTGCACAATATATTCTGTTTGAAAGTATTAAAAAGATTGAAGATGAAATAGTGTTAAAAAATGTGTATGATATTATATTTGTCTTCCCTATGTTTGTTTAGGATTTTTAAAAAAAATTATCCCAAACATTCAGAAATCCATAGATAACAATTTTTGAAATTTTTCATGAAAAACTATTTAAAATTTTCGAAAAAAATAATGGAGGAGGATGATTAATAAGTTTTTTTTTCTAGATCGTTTTCTAATATTTTAGTCTTTTCTTTATATTAAGAATTTGTTTAAATACAACTCTTTAAAAAATTACGATGTTTTTGAAAAGTTATATATATTTTAAATTTTAGTTTCAAAATAAATTTAAATTAGAGTTGTTGAATCTCTTTCAATCATACACTCTAACGCCCTATTTGCTACACAGATTTTAACTGATAGAATGAGAATGTGGATTCTCACCCTTCTTATTTCTTCGTTCCATCTCTCCCTCTCTCGGTCTCCTATTCAACGCTGCTAGGGATTCCTGCTTGGAGACTCATCCCATTTGTAGTAACGTCTCCTGCTCTGTGTTTTCCTCTGCACACAAGTTAGGATTTCCTGATTTTCCAAATGTCTTGGTTTTTGGTTTTTTTCTGTCTCTACATAGCCTGCATTTCTTGATCTTCCAAACGTCTTGACCAACCTATTTTTGAATTGCCTTGTGTCTACTTCTTCGCTTCTTCAAAAACCCAATTAATCAATTTCTTGCTCTAAACGTCTTCACACAATTTATTTGCAGATCTTGCAAACACATTTCAGGTTTTTTTGGTCTTCCCTCTCTATCTTTCTCTTTCTAGTGAGTCATGTACTACCAATAAAATACGCCTTAATTTTTTTGTGTTGTGTGAAAACCTAAAATTTCTAGTAACAGCCATCAAAAAAGATGGTGTGAATTTACAGTAGGTCAATATTTTAATGGTGGTCTCTAGTCCTGTGCGCAGAGGAAAATGCTCTTGAATCACATCTGAAGTTGAAAACAATCATCCCAATTAGGCACTTCATTGATAAATTCAGCTTCATATTCTTCTTGATTTAGCTGTGTTTTGTTTAACAATCTTTGATATCTCTGATAGATATCTTTTCAATCAAATTACATTTCCACAATTATTATGGTTGAAGGTTAGAAGTAAAATTCAGTTGATAATTTTTTAGATTTTAAACTTAACTTAAGGGAGATTTGAATGGAAGTGATCATATTTTGGATTTTGTGGAAGACAAGAGTGGACACAAATGACTGATTTTGTTGATCCTCTATTTGGTCTTTGCACGTTGATTTTGTTTTTTAATTCACAATAGCATTCTATGTCTCTAGAACTTTTGTTATTGATGTTGTTCATATATCAAAGTCCTCATTTTTAGAAATTCAGATTTCCTTTTGTTTAGCTTATATCACTACTAGAAAAAGGAGATTTAGAGACGGAAATTAGAGACGGAATAATTTCCGTCTCTAACAGAGACGGAAATAGAGACGGATTTGGGAAGATAGAGACGGACGGAAAGTTTTGTAAGTTAGAGACAGAATTTAGAGACGAAAAATTTCCGTCTCTAAAGATCCGTCTCAAATTCTGTCTCTAAATGGCTTTAGAGACGGAATATATTCCGTCTCTACATACATAGACGGAATATTCCATCTCTAATTTCGAAAAAATTTATAGAGACGGAATTCAAAGATGGAATATATTCCGTCTCCAATTCCGTGTCTAATCAATAAATTGTGTTAAAAAAAATTTTTATCTCTCATTTTATATCTAATTTTTAAAATAATATTTAAATTATTAGTAAAATTAACTAGAATTTAGATAATTTTTGAAAAAATTTATGTCCCATTTAATTTGTAGAAATAAGTTGATAGAATGAAAACCAAGATTCTCTTACATTAATTCACTACAAGATATACTGGTTTTAGTGACGACTTTTCTGTGGCGACCTAAAAAGTCGTCACTAAAAAAATTATCTTTTTATTTTTTTTCTATGTTTCTCCCATTTTGGTATGTTGATAAGAAAATATAATCAGCAAATAAATGTAAGAACTTTTATAACATAAGTTAGTTTTTAATAAGATATTAAATTGATAGATTAAATCAAAATATTATGATGTGTGAAATAATTAATAGGAGTAAGATTTTAATGTATCAAAACCATATACAGCACTGAATAAAAGCAAGCAAAATTGCTTTTCTCCCACACACGTAGCACTGAATAACACCCGATAAGAAATGAAATCAATAAAAAATATATAATAAAAAAATCAATTGGAAGCAGCAAAAGAGCTAAAATCTATTTTCCCCCATATAGGCTTTTAGTTTTCTGATTTTTCAATCTCCATCAGAACGTCGACATATACTTTAAAAATGACCTCCACGTGTCATGTTATCACTGGCCTTAAAATCTCTATCATGCAGATTAATTATTATTCTATTTTTAGAAAAGCTAAATGAAGGCAGTTTCACGCCATTGACCTCTTCATTCAATGTTAAGATTTATGAAAAATTCTATGACTCATAAAGTCTAATTTGTTAATATTAAATACATATTTATATTCTATTCATAAATAATAAATTATTAAAAAAAATTTGAAATTTAATTAATGATTAAGAAATTCAATAGTTCAAAAATTTGCTTTAATACGAAAGAAAAAAAATCAAGATATTGTATAAGGAGAGAGAAGAGAAAATTAAACTCACATATGTTTACATTTTTAATGCCTGTTAAAAAAGTACCACTTGAGCCAAATATTTTAGACAAAGAAAAAAAGTTGTTTGCCGTTAAAGTTTCTTAAAGTTATGACATGTTTATAAATTTTTATTAAGACAAACTTTAAATGTAGTTTTATCAATATTTGCTCACAATAAAAAAATAATATATGAATATTTTAAACAGTTTAACATTATATAATTGACTCTTTTAAACAAATTCTTCTACTTATTATATTTGTATTAAAAGACTTCATAACAAAAACCATATGAAATTTACCTATTTTTTTCTTTTCATTAAAGACTCAATAATATAATTTTGAGTTGTAAATAATATTTAAATGCTATATTTGTAACAAACACATAAAAAAAAATCTTATTTAAATCTTGTTTTAAACGTGGCCTGACCAAAGGAGTAACAATCATATTATTTCCACTTAGCACATGCACTTAGCCCACGGGTTACAGCTAGCTAGCCATTAGAGTACAGTCCTGGAGGCAATTTTCCAGAACCCCGCGCCAAGGAGCCCCAAAATTCTCAATCCCCGCGCACAAGAAGCCCCAAAATTCAGAACCCCACGGAAAAGAAGCCCCAAAATTGCATTTTTCCTTAACCCCACCCATGCACAAGAAGCCCTAAAATTTGTTTTCCCCTTAAGGAGAACCTTTCCCCCAAATTATTCTTCACCAAACATCACCAGATATCTTCCTTTTTCTGATCACCATCACCGAAGTCACAGTGGTTCACAGCGAAATCCCTGCCCATATGGATTTGCCAAGTAAGTAGCTTCCAACTGAGCTCACCATCGAAGCCTCTGATGTACGCTCTTTTCTGTCACTCCTCCATTCCCTGTGTCTACGTCCAGGTTGGCTTTCGAAATGCTTTGCAATGTTTATGTCTAAATGTGGCTTGATAATCTGAAACATCACAATTTGGGTGCCTGTATGTGAACGATGTTTTGGAATTTAGATATGCTTATGTGGTTTGATTCTCTAAAAGCAGCAACTATAGTATCGAAGTAGGTGGTTGCCTCCCGTAAAACTTGTGCTTTAGTAAATGTTTTGTAAATGTTAAACTTGTTTTGTACAACAACTATAATGTTTTGGGATTTTTTGGAGATTTACTTCATGTTTTGTAAATGTTAAACTTGTGCTTTAATTTGAGTATACTTGTGCATTTGAGCTGGCTCCAAATGCGTTTCTTCTTGGCTTAAAAGAAAATACCTATATTGGTGTCCATTCAGTACTTGCAAACTCCATGAGAACTTTTTTGAATTTTCCTCATTACATGAGAATCCTAGTGCATAATATCGGACCTATATTGGTGTCCATTCAGTACTTGCAAACTCCATAATTGACCACATTAAAATTTTTGATCACCTCTGACAAACGCAAGCTTAATCTCCCAGCTACTTTGTCCGTTTTGTGCACATGCAAATGTGGCCTCATCATCCATCAAACGGGGTCCCCTTGAAGATTAAACTCTTAATCCTTTTGTCCTTTCTTTGCTTAATAGATAGCATAGTCTAATTACATTGGCCACAAAGCAGATGTGTCACTTTATTCCTTTGATAATGTTAGGTGAGGTGCTGTTATTTATGGATGAGTGGATTTGTGACAGGTAGTCACTGAGAGTACTACTATACAGTTCTTGAATAGTTCAGAAATTTAGATTTGGTTGCTAATTATACTCCACTAATGTCGTTTAGGTGTCTGCTTATTGAAAGGACAAGAAATTAGGAATTCTTTACCATGTGATTGTCTCAGCCAGAAAAAAAGAAAAAGAAAAAAAAGAAAAAGACAAGGATAGTTTATGGTTTTCATGGTGATGATTATCAAGTTAAAGAAGAAAAGACAACATATTAAAATGAAAACAATAGTACTTTCTTGGAGATAATGACAACTTAACTGCCATGTGATATGCCATGTTTAGGCCTAGTTAGATGAAGTTTTCATTCCCTGATTTTAAAAGGCACACTTTCCCTGTATTTTCAGTTCAAATAAGTAGATTTAGGGTTTGGAATTAAAATTATTGATTCTTTTTAAGTAGTTTTGAGTTTGTATTTGAAGTATGGGGGTAGTTCATGTGAACTAAACACTAATAAAAATATTAATTAATATATTTATTATAAACTCTTTATATACTAATATAATTGATGATGCGAGGTATTTGAAGTTGAACGTGAGACTTTTTTCTATAATATCTCTATAAGACACCACACTTCAAGAAGCTTAATCTTCTTCATCATAGTTGCTGCTTCTTGCTTTAAATGCTCTCATGTAAAATAAAATTTCATTCAAACATGAACAAGACCATAAGAAAACAAAATAACCGGAATACTAAGAAACCAATTCAAGACTTATATTTACATCTGACGTATATGCATTGATAGAAGTAGGAGATATCGTTAGATGGACATTCTACTAAATGTTAGTAAACCAAATCAATCACAAATAGACATGTAAGCATATCAGACACACAATTTCCATAAGATCACTCTCTTACATGCTTATGTATCTTTAGATCTGTTTGCTCCCGAGTATACTTAGAATATATTTTTGAACTTAGGTCCTGGAGGCTGTTTCATTGATTGATGTTAGAAGAAACTTTATTGAGGCACTGGCTGGTCAGTTTGGAAGGCCAATAGAAGCTGATCCAGTATGTCCTTGAAGTGTAATGGCAGATAGCTGGAATAGCTTGGTTTTAGTACTAATGATTATTTTTTGATTTGTTTATAGGTCTTTTGCAGAAAGGCAACCATACTTGCTGCATCTAAAGTTTTCACATTCTTGGTAATATATGATTCTAATTACTTGATATTTGTTTTCAATATAAGGACAAAAGCTTGTAGTAGGAAATTGATTAAAACATGAAATTATAAACTTACTGTTACAATTTTCTCTGTCATGGATCCTCTTTCTGTCCTGTGGAATATTTCCTCCAATACTTGCTTATGTTGCTTTGCACAGGTTATCCAAGCAACTTTTTCTCCTTTACTCTGTTGTGCTTTTAAAGTCCAACAAATTAGAAATTAGAAATTAGGAGCTATTCAGAGTAACTGTACTTTTGAAGTGATTTTAGTTACTCTATTTGAAAAAGCAGTCAATGAATCTATGGGTAGGGAGGAATAGGCCAGACAATACTAATTATATGATATAAGTGAAATATAACACAACAATTATAAATTATATATCTAATTATTTTATTTTCTTTACTTTTTTAGTGTAGTTGAATATAATTTCGTTTTCATGAATATAGGGATGTTATGAAACGAAAAGGATGGCTATCACCAGATTGGCCTCAAAGTGTCCCTATTAGGTATTTCTAGACCTTGAGTATAGAGATATTCTGATTTTTGTAATTTTCTGATACCCAACTAATATGCATTTTCAAAACTGACAGATACAGTCTCTCTCCTCTTGGTTCCTGGTTGATATATGTATTGCGGATAGAAAGGTGAACTAAAACTAATATTGAGAAGTTGACAAAATTTTCCTGGTTGATATTCTGATTCTGTGGACTTTTTATTCGCAGAGAAGTTTAAAATGTTATAAAATAGCTAATCATGAATGAATTTAGAGTGTTATTGTGCATTATGGTTCCTACTTCCTATGAGGTGTTAAGTTCATCTTTGTCCTAATTATTACACCCAATATCTTCCTGCTTCAAATAAAACTATTTACTCTCAATCATACTCTTTTTCGCAGCCATTGTTCAGGTGCTAATAGACCACTATCCAGACATGTGTTCAGTGACCTTCAGTCATTATTTTGGATTTCATATAATTTTGTTCTGGTGTGTGCAGGAAATAAAAGAAAGAGAAGCCTTTGTGCAGAAAAAAATAGCCAAGAAGAAGCATAAAGAGGACGGGTTGGATTTCTATCAATTCCATAAGAGAGAAGCCAAGAGAACTGGTATGACTATGAACAACCATCTGTGGTGTGGGCTATATTATGTTTTTCTGTTCAAGAGAAATTGAGCCCATAATAATATAGTTTTGAGATTTACTCATGTAATTATGATGTCTCTTTTTTAGCTTTGTTCTATTCTAGAATATATTTTTCATATCTTCCTTTGCCTGATAATGAATGCATGTAGCAAAATTTGTAAAAATGCATATTATCTCCATCTACACAAACACACGCACAGATCCCACCCCACCCTTTCTACTTGAGCAATTATGATGAGCATTCCAAGCATTTTGGTAAAAGAAATCTAAAGTTTAGGAACTCAAAGCAGCAGAACATTTTAATGATTTGGGAGATTCTTTTGAAAGTTGTCAGGAGTTGTTCATGTGGAAAGAGGTATACCGAAGGTTTACCTACTTGTAAGAGAAGAATTTGAGCCTTTATTTTCTTTTTATGCCCCCTATTAAGGAGGCATATCTTGTCCTCTTCTCCTCTTATGGAAATTCTAATATTTTCTTAGACAAGTTTTATTTTTTATAGAAAAAAAGGAATAAGGATTTGATTTTGGACCTCATTGTTAGGGTCAAGCACTTACTAGTGCACCAAAAATTTTTCTTTGCAATTTGCTTTAATATAATTTTGAGCAAACTACAATTTAATTGATTTTGGACCTCATTGCAGGTAAGCTTTTTCAAATTTCTCACAAGTAGAACTTAAATTCTACTAGTCAATCCCATTTTTTGTGTATGGCTCTATAATGGTATACTGAGGCACTGAACTATTAAAATGGGTTGAGTCTATCAGGTTGGTCTAACCCCAACCTACCAAAATGGCGAGTTGGGCTAACAGAATTAGAGTCCTCGTACAAAGATGGCTCTATCTTGTCCAGCTCACTAAAATGGTGGGTCAGACCAAACTTGTAGGCAATAGAGTGAATTGACCCGTCTACCTTATCGATTAATAAAATATTTTTAATAGTTTTAAACTTCAATGAAGATTTTTAGTATGATAAATTAGTGAAAAGTTATAAATACTTTAATAATTTATATAAAAAAATTTCTACATTATTATTAAAATTTTATTGTTGATGAGTTGACTCACTTAATTTTTAGTATTTTTTAAAATAGATATAAAGAGTTAATTTATCAAAATGTTATTTTAAATTAGATTGAATCAGATTGATCCGGCTCATTTAAAATTACGTGTCAAATTAAAATCAGATCGAGATGAGTTTACCTGATCCGTTTGAAATTACATATTGTTTGTTTAAGAAATTTTGAGGTGGGTCTGAACATTTTAATTTGATTTGATTTGTGTATGTTATCTTCCTCAACAGGTGAAAAATTTGGGTTCGAAGCAAAAGATGCAATGGTGACAAATGAAGAAGGAGCAGAAATAGACTCCATTGATGTGATCAGAGATAACGATAAGCTTTTCATTGTTGAATAGCAAATTATATCAAATATATAATGTAAAATGTCAACCGCCGCATATTTTTCTAGTAGTTCAGCAACATAGTAATGCTGCTGATGGATCATGACAATTTGTGACTTTGCGTTATGTATTAATGATGTAAAAGTGTTTCATTGCTGATATTTTCATGTCATGTGATTAATTATATGATAATGTATGGGACTATTACAAATTTATGTTGATATGTTTCTGGATGATACTAAATTTGAGATTATTCAAACTTTATGTTGATATTTCTGCCTGATATTGGTTTGTTTTTTGGCTGTTGGTTGATATTAGTTTGATTTTGGCTGTTGGTTGATATTGGTTTATGGATAATAGGTTTGAGATGTTTAAAATTGCATTTTAATTCATTTTTGTATTTAGAGATGGAATTATTTCCGTCTCTAAAGTCAGAAACGGAAATTTCTGTCTCTGAAGTTAGAGACGGAATATTCCGTCTCTGACACTAGAGACGGAAAATTCTGTCTCTGCAGAGACGGAATTCTTAACCGAGATTAGCGACGGATTTTTACCTATAGCGACGGACATATTCCGTCTCTAATTAGAGACGGAATTTATATTCTGTCTCTAATATTTAGCGACCGCAATTTTAGAGACGGAATATATTCCGTCTCTGATTCCGTCTCTAATCAGGTAAGAGACGGAATTTTTTATGTTTAGAAACGAAAAAATTCCGTCTCTAATCCGAATTTTTCTAGTAGTGTATACTTACGAGTACATAACATGTGAGTGGATTTATGACTTAATCCTTCATGGACATTCACATGACCATAAACCACTATGCAAAGAAAGTGAAATAAACCTCTAGGTCAGATGTGTTGAAAACTCCTATTAAAATTTCGATGCTTTAACGATGTGGTTATCAATCTGTTAAGATTAATGCATATCTAAAATGTTGTCCAAAAATAATGTTATGATAAGACAGTGAAATATTCAAACCCTATAAATTTTGTTACAAGGCTATTTTTGGTTTTGACAAACATGATTTATGTGAGCCTCTGATAGTTTCTATAGTGGGGTGGTTGGAACAATTTATTTTCACAATTATTCATGTGGGTTATACTACCAATTTTGAGCTTCTTTTTCTTAAGACACGCTGCTACAAAACGTGTAGCAATATTCACAAGTTTCTACTTTGATATCTTGGTCCAATTTGCATCTTTATTTATTTATTTTTACCATTTTAGCTCTTATATGTTGATCTCAACATGGTGATTCATATGGAGCAAAATTGTACATTTATTTATAAAGAAAAAGGAAATTTTATTTGAAGGAGAGAAAAATACAAGGAATTTTTCCCCTAAATAAAGACTAGGAAGGATAAAGACAAAAGAAAAGAAAAGCAAATTTATCTTGAGCACAAATTATTCCCGAAGCAATTTTGAACAAGTTCATATGGATTTGAAAATTTTAAACTCAAGGCTTAACTTGCTTCCATTCAAATTATAAAACAACATTCTTTTTCTTTAGAAATAAAACAAAGAATATTCTTTTTCTTTAGAAATAAAACTCAAGACCTGTTTAATTCATTTTTCTTTCGGAGAAAATAGAGAATGTCTCAAAGTCTCAAAGTTGCTCTTTGTTTTCTATACTAAAATGTATAATAACAAAAACAATTTTTGATAAAATTGACATTAAAAAAATGTTGAACCAAACAAATATTTTTAAAATAGAAAACTAGTTTTAAAAACAGGCCATGCAAGAGAAACCATTCATGCTAAGGCAATCTGAAGATTCTAGAGACCAATTAAATTAGAATATCCATACATAGGGCAATGCATTTCACAATTTGGTTACTTGTATATTTTTGCTATGTATTATTTGGTTGCCTTTGAATATCCATGCTCAAACAACATGTTGTATGAATGTATTTTCTTTTATCAAAGACTGGTACTTTTGCATTAATGATTTATTTATTTGTAGTCTGATTAAAAGTATATACATAATTTTGGTACAAATATGGACCTTGTGAGAAGACAATTCCTGCTTCTTATATTGGTCTTTTGGTAAAATTTCATGCATGCCTATCGTAAATGTTATTTTGCAATGTCTCTTAACATTGCATTGTGTAGAGGGCATATGATGTAACATCCTTAATTTCGTTTCTTTTATTAATAAAGGTACATAAATATTTAATTAAGAAAATAAAATTTATAAAACAATTTTTTGATATCTAAGAAAAAATATAAGCTTTAGAAATTCTTCACCTTATGTGTATGTATAGAAAATATTTCTAACATTAAGAGAATAGGTAAAGAGAGAAAACCTAATAAGAAAAATTAGAAACAACATCCTAAAGAGAGATAAAATTCTTGAGTAAGGAAGATAAATTTTTAGAAGTAAGTAAATGTCTTAAAATTTCAAAAATATTGGATTAGGATAATTTTTCCTAATTCAAGAGTTAAAGTTACTAAGTTTAACATCCCCACCCATTCATTGGACCTTCACCTATGGAAACTTCATAGAGTTCATTTTTCCATTTAACATGAGTTTTTAGCAAGCCAATTAAATAGCCCAAACAAGAGATATAACATAGACTTGGACTAGGATATAGAAGTTGGACCGATAGCTCAAAAATTATTAAAATATGACCAACCCCTCCATGAAATGTAGAATTTCAGACAAAGCAAAGGAAATGGACAAGAATGAACCTAAATCCAAGAGAAAAAAATAAGAACCATGTAATGAAATAATAGTGTAATAATAATCAAGATTAGGTCACTTGACATTAGAACAAAATATCTATATTTTACACTAATAATTTCAGCAAGCCATGTGATGATATAGTAGGTAATAATATATGGAATTAGGACAAAACATCTATATCTTACACTAATAATTTTAGCAAGCCATGTGGTGATATAATAATACATGGCATTATGAAAAAACATCCTTATCCTACACAAAGAATTTCAGCCAAGCAAAGGAGTCTCAAGGGTTGAAAATTTTTCACCTAAAAAGGTAAACCTATCATACTTGAGTGAGATAAAAGAAAAAAAAATTAATTTCTAAATCAAAGGGACCTTGTCTCTTGTCTTAAGAACATTTTATCGTGATTTACAAATACAAATTTGTTTTTGCTATTTATATCTTGACTAAGGGAGAGAAAGATAAGAACATGAGTTATCTTCCCCCAAAAAACAACTAAGTGCATCCTAATTGTGATAAGGTAGACCCATGATTATGAAAGGTGAACCACTTGATAGTTTATTTAAACAAAATCCACTCTTATAACATTATAATTTCGTTAGAGTGAGGGAGGGGAAAAAATAGAAGCAAGATAGAGTGAGAAAATGAGAGAAAGAGAGGAAGGAAGAAGAAGGAGAAGTCTAGAGGACTAAGTACTCAACGTAAGTTAGTTTAATCTCCACTTGAATCCATCTTTTCTCTTCAACCTTGAGGTTCAAAACTCACCATCCTTCTCTTATTTAAGCTGCTGAAAAAGTTAAGGGAATGAAGAAATTTTGCTACTCCCTTCAAGAGGAAACAAGAAAAAGAATTCACTAAGTGAGTTAGGGAGATCTTTAGGTAGGTTTAACAATATATCTTTTTGAAGAAAAGTTTTGAAATTTGTAATATTTATATGAGATTTTGATCTTAGAACTTTGATGAAATTTACAATATTTTATACTTTGATGATTGGCCATGGATGTTGCTATTTCATGTTATATGTTGATCTTGCATGTAATGGATGTTTTGAATATTTTGGTTGGTATGGAAAGTTCTGCATAAATATGGCTATGGGTGAAAAAAATTTAGGACTTTGTTGTTGTTATGTATATTTGAATATAGTAAAAATAGATGGAAGATGGTTAGGTTAGTAAATTAAGTATGGTCTTAAACACCTAGGGGAAGACCATGAGAAATTTTTGTTGAGAAATACCCTTAGTGATACATGATTTGATTATGTTTTTCGTTTGAAGTGGATGATGGAATATGTTAAATTAAGTAAGAAATATAATTAAATGTTGAGATGAGTAATTATATGGTTAGGTAGAAATTTGGAAGAAAAATGGAAGATGAATTAATAAAAGGATGAACTAAAACTTTAGGAAAGGCTAGGTTAAGAAAACTAGATTTCGGAATAACCAGGGAAGCTTCTGTTTTTGAAATTTTGGGAAGAATCAGTTAGGAATTGAAAGAAATAGTTAACATAAAAAATGTATATATATGTCTCACAAAATTTTATCCACTAGAATAATTCAATTTGGAATCCATATTAGGAAAATATGGTTAGATTAGTAAGCAGTGGTCAGAAACTAGCTAACCAAGGAAGAATCTGTTAAGTATGCTTCTATATTTGAATTTTTGGAAAACATTTATAAGGAATTAAAGGAAATTGTTAACATAATAAATATATACATATGTCTCATGGATTTATAGACTCTGAAATCACTTAATTTGGAGTCTATATGAGGGAGATATGGCTGATTAATGAGTAGAGGTCAGAATCAGTCTAGAATCCAGGGTAGTAAATGTAACTATTTTTGTTTTCGATTTTTTTGGAAATAATTCCTAAGGAATTTGAAAAAATGATAAACATGAAAGTTGTAGATAAATTTATTAGATTTTTATAGGATTTAGAATCACCTCAATTAGAGTTCGTATGAGGAAAATATAGTTGAATAAGTGAGAAAATGTCATAGAACACAGTCAGGTCGTGTTTTGGGTTGCTTTAGCACGGGTAGGCCGTGTTCAGGGCTGTTTTTGAGTATGTTTGAAGTATTTTTCAAGTTTGACCGTTTCTTGGAACATGTCCAGGCTATGTTGGGAGTTGGTAAAATATATTTTTAATATTTTTCTACCCTAAATAAATTTCATTAATTATGGGGTAATAATAGAAACCAAATTGGAGAAGAATACCCTATAAAATTTGTGAGAACATGTGTTGGAAATGATGTAAGTAGGAGGAAAGTAACTAGAGGCCAAGTATAAAGAAAATAAAAAGTTGAAAATAATATTTAAAAAAGAAGAAGAATCTTATAAATGAAAATAATAAATAACTAATGTATGCTCTAACCATTGCCATTGTCATTTCATAAACTTCTTACCATTTTTAAGTGGGTAATTTTGACATGAAAATATTTTATAAAGTGATATTCAAAAATAGTTATGATCATGATATGATTACATTTTACCAATAATTTTTGGTAGTGATTATGCTTTATGATAAATTATGGCATGTGAGTATAATGAATATACTTTTTATTAAAATCATATTTTCGACTATTAATGTGAAAAGAAAAGAAAAAAAAAGAGATGAGCATGGTCACATGGCGATCTGTGTGGTGCACCAGTAGGGGACGCCCTACTCACGACTATAACTATGAAATTGAGAAAAGAAAGAGAAAGTATGACATGTTGGACGGAGCGAGAAAAATCCATACTAAAGAGTAGAAAGTATTCACTCTGACCAGAGTAACTTGATATGAAAATAAGTTGATAGCCATCATATGAGATTTCGAAAATAGTTATTCATACCATATATGTCATTACTATACGATTTTCATGTGTATATATAAAGTGCATTCATATGACCAAAGATATTTACTGTAGCTTATACAAATGAACATGACATGATGAGTTATATTGACGATAATTATGATTTATTGTTGAACCTACTGGAATTTAATTCTTACTATATTTCCATATCATGTTTAGAAGACTAAATATGCAAATATTGTCTATGACTGACTTTTAACATACGCTGGGTCGAGTTGGCTAAGATCCCGGTGAAGGTGCAACCACCCGCACCTGTATCTCCAGAACTAATCAATATGGATGAATAAGATGTAAACATATATGTGTTTGATTTTTATACAGATGTTTTAAATTAATGATGTGTTTGTGAACCCATAATTGTATTAGTGTTAATGGTATACCATAAATCTTAATTATACTTGGTTAATTTAATTGGATGTTATTATGAGTTAAATAGTTAGAAGTAAAGATGTAATGACTTCATAGAATTTTAAATATATATATATATATATATATATATATGTAAAAAAATGGAGTTGTTACATATGAGTAGTAAGTCATACACTTTAAACTTCCATGCCAAGAGAGGACATCTTAGGCATTTGGTATATAGTAGTGATAGTAATTATTTTAACTAGTTTAGGATGTACATAGTAACATTTGATCGGCTATGTTCTATGTTGGATTCTATATGGGAGTTAAAACAGACTAAACATATGCTAATTGATGAGCAAGTAGCAATGCTTCTATATATTCTTGATCATTACAGTAAGAATAGAGTAATCCAATTTCAATTTGGTCGATCGGGAGAAACCATTAGTAGATATTTTAAATTGGTGTTGAACGATATAATGCGTGTGCAAGGAGAGTTATTGAAAATACCTGAACCAGTTACTGATGATTCAATGAATGATAAATAGAAATGATTTAAGGTAAATAATTACGTTCCCTATATTATTGGATTATATGGCTATATATTATTACATAATAATAACTATTTTTTTATGTCTAAAATTACCTCGGTGCTCTTGATGGAACACATATAAGGATAAGAGTGTCACTAAAAGCCAAACCTAGGTACCGTAATCGAAAATGGGAAATCACAACAAATGTCTTAGGAGTGTGCTCTTGAGAAGGACAATTTATATATGTGTTGCCAAGGTGGGAAGGGTCGGCAGCTGATGACAGAGTATTACGTGATGCAATTAGTAAAATGAATGAATTAAAAGCACCATAATGTGAGAAAATAATTTATACTTTTAATTTGATCATATGTTATATTTATATAACATTTTTGGTACACGCACTTTGATTACTAATATCTATATGTGCATTTTAGGCTGTTACTATTTGATTGATGCTAGGTATACTAATTATGAGGGCTTTTTAGCACCTTATAGAGGACAAAGATACCACTTGAATGAGTGGAGAGATAGTTACCAATCCATGATTCCACATAAGTGCTTCAATATAAGACATTCATCTATACGTAATGTAATTGACAGTTGTTTTGGACTATTAAAATTGGGCAATTCTTAGAAGTCCTTCCCAAAATCCCATCATGTCATCATTGTTGGTTGCCTACTTCATAATCTTATTAGGCAGGAGAATACGCTGAATTCATTGAAAGATCAATTGGATAACACTCAACCTATCACACAAAATTTGAATAACACCCTAATATTAACAATGGAGACAACAAATGCATGGAGCAATTGATGAGATAATTTAGCTAATCAAATATTCAATGAGTTTAGGGCGAATAGATGAAGTATATTAAAATTTTCAAAAGTTATATTATGACGTACAAATAGAAATTTATGTGTGACCTTTTTATTGATTTTTACATTACTGCAATTTAGTTGTAATTTAACATTGAATTTAATTTTTCTTCTATGGTTTTGTTTTCTTAAACAATGGAGTATATTTATGGATGACATTTGTTTTACTATTTACACTTATATAAATTATGGATGTTTTAGCTTTTGTGACGCTAGTTAAATTTCTATTTATATTAATAGCCTTGCACAATGTCACAACATTCGGACAATAGTTCACAAAGTGGCAAACATGTATGGACACTGGATGAGGATAAGTTGCTCATCCACTGTCTTGTTTAGTTAAGAATTAAGCAGAAGTATATGGCTGATAATGGGTTTAAGCCTAGATATTTACAAGCCTTAGAAAGTATATTATAGGAGAGGTGTCCTGGCTGGAGTCTAAAGGGGGTACCTCATATATAATCAAGGTTAAAAGCACTGAAAACCAACTAGAGTATCGTGTTTGATATGGTATATGATACAAATACCAGTGATTTTGGATATGATAATGATACCCATTGCGTCACGGTAGATAAAGAAGTATGGGATACATATCTCCAAGTAAGTGATGTTATTAAAGTTAGGCTAAATCATATTTTACATATTTGTATTTTATTCTGATATGTTTCTATTTTAAAGTTCAAAGATTGCTAATTGTTTTGATTTATATTTTTTTTCAGATACATAAGAAGGCTGCTCCTTTTAGGAACAAGTATTTTCATCACTTTGAGGATCTATGCATCATTTAGGGAAAGGATCGTGTAATTGGAAATGATGCCCAATTTACCTGTGATGTCAATGAAGAGATGGCTATTGAAAATGAAAGTCCCTAACTTAAAGACTTGGAAGACATGAATATGTTCCAAAACCCTTTAGCATCCATAGCATACTTTGAAGCCCTTAGCAACATTGCAAGTAAGACCAGTTCATACTCAAAGAAGAGGAGTAGACAACGTGAAGACTCTTTTATTCAAGTATTTCGAGACGAGGGCACACATATATATGATGGCATTCAATTGGCAACATATAAGATTGTTAAAACTGTGGAGAAAATGTTTATTGATACTGACAAGAATGCAAGAAGAGAGCGTCTTTTTGCAAAGTTAGAAAAAGTTAAGGGCTTGACGAGACATGAGCGTCGTTTGGCTTATATTATTATATCACGGGATGATCGCTTATTGGTTAGATTTCCATCTATATCAGACGAGGAAAAAGCTGAGTAAATTCGCGCCATAATCCATTGATATATTTGTTACATGTGTTTGTAATTCAACTTTTTCTGTACTTGGCTATTTTTGTTGTTTATTAACCATTCAACTTTTGTGCTTGACTATTTTTGTGTTATCCCATTCTACTTTCGTTATATATATTGACTCAATTACGCTTTTTTGTTGTCTATTAGCCATTTAGGGCTCGTTTGGAGAACAGGATATGATAGGATATGATAGGATAGCAGGATAGGATAGGATAAGATAGGATAACAGCAAGATAACTTTTATCCTATCCTGTGTTTGATGTACAACAGGATAGGATAAAAACTATCCTATCCTGTGTTTGGAATAAATCAGATAATGATAGGATAGGATAAAAATGAAATAAAATGACAAAACTACCCTTATAATAAAATTGCATATATACTTATTTAAATTCAATTTCAATACAATTATTTTAATTACTTTATACATTGAAATAAATTTGAAATTATATATATATATATATATATATATATATAATTATTAAAATAATATTCATAACATTAATAAAAATTTATTTATCTTTACTTTTAATTCATTCCTCTACCCATTTGCCAATTTTTTTTTCTTTTTCTATTTTTATAAAAAAAAATCCAATCCTGTTTTTCTTCATTTTAATAGACTCAAACAGCAATAAAATAGCCTCTTCTATTATTTGTCATTAGATTCTAAATCAAAACCAACATTAATTATTATCATAATAGTTTATCAAAGTCGTCACTTTCGTATTTTTTCAAATATTTGAAAAGAACAATTTTTCACTTAAATGTCACAAATTCTGCAGCTTATAAAGAGCATTTCATTCATGAAGTATTTAAGTATGTCGTTCAATCAAATACATGACATGATATTGATAATTATATTTAAATATTATCATCTAAAATCTTTGACAAACATAATATATAATTTTATTTAAGACTCCTGCCTTCTCCATAATATCTTCTCGTTCCTTTGAGCATAAATAGGCAAGATGCAATAGTAGCTAAAAGTAGAACAGCAGCCCCAACTGATGAACCAACAATAACAAACATGTGGCTCTTTTTTCTGCTTCCTTTGTGAAGATTGATGTTTCCAGAATAGCTGTTGAGACCAAAACAAAAAGTAGTAGTAATCATGTAAATGATGAAATTATAACATTTGGCACAAAAGGAAAATGTGTGATACTAGAAGGAATATGTGGCTTCATAGAGATTAAAAAGTATTAACATTTCAAGCCAAACTAAAGCAAAGACAGATTGTCATATCTAATCATATTAGATAGATTAGCCAGTAAATACTGATACTCACCTCAAAACCAAATCTTTGCTCAGAAGACCTGATGGCACTATTCCAGATAACATTATTTTGCAAATACCTATAAAAATCAGAAGTAACATCTAAATGACATTAAAATTAAATATATATATATATATATATATATATATATATATATATATATCTGCTTGAATATTATTTAAACATGACCCCAGAGACATCAACTCAAAGGTACTCATTTAAGTTGAGATATAAATACTAAGCTCATAATGAGATTTATCAAAAGTCAACCAACATTCAGATCAAACCATTGATATATAAGTTCCAGATAGCTTACAAATGCCTCAAATTTGGGAGGTTCACCAAAGAGGAAGGGATCTCACCCATCAACAGACTGTTCTCAAGATGACTGCAAGAGGCAAAGGTTGCAGTTAGCCAAATAGTTACAAAGCATGAATAGTAGAAGAAGTCGTGAGAGATTACATAATCTTCAATTCCATGCATTCACTAAAATCTGATATTAAACCAGTCAACATATATCCATCAAGCCATCTGTATCCATGAAATAAATCATGTTACTATCAATATAAGTTTGATGGAACCAAACATGGGAAACCAGTGGCCTCTTTCTAGCAAAATTAAAAAAAAAAAAGATGAAACTTACAGTTCAACTACCCCAGTCAATTTGGTAATGTCTGAAGGAATACTCCCAGTTAAGTTTTTCTTGGGCAACAAACTGCCACCATCAAGAACAAATTTCAAGCAACAAAGTTAACAAATTTTCAGCAAATCATGCCACAAATAAAATCCATTGAAGCCCTATACCACAGTGCCAGTAACCAATTCACCATTGTTTTTATACTAAAGTAGCCCTCAAATAACGTCATAACATGATTTACATATATAGGCAAATATGTAAGTCAGCTAAAACAAGCAGAAATCGATCACAGAGGTGAGCAAATATATACAGGCAGAAATTGATACCCAAAAACAACATTAGGCATGTGTGGCGCATGCAAGAAACAAGCAATCTGTGAAATACAAAAAACATGCTCAGCAGCTAAGAATCAGAGAATCGCATCTGTAAGGGGCAAAATTCCAAAGAAAACCCAAAGAGTACAAATGCTAATTAGCTAGTTAAGTAACATGTTCAGAATGCAAGCTCATTCACTGGCAGCAATTGGGCAAAACACAAAATCGAAATCCAAGGTGAAAGGAGAGAGTGAGGTCCACGGTGAAGCAGAGATGAAAATGAAAATAGCAAAATCAAAGCTTATCTCGGCTGAGAGAGGTCGACAATGGGAGAAGCTGCAACGAGGGAGGAAGAATAGTTAGGGCTCGACGGTGAAGTAGAGTTGAAAAGGAGAAGGACCGAAATCGAAGCTTGCCTCGGCTGAAGTCGACGACGGGAGAAGCTGTGGCGAAGGAGGAAGACCGATGTGCAGCTACGGCGAGGGTAAGGGAGCGAGGTTCCTGGGATTTGCGAGGAAGAAGGAGTAATGTGAAGCTGAGGCAAGGAATGAGGTCGAGGCTGAAGGAAGGTGAGTGAGGGAAATATCCTATCCGGTTGAGTTGTAACCCAGCCTATACCCTGGGTTACAATTTTGCATTGAGAGATAGGATAGGATACAAAAAAGGATAGCTTTATCCTATCCTACCAGCACTCCAAACATAAAATAAGAGTAGGATAAGATAAGATATCCTATCCTATCTCTCCTATCAGGTCCTCCAAACAGGCCCTTAACCTTTGTTATGTATATTGACAATGTTTAATATATTATTAAAAAAAATTTAAATATCAAAAGCCACAATTTAAAAAAGGTCAATGAAAGGCTTTGACAATTTGAAAGCAATTCATTTAAAAACAAATTCTTTGTTCAGTAAAAGCAACCTCCTAGAGATTTTGTGTGAAAATATTTTGTTTAAAATCAAAAAACCACTTTTGAATTTTTTAAAATAAGAATTTCTATTATATGCTAACCTTTTTGTTTTTGTTATTATGGATTTTCATATTAAAATTGTTATTTCAATTTATTTATATGTTAAGAAAAATAAATTGTAAAGAGACAATAATAAAATGGTTAGAGATGTATTTTTGTGTGTTGTTAAAATAATAATATTTAAATTTATGTACATATTATAATAGTAATATTGAAATTTTGTTAGTGCCATATTTTTATTTTGTTTATTATAGATAAATAAAATAAAATAAATAATGTCTAAACTATTTTTAAATATTTTTAATATTTTTAATAAAATTTTTATATTACTAATTATCTATTTTATTTTATTTATAACATTTTAAATAAAATTTTAAGTCAAAATAATATTATTTTAATAATTTTATTTTTCAAAAGTATTTTTATTTTTTTGTCAACTTTTCGTTCAATTCATATATTATTTAAGATATATCCAATGTAAAAAAGTCATAGGAATTATATTCATTTTCACGACGTACCTAACATAATTTTAATAACAACATTTCATTCTCATTCATTCTTTTATTAACAACTAAATGAAATTTAAGTACTAATTATATTTTAAATATAAATATTTACTTAAATTTATTTATTAGTATTTTCTCTCTAAATGTTTTCTTTCAAATTTTTATTTAAGATATAATGTAAAAGTTAATTTACAAAAGTAAAAAAAACTTTTAAAATCATTCAATGTAATACTTTATGTAATAGCCGTAAATTTAACGTAAATTTTCAATTAAATAAAATTTGGAATAAAAGAGATAATTTTGAAAATGGGGATTTCAATTAAAAAAAATTTGAAATTAAAGAGAGGATTTCGAAAATGGAGTTAGGACCCGGTGAAAATAAGTTATTATTTACACGGATTAAAGAATTATAAAAGAAATGTTAGAAATTTACGTTTCGGGGCAAAAATGTAATTTCTTAAAAGTTTCAGGGTTAAAATGTAAATAAGAAAATTTTGCAAGGACTTCCCTCAAAAAGTAAAATTTTGCAGAAAGGTCCCCCGGGATATTTTAAAGGCCTCAACCAATCTGGAAGGTGGTCATTGACAGATTTCTCCATATCTCTTCAGAAAATTCTTCCCGAAAACCCTCTAACTTCTCTCTAAGATTTCTTCGCCTACGGACCTCGGATTTCGACACCACCACCACCAACGGACTCAGGACGAAGAGTTCTTCAAATCCATCTGATTGGTTTCTGGAGAATTGGCCAAAAATTGGCCGAAAAATTGAAGGGAAAATCGGCCAAAAAGGTAACCCCCGAAACTCCTACTTTTAGTTCTCAAATGCAAAAACTAACATCGTAGATCGATCCAGAAGGCACCAAAACCTTTGAATCTCAAATTTCAGCCAGATCCACCACCACACGCGCCCCCACGCGCTGCGTCTCTCTCGACGAGTGAAGCCCACGCGTAGCTCCTTGGGCGGCGCGTGACAGCCAAACCTCCTTGCGTTGACCTGCGTTGACCGAGCTCCCGAAGGTCAAATTTCGCAAATCCGGAGTTGTTTTCAAGGTTTTCGGACGTTCCGAACTCGATTTTGGGGTTTATTTTGCTAAATTCGGATCAAAAACTAGGAATTTAAGGTTGTCCAACTTTGTACTTCAAAGTGGTGAGTAGATGATTCTTTCTATGGCTTGTTTTTACTCTTCTTGAACTTTACATTGATAAATGAGTATGATTACATGTTATTTATACTTCCATATGTTCCTGAAATGGTTTGGAAATGTCTGAAATAATTGGTATATGATATGTAGTTCAAGAAGAGTTTGATTTTGAAATAAATTTTGAAATACATTGAACATGTGATTTTTACATGTATTTCGCATGACATGGCAAATAAAATATGTTATGCATGTGACATTGATTTTACAGTGTAATTTTTGCCTCAGTTATGGGCATGATTATATGATTCCTCTTATTGAAAAATTTATTATAAAGATTTTGTACAGAGATTGAAAGCTCTGTCGCTTTTCTACATGAATGTAGATATATATATATATATATATATATATATATATATATATATATATATATATATATATATATATTGATAAACATTGTCAGTTATATGGTTTGAGAAGGTGATATTAGTGGGAATGTGAGGAGGCAGTTGGGTGATGAACTCACATTCCCTGTTGATTGAAGTTGTAGTCAGTGGTATTGTGAGGAGGCAGTTGGGTGATGAACTCATATTCCCTGATTACCTATTGTGATGATGGCAGTGGTAATGTGAGGAGGCAGTTGGTTGATGAACTCACATTCCCTGTCGATCTATTGAAGTTGTAGTCAATGGTATTGTGAGGAGGCAGTTGGGTTATGAACTCACATTCCCTGATTACCTACTGTGATTGTGACTATGGAATTGTGAGGAGGCAGAAGGGTGATGAAATCACATTCCATGTTTATCTATTGAGTATTATATAAAAGAATTGATTTTTAATGCATATGAAATTTGATTTAAGCTTAATTTGTAACATATGTGGTTACAGATATTTGAATGTGATTTGAACTAAGACTATTTTGAAAATGCGGGTCCCATAAGGATGTACTTTTGAACGGCAGATTTTGGATATGATAAGTTTTAATATATGAGTACATCTTTATGTTGATCTGAGAAGTCATAGGAGGTATTATCTGCACACTGAGTTGTAAAACTCACTACACGTGGTTGATATATTTTTCAAATAATGACCCAGAATTTGGTCCTGCGGCTACTTGACCGACTAGGTGTCGTACTTCGGTGGTGAGCCTAACTTGTTTCTAGGCTCTCAGTGTATAATATTGTAATATATTTGTACTCTAGTGTTGCTCTGAATGTCACAGGAAGGATCCTTATTTCCGCTGTAAACTTGATGTATATAGACTTGGCATGTATAATTATTAGTTTTGTAAATTTGTACACGTTTAATAATACTTGGATATGCGTTATTCTGAGAATATTTGCATATGTGTAATAAAAGGTTTATCGGATATTAAAGGTAATCGCGTTCCTAAAGTAGGGTCGTGACAAGTTGGTATCAGAGCATTAGGTTTTCCTGTGACAATCAGACCAAAGGATTCTTTAGTAGAACTTTTAGTATCGATATGAGCCGGACATATTTATACTTCAGGTGCTGCTGAGGGATTCTATAGGATATTCATTTCCTTTATATTTCAAGTGTCCTTAAATTCCTTGAGTAAAGTTTGAAAATAGTATCTTAAAGAGGTGTATTATTCTGTATAGTTAATTATGCCGCCAAGAACTAGAGCGGTCACTAGAGAAGAAGCTGTAGATCGTGCACCCTCTACAGAAGAGTTTGCACAATCTATAATACCAGTACAAAGAGGTCGTGGTAGTGGCCGACCTAGAGGAAGAGGTAGAGGTAGAGGACGTGCATGGAGTCTGAGAACCCCAAGACAAGATGAACAGACTCCAGTATCTGATAGAGTTCCTGGGGAAAGAGTAGAAACCCCTAAGGAGCCACCTGATAGAACCGCTGATATGATTGCTGGTATACATAGAAGTTTAGAAACATTGGCTGGATTTGTAGTGGAACATGGTAGAAAGGAAGGCCAGCCAGCAGAACATGCTCCTGAAGTGCAAGAACTGGGAAGAACAGCTGACCAAGAGGACAAGCTTAGAGGGATTGAGGTGTCATTACCGCAATTCCTTAAGTTAAAACCTTCAACTTTTTCTGGGTCAGATGTTCAGGAAGACCCACAGATCTTTATTGATGCTGTGGAACAAGTTTTCAGAGCCTTGGGGTGCTCTAGTAGAAGATCTGTTGAGTTTGTGTCTTTTCAACTGTCTGATATGGCCCATGTTTGGTTTGAGACATTTGTACAAGGACGGGAAGTTGATTTACCACCAATGGAGTTGGACGAATTTAAGGAAGCATTTATGAATCGCTTTCTACCAATAAGTGAAAGAGACAAGAGGGTCAGAAAGTTTGAGGAATTGAAACAAACACCAAACATGTTAGTTTCTGAATATGACATCCGTTTTACCCGGTTGTCTAGATATGCACCATATCTGGTCCCTACTGAGAAGGATAGAATTAAGAGGTTTGTTTTGGGATTGATACGCCCATTGTTTAAGTTAGTGGGTCCTCAGATGGATCATTTTTCAACTTATTCAGCAGCTGTGAACTGTGCTAGAATGATGGAAACACGAGAGCAAGCTGACATAGAAGGTCTTAAGAGAAGGAAAAGAGATCGAGATAGTAATGCCCAGACTAGATATAATCCTACTATCAGTGGGTCAAGATTTCAAAATCCACAGCGTTTTACTCAAACAGGAGCTGGTAGTTCTAACCAGCCATCAGTTAACATTAACAAGCAGAGAATGTTCCAAAGAGATATGAGACCCCTGAGTCAACAAGACTCAAGATCAATTCCACTATGTCCAAATTGTGGTAGGTCCCATACTGGACAGTGTCGCAGAGAAACTGGTGCATGTTTTAAGTGTGGACAAATGGGTCATCTGATGAGAAATTGTCCACAACTGCGAAGTTTTAGTCAAGCATTAGTGCAACCAGCTTCACCCCCTGCATCTGTACCAGCACGACCTAGTAGAGCAGCCTCAGTCCAAGCAAGTAGTGGTGGTACTGGTAGAGGATCAGGAAATCGAGGGCGAGAACCAGCTCGAGTTTTTTCCTTGACACGACAGGATGCTCAGGCCTCAAATGCAGTTATGACAGGTACATTATCAGTATGTTCCCATAAAGCATATGTTCTATTCGATCCTGGTTCTACTCATTCTTATATATCACCATGCTTTGCTAAAAACTTGGATAGAGATCCTGCTAGTTTGCATTGTTCTTTCATGGTTGCTACTCCAATGGGAGAATTTCTATTAGTAAATGATGTGTATAAATCATGTGAGATTTCGATAGAAGGCAAGGAGACTCTTATAGATTTGATAGTTCTAAATATGATAGACTTTGATGTGATTTTGGGAATGGATTGGTTGGCATCATGCCATGCCATTCTAGACTGTCATCATAAGGTGATTAAGTTTAATGTTCCTGGAGAATCTTCCTTTATGATACAAGGAGATTGTTGTAAGGAGTCTAGTAATTTAATTTCAGCTTTAACAGCTCATAAACTGTTACGAAGAGGATGTCAAGGATATTTAGCAGTAGTCAAGGATGTTGATATGAAGTATACAAGTTTAGAGCAGGTTCCAGTAGTTAAAGAATTCCCTGATGTATTCCCTGAAGAGTTGGCAGGATTACCACCAGATCGAGAGATTAAGTTCGGTATTGATCTTCTTCCCGGAACACAACCAATATCCATACCTCCTTATAGGATAGCACCCGCAGAACTTAAGGAATTAAAGGAGTAACTGCAAGATTTACTAGATAAAGGTTTTATTCGACCTAGCACATCTCCTTGGGGTGCTCTTGTCTTCTTTGTAAAGAAAAAAGATGGATCCTTACGTTTATGTATTGATTATAGGCAGTTGAACAAAGTAACTATACGAAATAAATATCTTCTACCCAGAATAGATGATTTGTTTGATCAGTTACAAGGTGCTCAATGTTTTTCAAAAATTAATCTGAGATCTGGGTATCATCAATTGAAAATAAAGAAGGAAGATATTTCAAAAACTGCTTTTAGGACTCGGTATGGGCACTACGAGTTCTTAGTAATGCCATTTGGTTTAACGAATGCCCCAGCTGCATTTATGGACTTAATGAATAGGGTATTTAAATCTTTCCTGGATCAGTTTATTATTGTATTTATCGATGATATTCTGGTGTATTCAAAGAGTTCAGAGGAGCATGAGCGACATCTAAGGATAGCTTTGCAAACCCTAAGAGAACATCAGTTGTATGCTAAGTTTTCAAAGTGTGAATTTTGGCTTAGTAGTGTTACGTTCTTAGGGTATGTGGTTACCAAAGATGGTATTCATGTTGATCCCAAAAAGATAGAAGTAGTATAGCAATGGCCACGCCCTACGACAGTAACTGAAATTCGTAGTTTTCTCGGGTTAGCAGGCTATTATCGTAGATTTGTTAAAGATTTTTCAAAAATAGCTGCTCCTTTGACCAGATTGACTAGGAAAGGAATAAAATTTGAGTGGTCTAATGCTTGTGAAAGGAGTTTTCAGAAACTAAAGGAGTGCTTGACCACAGCCCCAATCCTTACCATTCCTATAGATACAAGAGATTACGTAGTATACTATGATGCATCTAGAGTGGGCTTAGGCTGTGTGTTAATGCAAAATGGAAGAGTAGTTGCTTATGCATCCAGACAGTTGAAGAAGCATGAACAGAATTATCCCACCCATGATTTAGAGATGGCAACTGTAGTATTTGCTCTAATGATTTGGAGACATTACCTGTATGGAAGAACTTGTGAGATTTATACAAATCACAAGAGTCTCAAGTATATTTTTCAACAGAAGGATCTTAATTTGAGGCAAAGAAGATGGATGGAGCTACTGAAAGATTATGACTGTATGATTTTGTATCATCCAGATAAAGCAAATGTAGTAGCTGATGCTCTAAGCAGAAAGTCAATGGGAAGTTTGGCTCATATAGCAGAGGTGCGACGACCATTGTTAGAAGAAATCCATAAGTTAGAAAGTAAGGGAATAAAGTTTGAAGTAAAAGAACCGGGAATATTATTGGCTCATGTGCAACTCCAATCTTCTTTAGTGGAGCAAATCAAAGCCGATCAAGACAAGGATGCTAATTTGCTCAAGATTAAGAGTGAAATGAAGGATAGCAAGGATTCTGAATTCTCAGTGGATACTGAAAGGGTATTAAGATACGGTAGACGATTATGTGTCCCAAATGTTAATGATTTGAGGAAACAAGTTTTGGAGGAAGCACATCGATCTACATATACCATACACCCAGGAACGACAAAGATGTACCAAGACATGAAGGAATTGTATTGGTGGGATAGTATGAAGAGAGATATTGCAGAATATGTTTCCCATTGCTTGACATGCCAGCAGGTAAAAGCTGAACATCAACGACCTGCAGGGTTACATCAGCGAATAGAAATACCAGAATGGAAGTGGGAGAGAATTACTATGGATTTTATCATTGGATTATCAAGAACTCCCAAAGGAAATGATTCTATCTAGGTCATTATAGACCGCATGACGAAGTCAGCACACTTTCTGCCTGTGAAAACAACCTACAACGTAACTCAGTATGCAAGGCTCTATTTAAATGAAATAGTTAGGCTACATGGAGTCCCTATATCGATTATATCTGATCGAGGGCCGCAGTTCACGGCACGATTTTGGAAAGCTTTTCAAAAAGCATTAAGAACGAGATTGGATTTGAGCACAGTTTTTCATCCCCAAACTGATGGTCAGTCTAAGCGTACGATTCAAATTTTAGAAGACATGCTCTGAGCCTGCATTTTTTATTTTGGTGGAAGTTGGGATATGTACTTGTCTTTGGCTGAATTTGCATATAATAATAGTTACCAGACTAGTATACAGATGGCCCCATTTGAAGCTTTGTATGGTAGACGGTGCAGATCCCCCATTGGATGGTTTGAAGTGGGCGAGGCTAAACTTATAGGGCCAGATCTTGTACAAGAAGCTTTGAACAAGGTAAAGTTGATTAGAGAAAGACTGCAGGCAGCTCAGAGTAGACAAAAGGCGTATGTTGACAATAGATGAAGGGAGTTAGAATTTTCAGAGGGTGAACAAGTATTCCTAAAAGTCTTACCCATGAAAGGAGTGATGAGATTTGGAAAGAAAGGGAAGTTAAGCCCTCGGTATATATGCCCTTTTGAAATATTGGATAGAATAGGTGCAGTGGCATATCGCATAGCTCTGCCACCAGAACTGAGTGATGTTCATCCAGTATTTCATGTGTCTATATTACGGAAATACTTACTGAATCCTACTCATGTCATTCAACCCCAGGAAATTCAATTGGATAAGAATTTAACCTATGAGGAAAAGCCGATATCTATTGCTGATCGACAAGTGAAGAAGTTGCGGTCACGAGATATTTCTATGGTTAAGATGATATGGCAAAATCACTCATCTGAGGAAGCTACGTGGGAAAGAGAAGATGACATCCGCGCCAGATATCCGCATTTGTTTGAACAATGAGGTTAGTGTTTATCTACAATTGTGGTGATGAAATTCGGGGACCGAATTTCTTTAAGGGGGGAAGAATGTAATAGCCGTAAATTTAACGTAAATTTTCAATTAAACAAAATTTGGAATAAAAGAGATAATTTTGAAAATGGGGATTTCAATTAAAGAAAATTTGGAATTAAAGAGAGGATTTCGAAAATGGAGTTAGGACCCGGTGAAAATAAGTTATTATTTACACGTATTAAAGAATTATAAAAGAAATGTTAGAAATTTACGTTTCGGGGCAAAAATGCAATTTCTTAAAAGTTTCGGGGTTAAAATGTAAATAAGAAAATTTTGCAAGGACTTCCCTCAAAAAGTAAAATTTTGCAGAAAGGTCCCCCGGGATATTTTAAAGGCCTCAACCAATTCAGAAGGTGGTCATTAACAGATTTCTCCATCTCTCTTCAGAAAATTCTTCCCGAAAACCCTCTAACTTCTCTCTAAGATTTCTTCGCCTACGGACCTCAGATTTTGACACCACCACCACCAACGAACTCAGGACGAAGAGTTCTTCAAATCCATCCGATTGGTTTATGGAGAATTGGCTGGAAATTGGTCGAAAAATTAAAGGGAAAATCGGCCAAAAAGGTAACCCCCGAAACTCCTACTTTTAGTTCTCAAACACAAAAACTAACACCATAGATCGATCCAGAAGGCACCGAAACCTTTGGATCTCAAATTTTAGCCAGATCCACCACCGCACGCGCCCCCACGTGCCGCGTCTCTCTCGGCGAGTGAAGCCCACGCGCAGCTCCTTGGGCGACGCGTGGCAGCCGGACCTCCTTGCATTGACCGAGCTCCCGGAGGCCAAATTTCGCAAATCCGGAGTTGTTTTCAAGGTTTTCAGACGTTTCGGACTCGATTTTGGGGTTTATTTTGCTAAATTCGGATCAAAAATTAGAATTTTAAGGTTGTCCAACTTTGTACTTTAAAGTGGTGAGTAGATGATTCTTTCTATGGCTTGTTTTTACTCTTTTTGAACTTTACATTGATAAATGAGTATGATTACATGTTATTTATACTTCCATATGTTCTTGAAATGGTTTGGAAATGTCTGAAATAATTGGTATATGATATGTAGTTCAAGAAGAGTTTGATTTTGAAATAAATTTTGAAACACATTGAACATGTGATTTTTACATGTATTTCGCATGACATGGCAAAGAAAATATGTTATGCATGTGACATTGATTTTATAGTGTAATGTTTGCCTCGGTTATGGGCATGATTATATGATTCCACTTATTGGAAAATTTATTATAAATATTTTGTACTGAGACTGAAAGCTCTGTCGCTTTTCTACAGTAGATATATATATATATATATATATATATATATATATATATATATATATATATATATATATATATATATATATATATATATATATTGATAAACATTGTCGGTTATATGGCTTGAGACGGTAATGTGAAGGTGATATTAGTAGGAATGTAAGGAGGCAGTTGGGTGATGAACTCACATTCCCTGATTACCTATTGTGATGATGGCAGTGGTAATGTGAGGAGGCAATTGGGTGATGAACTCACATTCCCTGTCAATCTATTGAAGTTGTAGTCAGTGGTATTGTGAGGAGGCAGTTGGGTGATGAACTCACATTCCCTGATTACTTATTGTGATGATGGCAGTGATAATGTGAGGAGGCAGTTGGGTGATAAACTCACATTCCCTGTCGATCTATTGAAGTTGTAGTCAGTGGTATTGTGAGGAGGTAGTTAGGTGATGAACTCACATTCTCTGATTACCTACTGTGATTGTGACTATGGAATTGTGAGGAGGCAGAAGGGTGATGAAATCACATTCCATGTTTATCTATTGAGTATTATATAAAAGAATTGATTTTTAATGCATATCAAATTTGATTTAAGCTTAATTTGTAACATATGTGGTTACAGATATTTGAATGTGATTTGAACTGAGACTATTTTGAAAATGCGGGTCCCATAAGGATGTACTTTTGATCGGCAGATTTTGGATATGATAAGTTTTAATATATGAGTACATCCTTATGTTGATCTGATAAGTCATAGGAGGTATTATCTGTTCACTGAGTTGTAAAACTCACTACACGTGGTTGATATATTTTTCAGATGAAGACCCAGAATTTGGTCCTGCGGCTACTTGACCGACTAAGTGTCGTACTTCGATGGTGAGCCTAACTTGTTTCTAGGCTCTCAATGTATAATATTGTAATATATTTGTACTCTAGTGTTGCTCTGAATGTCACAGGCAGGATCCTTATTTCCGCTATAAACTTGATGTATATAGACTTGACATGTATAATTATTAGTTTTGTACATTTGTACACGTTTAATAATACTTGGATATGCGTTATTGTGAGAATATTTGCATATGTGTAATAAAAAGTTTATCGGACACTTTAATAGATATTTTCAATCACACTCTTAATTTTCAAATTATTTTCTCTGATTCCACTACAAAGTCTTCAGCACCTTTGCCATCGAAAGTGGTTTCCTTAAAGCGATAGCTTCAGACATGAAAGCCGAACTAGCCTCTACTTTGCAACTACAACCACCAATAACTTGCCCTTTTTCGTCTCTGAAGATTACCTTAATGGCAGCACACTTATCTTTCTCAACAAAAGAATCTGAAAACGAATCTCTGAAGAAACGAAGGAAATGCACTTGAACTGAATATGGAAGATACAAAGCATTCGTATCAATAAAACAACGTAGCAAGAGTTTATTAAAAAAAAAACGAGTAAAAGAAAGTTGAGTTCTGAGACAGTACTATTCTAACAGTGTTACAAGTTAGAAAAACATTGCCACAATTTGTTGAGACAAAATTGAACCCAAAAAAAGTTATATGATCAAATCGAAACTTAGCTCAAACGTATACTTTTTTTTTCTTTTTTTATTATTTAGTTTTATAAGCTCCAATCCTAATTATGTGTCAATTTCTAAAAGTTTGATTACGTGGTGTAAGAAATTCCTTGAGCATTCTTTATTTCAAGCACAGATGACCTTCTGTTAAAACTAAAAAAATAAATTAATTAAAATGTGCATAAATTAAACATAATCTCACTGTAATATAATTTTTTTTTATGAACATGTAAAAGGAGAGCTTGTGTTGTATGGAGGCCAATGGGGGAGAGATATCACTTCACTTCATAGTAAAAATCTAAAAATTATGGATTTGTTTTTAGACTCAACTAACATGTTATTTATGGACTCTATATAAATATGTAAGAATTAATAATAAAACATTATAATATTAATATAATAAAACTATTTTGAAACATGTACGACAAACATGATTTGTAAACAAATAAGGCCGCACAAAAATACCTCCAAAAGATTTTCCATGACCTTAGTATCAGTATCATTCAATCAACCACCAGAGTAAAAAATGTCTACCATTCTTAAAATATTTATACAAATGTTTAAAGCTGAAAACTAAATTTTTTTTTTCATCGAAACGACTAAAACATTTTTGTTTTCAAAGTCACTGACACAAAATAGAGTTATCGAAACGAAACAAAGTGTTTGTTGAAAAATTATGTCATTTCTACTGAAATTATTATGTTGTGGAATGTTTTGGTGGAAATACTATTGTTTCGAGTTGTTTCGACAAAAATATTTTTGTTTTGAGTTATTTCAATGGAAATACTCTTATTTCGAGTTGTTTCGACGAAAATACTCTTGTTTCGAATTGGTTCGATGAAAATACTCTCGTTTTGAGTTATTTTGACTGAAATATTCTTGTTTCGAATTGTTTCAATAGAAAAATATCAAACTAATTTAAAAAATGAAAAATGAAAAATTTGACAATCTAAAAGTAGATGAAAATAGTATTACATCACATCTAACACCAAGTTATTTTCTCTTATAAGTCAAAATACTCTCGTTTTGAGTTATTTTGACTGAAATATTCTTGTTTCGAATTGTTTCGATAGAAAAATATCAAACCAATTTAAAAAATGAAAAATGAAAAATTTGACAATCTAAAAATAGATGAAAGTAGTATCACATCACATCTAACACCAAGTTATTTTCTCTTATAAGTCACAATATCTTTGTCAACTTCTTACTCACATCCTTCATTCTCATTACATTACTTTCTTTTATTATTTTTATTTAAAAAAAACTATAAAAATGATAAAAAGATAGATTGAGAGATAAAGAGAGAGGAAGGTACATGAAAGAGATATGATAGAGATATAATCATAATCGATAGAAAAAAACTTAAATATAAAAGTCATGAAAGAGTTAAGAAGATAGAGAGATTGTTGTTGAATGATGCTGAAATTTGAGTTAGAGTTTTCATTGTAGTGATATGTTTATTTATTATTTAAATATATATATTAATTTAAATTAATTTTAATATAATTTTATATATCTATATTATTAATATTATATTAAAATATTTTAAAATTAAAAAAAATATTATTTAAAATTATTTAAAATATTTTTTTAAAAATTTAATATTTTTATTAAATTTTTAAAATATTTTAAAATACTTTTATTTTTAAAATTATTAAAATAGTACTTCAAAATAAAATTTAGTATGGTGTTAAAAGGTAACATTTTTTTTTCAGGGGAAAAAAAAACATTCTTTTTTATTTTGTTGGTTGGAACAAGACAACTATCGCCCCCGATAATTGCAAATATACAATGCATCTGGCACAGCCACAAAAGCCAAAAGTCCGAGACTCTGGCATCCCTCTTTCTTTCTCTCTGGGTCTTTGCTTCCATTCTTCAACCCCTGAAGGCAGTGACCTCAAACTTCAATGGCTGAGAAGAGCATGGAAGAGAGGCTAATACCAAAACAAAGAGAGGAGAAAACAGAGAGTGATGAGGAGCAGAATCTCACATGGAGTTCTTTCAGTCAAGAAGTGAAGAGGATTGGCTATATAGCGGGACCCATGGTGCCTGTACTTTCTTCCCAATTTTTGTTGCAGGTTGTGTCAATCATGATCGTAGGTCACCTGGGTGAGCTTTCTCTCTCTAGCGCCGCCTTAGCCGTCTCCCTCGCCGGGGTTACTGGTTTCAGCTTTCTTGTAAGCTTACCATTGACCTTCTCTTTCACTATTTCTTTTCAATCTATATTTGTAGTTTCTTTCAAAGTTGTTGTCTTTATTTTTAATTTCACCCTTATTTGATTGCCTTTTGTCTAATTACTATCGGGTTTAAAGAAAAGGTGTAGTCAGATAAAACTACCTACTAATCACATAAATACGTTTTCCAATTTTAAAAACTGCAATAATTTTTCCCTAATTTTAATTTATATTATATTTTAAAATTTATAAAATTTATACTTATACCTATATGATTTAAATTTTATAAACATTAAATTTCTTTTTTGATAATTTGTATGACTTTGATGAGGCAATTTGGAGTTTTCTAGAAATATGTTTTGATGGGGGGTTATAGAGGAGATATGAGAATGGACATTTTCATGGAAATATTGTTTTTATTTGTGATTTGTTATAAGGAGAGCAGGATAATGAACGATTTTCAATAAAAATTCTAAATTTTTTCATCCTTGATTATTTAAAACTTTTTAATTTGAAGAATTTTGACTGTGAAACCGACCAAATAAATATTATATTATTCATTTCTTTCTTCAAATTTTATGATTTTCTAAATTATTATAATAAATTATTTTAACGACTGGTAACATATATATATATATATATATATATATATATATATATATATATATATATATATATATATATATATATATATATATATATATATATATATATATATATATATATATATGTCAAATTTTAGTTTACCACCTTGTTTATCTTAAACATTTAAATAAAGCAAATAATTATCACTTAACTATTTCTTTCTCTCATTTTTTGCAGCTTTTATATTTTTTTGGATTTCTTTTTTCTTTTTTTTTCAGCTTCTAAATATACCCTTTGAAAAGTATAAGATCTGTCAATAATTATATTAATAAAGAGAATTTTTTATATATAAACTAAAATTAGAAAAAAGTAAAAAAATAAGTTGAAAAAGTTCAAAGAAAGATGAATATAATTTGTTTTTATATTTGTTGATGGAATCATTGGCTTCTGAATTATTTAACGAATGAGATGAGTATACTTTATATCCACAGACCTATAATTTAATATTAAAGTTGATTCTCTAGGTGGCGTATCGATTTTGTCCTCCCCCAAAAACTTTCTTTTCATATCTCAACTTTTATAAAGTTAATAAAAGTGTTATGAATTTGTCCATTTGTTTGTTTGATTCTTTTGTTTCTATATGTTAGGATCTAATTCTTCATTGGTTTATCCCAGAGCAACATGTGACACGTAAATGATGTTTGATTGTTTGGCTGTATTTCGCTGGCCGTAAATGGTAGCTTCTGCAATTTTCTACATATTTTATTTTTATTTACAGAAGATTAAAAAAATTAGAGTTTTATCTCTTTGCATCCCTCTATTATAAAACTTATTTTTGTTTAATTAAATTTGCAACATTAAATTTTCAATCATAGTTACTTTTTGGTTGTATCCATCTTCTTTTTCGTTACCTAATGTGGTCAAATTAAAAAGGTCATGATAATAATTTAATTAGAAGAAAAAATGAAGTTAGGTAGAAACATAGAAATCTAAAATGCACGATTCATGTTATAAATCGTGCGCTTCAGTTCAATTCATATGGCCACCAATTTGTATTGGTGGCCAAATCGTTCAGGTGAGTGAATCGTAGTTGGAATCGTACAAACTGGTGCTTCATCTTCAGAATTGCAGAATCGGACGATTCTGCGATTCTGAGATGAAGCATTGAGACTGCGCAGCCATGTCTGTTGCATGACTGTTCATCATCTTTTGCAACCTATCTTTTTTTTTCTTTTTTTTTTTTTTAACTTTATGTCCAAAACGCTGTGTTTTGGATTGTTGGTTTCTCTTCCTCCAAAACGCAGCATTTTGTTCAGGAAGGAAGCAGATACCTCCCCAGCACCTGTGAGCAGAAATTGTTTAATTTATTTAAATAATATTTAAAAAAGAACAATTTCAGCAGAATTCACTTGATTTATTTAAATAATATATATTTTTTAAATTAAACTTTTGCCATAAATAATTTTAATTTTATTCAAACAAGAATAAGTAATCTTTAAATAAATATTTTTTCTTCATAATTCTAAACTTATTTAAACCTAAAAGGCATCATTTCCTCTCCACACTTCTAAATTTATTCCTAAATCAAAGGTGAGTTTACAAGGTATCAAGAAATTTTTTTTATTATCATTTTAAGACTTTTAGTTAATTGTGTTTAAAATTATTAAAATAAATATATAATTTTAAGTATTTTTTTATGTTATCTACTTATTTATATATATTATATTATATTTTTAAAGTTATTCTTAAATATATTCATGAATCTTACTATTTGATATGATTCACAATTCAAAAATAAATTTTTTGATATATAATTTGAATCGTGATTTAATTACTATGGATAGAAACTAGAAGGGAGGCTAGCAACCCACTATCATTGTTAAAGTATATGCTTGTGGGCATTGCATTAAATTATATCATGGGTTGTGGAAATCAATTAGTCAAAGACAATAAGTTGTCATTGTTATGTGTGGCTTGCAAATTTGACTAAGTCAAATATGAAGACTTGGATTTGACACTAAACAAACTTCATTTATTTGCAAGAAGGCCTGCGAAGGAATAGCAAGCATGTAAAGGAATAAAAAGCTTGTATTTTCAACGTGGGTAAGAGATAAAATCGCCACCCTCTTGAACCACCCTTATGCATGGCATTCAATGCCATTCACTTTATCACCATATATGTACCTTGCATGGCCAGGCCTTAAAAAAGATCACAACACAACATCAAAGTTACAAGACAATGTGAAGTGTTGTGAGTGCTTTGTGTGAAGGATGAGTGCAGAGTGATACTGATGAGAAAAATATTGAGAGATATTTTTTAGTGTATTTGAGGTGTAGATTATTTCTAAGTGTAACTAACCACTTTTGTTTTCTCTGTGTTTTAATTAGCAAAAGCTTAGGATGCGTTTGGTTTGCGAAAACGTTTTCTATTTTTATTTTCTATTTTTATTTTCTAATTTTCATATTTCTGAAAATATGTTTGATTTGTGTTTTTATTTTCACAATTTTTTAGTTATATGGTTGTATTTTCATTTTTACTACTTAATAATTATATAAACAGTAAAACATTGTATATATAGTTTGAAATAATTGTGAAAATTCTACCGTTACAATGTGTTACAATACTGAAAATTATGAAAACGTCTTTTTGGTATTTTCAGAAATTTAAGAAACATTTTTTGAAAATGAAAACAGAAAACAGACAAATTAAATAGTCTCTTATTTGTCGTCTTTATCTGTGTGGATGTATAGACTAAAGGCGAACCACCTTAATTCTATGTTCTTTATTTTATTCCCTTATTATTTTGTCCCATTACTTTCTTTATTGGATCCTCCAATTCCAACCAACTAATATTAGAGTTGTGGATCCTTTTCTAATGGTGGAAAAATTTGACACCGAAAAAAATTTAATGGCAGTAATTATTTTTGCCTTTAGTTTGTGAAAATGCGTGTTGTGCTAGTACAACAAGGGCTGTTAAATGCATTAGAAGGAAGGGAGGCTTTGTTGGCAACATTATCTAATCAAGAAAAAGATAGTCTTTTGGCACGTGCACCCATTGCTATTTAGTTATTCCTTGTAAATGAAGTTTTACAGGACATTGTGGATGAGACATCAACGGCAGCATTGTGGCTTAAACTAAAAGTCTATATGTGATGAAGTCCCTAACCTATTGACTTTATTTAAAGCAATGACTCTACACTCTTTGGATGAAGAAAGGAAAACTTATAAAAGAACATTTTGATGAGCTCAACAAAATTATTTTGGATTTGAAAAATATTGATTTCAAAATTGACGATGAATATCAAACCTTAATCTTATTATGTTCTCTACCATTTTTTGTTGGAGCATTTTGTTAACACCATGCTCTATGGAAGAGACATTCTTACCTTGGAAGATGTCAAAGAATCATTGAACTCTTGTGAGTTGAAGAAAAAGGTTTTTGAAAAGTGGAGTGAAAAGTAGGCTAAGGTTTTGGTTGCTCAAGACAGAAATAAAGAGAAAGGCCTGAGTGGCAATAAAGGCAAGTCAAAATCAAAGTCCAAATCCTTAAAAGGTAGATGTTATTTTTGCAAGAAGAAAGGTCATTGAAAAGAAGAATGTATGAGGCTCAAATAGAAAAGGGAGACCATATATGATGCTCCAAGTACTAGTGACACTAGAGAAAACTTTGACAAAGTCGTTGTTATCTTGGTATCAACCAACTCATGCAGCAATCATTGGGTTCTTGATTCGGGCTGCTCATATCACATGTGTTCAAATCAAGACTAGTTTTGTCCTTATGGAAAATAATGTTTCTTGTCAAGTTGTTGGCATATCTAAATCAAGATGTATAATAGTATCGTGAGAACTTTGATTAATGTTCGGTATGTTCTAGATTCTTAAAAAAATCTTATACCTTTGGATCCTATTAGATTCCCAAGGTATAAGTATTCTGCTAAAGGTGGAGCTTTAAATGTTTCACTTGGAGGCCTTGTTGTGATTTAAGAAAAATTGGTTAATGATCTCTATTTACTTCAAGATAGCACTGTAGTTGGTACAACATCTTTATCATCATTTGATGTAGATTCGAATATTGTTTGGTTGTGGCATATACATTTAGGGCACATGAGTGTGACAATGATGTTTATTTTAAGCAAGCACACAACTTGCTAAATGGTCATAATATTGAGGAACTTGACTTTTGTGAACATTGTATCTACAAAAAGCAAACCAGTGCCAAGTTCAGTACAATCACTCATAAGACTAAGGGCACTGTTGATTACATCCATTCTGATTTTTGGGCCCTGTGCTTGAGTGGTCTCCTTGAAGTAAATAATATTTGGAAGTAATTATTGGGTTGGGTATTTGTCTACCCCTTTGATATCTCAGGCATGTGAGTGGTGCCCAAACCAGTAATTTTGGAGTAATCTATCCTTAATATTACTTTACTTACCAAAGAAAAAATGATAGTTGACCTTCTTTATCGATGCTTTTCTTCTAACATGTAAGCTTGCTCCAGATCAGCATTATTTTCTTCACCAATAATTCGACACATTTATTATTTTAAATGCCTGACAGTTGGGAATGGCTAGTGGATTGGAAACTCTATGTGGGCAAGCTTACGGAGCTCAGCAATATCAAAAACTTGGGATGCAAACATACACTGCCATATTCTCTCTCATATTGGTGTGTCTTCCCCTATCTTTCATCTGGGTCAACATGGAAAAGCTACTACTTTTCATTGGCCAGGATCCACTGATCTCCCATGAAGCAGGGAAGTTCATAATCTGGCTTGTTCCTGGACTTTTTGGGTTTGCAATTCTGCAACCACTGGTTCGATATTTCCAAATGCAAAGCTTGGTTGTTCCCATGCTTATAAGCTCTTGTGCCATTCTTCTTCTCCATGTACCTCTTTGCTGGGCTTTGGTTTTCAAGTCTGGACTGAATAACGTTGGTGGAGCATTAGCAATTAGTATTTCAATCTGGGGAAATGTGATTGTTCTTGGATTGTACATGACATACTCTTCTGCTTGTGCAAAAACTCGAGCTCCTATTTCCATGGAGTTGTTCCGAGGAATTGGGGAGTTCTTTCGGTTTGCTGTTCCTTCTGCAGTGATGATATGGTGAATATTTCTCTTCTTTTTAATAGTCTTTGCAGTAAACTATCGTTTTCACATCTGACATGCTAATGTTATCAATTCAGTCTTTTACCATCATGAACTCTGTCAACCATCAATTTTGTCCACGACATGATCACGTTGATGAATTTTAGAAAATAATTGGACTTAAACGATGATAATTATATTTTAAAGATTAAATTGAGGGAATATCCAGTCACAAGAGGCTTTTAATTTGAAGTGTGGACAAAACAAAAATTCATTATACTTTATCTTGAAATTTAATTTTAATTAAGAGAATGGTGTAGTAAGTATTGAACTCTTGACTACTTCATCATAGAGTAAATTTAAATTATTAATTGAAATTTGAAAGTTCATAAATAATTTTTATTATAATATTTAACAGTGTCATGTATTCTTTTTATCATTTTTTTCCCCTGAAAATGTTCTATAATATATTGATTTCATGTTGGTGACTGCAGCCTAGAATGGTGGTCATTTGAGCTGCTGATTTTGCTGTCTGGGCTTTTACCAAATCCACAACTTGAAACTTCGGTTTTATCTGTATGGTATGCCTAAGAAACAGAACCTTAGAACTGAAACACATGATCTGCAATTTTATTTTACCAATCTACTCTCATCATATTCCTGTGAAAGATTATGGTCTGTTCTAATTTCTCCTTTTCCTTCTGCAGTCTCAACACCATTTCAACGCTCTATACTATTCCTTATGGAATTGGTGCTGCAGCAAGGTTACAGAAAAAAAAAAACACATTTACATTTCAACATAATTTCAATATATATATATATATATATATATGTATGTATGTATGTATGTATAATTACATTCATCTTCTGTGAAATTTTTAAAATATACATTTATAACCTCTTTATTTTTTCTTTTAAAGAAAACGTTTTCCCTAAAGTTTTTACACTCACACTCCCCTTGATGAGAACTACAAAGTTTATGTTGAAGTATTAATTTGGCCTTCTGGTAATTTGTGCTATTTGGATTAGATTGAGTTTTTGGAAGAAAAACGCAATTAATAAATTTCGATAACAATTCTCTTAATAGAGGAGAGATTTTTATATAAATTAAAATTAGAAAAAATGCAAGTGTAAGTTTTAAATACCTTATAAGAAGAAGTGAATGTAATTTTATATATATATATATATATATATATATATATATATATATATATATATATATATATATATATATATATATATATATATATATATATATATATATATATATATATATATTTGTGTCTGTGTGTAGCTTTATGCATTGATGTCAACTGTTTATCTTCTCTTCTCTCTAATTATAGCACAAGGATTTCAAATGAATTAGGAGCTGGGAATCCATGTGCTGCTAGAGTTGCTGTCATAGCTGCAATGTTTCTTGCAGTGTTGGAGACAACTATATTGAGCACAACCCTCTTTGCCTGTCGCCATGTTTATGGCTACACTTTCAGCAACGAGAAAGAAGTTATTGACTATGTCACTCTCATGGCTCCTCTGGTTTGTCTATCTGTTATACTTGACAGCTTACAAGGTGTTATGTCAGGTAACTAAATCATCTCTTAATTTCTTAGTTTTGTAAGTCTATGAAGAAAGCAAGCTTTCACTTTGATAATACATGGACTTTTTAAGTGTAATTCATCATTTACATCACGTTTAATTTATTTGTATTTTTCTCTCTCATCTCTTTTTTCAAAAAGGGCAATTTGATTTCTTTTCTCTATCATCTCAGGCATAATCCATGAGCATTCCATCTCATTTCTCACACACGCTCAGCATATCATTCATTCATGGAGAAGACTTTCATATGAGGAGACTCTCAGATCTCTCCTTTATCTTCCTCATCTCCCATTAATTCTCCATTTTTCTCTCCCAAGGCACAGCATTGACTTAGAAAAACCCCTTTTTTCAAAACCACACTCATTTTGTTAACTATTTTTTGGAATAGGGTTTGCCAGAGGTTGTGGATGGCAGCACATAGGAGCTTACATCAACTTAGGGGCCTTCTATCTTTGTGGAATTCCAATGGCTGCTACATTGGGCTTTTGGGTAAAGCTGAGAGGAAAAGGTCTTTGGATTGGCATACAAACTGGCTCTTTTGTGCAAACTGTTCTCCTTTCTATCATTACATGCCGCATAAATTGGGAACAGCAGGTAATCTTGCTCATTTCAAACCCAGAAATTCAAATTTCCTGCTTGTTTGTCAAGAAGTTGGAAGAATTCAAAAAGTTCATGTTACTACCATTCCATTTTTATTCTACATATGATAGGTTCAACTTTTTGGCAACTTGTTTAAATTCAATGTCTATTTAGCGGTCCTCTAGAACTAGAAGAGTAAAAATTTATCATATATATATATATATATATATATATATATATATATATATATATATATATATATATATATATATATATATATATATATATATATATAGCCAACATAAAACAAATTACTTTTAAATAATACTTATGTACTCATAAATATCATTGATATTTTTCTTTTCAAGAAACATTACCATCAACTTAATTTTCTCAAATACCACTATTGTCACACGATGTTTTTTTTTTCCTCTCATTCGTCATCATGCTTGACCAATCACGTTGAAAATTTTATGTAATTTGCTATCAATTCATTCCATTAAAAAAAACTTTAACAAATTTTAATTTTTATGAAAAAAATTTGAGAAATTGTTATTCAAAACATTATACAATTAAAAAATAATTAAAAATATTTTAAATTGAATAAATACAAATATAATAATAAAAAATGATAATTTTATTAAATCGATAAAAATATAAATAATAAAATACAAAATCTAACATTTGAGCCATAGTTATCAACATTCTCCGAGCAGAGATGAAATTTCACATGAATAATGAAAAGGCTAATGTGGCTCAAATGTAATAATTTTATTTATTTATTTATTTATGAAGGAGGCTATTTTCTTATTAATGTGGGGTCTTGTCAATGCAGGCAAGCGATGCAAGAAGGAGGCTATTTGAAGGGCAATTTTCAGCAGACAATGGACTTGTCTGAGTAGAAAAATACAAAAAGCCACGAAGGGGACAATTTTTGGAGTCTATTAGTAGACCAAGGAGTAGGAAGAGGGGGGGGGGGGTTCCAGCCATTGAAGCTATCCCTCTTCATTTTATTATTAAAGGGGTAAAAGCTAAAATAATTGCTTTTTGTCCTCCACAACGTATATTCACATACTCGCCGTTCTGTGATAGCAGCATAATATCGCTGTTTGCCCTTTTTAATTAGGGAGAATTAGAATTGCTGGATTAGTTTGGTAATAGAGTAATGAATGATCAACCATAACCATTTTATAGCTTTTTTGTTTTTATTTTTATTAAAAATAAAAATTATAATTTAAAATATGTTTAGTAAATAAAAACACTTAAAATGTTTTCACTGTTTAACCAATAGTATTTTTGAAATTTGACAAGAAATTTTAAAATAATTATTGAGAAGATTTAAAATATTTACTCAATTATTAATTGCAAAATTTAAAAGTGTAATAATATTTATAATTATTTATGTGAATTTGATTGGAAAATTTTTTAATTTTACAAAATGATAATATTTTTTAGATAACAATATATTTTAACAAATAAAAATAGATAACAAGAATTAACATGATTTTATAAATGAAGTTCATCTTAATTTCTCCAATTCCACTTATAAAAGTTTCAAATCATATTCTCTAAAGCACCTTCACTAAAAAATAATTGTTGCATTTTTGGGGCTGGCCCCAAACTAATATATTTTTATCTTGTTAACTAGTACCAAAGAAGGAATTTATGTAAGAACTTGTCCAATCCAACTTTCTAATGGCGACTGATCAAGTTAAAAGTTTTTATTTTAAATGAGATAAAAATATTTAATATTTTAGTCATCCTATTGATTGAGTTCGATTAACTCTATTGGCCTAAAATATTAAACTTATAATTTAAAACATGTTTAGTAAAATTATATTGATGGTTTTTTTAAAAAAAATTAGAGTTGAAATAAAGATAATTATTTTTTTAATGGAAAAGAGGGCTTGGACAAGTGAGGGCCTTTATTCAAACATCAGAAACTAGAACATTAAGTAAGATGGAAGGAACTTGTCCAAAAAAAAAGTAAGATGGAAGGACATAAAATAAGTGGTAATACAACTGCATACTTCATCTTATGATATTTATGTTGAAGCAAGAATAATAGGATGTTTAACAACTGCTGGAGTCTCACTCAAGTTGTGCAAAAGGCTATAACAATGAATAAGGAAATATTCAAGTTATACTGAGGTATTTAATTTGTTGTGAATATATTTACTATTGATAGATGTGTTCTTTGAATATAACAATGTCATTTTTATATGTATTTAGGTTAATTCCATTTTTATTGAGAAATTAAATTTCTATCTTAGCACCAAAAAAAAAAAAAACGGAAGAAGGAAGGAGGATGATCCTTCCAATAGGTAGAGCCAGAAAACCCTCTACCAAAATTTGTAACTCACGACCCACTCTATTTCCTGATATAGGAATCTAAGAAAATTTAAAATCAACAAAAGAAGTTCTAAAAGATAAAATCTCTGTAAGAGAATGCCAAGATAAAAAAAAGTCATTCCCAGAGGAATTCAAGCCATCCATAGCCACTTTTGAATCAGATTCTATCCATAAATGTTGCACACTTATCTCCAAAGCAAGAGAAATTCCCTCCTTGGATAGCCAAAGCCTCTAAAACTCCAACTTGATGAAAATCTTGCATTTTCGTAACACTAGCGCCTTGAAAAGTCTCCATCACTGTCCCTTAAAACGCAGCCCATAGCCCTACCAGTAGAAGATTCATAGGAAGCACTATAATTTAATTGAATGAAAGGAAAGGTTAGCTTTACCCACTGTTCCTGGCAAGGATCTGGTAACCCATGAATAGGGTAGGTGGTGGAAATTTGATAAATCCTCCACTTCCTTGCCTAGTCTTACTAAATTGCGTCTACTCCAAATCATATATGTTGCTAACACAAACCAAGCAAGCTTCGCTTTCGGCCAACGGTCAACGACCAATTCTCCTGTCAACCACCCTAAGAAACCAACACTGCCAGATTCGGAAATGGAGAAAGAAAATTCCAGCTCTCTATAGAATGAAACAAGAGCAGGGTAGTGAACAAGAACATGGGATACGTCCTCATTGTTATTGTTACAGAGAAAGCAATGACCATTGACATTCATTCCCCTCTCATTTAACGATTGGATGGTGGGAAAAACATTTCCACAAGCTCTCCAGATGAAAAATCTATATTTAGGGGGAAGAGAGTGTAACATTTTCTCTCATTTAAATCTGAGCATAACCCATATTAATGATGGTCTAAACATTTTGGACTTGAATAGTGTTGACGTTTGACCTTGAATGGCCATTATTCTTAGTAGTAACTCACATTCATTTGTTTTTTATGGTAGAATATCTATAGGTGTGTTTTTGGTCTAAGTTTGCTTTCTTCCTTTATCCAAATTGTACAAGAGACAAAACTTAGAAGAGCCATGAAATCCAAGAACGGCAATGGTAAGATGTATGTATCATTCCTTGATCTAATGCCTTTTTTTCTTTTTCTTTTTCTAAAGAGGGAGATCATCTAAAATCTTGTCCAAACAGAGGAATACCCATTCAAATTATCTTCACGAGTCATCATCTTCCACCCCTCATTCATTGCCACTTTATATGCTGATTGACAGTAAACACACCATTTTGATTAAAGAGCCATACCCAGCCATCCTCTGTACCCCTAGAACATAAAGGAATGGTGAGAATTGCAGAAGCTACCTCTCAAAAACCCAAAAGAGTAAATCTCTGTTCCACACTCCAACACCTGGGATAAGAAGGTTAACTACACACTGTCCTATGAAAGGAGAATTTAAAGAAATACCAGCCATAGAATCACCCTCTCTCGAGACCCATGGATCATGCCAAATAAACGTGGTTTGACCATCCCCAATTCTCTTTACCGGCCCTTTTTAAAGAACTGATCTGCCTTCTAAAATTGCTCTCTAAGTCAATGAAGGTTTGTAATCCAATTCTGCATTTAAGGACCCATTTGAAAAATGATGTTATCATCTGCAAAACGTAGATGAAAACTTCTCGGCGCTATGCTACACACTTGCACACTATGAATTGGATTCTAATTTTTTGCTTGCTAAAGTTAACCACTAAACCCCTTTACATAGATAAGAAACAAATAACGCAAGAGAGGGTCACCTTACCTAAGACCCCTTCGAAGGGTAAAGTTACCAAAATCACATCCAATCATAAACTTTAAAGGAGACAAAATTGATGCAAGACATGATTAATTTGACAAATTTTACATGAAACCCCAATTTAACCATCAAAGCTTCGAAAAAATTTCTTTCTATTCTATCATAGGCCTCACTCATATCAAATTTGATTATCATATATCCTCACTACCTGTTCGCTTAATTTTTAGAGCATGAATTAGCTCATAAGCAAGTAACATGTCAATAATTAGTCGTTTAGGAACAAAAGCACTTTGGTTCTTTGAAATAATAATAATAATTGGCAACAGAACTTTTAATCTATTTGCAAAGACCTAAATGATGATTATATACACTGTTAGAAATTTTCTTTGGTGAAAACCATGACAAAAAACATAAGATTATTCATGTTGAGTCACCGAGAAACAAAAGATAAAAATGAAAAAGCGTGTCTAAACCCATAATGATAAATCGTTATTTAGAGCTACGTGATTGATATTTTAAATCAACACATCTTTATTAAAAAACCCTTTAATTTTTCTCTGTGACTTATCTCTGATGATGGAATATCAAAAAATAGAAATTAAAATATATGTGTTATGTTACATGTGGTATGGGACCATAACCTCTACATATATAGATAATTTTATGTTATTTTTGGTATTCCTATTTTGCCCATCATAAAATAGCAATTATCCCTTAGATTTTTACACATTAAAGGCCCACCACCTATTAAATACATTAGAGTTCAAATTACTGAAAGTCTAGTTGATCACTTTTAATTGAACTTAACCTTATTTGACAGTTAATTCCCATCACATAATTATTTACATATAAATCTAATGTTGGATTAATGGTCTAACAGTCTCCCACTTGGGTTATATGTGCAAACTTATAATCATGCTTTCCAAAAAAAAATTGAATGAACTCAACTTTGCTGTCATTACTGAAATGTATCTATTAACCAATCTGGTACATCAATCGTATCAACATATGATCAAAGCGGCCTTCATTATCTTTATCGTAACTCAATCTATTAATGGTCACACATGTTGATATAATTGAATAACATGGATTATGATATGGAGGTGTAGCATGAAAATTTCATGTGTAATGTGATTTTAACATGTCTATTTCCAACTAGTCCACTCTTAAACCTCAGTGAGATCAAACTATACCAAAATTAGAGTGTGAATAAACAAAAAATTTATTTTTGCAAAAAATAACCTTAAGCATCCATAAATTGAAACAATTGAAAAATGTCTATAAAAGCATCTAACATTACAAACTCCTGCTAAAACTAAATATAATTAATTGACATAACACTTATATGAGCAATATGCTCAAGAAATAGTTTGGGTCGTAATCCCTCAGTAAGCGGATCCACAACCATAGAGTGTTTACCGATGCACTCTATAGACAACCATCCACTTTGAACTATTTCTTTAACAACTAGGAACTTGGTGTCTATATGCTTTGACTTTGTTGAACTCTTATTGTCGTTGGAATATATAACTACTAACTTATTGTTACAAAATAAATTGAGGGGCCTTTCAATACCATCCATTATGCATAGCCTTATGACAAAATTTTTATCCATACTTCATGATTGGATGCCTCATAACATGCTATAAATTTTGCTACCACAGTAGAAGAGGCTACAAGTGATTATTTAGCACTCTTCCAAGAGATGACACCTCCAACTAGCAAATAGATATAGCTCGATATAGATTTCATACTATCTTGGCATCTAGTAAAATCAGAGTCAATATACCCAATGATTTCAAGCTGATTCAACCTCTTATATGTGATTATGTAGTCTTTTGTTTTCTGTAAATGCTACAATATCTATTTGGCTACTTTCCAATGGTTTATTTTCGGATTGTTTAAATATCTGTTTAACATCCCAGTAACATATGCAATATCTGGACGCATACAAACCTAAGTATACATTAGACTCTTTACTATTGAAGCATAGGGAATCTTCTGCATTTTATTTTCCTTAAAAATATTCTTAGGCCACTGATTGAGACTAAACTTGTCACTCTTAGCCATATGAGTATCACCTGATTTGCAATCATACATGCCATATCTTTTGAGAATCTTTTCAATATAACTCTTTTGTGACAATCCAAGAACACCTTGAGAGTAATCTGGGTGTATTTGAATGCATAATACAAAAGAGGCATCACCGAGGTCTTTTATATCAAAATTCTTAGCTAAAAATCTCTTGGTTTCATGCAATAAGCCTAAATCGTTGCTAGCAAGTAAGATTTCATTGACATACAAGACTAGAAAAATATGTTTACTCCAATAGAACTTATGGTATATACAATCATTGACTAAATTCATTTCAAATCTAAACGAGATGATCACCTCATGAATCTTGAAATACTATTGTTGAGATGCTCGTTTGAGTCCATAGATGAATTTCTTTAGTGTGCAAACCATATTCTTTGGGTCTCTTAACACAGTTTTTCAGTTGCATCATATAAATTGTCTCATCAATACTACTATTTTAAAATGCTATTTTCACATCCATATGTTGTAACTCAAAATCAAAATGTGCCGTCAATGCCATTATAATCCTAAAAGAGTCTTTCAAAGAAATTGGAGAGAAAGTCTCTTTATAGTCGATGTCTTCTTTTGTTATAAAGTACTTTGCAATAAGACGAACCTTGTACTTTCCACATCATCTTTTGAATCCCTCTTGATCATAAATATCCATTTGCAACCAATCAGTTTTACACCTTCTAGTAATGGGACAAGATCACATACATCGTTGTCCTTCATGGATTTAATCTCTTCATCCATGGCATTAATCCACTTTTGAGAGTCAAATCTTTCTATGGCTTGATGGAAGTTCATTGGATCATCTTCTGTCACTTCAATGTCTACCTCATATTCTTAGAAAATACAATATATTAATATGGTATTGCACTTCTTTCTCTAGTGGATCTCTTTAATGGAAAAATTTCTTGAGGTGTTAGAGTTTGTTCTTTTGGAATAATTCTTGAATGAGAGGTTTTCTGACATTATCTTGATATGTTGTGTCTTGGACAAGGTCAAGAATGTGATTCTAATCAATGTCAATGACACCTGTGGGAATATCAACATATTCCTATTCAAAGACAGTCTTTAATCATATAACCTCATATAAACTCAACATCCTCAAATAACTGGGCATTTCTTGACTCAAAAATCAACTTAGTTGTAGGATTATAAAACTTATACCTGATGGATTTCTCAGAATATCCAACGAAATACCAACTTATCGTCCTTAAGTATATTTTCTTTTCATTAGGCCTATAAGGCTTCCCTCAGCTAGATATTTCTAAACATGAAAGTGCTTTAAACTAGGCTTTTTGCCTATCCAAAGTTCATAATGAGTTTTGCTAGTTGTTTTAGTTGAAACTCTATTAAGGATATATATTGCAGTCTTAAGTGTTTCTCCTTAGAGTGATTATGGTAAGGTAGAATGACTAATCATACTTCTCACTATGTCTTTAAGCATTCTATTTTATCTTTCAACATCACCATTCATGGTGGGTGAACTTAGAATGGTGTATTATGGGACGATACTGCATTCCTTTACAAACTTAGTAAATGGTCCTAGACATTATTCACTTGAACCATTATATTAGCCATAGCATTCACCATCATTGTCAGATCTGATGCTTTGAATTTTTTTGTTGAGTTGGTTCTCAACTTTAGCCTTATAATTTTTTATGAGTGAGATATATATAGCCATATCTGAAAAATCATCTATGAATATTCTAAAGTATTGTTGACCATTTCAAGCAATTGCAGGGAATGACCCATAAATATTTGCATGTACAAATTCTAAGATGTCCAGAGTCTAATTTGCTTGAAATATTCTTTTATTGTTTCGTTTTTCCTTTACACAATTAACATAAATATTGAAATTTATGAAATCTAAGAGATCTAGAATTTTGTTTGACACAAGTCTCTTTGTTCTCCATTTGGAGATATGACATAATCTCTTATGCCATAATATACCTGAATTATCATTATTTAATTTTCTCTTCGTACCTTGAGTACTTAAACACACGGATTCATTAAATGAGATAATAGTATCGATTAAATAAAAATTATCATATTTTGACAAAGAATGGGAACCAATTAATTTTGAATCATGAAATAAACTAAATTTTTCATTCCCAACTGAACAAGAATACCTAAATTTGTCCAAATTAGAAATAGAAATTAAATTTTGTCTAAATAATGACACACAAAAATGCTTCATTAAGATCCAAATAAATTTCAGTCTTTAATAATAATCTAAATTTCCTATTGCCTCGACTTGCATTATCTTGCCATCATCTACCTAGATGTTTCTTTCAGCATCATTTGACTTTTGACAACTTAGGCAACCCTGCATAGACACATTGATGTAAGTTGTTGCACCAGAATCTATCTACCATGTGTGTCTAGGCACAAAATTTAAATTAACCTTAGAATAAACTAAATTAAAAAGTATAACTTTCTTAGCACGTCATGCGTGATAGTCGGTGCATTGCTTCTTCTTATGCCCTTCAGCTCTATAGAAGAAACAACAAGTACATTTTGATTCATTTGGTTTCTTTTAATGTTTTTTTAGGTGCTGTATCTTTAGCTTCCTTATCCTTCTTCCTTTTCTTTCCCTTGTCCTTAAAGGTTGAGGCTAGATGAGCACTCGCTACCTTATCTTACTTAAACCTTTCCTCTTTCTAAACACACTGTGAGATAACTTATTCAAAGAATATGTCTCTTTTTGACAATTATAACTTACCTTAAATTGGATAAACTGTACTGGAAGATATATCAAAACTAAATGCATTAGCAAGTCCTCAAAAAGTTCAAATTTAAATGTTTTCAGTTTAGAAACTATATGAAACATCTCTAAGATGTATTACCTTATATTACCTTTGCCTTATACCTTATTGAAATTAGACATGTTAAGAGTACCTATTTCAACCTTTTCATTCTTGACAAATCTCATTTCAATGTCTGTAAGGAACTCCTTAGTCATAGTTATCTTTTTAGACATTGTGCCTCTGTATGCTTCTGGAATGACTTTCTTTACGATTATCATACACATGCAATTTGATTTCTCCCACCTTTCCATATCACTTTTCATTAGAGGTGCTCTTATTTGTAAAAGGTGGGGGGCAATTAGCCCTTAACGTAAGGCCGATATCTATTACTTCAAGAACAATGAAGAAATTCTCTTTCCATGACTTTAAGTTAGAGCCATTTAACATAGTGATAGAATTAATATTGACAATAATATTTGCAGGAGTCATAATTGAACAGAGAACAACAAATAAACAAAATAAGCTCATATAAGTCTCAAAACAAAAAATTAGCCCTTAACGTAAGGCCGATATCTATTACTTCAAGAACAATTAATAAATTCTCTTTCCATGACTTTAAGTTAGAGCAATTTAACATAGTGATAGAATTAATATTGATAATAATATTTGCAGGAGTCATAATTGAACAGAGAACAACAAATAAACAAAATAAGCTCATATAAGTCTCAAAACAAAAATAAATTCAAATTAGGAAAACCTCATCACAAGATACTAGGAACTCCATGAATATTTTGTCTTTGGATAACAATATTAACTTGTAAGTGATATCTTGGCACAATAATCAAACACTGATAATAATAATGTATTGAAAAACAAATCTTCCTTTGAGCCGATTTATTGCTCATATGTAAAAATTGAATAATTATCATACATTTATTACCAAAGGCGTGCATGTAATTCTATTAAATATTGATATTCCTTTAGGCCGATAAATATCCACATAAGTTACATGCACATAACCTTTTATATTTCAAAATAAAATTAATTTCCATAGGATAGGTCACTTTGGTGAAAACCGTTTGGTAGAAATTTGTTCATGTATAGCTTATTTGTTCTCAATGATTCAACATGAAAAGCTATGATACCATTTGTTAGAAATTTTTTTTTGGTGAAAACTGTCACTGAAAACATAAGATCATTCATGTTGAGTCACTAAGAAACAAAAAATAAATATATGGAAGCGTACTTAAGTCCATAATGATCAATCATTGTTTAGAGTCGTGCAGTTGACTTTCCAAATTAAAATTTTTTTACTAGAGAATCCTTTAATTTTTCTCTGTGACTTATCTTTTCCAATGGGATATCAAAAAATAGAAACTAAAAGATATGTGTTACGTTAAGTGTGATTTAGGGACCATAATCACCATATATATAGATACCTTTTTGTTATCTTTGGTATTCCTATTTTGTCCATCATAAAATATAAATCACCTATTAAGTCTCTACACATTAAAATCCCAAAATATATTAAATATATTAAAGCCCAAATTACTGAAAGCCTAATTGATAACTTTTAATTGAGTTTAACCTTATTTGACAATTTGCATCACATAATTATTCACATATATGCCCAGCATTGGATTAATGATCCAACATACACCATATTGCATAGGTTGATAGGATGGAACTGAGACATATCAATAGGGTTGTGAACTTTGGAGATAAGCAAAATATGGGTTTCATTCATCAAATTGAAAGGGGTGACATTATTCATTATTCAAAAAATAAAGCAAATATCAAGAATATTACTCCCAACAATATGTCAATAATTTTTGTGAGGAAAAAAGTTGGAAAGCCCTTAGGGTTAAAAGCTAGATGGGTCAATTTGAAAACTGATTCTTTAATCTCTTCAAAAGTAAAAATATATAAAAGAGCATCACCTATAGCAGGAGTTACCTTAGAAAGGACAACTTTGTCACACCCCAATTTAATGGAACACGAATAACACATCTAATAGAAAACTTTACCACTTATTTATTTGCATACGGCTTTACAATATCACATATCATAAAAAATATCATATGTTTACAAGTTTTTAGTATAGCCAATTATATATGCCAAGTCTACACTTATCAAAATTACAGTAGAAGCAGTGAACTTACCTATGGCATTCAGAGCATACTCTATATTACAATGACATAATATTTTAAACATTGCGAGCCTTGAAAACAATGTAGACTCACCCAGAGAATATGACACTTAGCTGATCACGTAGCTGTAGGCTCAAACTCTGATTCTTTATCTGAAAAAAAAGTAAGCATCGTGTAGTGAGTTTGACAATTCAATGAGCAGATAATACCTCCTATGACCTCTCAGATCAACATATAGATGTACTTATATATTAAAAATTAACACATCAAAAATTACAGTTCAAAAGTACATCCATATGAGACCTGCATTTTCAAATATTTTTAGTTCAAATCACATTCAGGTATCTTTAACCATTTATGATATAAAATGATCATTAATCAAACGTTGATATGCATCAAAAACATTTCTTATAAAATTATTAGGAGGATCCCATATCAGAATTGCCATATCAGAGTTCAATCCCTTCTATACTTTGTTGGTGTAGGATTTGCCTATACTTAGTATCTCAACCAAGGTTTGCCCGACCACCATTCAAGAGGACACATGAAGGGATTCTAATATGGGCAATTTTTCAAGCACAAAGCAAGGGAAGGCAAATCACATATCATATAACTGGCATCTCACCCAAATAAGAGGCATCCCACTCTCTATCACATATCATATTCTGTGTGTTGGCCCTTACACGAGGTTAGCACCATCCCTGTTAGCTGAGGTATCAAGGTGCACTAGGGCTAACATCATCTACTATTAGCAAACAATGTTTCTAATAGGATTCCTCCATAAAATTATCATATGCACATATTCCATATCATTTAAAATAGAGCTTTCAGTATAATATAGAATTTCAGTCTCAATACAGCTCATCTATCATAAATTTTCAAGTCAAGGTTTATCACATATATATGCCCTTTCTCGAGGCAATCATATAGCTTTATAAATTAATGCCACGTGCATAAATATTCATTTTACCATTTAATGAGAAATACATGTAGTATCAGATATACCATGAGTTCAGAAAATCCATTTTTAAAATTATACTCTTCTTGAACTATATTCCAGATTATAAACAATTTATATAATTTAATCCATTTCAAAAATATATAAAAGTATAAATAAGTTATAAACATAATCAATTACACAATTAAAGATCAAGAAGAGTATAGGGCAAGTCATAGAAGAATTATCCACTCACAAAGTTAGGGTTCTAGGTTGTACAACCTCAAAATCAATGTTTGTGGTCTAAATCTGGCCAAATAGACCCCAAAAATGAGTCCGGAGGGTCCAAAAACTTTGAAAATGACTCTAGATTCACAAAATTTGGCCTCTGAAAGCACGGTCAACGCAAGTCAATGCAACAGGGTGCTGAAGTCACGTGCTGTATGCGCCACCGCAGGGGCTGCGTGTGGGCGTCACTCGTTGAGAAAGAAGCGGCGCGTGGGGGTGCGTGCAAGGGAGGATGAACCTAAAATTTAAGATCTTAAGGTTTCAACACCTTTTGAATCCATCTATGGTGTTAGTTTTTATGTTTGAGAATCACAGATAGGAGTTTCAAAAATTACTTGTTTAAGTGATTTTTCCCTCCATTTTCTGGCTAATTTTTTAGAAACCAATCAAATGGATTTATAGAACTCTTCGTCCCGAGTCCGTTGGTGGTAGTATTGTCGAAATCCGAGGTCCGAAATCACTAGAATTCTAGAGAGAAGTTTCAGGGTTTCGGGAGAGAGAGAGAAATCTGAATTTTACAGCTCCTTGTGTGGCTGAGGCCCTTAAAATATTCCAAGGGACCTTTCTGCGAAAATTCAATTTTTGAGGGAGGTTCTTGCAAATTTTCCTTATTTCATTTTAACCCTTAAACTTTTAAGAAATTGCATTTTGGCCCCAAAATGTAAATTCTCATATTTTCTTTATAATTCTTCAAATAATATAATAAATAAACATATTGTCAACGGTTCTTATCTCTATTTTCAAAATGCTCTCTTTTATTTAAAATTTTCGTTAATTTAGGATTTCCTTTAAATTTTAAGACTATTGCATTCTTCCCCTCTTTAAGAAATTCGGTCCCCAAATTTTATTACCATAGTTACAAATAAACACTAACCTCATTATTCAAATAAATGTGGATATTTGGCGCGTATGTCATCGTCTCTTTCCCAAGTAGCCTCCTCGAAAGAGTGATTTTGCCATATCACTTTCACTGTAGGTATTTTTTTTGAACGCAATTTCTTTACTTGTCTGTCCACTATTGCTACTGGTTATTCCTCATAAGTTAAGTCTTCCTGTAACTGAATATGTAGACACTGTATAACATGTGTAAGATTTGGTAAATACTTCCATAGCATAGACACATGAAAAGTTGGATGGACATTACCCAATTCAGGGGGTAAAGACAAATGATAAGCTATTGGGCCGATCCTATGAACAATTTCAAATGGTCCTATGTACCATGGGTTTAACTTTCCTTTCTTCCTAAATCATACTACTCCTTTCATAGGAGATATTTTCAAAAAGACATGTTCACCTATGGCAAATTCCAATGGTCGACGTCTATTATCAACATAGGCTTTCTGTTTACTCTGAGCTGCTAATAACCTTTCCTTAATTAATTTTATCTTGACCAGTGCATCCTGTACCATATCAGGTCCTAAAATCTTAGCTTCTCCTATCTCAAACCATCCAATCAGAGAACGACAACGTCTACCATATAATGCCTCAAAAGGGGCCATTTGTATACTGGCTTAGTAGCTATTGTTATAAGCAAATTTAGCTAGGGGCAAAAAAAAATTTCAACTACCTTGAAAGTCTAGCACACATGCCCTAGCATGTCTTCCAATATTTGGATGGTTCATTCAGACTGTCCATCTATTTGAAGATGGAATGCAGTATTGAGATTTAACTTTGTGGTCAAAACTTCTTGGAAGGCTCTCTAAAAACGAGCTGTGAACTGTGATCCTCGATCAGAAATAATTGATATTAGCACTCCATGAAGTCTCACTATTTCATTCAAATATAAATTTACATATTGAGCTACATTGTATGTGGTTTTCATTGGTAGGAAATGTGCTAATTTAGTCAACCTATCAATGATCACCCATATTGAATCAAACCCTTTTGGTGTCCGCTGTAGCCCCGTAATAAAATTCATAGTTGTTCTTTCCTATTTTCATTCAGGTATATCTATTTGCTGATGTAGTCCTGCAAGCCTCTGATGTTTTGCTTTTACCTGCTGGCAAGTTAAATATCGAGAAACATAATCAACTATGTCTTTCTTCATACCTTCCCACTAATAAATTTTTTTTAGATTCTTATACATTTTAGTTATTCCAAGATGAATGGTATATATGGATCTATGGGTTTCCTCTAAAATTTCTTTCTTAAGTTCTTCTTTATTAGGTACACACAACCGCTTACCCAATCTTAAAGTTTCTTCAAGATCTATAGTAAATTCAATTTCATTGCCATTTTTTACCTCTTCAATTTTCTTGCATAAATAGGCATTCTCTTTTTGTGCCTTTTTCAGTTGCTCAATCAAAGACGATTGAAACTGTATATGGGCTAATAGTATCCCATGCTCTTTTACTTCTATTACTACCCCATGAATTTCTAATTTATGCATTTCTTTAACCAATGGTCTCCTTACCACTGTGATATGAGCCAAACTACTCATAGACTTCCTACTTAATGCATCAACCACTACATTGGCCTTACCTGGATGGTATAGTATTATGTAGTTATAATCTTTAAGTAATTCCATCAATCGTTTTTGTCTCAAGTTAAGATCTTTTAGTTGGAAAAAATATTTAAGACTTTTATGATCTATATAAATTTCGTATGTCTCACTATACAGATAATGCCTCCAAATTTTGAGAGCAAAAACCACTGTTGCCACCTCCAAATCATAAGTCGGATAATTTTGCTCATGTGGTTTAAGCTGTCTAGATGCATATGCAATGACTCGACCATTTTACATCAACACACATCCTAATACAATTCTCGATGCATCACAGTATACCGTGTATCCTCCGGTACCTGAAGGAATAGACAGTACTGCCGTCATAGTCAAACATTCCTTAAGTTTATGGAAACAACTAAACTTTGTTCCCTTCCTTGTCAACCTTGTCAAAGGAGCAGCTATTTTTGAAAAATATTTAACGAATCTGCGGTAATAGCCTGCTAAACCAAAAAAACTACGAATCTCTGTAATTGTCGTAGGGTGTAGCAATTGCTGCACCGCTTCTACCTTTTTAGAATCAACTTGAATACCATCCTTGGTGACCACATGCCGTAGGAAGGTAACATTACTAAGTCAAAATTCACATTTTGAAAACTTAACATACAGTTGGTGTTTTCTTAGAGTTTGCAAAGTTATTCTTAAATGTCGCTCATGCTCCTCTGAGCTCTTTGAATATACTAGAATATCATCTATGAATATAATAACAAACTGATCCAGGAAAAGTTTAAACATTCTATTTATCAAATTTATGAATGCAACTAGAGAATTTTTTAAACCAAATGACATTACTAAGAACTCATAGTACCCATACTAAGTCCTAAAAGCAATTTTTGGAATATCCTCTTTCTTTATCATCAATTGATGATACCTAGATCTCAAATCAATTTTCGAAAAACATTGGGCACCCTATAACAAGTCAAATAGATCATCTATATGAGGTAATGGATAATTATTACGTACTGTCACCTTATTCAATTGTCTATAATCAATACACAGCCGTAGCGATCCATATATTTTTTTTTCACAAATAGGACTGTAGTGTAACAATTTTTTTTTGTTTTATTTATTATTATACAATATAAAGTTCACATACACATCATTAATCAAAACATACGTACAACATTTTAAACACATAAATATCTACATCTTATTTATTCTGGTTGACCAATTCCAGAGATTCGGGTACGGGTGGTTACACCTTCACCGGGATCTGTACCAACTCACTCACAACATTTTATTTGGGATCCGCCTATCATAGAATAACTCAATTCAACGTGCACTGAATGCCAGAGCTATAGAAAAATCTACATAACTAATTTTCTGAACATGACCCTGAAATATAGTCAGAATTAAATCCCAATAAGTTCAACAATAAATCATTATCAATATAGCTCATCACGTCATGTTCAGCTATATAAACTACAGTAAATAACTTTGGTAACATGAATGCACTATATCTATGCATATGAGAATCGTACAGTAATGACATGTATGACAGGATTAATTATTTTCAGAATATCATATGATGACTATCAATTTATTCACATATCAAGCTACCCCGGTCAGGGTGAGTATTTTCTACTCTCCGGTACGAGCTTTTCTCGCTCCGTCCGACATGGCCCACTTTCTCTTTCTTTTCTCATTAACATGATCATAACCGTTGGTAGGGCGTCCCCTACTGGTGCACCATATGGATTGCCATGTGACCGTGCTCATTTCTTTTCTTTTCAAAATGATAGTAAAAAATATGCTTTCAATAACAAGTATGTTTATCAAAATATAACTATTACCAAAAAATCATTGGTAATCATGTCATGAACATAACCATTTCAAATATTTTTTTATAAAATATTTCCATGTCAAAATTTTACACTTAAGATGGTAAGAAGTTCATACAATGGCAATGGCTATGGCTATAATAGTCATTTATTATTTTCATTTATAAGATTCATCTTCTTTTTTAAATATTAATTTTGTTTCTTTATTTTCTTGATGCAGATTTTCATCCTATCTAACCTTCTCTTACTAATCAAAGCATAAATCCCTCAATTTAACTTCGATGTAAGTGATCTTGGTGTCAATTTCAATATTAAACAATTATCTAAAACTATTATGTTGAACATTGTAGCGAAATATTAAGAAATCAAGGTGATATTACTCCCTCAATGTACAGGTTTTTTCTTCTCGGAATGGTTCTGACCTATACCTACTAATCTGTCCTTATCTCCCTCATAAGAATTGAAAATTAAGTGATTCCAGTGGTTAAATATCTGCTACACATATATTTATAATTCATATGTTAACCATTTATTTTAATTCCTTATATAATGTTCCCACAAATTAAAACACCGAAGCTATCCTAACATATTCTTCCCTGATTAACCATTTTCTGACCTTTGTTTACTAATCGGAACATATCTACCTCATATGAACTCTAAATGGAATGATTCTAGTGGCTAAAAATCCGTGACACATATATCTAAAATTCATATGTTAACCAGATATTTTAATTCCTTATAGAATGTTCTCAGAAATTAAAACACCGAAACTATCCTAACATATTCTTCCCTAATTAACCAGTTTTTGACCTTTGTTTACTAATTGGACCATATCTACCTCATATGAACTCTAAATTGAATGATTTCAGTGGTTAAAAATCCGTGAGACATAAATCTACATTTGTTATGTTAACCATTTGTTTAGATTCCCTATAGAATTTTCCCAGAAATTAAAACACAGAAGCTTAAAATTCTACCATCCATAGCCATACCCATGCAGAACTATCTACACCAACCTAAGTATTCAAACAAACATAATATGTAACATGATATTGCAACATACATGACCAATCATCAAAGTTCTGAGATTAAAATACCATATAAATATTACAAGTTTCAAAACTTTTCTTCAAAAAGAAATATTGTTAAACTTACTTGGAGTACTTAGTCCCCTAGACTTCTCCTTCCTCTTTCTTCCTTTTTTCCTCTCCTTTCCTCACTCTACCTTGCTCCTATTTTTTCCTCTCCCTCACTTGGACGAAATTCTAATGTTGTAAGGGTGGGTTTTCTTATATGGACCACCAAATAATTCACCTTTCATGATCATGGGTCTACCTTATCATAATTAGGTTACACTTGGTTGAATTTTTGGAAAACAAACAACTTATGTTCTTATCTTCCTTTTCCTTAGTCAAGATATGCATAGGAAAAGGAGATTTGTATTTTGAAAATTATGATAATATGTTCTTAAGATATGAGACAAGGTCCCTTTGATTTAGGAATTGATTTACTTTTTCTTGTATCTTAATCAATTGTGATAGGTTTGCCTTTTTCAGTGGCAAATTTCTAGCCCTTCAATCTCCATTATTTGGTTGAAATTATTTATGTAGGATAGAAATGTTTTGTCCTAATGCTATGTATTATCATACCACTTGCTAAAATTATGAGTGTAGAATATAGATGTTTTGTCCTAAAGCCTTGTATTATCATACCACTTGCTAAATTTTTTTGTCTTAATGCCATGTCACCTAATCTTGATTACACCATTATTTCATCACTTTAATTTTATTTTTATTTTTATTTTTCCTCTTGGGTTTGGGCTCATTCTTGCCCATTTTCTTTATTTTGGTTAAAATTCTACCGTTCATAATGGGCTTGGTCACATTTTCATGATTTTTGGGCTACCGGTCTAATTTCTATATCCTAGTCCAAGTCTATGTTTTATTTCTTCATTGGGCTATCCTATTGGCTTGCTAAAAATTTATGTGAAGTAGAAAAAACTCTATACGAAGTGTCCATAGGTGAAAGCCCAATTTATGGTTGGAGATACTAAACTTAGTAACTTTTGCTCTTAAATTAAGAAAAATTACCCTAATCCTATCTTCTTGAAATTTTAAGACATTTACTTACTTCACAAAAAATTATCTTCCTTACCTAAGAATTTCACCTTTCTTTAGCATGTTTATTTCTAATATTTCCTCTTAGGTTTTCTTTCTTTACCTATTCCATTAATATTAGAACATTTCTATACAAACACGTAAGGTGAAGAATTTCTAAGGATTATATTTCCTTTAGATATCTAAAAATTGTCTAATAAATTTTATTTCCTTAATTAAATATTTATGTACCTTTATCAATAAAAGAAATGAAATTATAGATGTTGCTTTGAATACTTTTGTACTTTTATTAATACATGAAACGAAATTAGGGATGTTACATGGAGCACTCCAAGGAGAAGTACTAGGGCGTATAAATTCCTTGTCTAATATGTCTTGTAACTGGCTTTTCAATTCCTAGAGCTCAGTGGGTGCCATTTTATATCAGGGTATAGACACTGGTTGAATTTCAAGAAGTAAATCAATACTGAACTCAATTTCTCGTTATGGGGGTAACCTTGACAACTAATCAGGAAACACATTAAGAAATTTCGTAACCACTGGAACCTGCTCTACCTTGATGTACTTCATATAAACATCTTTGACTACTGCTAAATACCCTTGACATCCTTTTTGTAATAGCTTATGAGCTGTTAGAGCAGAGATTAATTTACTAGGCACCTCACTACGATCTCCTTGTATTAAGAAGAAAGACTTTCCAAGAATGTTAAACTTAATCACCTTAAGGTGATAGTCTAGAATAACATAGCATGATGACAAACAATTCATTCTTATTATCACATCAAAGTCTACCATGTCTAGAACTATTAGATCTATAAGAGTCTCTTTATCTTCTATCGAAATCTCGTATGATTTATACACATAATTTACTATTAAGAATTCTCCCATTGGAGTAGCAACCATGAAAGAACAATGTAAACTAGTAGGATCTCTATCCAATTTCTTAGCAAAGTGGAGTAAAACAGATGTTATATTCAGAAACTGTCATGTTCGGTGTTTGTCTTAATTATTCAAATTCTTTAGCCCTCTTGTCTCTTTCACTCATTGGCAGGAAACGATTCATAAATGCTTCCTTAAATTCATCCAACTCCATTGGTGGTAAAGTAACGGCTCTTCCTTGTACCAGTGTCTCAAATCAAACTTAAGCCACATTTGATAGTTGAAAGGACACTAGTTCAACAGATCTTCTAAGAGAGCACCCCAAAACTTTGAGAACTTGTTTTACAACATCAATGAATATCTGTGGGTCTTCCTGAATATCTAATCTAGAAAAATCCAGGGGTTTCAGCTTAAGAAATTGCAGTAATGATACCTCTATTCCTATAAACTTGTTCTTTTGCCCAGCTATTCTTTTCAGTTCTTGTGCTTCAAGAGCATTTTCTAGTGGCTGACCATCCCTTTTGCCCTGTTTTACTATAAATCCAGTCAATGTCTCTAAACTCCTATGTATGCCAGCAATCATATCAGCTGTTCTAACATGTGGCTCTTGAGGGGGTTCTACTCTCTCCTTAGAAACTCTATCAGATACATGGGTCTGTTCATCTTGTCTCGGGGTTCTCATACCCCGTGCACGCCCTCAGCCTCTACCTCTTCCTCTAGGTCGGCCTCTACCATAGTCTCTTTGTACTAGAACTGTACTGTGCAGACTCTTCTATAGAGGGTGCATGATCTATAGTTTCTCTAGTAACCGCTCTAGTTCTTGGCAGTATCATAGACTATACAGAACAAAACACCTTTTTCAGATACCATAATATTCAATCAAACCTTATACTAGGAACTTTAGCAAACTTGAAATAGAAAGGAAGTTAATATCTTATAGAATCCCTCAACAGCACCTGAAGTATAAATATGTCCGGCTCATACCTATATTAAAGGTCCTACTAAAGAATCTTTTACTCTGACAGCCATAAGGAAACCTAATGCTCTGATACCAACTTATCACGACCCAATTTAATGGAACGCGAATAACATATCTAATAGAAAAATTTACCACTTATTTATTTGCATACGACTTTACTATATCACATATCATGAAAAATATCATATGTTTACAAGTTTTTAGTATAGCCAATTATACATGTCAAGTCTACACTTATCAATATTACAGCAGAAGCAGGGATCCTACTTGTGGCATTCAGAATATACTCTAGATTACAACAACATAATATTTTAAACATTGCGAGCCTTGAAAAAAACATAGGCTCACCCAAAGAATATGACACCTAGCTAATCACATAGCAACAAGGCTAAACTCTGATTCTTTATCTAAAAAAAATGTAAGCATCGTGTAGTGAGTTTGACAACTCAGTGAGCAGATAATACCTCCTATAATCTCTCAGATCAACATATGGATATACTTATATATTAAAATTTATCACATCGAAAATTATAGTTCAAAAGTACATCCATATGAGATTTGCATTTTCAAATATTCTCAGTTCAAATCACATTCAGATATCTTTAACCATTTATGATATAAAATGATCATTAATCAAACGTTGATATGCATCAAAAACATTTCTTATAAAACTATTAGGACGATTCCATATCAGAACCACCATATCAGAGTTCAATCCTTTTCGTACTTTGTTGGTGTAAGATTTTTCTATACTTAGCATCTCATCCAAGGTTTGCCCTACCACCATTTGAGAGGATACACAAAGGGACTCTAATATGGGAAATTTCTCAAGCACAAAGCAAGGGAAAGCAAATTATATATCATATAACTGGCATCTCGCTTAGATAGGAGGTATCTCGCTCTCTATCATATATCATATCCTGTGTGTTGGCCCTCATATGAGGTTAGCACCACCCTTGCTAGCTGACGTATCAAGGTGCACTAGAGCTAACATCACCTACTGTTAGCAAACAATGTTTCTAATAAGATTCCTCCACAAAATTATCATATGCACATATTCCATATCATTCAAAACAGAGCTTTCAGTATAATACATAATTTTAGTTTCAATACAGCTCATCTGCCATAAATTTTCAATTAGGGCTTATCATATATATATGCCCTTTCTCGAGGCAATCATATAGCTTTATAAATTAATTCCATGTGCATAAATATTCATTTTACCATTTAATGAGAAATACATGTAGTATCAGATATACTGAGTTCAAAAAATCTATTTTTAAAACTATACTCTTCTTGAACTATATTACAAATTGTAAACAATTCAGATAATTTAATCCATTTCAGAAACATATAAAAGTGTAAATAACTTATAAAAATAATCAATTACACAATTAAAGATCAATAAGAGTATAGAGCAAGTCATAGAAGAATTATCCACTCACAAAGTTAGGATTCCAAGTTGGACAACCCCAAAATCGACGTTTGTGGTCTAAATATGGCCAAATAGACCATAAAAATGGGTCTGAAGGGTTCAATAAACTTTGAAAATGACTTCGGATTTGCGAAATTTGGCCTCCAGGAGCACGGTCAACGCAAGTCAATGTAATAGGGTGCTGGAGTCACGCACTGCATGAGCCACTACAGGGGCTATGTGTGGGCGTCACTCGTCGAGAAAGAAGCGGCGCATGGGGGCATATGCAAGGGAGGATGAACCTAAAATTTGAGATCCTAAGGTTTTAGCACCTTTTGGATCCATCTATGTTATTAGTTTTTGCGTTTGAGAACCACAGATAGGAGTTTCAAAAATTACCTATTTAAGTTATTTTTCCCTCCATTTTCTGGCCAATTTTCCAGAAACCAATTGAATGAATTTGTAGAACTTTTCGTCCTGAGTCCGTTGGTGGTGGTGGTGTCAAAATCCGAGGTCCGGAAGCGGTAGAATTCTAGAGAGAAGTTTCAGAGTTTCAGGAGAGAGAGAGAAATCTAAATTTTGTAGCTCCTTTTGTAGCTCCTTTAAATTTTAAGACTATTACAAACTTGAAGCATCACCCATTTTATCCATATTAGTCTTCCAAACTCCATTTGCATCTGAAATGCCTGATAATTTATTTCTTCTAAAATGCTAGTTGGCTTTTGTGGGTAAACAATTAATATTTTTATCTCTTTCTCGTAGCCATTATGCCCTAGATCGTTGTATACATATATTTTCTTTATACTTCAATAACTTATCTAATTCCTTTTGAAGAGAATGTAGTAAATCCATATTGCAGGGGATGGAACATCATTTTGATCTTGTTTAATGCTAATATGAGTACTATTGAATTTTCAATTTATGTGCCCAAAGAACTCCTTGTTCCAATGGGATAGTTCTCTACTCATGGTAAAAAGTTAGCGTTTTATATGATAAAAACTTCCATTACCCATTCCTGAACCAGGATCCTTTGTTGTACAATGTTGTGCCCAAAATGCAACAAAACGTGTCCCTTTATTTATTTATTCTTTTTAATACTTCCAGGGATGCATTTTACTGTGTTTTGGGCATAACACTAAACATAGTAGAGGATTTGGGGGGCCTACCTCACCATGCCACCATCCCTTCATATTGGGTCGACATTTGCTTAAACCTTAAAAAAGTTTTAATCTTGTGCAAGATAGGGCTTGCCCATGGTCAAGATAATTATTTTTTATAGATTACGTTGATGAAACATTTATTTTTATTAAAATAGTAATGTATTTTTATTAAAGTATACTATATAAAGAGAGTAAAAATCCTAGGCACCTTATCTTCTCCATGTAGGTAATTTTTAATCCCACTCTCATTTCTTTGTTATTAGTTCTAACTCTTTATCATGTTAGGTTTCATATGTAATCTAGTTTAGCATAATTGAATTGAATTGAGTTTTAACATTTTAAATTTATTTATTTAAAATTAACCAAACTCAAATCTAATCCTAAGTTTTAATCAAGTTAAAAATTATGATTGTAACGCCCCCAATTTATGTTACGTAAAATAAACAGTTTTTTTATTATTATTTCCGCAATAAGATATTTCTCAGAAAGATACATAATTCAATTCTTTATCATGGGAACAGATACATATAGGATCTCTCATGTATACACAATATACAGACCAAGTCTATAAACATCAAAGTATAGCAGAAATAGGGATCCTGCCTGTAGTGTTTAGAGCACACTCTAGAATACAAATACAGTATAATTCAAAGACCATGAGTTTTGGAAGCAACGTAGACTCACCCAGAGAATATATCACCTATCTGCCGAATCAGAGTCTGATATTCTTATCTAAAAAATGTGGAAATATCGTGTAGTGAGTTTGACAACTCAGTGAGCAAATAATTCCTCCTATGACCTCTTAGGTCAGCATATGGATGTACTTATGTTTTAAAATATGTCACATAGAAAATACAGTTCAGAAGTATATTCATATGAGACCCGTATTTCAAATATTCTCAAATCAAAGGATATTCAGATATCCAAAACCATATGTTGCACGGTATGATCATTAAACAAATGTTGTTATGCTCAACTGTATAAGCTATAGTAAAATATTAAGATTTAGAGATAAAATCATCACTTTTAATGCACCTGCCTCACTCGGTAATCTGGTCAATGCAATGAAAATATAACTCATTCGCTATATGCATAGTGACCTCGACCTTAGTTACAATAAGTGATCAGGGAATGTGAATACATCACCCTCCTACCCCCTCATATTACCACTGTCACCCGGTTGGAGCGGCTCTCCTCCGACTCACTCAGGCTAATAGGGCGTCCCCTATTCGGTACCGTCACAAGCCATACAACCAGCCGATATTCATCAATACATATAAATACATGTAAAATTATCAAGCAACTCGCCATGAGTTTTACGCTTGCCATTCAATCTCATTTATAATATGACATGCATCATTTTCACAAGTATATAGCTTTCAAATCAATGCATCGTGTACATAATATTCACTTTATCAAATAATGATAAATACATTTAAAACCACATATTCAACGAGTTCCAAAATTCGTTTCGAAAATCATATTCTTCTTGAACTATGTGCCAGTTCGTAAGCAAAATAAATATTATAACACATTTCAGATATTTATGATAGCATAAATAATTGTAAACAGAAACAATTATATATTTATAGTTCAAGAAGAGCATGGGGTAAATCATAGAAATAAGTATCTACTCACAAGGTAGGGCTCTTCGTTGGACAGCCCTAAAATGTACTTTTCTAATCCGAATTTGACCGATTAGACCTCAAAAACGTGTTAGGAGGGTCCAAAGACTTAAAAATGACTCCGGGGAGCTTGGTCACTATTCATCGCTAAAAAATACTATTCACTCGCCGAAAATCACTATTCACGATGAACAAAAAGTTTTCAGATAGTTGAAAATTTTCATATCCTAAGGTTTACCTAGCTCCTGAATCCATCTACGGTGTCAGAATTTCAATTAGAGGTATCTAAGTAAGAGTTTTAGAATTTACCTTTTTCTTTGATTTTCTACTTCAGATCTACGACGATTCAACGGCTGATTTAAAAAATTGATCAGTCAAAACCGTAGTATTCTTCGTCCTGAATTCAGTAACACCCTTAATTTTGAGATCGGAAACCAATAGGCACTCCAGATCTAGAGAAAAAATTGAAGGTTACTATTCACTCACTATTCACTTACTATTTATCTTCTCCTTTTTTTTTTCAAAAGTTGCCGATCCTCCGTCTGTTGCCTCCCCCTTCCCCTTATATTTATTTTTTATTTTTATAATAATAATAATTATTTAATAATTAAATAATAGAATTTTCTTTTACATAAATTCATATAAATTCCGTTTTTTATCCTAAAAGATCCTAAAAATTTCTAAAAATTTACATTCTCGCAAACCTTTAGTTAAATTCTTAAATCATGATTTTTCTTGATTAAAATCGTAATAAAACAAATCTAAAAATAAATATCTTTATACATATTAAAAGAAATAATATTTCTAAAAATACAACAAAAATTTATTAAAGACCAATATAATTATTTCAAGTAAAACAATAATTATTTTACTTAAAAATAGACTTACTTTTAGTCGAACATAATCATTTTTAAACAAATAAAAAATATATTTGTTTATAAAAAAATATTATTATTTAAAAATAAAAATTATGGGATGTTACATTCTTCTCCCCTTAAGAAATTTGGTCCCTGAATTTCAGCCCATCCTACCACATGTAGGGAATAAAATCAAGGCATAATTCGGAGTTACCAACCTTATTATTCAAATAATTGGGGATATCTTTTTTGTATAACATCTTTACTTTTTAACATGTCTCTTCACTTGAGTGATTTTGCCATATAACTTAACCATAGGGATTTCTTTCATCCATAAGTTCTTCTTTCCAAACCTCATTACCTCTTTCATTGGTGATTCTTTAAAAAAAATGTGGTCACCAACTGATAATTTCTAGTGCTCAACATGCATGATTTCTTTAGACTTTTGGCCTGTATTGAATTATTTGTATTTCTTTTCTACTCAATTTCACTTTATATCCTCAAGCTCGCATGGATATATCTATGGGTCGATATTAAAAAAATACACCTATAAAAGAACATATTCACATCTATATTGGGGTAACTATCTTTTCTTATTTTAGACTTCTATCAAGTCATCTTTGATTCTCACATGTCAACATCATCCCATGAATAGTATCATCTGAATCTATCATTTATTTTTATCTTAAAATCCATTAATTAATATGTTAAACATATGTAGCAATAAATCCACCAATCCTTTTTAACATTTATGTACCATTGGCACATGTCTAACAATTATAACTTACCTCATCACAGTAACTCTATACCTTTGTATTAACACCAATAAATTCTTTATTAAAAATTTCAAGCCTTTCTCTATCATATCCAAAAGCACCGCATTCTAACTTATGTCTATCCCATTTAATTCACCCAATCATTTCAAGAAGATTTTTCTCAACAATTACTCATACATGAATTCTCAATTTCAACATATTTCGCATCCTAGATACTATACTCAATTTAGCATAATATAAACCTTTAACACAAATATGTTAATCACTTACATTATTTTCGGACATGATTCTCATAGTATTCTCCATATTTCTAAATTAAGAGTTCAAAGATTAATTTAAATTCTACTTCCCATATTTTATTCCTCAAAAACTTCAACACTATTAAGTCTCTTGATTACATTCGTCAAAACACCATAAGATCATCATTCGTCCACTCCTGTCAAAATCTCTATTACTTTAACCAACTAACCAATTGGACACCATAATAACTGAGTTTCAAAGAAAAGAAATTAACTTTTCTTATAATATGGAAAACGAATCTTACATTTAATACCAAATATTAATGTAGGACAATGCAGCAGAAAATGTGGAATACTTAATAGAGCATGGTGCCAAAATAGAAAGTTAAAAATTTGGACAAAGCATTGAAATAAGATTAAAATCGATGGCCATAATTCTTAAAAATCTATAAATAAAAATCTAACTGTTATATCGACAAAAATCGGTGACCGCAATGTTTGAATATATGTGCCAAAATCTACTTTAAATCTGTTGGTATTCGGTGGAAAGATAGCACATGAAGAAAAAAAAAATTTTTTGAACTTATAAAAGCCTGTGAAAATCAAAGAATATGTAGTTAACTGGTAGGATGCAGTTGATTGCTTCAAAATAGATGTAATCAATCAACTGTAAAATAACCAGTTCAAATTAAATGTAATAGCCGTAAATTTAATAAAGTCTAAAGTAAAGAAAATTTTGAATAATAGAGAGAATTTTGGAAATGAAGATAAGAACCGGTGGAAATAATTTTATTTATCACATAGATTAAAGAATTACAAAAGAAATATGAGAATTTATGTTTTGGCGCGTACTTTTTATATTTTTTTTAAATGATAGTATTTTGTTATAAGCAAATATATTTTTATTTGTTTAAAAATGATTATGTTTTGCTAAAAGTAAGTAGACTTTTAATTAAAAGAAGTATTGTGTTGCTTAAATAATTATATCGGCCTCTAATGAATTTGTATGGTATTTTTAGAAATATTCTTTCTTTTAATATGAATACAGATATTCATTTCGAGATTTATTTTATAACGATTTTTATCAAGAAAAATGATGATTTAAGAGTTTAACTAAAGATTTATGAGCATGGAAATTTTTAGAAATTTTTGGGATATTTTATGATGAAAAACAGAATTTATATGAATTTATATAAAAGAAAATCCTATTATTAATTATTAAATAATTATTATTATTAAAAAAAAGGAAGAAATAAAATGAAAGGAGAAACTGTGGGGGGGATTGTCTGCGAATCGAAAACGGAGATGAGTGAATAGTGAATAGGAGAGTGAATAATACCTTCAACTTTTTCTCTCGATCTGGAGTGCCTATTGGCTTCCAATCTCAAAACTGAAGGTGTTATTAGATTCAGGACGAAAAATACTTCAGTTTTGACCGATCAATTTTTCAAATCAGCTGTTGAATCGCCGTAGATCTAAAGTAGAAAATCTCGGTAAAAGGTAAGTTCTGAAAATCTTACTTAGAGACTTCTAATTGAAAATTTGATACCGTAGATGGATTCAGAAGCTAGATAAACATTAGGATATGTATTCTTTTAGGTCATTTGGTAACTTTTTATGTGGCAGTGAATAGTGATTTCAGGCGATGAATAATGACGGTGAATAGTGATTCTGGCGGTGAACAGTACCCTTAGCGTTGTATAAATTTTGAAATGAATTTTGATACACATTGAACATATGATATTGTATCTCGCATTACACGGCAAAGAAATTATGTTATGCATGTGACGTTGATTTATAAAGTGATACGTTTGCCTCGGATATGGGCATAATTATATGTTTCCTCTGATTGGGAAGTTTTGACAGATGAATATACTGAGACTGAAAAGTCTATTTTATATTGAGAATTTTATACTGGATTATATGGCATATGTGCATATGGTATTTTTGTGGAGGAATCTTATTGGAAACACTGTCTGCTAACAGCAGGTGATGTTAGCCCTGGTGCGCACCTTGATTACCTCAGCTAGCAGGGGAGGTGGTGCTAACTTCGTGTGAAGGCCAACACACGGGACATTATATGTGAAGGAGAGCAGAATGCATCCTATATATGGGCGAGATGCCAGTTATATGAGATGTTATTTGCCTTCCCTTGCTGTGTGCTTGGGAAAGACCTATACAGAGTCCCTTCGCGTGTTCTCTTGAATGGTAGTAGGGCAAACCTCAGCGGGATGCTGAGTTTAGGCAAATCCTATACCACCAAAGTACGGAAGGGGTCAAACTCTGGTATGGTGGTTCTGATATGGGATCCTCCGAATAAGTTATATGAGAAATATTTGATGCATAACATTATTTGATAAATGATTTTATAGTTTTGTATATGATTTTGAATATGGAAATGAATTGTTAACAGAGATGCTTTGAAATGCGGGTCCCATATGAATGTACTTCTGAATATAAATTTTCTATATGAGAAACTTTGAAATGAAAAGTACACCCATATGTTGACCATAGAGGTTATAGGAGGTGTTATCTGCTCACTGAGTTGTAAAACTCACTACACGATGTGGATCTATTTTTCAGATAAAGACATAGAGTTTGGTCCAGCAGCCACGTGATCGACTAAGGGTCATATTTCAGTGGTGAGCCTAAATTGTTTTTAGGCTCTCAGTGTTTTATATTTGTAATATATTTGTACTCTAGAGTTGCTCTGAACGTCACAGGCAGGATCCTTGTTTCCGCTGTAAACCTGATATATATATAGACTTGGCATGTATAACTATTAGTATTGTATAAGTTGTTAATTTGAAAACGTGTGATGTTATTCATATAGGTGGTATTATGAAACGATTTACAATTGCATGATAATAAAGTTTAACGGATAATAGAGGTATTCACATTCCTAAAGTAGGGGAGTGACATTAAAATTTCTCAAAATAGCTAGTTGACTTAATAATACCAATAGTCGACTAGCAAGAACATTGGGAAAACAAAATAAATCATTAGATTGTCCCTCTTCAACAACTAACTTATTTGCATTTTAACTTCTTCTTTTTTACAATTACGCCTATCACTTACAATTCCCTACAAGAATCAAGACATCAATGCTTCATCATGGACAACAGGGAAAAGACAAATTTCTGGTGATATTTTAATCTTATTCTCTTTATATGCCTAATATGAGCAACTATCACAACTGCTGTACTTTTACATGCTTGTCGTCATTTTTGAAAATTTCACCTTCAATTTAGTTTATATCCACTAATCACTCACATACTGTTCTAATTATCCCTGGGTTATTCACATAGCTATCATAAGTATGCCATTCTTTGAGTTCTATAAATGCCCACGTTAATTTCTTTACTTTCATATTCCAAGTTAAGGTGTGTATAGCTATGGAGGGAATCGCATTTCGTCAATTTTGAAATATTTGTGTCTTTTGTGGTTCTAGTCCTGGAAAAGATAAATAGCATGTGAAAGCTGCACAAAACTTGGGTATGGTACTGGCCAGGAGAAAAATTCATTTAGTCTATGGTGGTAGTAACCGTAGATTAATGGGGTGTGTGTCCATAGCTGCCAATGTAGGAGGATGCCAAGTTCTAGATATTATTCCTACAGCTTTAGCTGCATCTAACATCGTAGGAAAGACAATTGGGGAAGAGTTTATGGTAGTTTCCATACATGAGCGCATGGCTAGAATGATGAGCAATGCTAATGCCTTCATTGCCTTACCAGGAGGTTTTGGTACTTTAGAAGAAATTTTCCAAATAGTCTCTTGGGCACAACTAAATATGCATCACAAACCGATAGGTTTGTTAAATGTTAACCACTTCTTTGATGGTCTGTTGTCTTTCCTTGATCATGCTGTGGAACAAAAGTTCATCTCACACTCAGCACGACGAATTCTCATCTCGGCTTCAAATGCTGAGGAGTTGATTGATGCTTTATAAGCATATGTTCATGTACCTGATCCAACTATAGCTCAAATAGAATGGATGGCAGACAACCGCAGAAAGTGCAAATTAGATTTGGATCTTCATCTTTAGATGTAGTAAAACGTAGCTATTATTGTACCACTTTTACTTTCTTAGAGTGTACTTGGATACTATCTTTACCAACCATACTCCCTTAGAGTTGGTAAAACTATCTTTGAATGTTGCTTATGATCCTCTGAACTTTTGAAATATTCTAGTATATCATCAATAAATATAATAACAAGTTGATCCAGGGATCTAATTACTATTCATTAAATATATGAATGCAGCTAGGTTATTTGTCAAACTACATAACATAACTAAGGACTCATAATGCCCATAATGAGTCCTAAAAGAAAATTTTTGTACATCCTCTTCTCTTATCCTCAATCAATGTTACTCATATCTCAAATCAATTTTTTTAAAAAATATTGAGCACCTTGTAACTGATCAAACAGATCATTTGTACAAGGTAATAGGTATTTATTCCACACTGTCACCTTATTCAACTGTCTATAATTTATGCATAGTCCTAATAATCCATCTTTCTTTTCACAGATAGAACTGGAGCACTCCAAATAAAAATACTAGGGCATTTAAATCCCTTATCTAACAAGTCTTGTATATTTTTTTTTTTAATTCAATCGATATCATTCTATATAGGGATATAGATACTAGTTGGGTTTCAAGAAGTAAATCCATATCAAATTCTAGTCAGGGGTACTCTAGGTAATCTTCTGAAAACACATCAGGAAATTTCATAACTACTGGAACCTAATCTACATTAGTATGCTTTATATCAACAGCTCTCACCACTGTCAAATATCCTTAGCACCCCTTTTTGTAATAACTTATGGTCGCTAAAGGTGAAATTAAATTACTGGGTACTTGCTTCCATGATTGCTCACTACTTGCATCTCCTTTACTAACATTTTCTACTATTGATAACATCTTCATACTGTATCAGCTAGATCGCACTTCAAAACACTTAAACAAATTCAACCTATTGTGACTTTATTCTTTAACATGCTTATGCAATATATTAACAATCAATCAAGAAAAATTTATGTCTATCTAAGAGCCCTTCACATGAATTACCCATTTTGCATACCTTAAATTTTAAATTTCCATGAGTAAGCCTTCCTTAATCATAATACTTATACATAGTATTATTGAAAACCAAATTGTCTTAGAATTCCTTATATCAACAAAATATATCATTGAAAATATTATCTTCATAGATTCTTTGCTCTTAAATTCAATCCAACCCACAATTTACCAAATCCATCTAGGATATACGCATAGATGTTTAAACTTCGCATATCGAAGGAAAAAAATTAGAAGGAAGAAAATGATGACACCCTATAGAATTCCACAACAGCACTGTGAGTATAAATATGTTTGTAGTTACATACCCATACTCAAAGTCCTACTACAGAATTCTTTGCTCTGTTAGCCACAGGGAAACCTAATGCTCTGATACCAACTTGTAACGCCCCCAATTTACGTTATGTAAAATAAACATTTTTTTTATTATTATTATTTCCGCAATCAGATATTTTCCAAAAAGATATATAATTCAATTCTTTATCATGGGAACAGATACATATAGGATCTCTCATGTATACACAATATACAGACCAAGTCTATAAACATCAAAGTATAGCAGAAATGAGGATCCTGCCTACAGCGTTCAAAGCACACTCTAGAATATAAACACAGTATAATTCAAAGACCGTGAGTTTTGGAAGCAACGTAGACTCACCCAGAAAATATATCACATATATGTCGAATCAGACTATGATATTCTTATCTGAAAAATGTAAAAATATCGTGTAGTGAGTTTGACAACTCAGTGAGCAAATAATTCCTCCTATGACCTCTTAGGTCAGCATATGGATGTACTTATGTTTTAAAATATGTCACATAGAAAATACAGTTCAGAAGTACATTCATATGAGACCCGTATTTCAAATATTCTCAAATCAATGGATATTCAGATATCCAAAACCATATGCTGCACGGTATGATCATTAAACAAATGTTGTTATACTCAACTGTATAAGCTATAGTAAAATATTAAGATTTGGAGATAAAATATCACTTTTAATGCATCTGCCTCATTCGGCAATCTGGTCAATGCAATGAAAATATAACTCATTTGCTATACGCATAGTGACCTCGACCCTAGTCACAATAAGTGATCAGGGAATGTGAGTACATCATCCTTCTGCTCCCTCACATTACCACTGTCACCAGGTTGGAGCGGCCCTCCCCTGGCTCACTCAGGCTAATAGGGCGTCCCCTATTCGATACTGTCACAAGCCATACAACCAGCCGATATTCATCAATACATATAAATACATGTAAAATTGTCAAGCAACTCGCCATGAGCTTTACGCTTGCCATTCAATCTCATTTATAATATGACATGCATCATTTTTACAAGTATATAGCTTTCAAATCAATGTATCGTGTGCATAATATTCACTTTATCAAATAATGATAAATACATTTAGAACCACATATTCAATGAGTTCCAAAATCCGTTTCGAAAATCATACTCTTCTTGAACTATGTGCTAGTTCGTAAGAAAAATAAATATTATAACACATTTCAGATATTTATGATAGCATAAATAATTGTAAACAGAAACAATTATATATTTATAGTTCAAGAAGAGTATGGGGTAAATCATAGAAAGAAGTATCTACTCACAAGGTAGGGCTCCTGGTTGGACAGCCCTAAAATGTACTTTTCTAATCCGAATTTGACCGATTTGACCTCAAAAATGTGTCTGGAGGGTTCAAAGACTTAAAAAATGACTACGAGGAGCTTGATCACTGTTTACCCGCCGAAAAATACTATTTACGATGAACAAAAAGTTGTCAGATAGTTGAAAAATTTCATATCCTAAGGTTTACCTAGCTCTTGAATCCATCTACAGTGTCAGAATTTCAATTAGAGGTCTCTAAGTAAGAGTTTTAAAATTTACCTTTTTTTGAGATTTTCTACTTCAGATCTACAGTGATTCAATGGCTGATTTGAAAAATTGATCGGTCAAAACCGTAGTATTTTCCGTCCTGAATTCAGTAACACCTTTAGTTTTGAGATCGGAAACTAATAGGCACTTCAGATCTAGATAAAAAGTTGAAGGTTACTATTTACTCACTATTCATCTCCCTTTTTTTTCGAAAGTTGCCGATCCTCTGTCTATTGCCTCCCCTTTCCCCTTATATTTATTTATTTATTTTATTTATAATAATAATTATTATTTAATAATTAAATAATAAGATTTTCTTTTATATAAATTCATATAAATTTCGTTTTTTATCCTAAAATATCTTTAAAATTTCTAAAAATTTACATTCTCATAAACCTTTAGTTAAATTTTTAAATCATGATTTTTCTTGATTAAAATCGTAATAAAATAAATCTCAAAATAAATATATTTATACATATTAAAAGAAATAATATTTCTAAAAATACACCAAAATTTTATTAAAGACCAATATATTTATTTCAAGCAAAAAAATAATTATTTTACTTAAAAATAGACTTACTTTTAGCCGAACATAATCATTTTTAAACAAATAAAAATATATTTGTTTATATCAAAACATTATTGTTTAAAAATAAAAATTATGGGATGTTACAATGATCATTCTCACTTCATTTATTAAGCTTCAATAATTCATGGCAAATATTATAAATACAAAAATAAAACTTATAATTTGTTCTCTAGATTCATAGATCCATTTAATTTTCGTCCCTGCATTTTTTTAAGTGTACAGACTAATATATGAAATTATTAAATTTTTGTATATTAATTATTTTTCTAGTTTTTAGAAATATTAAACTCATTGCATATTAGTTTTTAAAGGGACTAATACTCAACAATTTTGATATTTTCAAAGACTAACTCGTGTGTTGAGAAAAAAATTTAAGAACTAAAACTAAGTGTGTCTATAAATCCCAAGATTACGTTTCAATTTACTTTAAATATAATATATACTTGTATACATATATAAAAATTAAACTAAGTAAAAATTTTAATTTTTATATGGTGTACGTTTTTTGTATATTGAATATATATAAATAATAATAATTTATTAATAATTGAGTTATACACGAGTTTAATGATTTGAGAACCAAATTTTCAAACTCGACTTGTTTAATTAGATGACCTAAATATGTTAATTAAGTTCGTTCATTTAATAAAAAATTCATGCTTAATTTGAAATTTTAGCAAGTTAAATATCAGCATTTTACGAATAGCTCAGTTCATTTATACCCCAAACTTTCGCCCAGTCTCCTTTGTTGATTTGCTATTTTGTTTTTGCTTCCTAGCAATATGTTTACACAATGGAAAACTTTCTACTATTTATTTAATTTTTAATTTTCAAATTCTTTGTGAGCAAAATTGCATATTTGAATTTATGATTAGCAATTTTACTGAGCTTTGTTTTAGGTCTTAAGTTAAAGGTTGATCGAGAAATAAGGCGGGTTCGAGAAAAAGTCCATAACTGTGGGTTTGGTTCAAATACGAAGCATATAAACTGTACCCTCTGTGTGTTCTCTCTCTCTAGCGTATGTCTGTGTGCACGCGCACATGCGTGCGTGTGTTGTGTGTGGCGTGTGGGCATGTGCATGTGTGTAAACACACTACCCTTTAATAACAAAATTTTTTATTTATTAAAAAACTTTATAGGAAAAAATACAATTGTATATTAATATCTTCATTAACTTAATAAAATGTAATTAATTTTGATGGTTATATTAATATCTTCATTAACTTAATAAAATACAATATGTCAGACCATAAAAGAACAAAGTGGTCTACAGACACAGATACACACACACACACACACACACACACACATATAGCATAAGATAATTTTTAGTCCATTAATTTTAGGTATAGTCTTGGCCTTCATTCTATTTTCTTAACAAAGTGGTCTACAGACGCAGACACACACACACATATATAGCATAAGATATTTTTTAGTTCGTTAATTTTAGGTATAGTCTTGGCCTTCATTCTATTTTCTTTCTGTAACTTTCCTAATTTCATTTTTTTATTAATAAAGGTATATAAATATTTAATTAAAAAAATAAAACTTATTAAACAATTTTTAGATATATAAGAAAATATAAGCCTTAAAAATTTTTCACCTTATGTGTATACATAGAAAATATTTCTAACATTGAGGGAATAGGTAAGAAAAAACCTAATAGGAAAAATTAGACATAACATCCTAAAGAAAGACAAAAGTCTTGGGTAAGGAAGATAAATTTTTAGAAGTAAATAAATGTCACGGCCCCAAATGATGGAACACATGACCGGCACGGCATAAGGGTTTCTCCCTAGCCGCAAACCTAACACATAGCATGCATAAACATCCAGCACACAATCCAGAGTACATAATAAATATAACTGGCCACATACGCCATATCCAATATAAGAAAATACTGTATATATATATATATATATATATATATATATATATATATATATATATATATATATATTTCATGAATCCAACATCCTTGATTCAACTTGGCCCATGGCCTCATAGTACAAACATTATTGTAAAATTTAAAACCATTTTTCAAACAACACAAGAAGCGAGGATCCTGCCTGTAAGTTCATGGAGATACACTAGATATAAACTTAAACTATACAACCAATACAACGGAGTCTTGCCCAAACTGGGGCTCACCAATGCTATATTTAGCCTCCTATGGAGCTGTAGTTGGATCAGTGTTTCTTTGACTATCTGTGGGGAGAAAACAGAAGAGGGGTGAGATTACCACATCTCAGTGAATGGGTAAATCATACTATAACAGAAACAGGGCAAACTAAGCACGAGTGTTTCGCAATGAATTAAATAATTGAAATCAAGGTATAGTAAACATTCAACATTTAACCGTAATTTATTGAAAGAATGCTAAATAGTTCAAATGATAAAACAAGATTAAATCAATAACTGTAAGCAAATCAATTATGCATGGTAAGTAATAAATGAAGATACTTATGCAATAACAATGATGAATGAAGTATTTTAGAAATATTTAATCTTTAAGAAAAATGCACTAGTTTATTGGAGTACTTTCCTGACAGATCTATCATTTTCCCCAAGCACACAGCAAGGGTAAGGTAATCACTGTAAGCGTAGACATAAGTCCACCCTAAATTTTGTGTCTTAGGCAGTCATATGCCCGTCACAATATTCTAGGCCGAAGCCTTAACATGATCATGGTGCACCAGGGCTAACACTACCTGCGGCTAGCTAACAGTGATCTAAAAGGGTCCCTCCAATAGAAAACATTTGAAATATGCTATTCAGAGAGTTTAAAGTAAAACATTTCAACAACTTTACAAGAAAGCTATAATTCTCCATCTAGCTCTTTTCATGCATAAAACTCTATTCTAAAATATATCTCATCCATGAATTCCCATGGAGACCTTTAAAATCATAAATTTTCCCTTTTTAAACATAGATCGTCCGTAGACGTTACATAGATGCTTATCATGCATCAAATCACTTCATGGCTAACTTAATTCATTTCTATGACTAAGTTCGCATTTCTATAAATCTAGCTCAAATGGAGAATTAATAGTCTAGATGCTTGCCCTGCATACCTAGAGTTCAACTAGGATTGGAATTTACAATTTCTAACATGGTTAGAACATATTGGTTTTCAAAGCGGTAAAACAATTTAACATACATTCCAACTAGTTAAAATCATACGAGAGAGTTATAAATCAAATTCCTAAAACATGCGCTATAGTATGAAAAACTCACTCACCTTACTAGGAGTCCAACAACGAGAATTTCACCTCGTGATGGCTCAATAACCTAGAAAACATAGACATAACATGAAAATTAGAAAACTCTAAAAGTCACTATTCACGCCGGAAAATACTATTCACTCACCAGAACACAATTCATGCCGAAACCTAAAAACTCTATATTCTAGTATAGAAACTAATTCTAAGACTATCTATGGAAAGAAGTTCGGTAAAACAGAGCCTAAAACGCGATTAAACGGAGTTTTACCTTGAAGGTTACTATTCATGCGATTTTCCGGTGACAATCCGGCGACTTTCTGACGAAATTGATCAGTGGGATTTGTAGCTCTTCTTCCCACAAGTCCAACGGTACCTTACTTGCTCAAATCGGACGTCCGGATGATGAGATATCTTAGAGAGAAGTTTGAGAAAAATTTTAGAGAGAGAGAGTTATGGTTCAAATGAAAGAGAAATGAAGAAAAAAGGGGAGGGTCCGCAAAAAAAAACTGTCTGATGAATCTCGCCGCCAGCGAACTCATTCTCGCCGCGGCGAGCCGCGATTTTCGCCGCCGGCGAACTTATTTTCGCCGCGGCCAGATTCGAAACCAGAAAACTCATGCTCTCGGGAAAATACCACATCATTCTCACTGCGGCGAACTCCATTTCGCCAAATTTGACAAAATGTCCAACATGAAAGTTGTAGCCCTTTCTCTTAGTAGCCACTTGAATCACCTAATTTGGAGTTCATATGAAGGAGTTATGTATAAAATAGTGAGCAAAGGTCCAGACCACACTACGCTTTGGTTTTTGCCTCGTCTCACTATGATATTCACGGAATTTGCAAAAGTTCCTAACAACAAAGTTGTAGATATATGTCTTATCTTTCATTAGAAATTGGAATCACTTAATTTAGATTTCATATGAGAGAGTTATGATTATATGAGTGACAAAAGGTCAGAAGAAAAGGTCGAAAACGCTCTAAAATTTTACATTGTTCTCAACTTTCTTTGTTTCAAATGATTTATACTTAACCTTCAAAGGTTTTATTAGTTGAGGGTTATTACATTCTCCCCTCCTTATAAAAAATTCGGTCCCCGAATTTTACAAGAACCAACAACATAAAAACATAAAACTACTCTTGGAACAGCTGTGGATACTTCTCTCTCATGATGTCCTCTACTTCCCACGTAGCTTCCTCTTTGGAATGATTCTGCCAGATCACCTTCACTGTAGGGATATCCTTAGACCTCAACTTTTTCACTTGTCTATCAACAATGGCCATGGGTTTCTCTTCGTAGGCCAACTTGTCATCCAAAAGGATTTCCTGCGGTTGAATCACATGAGATGGGTCGGGTAGATACTTCCTCAACATCGAGACATGGAAGACTGGATGCACTTCACTCAATCCAGGTGGTAGGACTAGGCGGTATGCCACTGCTCCTACCCTATCCAGAATTTCAAAGGGTCCAATATACCTCGGGCTTAATTTCCTTTTCTTACCAAACCGCATGATTCCCTTCATGGGTGAAACTCTGAGGAACACGTGATCGCCTAGAGAAAACTCCAACTCCCGATGCCTATGGTCCACATAAGCCTTCTGAAGACTTTGTGTAGTTAAAAGCCGTTCCCTTATCAGCTTGACCTTCTCTATGGCATCTTGCACCAAGTCTGGCCCTAGCAGCTTGGCTTCTCCAACTTCAAACCATCCAACGGGAGATCGGCATCTTCTCCCATAAAGAGCTTCAAAAGGTGCCATCTGAATACTGGCTTGATAACTGTTGTTGTATGCAAACTCAGCTAATGGCAGGTATCCTTCCCAACTGCCACCAAAATCCAATATACATGCTCTAAGCATATCCTCCAGAATCTGAATCGTGCGTTCTGACTGGCCATCTGTTTGGGGATGAAAAGCGGTGCTTAGATCCAACCTTGTTCCCAAAGCTTCTTGAAAAGCTTTCCAAAACCTTGCCATAAACTGTGGACCTCGATAAGATATGATGGATACAGGGACTCCATGCAATCTGACAATTTCACTTAGATACAGGCTTGCATACTGAGCCACATTAAAGGTAGTTTTCACTGGTAAGAAGTGGGATGACTTGGTCATTCGATCCACTATCACCCATACTGAGTCATAACCCTTAGGGGTCCTTGGTAACCCTGTAACGAAGTCCATAGTAATCCTTTCCCACTTCCACTTTGGTATCTCAATCTGTTGGTGCAAACTGGCAGGCTTCTGGTGTTCAGCTTTCACCTGCTGACAAACCAAGCACTGAGCCACAAAGTTTGCTACATCCTTCTTCATCCCATTCCACCAATACAAGTCCTTGAGGTCACTGTACATCTTATTTGTTCCTGAGTGGATAGTATAGGCTGATTGATGTGCCTCCTCCAAAATCTGCTTCCTCAAGCTATCCACATCGGGTACACACAAGCGCTTCCCACATCTTAACACTCCTTCAGCATCTACGCTGAATTCAGAAGTCTGATTATTCCTAGCTTCATCCTTGAGCTTGGACAGGTTAGCATCCTTGTCCTGATCTGCCTTAATCTGCTCAACCAGTGGAGAGTGTAGCTGCATGTGGGCTAACAACACCCATGGCTCCTTCACTTCAAAGCGCATCCCCTCACCTTCTAGCCGATGAATATCCCTTACCAACGGCCTCCGAAGTAGGGTGATATAGGCTAGACTCCCCATTAACTTTCTGCTCAAAGCATCTGCTACCACATTGGCCTTGCCTAGATGGTACAAGATAGTGTAGTCATAGTCCTTCACCAACTCCATCCACCTCCTCTGTCTCAAGTTAAGATCCCTTTGTTGAAAGATGTACTTGAGGCTCTTGTGGTCCGTGTAAATCTCACAGGGTTCACCATAGAGATAGTGCCTCCAAATCTTCAAGACAAAGACCACTGCCGCCATCTCCAGATCATGTGTAGGATAGTTCTGTTCGTGCTTCCTGAGCTGCCTAGATGCATAGGCTACAACATGCCCATTCTGCATTAACACACAACCCAAGCCCACCCTTGAGGCGTCACAGTATACTGAGGATCCTTCAGTGCCCGTTGGGATAGTTAGAACTGGGGTTGTGGTTAGACACTTCTTCAAGGTCTGAAAACTTTCTTCGCATGCATTCGACCACTCAAACTTAACTCCCTTCCTGGTTAATATGGTCAAAGGAGAAGCAATCCTGGAGAAATCCTTGATGAACCTCCGGTAATACCCTGTTAGACCCAAGAAACTTCGGATCTCCGTCACACTAACTGGGCGAGGCCACTGCTGTACTGCCTCTACCTTCTCGGGGTCTACTTGAATGCCGTCCTTCGTGACTACATGCCCCAGAAACATAACATTGTCCAACCAGAACTCACACTTAGAGAGCTTGGCATACAACTGCTGATCCCTCAAAATCTGCAGAATGACCCGTAGGTGCTGTTCATGCTCCTCATGGTCTTTAGAATAAACCAAGATGTCATCAATGAACACAATGACAAACTGATCTAAGAATGGCTTGAACACCCTGTTCATCAAGTCCATAAAAGCAGTTGGTGCATTAGTTAGTCCAAAAGACATAACCAAAAACTCATAATGACCATAACGGGTCCTAAAAGCTGTCTTGGAAATATCCTCCTTCTTAATCTTCAACTGATGATACCCTGACCTCAGATCAATTTTGGAGAAACATTTCGCTCCTTGAAGTTGATCGAACAGATCATCAATCTTGGGCAAAGGGTAATTATTGCGCACCGTTAGTTTATTCAGTTGCCGATAGTCAATGCAAAGTTGCAAAGACCCATCTTTCTTCTTCACAAAAAGAACCGGAGCACCCCATGGAGAAGTACTCGGCCTGATGAAGCCCTTATCCAACAAATCCTGCAACTGACTCTTTAGCTCCTTAAGCTCTGTGGGTGCCATCCTGTAAGGCGGTATAGAAATTGGTCGAGCCTCTGGAATAAGGTCGACACCAAACTCTATCTCCCGTTCAGGAGGTAATCCTGGCAACTCTTCTAGGAAGACATCCAGAAATTCTCTTACCACTGCCATCTTGTCTACATCCGGTACCTTCCCATCCACATCTCTAACATATGCCAAGTATCCCTGGCATCCCTTCTTCAACATCTTCTGAGCACCCAAGAGTGAAATCAGGTTACTTGGAGCTTTACTTCGATTACACTGGAACCGGAAAGGAACTTCACTTGAAAAGTTGAACTTGATTGCCTTCTCATAACAATCCAAGGTAGCATAGCATGCTGCCAACCAATCCATTCCGAGGATTACATCAAAGTCGACCATGTCTAGGATGATCAAATCAGCAGATGTCTCCCTATCACCCACTGACATTTTACATGATTTGCATACATGCTCTATTGGCAAATAATCACCGACCGGGGTGGTTACAAAGAAAGGGGCATCCATCCTAATCGGATCTTTACCCAAACTCTTAGCAAAACTAGGGGAAACATAGGAATATGTAGACCCGGGGTCAAACAAAACATATGCTTCATGTAAGCAAACCGAAAGAGTACCTGTCATGACCGCATTTGAAGCTTGTGCATCCTGCCTAGTAAGAGAAAAAATCCTCGGTTCACCTCGGCCTGCTTGGTTTTGACCTCAGCCCATCATCCCTCTACCAGTACCTCTGCTACTTGCTTGGTCCAGTATAGTTCTTATAGGTTGAGCTGCCACTGAGGTTGGTAGCAAAGCCGGTCGAGTTGGCCCTTGGCTTGAGCCATACAACTGAGGACATTCCCTCTTCATGTGTCCAGGTTGGTTGCAATGATAGCAAACAATCATCTCCCTGCGGCACTGACCAAAATGATGGTTGCCACAAATAGGGCATTGTGGCCTGTTCTGCTGAATGGCTCTTGGTCCTGGTTGTCCTGGATACCTGGTGTTTCCCTGACTAAGACCTAGCCTACCACTCGTATCTGGTCTCTGGTTGGGGTTCCCAACATTCTGTGGTGCTGGGCGCTGCTGGCCTTGAAATCGTGGTCCTTGGGAATGAGAACTTTGCCCTCCTTTGGAGCTCCCGTCTCTATCCCTCTTTCTCAGCTTGGCACTCTCGACATCGGCCAAATGCCTAGTCTCCATCATTCTTGCACAGTCCACAGCCTCTGCATAATTAGGAAATTGCTTCATCTGGGGTGCCACTGATTTAAACAATGCTGGTATCAACCCCTGGATAAATTTCTTGATCATGTCCCTTTCAGTAGGGACCATATGCGGTGCATACGGCAACAGCTGTGTGAAGCGATAGTCATACTCTGTGACTGTCATACCGGGAGTCTGCTTCAATTCCACAAATTCCTGACACTTGGCATCTCGTATACTCTGAGGCACAAACCTCTCCATGAAAACTTCCTTGAACTCTGGCCATCTCAAAGGTGGCGCTGTAGCTCCCCTTCCGTGCATCATGGTCTTGAACCATACCTGCGCTACACCAGACAACTGGAAGGATGCCAACTCTACTGAGCGGATCTTTGGACACTTAAGAACCTCGCAGATCTTCTCAGTAGCCTCTATAAACTCCTGGGGATCTTCACTAGCCAACAACCCCTTAAAGGTTGGCGGTTTCAGCTTCAGAAACTCAGATAGTTCCACTTCCCTCTCAGCGGATCTCACCTGCCGCTCCACGGACCTAACTGGTTCTGGAACGGAGGTAGCAGTTTCAGGCTGTTGTGGGTCCCTTCTATCTTGCCCATCCCTTCTCTCGGCTAGAATTTCTATCGCCCGCTGCATACCCTGCATGGTTACCAGCATCTGGGCTATCACATCATCCCGGGGGTGAGAAGACATTTCCCCCGTCCTGGGAGTCTCAGCTTGCTCACTGCTCATCTCAGCTTGTTCGGCTACTTCAGCAGCTCTTACACCCCTGCCACTGCCTCTTGCACTGGCTCTAGGTCGGCCTCTGCCACGTCCTCTACCTCGGCCTCTAAGCACGGGTACTGCGGACTGAGCAGACTCTTCAGCCATCTGCTCTTGAGCCGCGGGTTGCCTAACCTTTGATCTCGTTCTTGGTGGCATCTCGCTACAAAATAGAGATAGCCCAACCATCACTTAACCATGCCAACATAGCATACTATAAACTGACTTACTTCAACGAAAAGACAACATCCTATCGAACCCCTTTAGCAGCACCGTGAGTATAAGCATGTCCGGATTCATACCCATACTCAAAGTCCTACCTAAAGGTCTGTTACTCCATGAACACAGGGAAACCTAATGCTCTGATACCATATTGTCACGGCCCCAAATGATGGAACACATGACCGGCACGGCATAAGGGTTTCGCCCTAGCCGCAAGCCTAACACATAGCATGCACAAACATCCAGCACACAATCCAGAGTACATAATAAATATAACTGGCCACATACGCCACATCCAATATAAGAAAATACTGTATATATATATATATATATATATATATATATATATATATATATATATATTTCATGAATCCAACATCCTTGATTCAACTTGGCCCATGGCCTCATAGTACAAACATTATTATAAAACTTAAAACCATTTTTCAAACAACACAAGAAGCGAGGATCCTGCCTGTAAGTTCATGGAGATACACTAGATATAAACTTAAACTATACAACCAATACAACGGAGTCTTGCCCAAACTGGGGCTCACCAATGCTATATTTAGCCTCCTATGGAGCTGTAGCTGGATCAGTGTTTCTTTGACTATCTGTGGGGAGAAAACAGAAGAGGGGTGAGATTACCACATCTCAGTGAATGGGTAAATCATACTATAACAGAAACAGGGCAAACTAAGCACGAGTGTTTCGCAATGAATTAAATAATTGAAATCAATGTATAGTAAACATTCAACATTTAACCGTAATTTATTGAAAGAATGCTAAACAGTTCAAATGATAAAACAAGATTAAATCAATAACTGTAAGCAAATCAATTATGCATGGTAAGTAATAAATGAAGATACTTATGAAATAACAATGATGAATGAAGTATTTTAGAAATATTTAATCTTTAAGAAAAATGCACTAGTTTATTGGAGTACTTTCCTGACAGATCTATCATTTTCCCCAAGCACACAGCAAGGGTAAGGTAATCACTGTAGGCGTAGACATAAGTCCACCCTATATTCCCCAAGCACATAGCAATGGGTATGGCAATCACTGTAGGCGTAGACATAAGTCCACCCTAAATTTTGTGTCTTAGGCAGTCATATGCCCGTCACAATATCCTAGACCAAAGGCTTAACATGATCATGGTGCACCAGGGTTAGCACTACCTGCGGCTAGCTAACAGTGATCTAAAAGGGTCCCTCCAATAGAAAACATTTGAAATATGCTATTCAGAGAGTTTAAAGTAAAACATTTCAATAACTTTACAAGAAAGCTATAATTCTCCATCTAACTCTTTTCATGCATAAAACTCTATTCTAAAATATATCTCATCCATGAATTCCCATGGAGACCTTTAAAATCATAAATTTTCCCTTTTTAAACATAAATCGTCCGTAGACGTTACATAGATGCTTATCATGCATCAAATCACTTCATGGCTAACTTAATTCATTTCTATGACTAAGTTCGCATTTCTATAAATCTAGCTCAAATGGAGAATTAATAGTCTAGATGCTTGCCCTGCATACCTAGAGTTCAACTAGGATTGAAATTTACAATTTCTAACATGGTTGGAACATATTGGTTTTCAAAGCGGTAAAACAATTTAACATACATTCCAACTAGTTAAAATCATACGAGAGAGTTATAAATCAAATTCCTAAAACATGCGCTATAGTATGAAAAACCCACTCACCTTACTAGGAGTCCAACAACGAGAATTTCACCTCGTGATGGCTCAACAACCTAGAAAACATAGACATAACATGAAAATTAGAAAACTCTAAAAGTCACTATTCACGCCGAAAAATACTATTCACTCGCCGGAACACTATTCATGCCGAAACCTAAAAACCTTATATTCTAGTATAGAAACTAATTCTAAGACTATCTATGGAAAGAAGTTCGGTAAAACGGAGCCTAAAACGCGATTAAACGGAGTTTTACCTTGGAGGTTACTATTCATGCAATTTTCTGGTGACAATCCGGTGACTTTTCGACGAAATTGATCAGTGGGATTTGTAGCTCTTCTTCCCACGAGTCCAACGGTACCTTACTTGCTCAAATCGAACATCCGGATGATGAGATATCTTAGAGAGAAGTTTGAGAAAAATTTTAGAGAGAGAGAGTTAGGGTTCAGATGAAAGAGAAATGAAGAAAAAAGGGGAGGGTCCGCAAAAAAAAACTGTCTGATGAATCTCGCCGTCGGCGAACTCATTCTCGCCGCGGCGAGCCGCGATTTTCGCCGCCGGCGAACTTATTTTCGCCGCGGCCAGATTCGAAACCAGAAAACTCATGCTCTCAGAAAAATACCGCATCATTCTCGCCGCGGCGAACATATTCTCGCCGCGGCGAACTCCATTTTGCCGAATTTGATAAAATGTCCAACATAAAAGTTGTATTCTCTTAGCTTTCTGTAGCCACTTGAATCACCTAATTTTGAGTTCATATGAAGGAGTTATGCATAAAATAGTGAGCAAAGGTCCAGACCACACTACGCTTCGGTTTGTGCCTCGTCTCACTATGATATTCACGGAATTTGCAAAAGTTTCCAACATCAAAGTTGTAGATATATGTCTTATCTTTCATTAGAAATTGGAATCACTTAATTTAGATTTCTTATGAGAGAGTTATGATTATATGAGTGACGAAAGGTCAGAAGAAAAGGTCGAAAATGCTCTAAAATTTTACATTGTTCTCAACTTTCTTTGTTTCAAATGATTTATACTTAACCTTCAAAGGTTTTATTAGTTGAGGGTTATTACAATAAAGGTCTTAAAATTTCAAGAAGATTGAATTAGGGTTATTTTTCCTAATTCAAGAGTTAGAGTTCTTGAGTTTAACATCCTCATCCATACATTGGGCCTTCAATTATGAACACTTCATAGAGTTTTTTCACATCACATGATTTTCTAGCAAGTCAATTGGATAGCCCAAGCAAGACATATAACATAGACTTGGACTCGAATATAGAAGTTAGACCGATAGCCCAAAAATCACAAAAAATATGACCAAACCCCCCATGAGAGGTAGAATTTCAGCCAAAGCAAAGGAAATAGGCAAGAATGAGCCCAATTTCAAGAAGTAAAAAAAAAACCATGTGATGAAATAGTAGTGTAGTAATAATCAAGATTAGGTCACATGGCATTAGGACAAAACATATATATATTACACTCATAATTTTAGTAAGCCATGTGATGAAATAGTAAGTAATAATACATAGCATTAGGACAAAGCATCTCTATCCTACACAAATAATTTCAGCTAAGTAAGGGAGACTCAAGCATTGAAAATTTACTATTTAGAAAGGCAAATCTATCATACTTGAGTAAGACAAAAAAAAGAAAGAAATGAATCTCTAAATTAAGGGGACCTTGCCCCTTGTCTTGAGAACATTTTCTCATAATTTTCAAATAACAAATCATCATTTTTATATGCATATCTTGACTAAGGGAGAGGAAGACAAGAACATGATTTGTCTTTCTCCAAAAAGCAACCAAATATATCCTAATTGTGATAAGGTAGACCCATGATTATGAGAGAAGGACCACTTGATAATTTATTTAGGCAAAAACCACTCTCATAACATAAAAATTTCATCCAAGTGAGGGAGAGAAAAAAATAGAAGCAAGGTAGAGTGAGGAAAAGAGAGAAAGAGAGGAGAAGAAAGGAAGGAAGAAGAAGGAGAAGTCTAGAGAACTAAATATTCAAGGTAAGTTAGCTTAATCTCCACTTGAATCCATCTTTTCTCTTCATCCTTGGGGTTCAAAACTCACCCTCCTTCTCTTATTCAAGCTGCTAAAAAAGTTAAGGGAAGAGAGGAATCTTGCCACTTTCTTGAAGAGGAAACAAGAAAAAGAATTCACTAAGTAAACTAGGGAGATCTTTAGATAGTTTTAACAATATCTTTTTTCAAAGAAAAGTTTTAAAATTTGTAACATTTATATGGAATTTTAGTCTTAGAACTTTGATGAAATTTACAATATTTGTTACTTTGATTATTGGCCATGGATGTTGTTATATTATGTTACATGTTGATCTTGCATGTGATGTATGTTTTGAATACTTTGGTTGGTGTGGAAAGTTATGTATATATATGGTTATGGATCGTAAAATTTTAGAGCTTTTATGTTGCTGTTATGTATATTTGAATGTGGTAAAAAAATTGAAGGAATATGATTAGATTGATAAAATGAGTATGTCTTCAAACACTTAGAAGAAGACCATGAGAAATTTCTGTGGGACAACACCTTTAATAATACCTTATTTGATTTTTGTTTTCTTGAGAAATAGATGATGAAATATGTTAAATTAAGTGTAAGGAATATAATTAAAATGTTGAAATGAGTAATCTTATGGTTAGATGTAAATTAAGAAGAAAATGGAAGAGGACGTAATAAAATGATGAAGTAAAATCTTAGGAAAGATTTGGTTAGAAAACTAAATTTTGGAGTAACCATGGAAGTTTCTGTTTTTGAAATTTTGGAAAGAATCGGTTAGGAATTAAAAGAAATAGTTAACATGAATATATATATATATATATATATATATATATATATATATATATATATATATATATATATATATATATATATATGTCTCAAGAATTTGTAGTCACCAGAATCATTCAATTTGAATTCCATATTAGAAAGATATGGTCATATTAGTAAGCAGTAGTCAGAAACTAGTTAACTTGGGAATAATTTATTAAGTAAGTTTCTGTGTTTGAATTTTTGAAAAAACATCTGTAGGGAATTAAAAAAAATGATTAACAAGAAAATATATAGATATATGTCTCACAAATATTTGGCCACTGGAATCATTCAATTTGTAATTCATATGAGGGAGATATGGTCAGATTAGTAAGCGGTGGTCACTAACTAGTTAACTAGGGAAGAATATGTTAGGTAAGCTTATGTGTTTAAATTTTTGAAAATTTTTTTTAGGAAATTTAAAGAAATGGTTAACATAAAAAATATAGATATATGACTCTCAAAATTGTATCCACTAGAATCATGCAATTTAGAGTCTATAGGAGTGAGATATGGTCAGATTAGTAAGTAGAGGTCATAACCTATCTGAAAAGAAATAACATTGAATTTGAAGGAGTAATAACACCAATATTACTCACAATTTCACTAAAATGTTCAACATAAGAGTTTTAGAGGTTTGTCTTATTTTTAAATGGACACCAAGATCACATTAATCAAAGTTATAATGAGGGAGTTATGATCTTATTAGTGAGAAATGGAAATAATATTTAAGAAAGAAGAAGAATTTTATAAATGAAAATAATAAATTACTTATGTATGCCTTAGCCATTGCCATTGCATTAACTCCTTATTATCTTAAGTGTGTAATTTTGACATGGAAATATTTTATAATGTGATATTTGAAAATGATTATGTTCATGGCATAATTGCATTTTACCCATAATTTTTGGTAATGATTATACTTTGACGATAAATAACGGCATATGAGTATACTAAACATACTTGTTATTGAAATCATATTTTTGGCTATTAATGTGAAAGGAAAAGAAAATAAAAGAAAAGAAAAGAGACAAGTACCATCACATGGCGATCCGTGTGGTGCATCAATAGGGGACACCTTACTCACAGCTATGATTATGTTAATGAGAAAAGAAAGAGAAAGTGTGTCATGTTGGACGGAGCGAGAAAAAACATGTACTGAAGAGTAGAAAATACTCACCCTGATCGGGGTAGCTTGATATAAAAATAAGTTGATAGTCATCATATCATATTATCAAAATAGTTATTCATGTCATACATGTCATTACTGTTCAATTTTTATGTGCATAGATAAAATGCATTCATGTGACCTAAGACATTTGTTGTAACTTATACAGATAGACATAACATGATAAACTATATTGATGATAATTATGATTTATTGTTGAACCTATTGAGATTTAATTCTTACTATATTTTCATATCATGTTCAGAAGATTAAATATATAGATTTTCTCTATGACCGGCTTTTAGCGTACGTTGGGTCGAGTTGGTTAAGATCCCAGTGAAAGCGCAACCACCCGCACTCTTATCTCCGAAACTGATCAACATGAATGAATAAGATGTAGACATATATGTGTTTAATTTTTGTACATACGTTTTTAATTAATGATATGTATGTAAACTCAGAATTGTAATGGAGTTATTACACTTTCATTTTCAGTTAGAGTATTCAATTATAATACCATTTTTTTTCTTACTACAATGTTTTTCTGTATATATATTTTTAAATATAATGTGTTCATTTTGATTGCTTAGTGATCATAACTATTTTGGCTATTAGAATGTGGTTCGAACCCAAAAGTTCTTACCATCCTTTTTACAATTGCCTTAGGTAGTTATAAAGGAGTCAAAACTTTGAGTTTTAACTAATTTTATGATCGCTAAAGAAATTATAAAATTAGTATGTTGTCATATCACCACTAAAGGCCTAAATTTTAGTGGCAACTCTTGTTAGTTACCACTGAATGTGTATGACAACTATCGTTCAATGGCAACTTTATTTTGTCTCCATCAAAACTCATCATTTAGTTGCAATATTTTGGGTCGCCTTTGAAAATTTGCCACAAAATGTGTTTTTCTTTTCTTATAGTGATATAATATCCATGATACTCATGTTTCGTAAGTGGTGGCATATGATATTCTCAACAAAAATGTAAGAAACCTATGTTTTGTTGCATATATTAATTATTGTTATTTAGTTCTTAAATGATCAAATATATCATTTTAGACAAGTGTAAAATTAATAGTCTTTAAAAAAATTGACCTTTTATCAAGAAATGTGAGATACAAGATATTTTGGATGTTGTTGCATACTAGCATATTTATATTGGATGTGATACCAACGTGGTATATCAAATGCCACCATGCAATAACATAACAATGCCTTCCAAATGAAAGCTTCATACTCAAGTATTCAAAATACTAAGGGATATGAGATGTGACGAATGATGTATCAGTTATTAAACATCTCCTTCGAGTTAGGGGTGTTCAAAACTTGTATAAACTGATCACATTAAACCAAACAATAAAAAAGGATTAAAATTGTTTTTAGTTCAATTTTCTTTGAGTTTAAATTGAACAATTAGGCCTATTTTCAATTGAAGAATAAAAAAATTAATAAAAATTATCATTTCTTATATTTTCATGGTTTATAATTTTGTGAATGTATTGACTAGACTTGTTTTCTATTAAATTAAAAATTAGTAGTGATTTATTTGAGTGGGGAATTTGCTTTCTTTTTTCATTATCTTATGCATAACCCTTGAGCATTCCATCTCATTTCTCACACACTCACGACATATCATTCATTCATATAGAAGACTTTCATATGAGAAGACTCTTAGATCTCTTGATTATCCTCCTCACTTTCTCCCACTAATTCTTAACTCTTCTCTCTCAAGGCTCAACATTTTTTGGTTTGCACCAAGGTTATACTCCTAGCCAATAACTAAGAGACTAATCCCCCAAGGAATTGAGATCGCCAAAGTGGGTATACCTCTTATAAACAAGTCTGTTCCATACACATGGCTTGGACTTGAGCTTAGGACAACATGCTTAAGGGACATAAGCACTACCACTAATGCCAACTTGTGTTGATATCTCAAGGCTTAACATTAACTCAGAAGAACTCCCATTTTTTTAAAACCATGTTCATTTTTTAACTATTTTTGGGAATAGGGATTGCTAGAGGTTGTGGATAGCAGCACATAGGAGCTTACATCAGTCTAGGGGCCTTCAATATAACTTTGTGGAATTCTAGTGGCTGCAATACTGAGTTTTTGAGTAAAGTTAAGAGGAAAAGGCCTTTGGATTGGCATACAGATTAGGCCGTTTGTGCAAAGTGTTCTCTTTGTCATTACGTGCAACATGGAACGGGAACAATTAAACCCTCTAGTCTTGTTCATTTCAAACCCCAAAGTTCAAACTTACTTCTTGGTTGTCAAGAAGTTGGAACAATTCAAGAAGTTCATCTTACTACCATTCCATTTTATTCTGCAGAGGATTGTGTCAACTATTTGGCAACTAGTTCAATGTCTATTTGGCAGTCTTCTAGAAGTGTAAAAAATTATTATTATTATTATTTTATGAATAAATATTTTTAAGATAAATAGTACATATTTACATAATCTTTTCCTATGTATTTGACCAATTTTTTTTAAATAATGCCTTGTGCACTCATAAATATCATTTAAGTTATGCCCCTAATGCTATAAGCATCTTAGTTGCTACTTCCACCATGATTGATGTTGCTATATCAACTTCATAAATACCAACTGCTTTCCTTGGAACTAATCTCTCTTATGGTGATTAATAATTATTACAGGCCATCTCTTCTAACAAGTCATAAGCATCATTTATGGACTTACCCATCAATGCATTGCCAATTGCAATATCTATAGTAGTCATAATGGAACCTAATAAGCCATTATAAAAGGTCTAAACTTATTATAATCATCTGGATAATCCACGATGTTGGCACCACCTTAGTAGGTCCTTGTCCCTCTCCTTAGCCTTAAGATGTTATTCCTCATCTTGGCCATCTTAACTAGTGGAAATATTCTAGCAAAAAGTTTCTAAGCCAAATCAGCTCAAGTGGTAATGGAACTAAGTAAAAGGGATTTTAACCATTTCTTCGCTTTATCTCTAAGTGAGAAAGGGAAGAGCTTCAGTCTAGTGGCATTATCAGTAACACCATTATGCTTAAATATGTCACATATCTCTAGGAAATCTACCATATGTTTGTTGAGATAATTATTAGGCATTTCCCTAAATTAAACTAACATATGGATCATCTAGATGATAGTTGGCTTGATTTTATACTTATTGGTTTGAATTGCAGGATACTACTCTATAAGCCTTCTACTAAAAGAATGACATACTCCCAGAGAGATTTGTTTTTAGACTTTTTTACTGTTACATGGAGCTGAACCAAAGTCTTAGAATTCTCCCTTATCTTCTTATAAAGAGTTATTTTAATTCTTAGATTGACATGGAATATAAAATAGCAAGGGTACCTAAAAAAAATTAAATGTTTGAATTAAAACCAAAAAATAATAGTCTCATTGTGTAATAGCCGTAAATTTAAAGAAAATTTTAATTAAAGAAAATTTTGAATAAAAGAGAGGATTTTGAAAATGGAGATAAGAACGTTGAAAATATATTTATTGATTACATGAGTTAAAGAATTACAAAGAAAATATGAGAATTTACGTTTTGGGGCCAAAATGCAATTTCTTAAAAGTTTAGGGATCAAAATGTAAATAAGAAAAATTTGAAAGAACCTCCCTCTAAATTGAATTTTTACACAAAGGTCCTCTAGGATATTTTAAGGGCCTCAACCACACAATGAGCTACAAAATTCAAATTTCTCTCTCTCCTCAGAATGTTTTCTCCCAAAACCCTAAAACTTCCCTCTAAGATTCTATAGCTTCCAGACCTTGAATTTCGACAGCACCACCACTAACAGACTCAAAACGAAGAGTTCTACAAATCTATCCGATTGGTTTCTAAAAAATTGGCTAGAGATTGGCCGAAAAATGGAGGGAAAAATCACCTAAAGAGGTAATCCCTGAAACTCCTATCTGTGGTTCTCAAACGCAAAAGCTAACACCGTAGATCGATCCAGAAGGTGCCGAAACATTAGGATCTCAAATTTCAGGCTTATCCTCCCTTGCACATGCCCCTACGTGCCGCTTCTCCCTCTACGAGTGAAGCCCACGTGCAGCCTCCCTGGTGGCGCATATAGCGCATGAATCTGGACTCTGTCGCATTGACTTGCATTGACTGAACTCTCAGAGGCTAAATTTTGCAAATCTAGAGTCAGTTTCAAGGTTTTTGGACTTTCTAAACTCATTTTTGGGGTCAATTTTTCCAAATTCGAATCAGAAACGTGGATTTTAGGGTTGTCCAATTTGATACCCTAACTTTGTGAGTAGATAATTCTTTCTATGACTTATCTTATACTATTCTTAATCTTTAAATGTGTATTTGATTATATTTATAAGATATTTACACTTTTATATATTTCAAAAATGCATTAAATTTATCTGAATTACTTACAATTTGAAATAAATTTCAAGAAGAATATAGTTTTGAAAACAGGATTTCTAAACTCATGGTATATCTGATTTCACATGTATTTTTCATTGAATGGTGTAATAAATACTTATGCACATGGTATTGATTTATAAGCTATATGATTGCCTCGAGAAATGGCATGTATATGTGATAAACCCTGATTTGATAATTTATGACAGATGAACTGTATTGAGAATGAGATTTTGTATTATATTGAAAGCTTTATTTTGAATGATATGGAATATGTGCATATAATAATTTAGTGGAGGAATCCTATTAGAAACACTGTTTGCTAACAATAGATGATGTTAGCCCTGGTGCACCTTGATACCTCAGTTAGCAAAGGTGGTGTGATAAACATCATTTATATATACTATTTGATCATCATATATAGTGTTTTCATCCTCTCCTACACTTATTTCTATCACTTAAGCTAGGTTTTATGATTTGAGATTTATTTTGGTCTTTGAGATTTTTTTCAGCAATTCCATCTTTTTGAACCTGTCTGTGTATTTCTGTTATATTTGGAGTTTGAGACCACCGAAAATTCTGATTTCGGTCTTGTAGGAAAGCTAAGACAAATTTCCATAACTTTCATGAAGAGCCCAAGATCCAATTCGGAGGTCCAATAGGCCGAATTACACTAAGAGTCCAATACATGGACAGCACAAATAGAATCTGACCTTTTGGTGTTTAAATGGCCATAAGCTGAGCTACATATGTCCGTTTGACATGATTTCGGTGGCCCTGGAACCCTATGACGTAGAGGAATAATTCATATGAAGACCACTTTGCCATCCAGAGGAATCTGGGACCCCTAATTAGTGGTGCAAAGCTGGAGAAACACAAGCAGCCGAAAGCAGAGCTGTCACATGTTGTCCTGGTCGGTTTTAATGATTAAGATTCCCTTCCTTTGGTCTAATTGGGGGGAATTCGGAATTCAGACCACTTACCACTCTCATACACACATCTATCTTCATCTTCACCCTTTGGAGAGAGCTTGGACATCCATGGCAGAGTAGAGAACTTTGTAACCAGCTGGACTTCCTCTTGAATTCGGTTAGGTTTTGAGATTCAGTTTGTATTGTAATCAAGTTTACATCATCTTCTTTGTTCTATGAAGTATTTCGAATCTTGTATGAATATATAGAGATTTCTGTTATCCATTCAAGTTTGATGTATGAGATAGAATTTTGATTGATAAACCTTGATTCTATTGCATGAAACAAAGGAAATAGACTGGTTGATATTTGATTTTCAGATAAATAACAGATTACAAGTTGTATGTGATGGCATGAATTTGTAATATATGTTGTTATCGAATTTTGAATGATGAAGGTTATGATGCAGAGATTTCGATTATAACTAAAAATCAACCAACAACTTGATTGATCATATTTAGTCTAGGATAAACCGAACGAATTCTTGAAGAACGTCTAGTGAGGTTACATTTTTCGGTAATATAATCTTTGTCCAATTTTCCACTTGTGATCTAGTTGATTGTGTGATAAAATCCAAACCCCCCCTCGTTAGGTCTTGAAACTATCATTTAACATTAGCATTCCTTGAGAGACGATCCGGAGTTACCCTATACTGCATTATAGGGGTTCGGTAATATTTTTGGTAGATCACGACAATCTTCATCAAAAATTTGGCGCCGTTGCCGGGGAATGTGGATGTTACTTAATAATTTCAAGTCTTTTGTATAAATAGTTGTTACTTATATGTGTTTGTCCTCCCATTTCTCTTTATTTTTCATTATTGTTTTTGTTTTTCTTTCTTCCTTAGAGTTGGTCGGAATAGTGTTTGCTGAATTTACTGTTCCGAAATTTTTTTATCTCGGATTGATATGAAATTTGGTGGTTTGATTCCAAATGGTGTTTAGCACATAACTGATCGCTTTGCCATCAGCACCACCCTATCTTGGCCAAATTCGACCGTTTACACCTGTTTTTGAATTTTTTAGTATTTATCATTTTATTTTTGTGTTGCATTTTAATCCAATTTGCATCCCGTATTGATCACACCTTAACTGGTTCTGTTTTGTTATGTTTAGTTGTTCTTTTGTGTTTTAGTGTGTTTCCATGTATGGTGTGTTTGGGTATATTGCATCTTGTTTGGTGCATGACTAGGTCCTCTAGTGGTGAATTGTGTAAGCTTGATCCTGAGATTGATAGGACTTTTCATACCTTGCAGAGATCTAGGAGAAGATTGTTTGACATATCTGTTAGTAGTCTTGTTAATCCTATTGTTGATATGGCTAACAATAATAATAATAGAACCCTCAAGGAACTTGCTGCACCAGATGTAACATACCAACCTTTGTGCATTCAATATCCTGAGTTAGATGCTGACTTAGAGCTTAAGTCTGGATTAATACACTTGTTGCCAAGATTTCATGGTCTTGCAGGTGAGGACCCTCATAGGCACTTGAAGGAGTTCCATGTGGTGTGCTCAACCATGAAACCGCAAGGCATCTCTGAAGAGCACATCAAGCTCAGGGCATTCCCATTCTCATTAGCTGATGTGGCCAAGGATTGGTTGTACTATCTCCCATCAGGCTCCATCATTTGCTGGAATGACATGAAACAAACATTCTTGGAGAAGTTCTTCCCTGCCTCTAGGACTGCCTCCATCCGAAAGGAGATTTGTGGTATTAGGCAATTGGCAGGAGAGACACTATACGAGTACTGGGAGAGATTCAAAAAGTTATGTGCTAGCTGTCCGCATCATCAGATCAGTGACCAATTACTCATCCAGTATTTCTATGAGGGATTGTTTCCCATGGATAGAAATATGATAGATGCAGCCAGTGGAGGAGCATTGGTGAATAAAACTCCTGCTGCAGCTAGGGAGCTCATAGCTAACATGGATGCCAACTCTCAACAGTCTGGTACCAGAATGGCACCTGCCAGAGGAGGAGTCAATGAAGCACAAGTATCATATGCAGATCAGCATCGTGTGGAGCACAGATTAGATGAGTTGACCTCCCTTGTTAGGCAATTGGCAATGGGTCAACATCAACGACCAGCTGCACAACCAGAACAACCAGTTCGAGTTTGTGGCATTTGTGCTTGTTCCTCCCATCCCACTGAAGTGTGCCCTACCCTTCAAGAAGATGTTGCTGTACTTTCCAACCAAGCAGCAGCAGCAACAGCAGCTAATGTGTTTCCCAACAGGCCACAATACTACCAATCCAATCAGCAGCCAAGGCATGACCCTTTCTCCAGTACATATAACCCTGGTTGGAGAGACCATCAGAATTTTAAATGGGGTAATTCCACACAGCAGCAAAACCAACAGCAGCAGCAATATCAACAACCAGTAAGGCAACAGTTTCCACAGAATATGCAGCCAAGTAGACCAATTTACCAGCATCCAAATAAACCACAGTACCAACAGCCATCTATTCAGCAACAGCAAAGTCCAGAAGCCACTTCATCTCAGTCATCATTGGAAGATTTGGTCAAGCAAATGGCAACAAATAACATTCAGTTCCAGCAAAGGACAGAATCTATTATCCAGAACTTAGAAACTCAAATTGGACAATTAGCATCAACAATGAGTCAGCTGCAAGCACAAGGTTCTGGCCAACTTCCTTCACAGACCATACCCAATCCAAAAGGGAACGTGAGTGCTATTATGCTCAGAGGTGGCAAAGTAATTCCAGATGCAGCAGTTCCAATTCCAACTTCTAACAGCAATCAGAGTAAATATGCTGCACCAAAAAAATCAGTCTCTGAACCTAGCAGTTCTGGCCAAGGTTCTACTTCAGAAACAACATTGCAGCAACAGAATGACCATGTTGTACCTCTGCCTTTCCCTCAGAGAGCAGTGCAATCAAAAAAATTGGATGAGGCAGAGAAGGAAAAAGAACTTCTGGAGACATTCAGAAGAGTGGAAATAAACATTCCACTGCTGGAGGCAATCAAGCAGATTCCAAAATATACAAAGTTTCTAAAGGAGTTGTGTACTCACAAGAGGAAGCTGAAGGGAAATGAAAGAGTTAGTATGGGCCAAAATGTTTCTGCCCTCATTCAACCTATGCCTCAGAAGTGCAAAGATCCTGGAACCTTTACTATACCTTGTGTCATTGAAAACTGTAATTTTGAAGATGCTATGCTGGACCTTGGAGCTTCAATTAATGTCATGCCCCACTCAGTGTTTCGGTCACTTGGGATTGGCCCGTTACAACAAACAAGAGTGGTGATTCAATTGGCCAACAGAAGCAATGCTTACCCTGCTGGAGTAATTGAGGATGTACTGGTCCAAGTTAATGAATTAGTCTTTCCTGCAGATTTCTACATTCTAGATATGGAAGGAGAGTCATCATTCAATAAAACTCCAATCATTCTTGGGAGACCTTTTCTCAAGACTGCCAAGACCAAGATAGATGTGCATGCAGGAACCCTCTCCATGGAGTTTGGTGATAATGTTGTGCAGTTTAATATCTTTGATGCAATGAGACACCCCATGGAAGATCATTCTCTTTTCTGCATTGATATACTTGATGAATTGGTCGATAAGGTCTACGACAGTTTCTCCTCTGAATTTCCTGATGTGTTTCTATTTGATGATTCCCTATGCTGTAATTGTGTTAATGATGCTGTTTGTTCTGCTTGTTCTGAAATCAATGCATTCTTAGAAAATGATGACTTTGTCACAGATTCTAAAGAAGTTGATGGTTCTATGCTATTGTTAGAAAATGTTGAATATGCAGCAGTTTATGCAGCAGATGCACCAGTAGCAAAGTTACTGCCTTCCATAGTGCAGCCGCCCATACTAGAGCTTAAGCCTCTTTCTGAGCATCTCAAATATGCATTTTTAGAAGAGAATGAGCAGCTGCCAGTCATTATAGCTAAGAACCTTGAACTTGATCAAGAAGAAAAATTGTTGAACATCTTGAAACAGCACAAGAGGGCAATTGGGTGGACACTTGCAGATATACCTGGCATTAGCCCCTCCACTTGCATGCATAGGATTTTGATTGAGGAGGATGCTAAACCAGTACGGCAGCCACAAAGGCGACTGAACCCATTGATTCTGGATGTGGTTAAAAAGGAAGTAACCAAGCTTCTACAAGCGGGTATAATCTATCCAATTTCAGACAGCAAATGGGTAAGTCCAGTGCAAGTTGTCCCAAAGAAATCAGGAGTGACAATGGTAGCCAACCAGCATAATGAACTTATTCCCACTCGAGTTCAGAATAGTTGAAGGGTGTGTATTGACTATAGAAAGCTTAATCAAGCCACCCGTAAAGACCATTACCCTCTTCCCTTCATTGATCAGATGTTGGAGCGTTTAGCAGGAAAATCACACTACTGTTTTCTGGATGGATATACTGGGTACTTTCAGATACATATAGCCCCAGAAGACCAGGAGAAGACCACATTCACGTGCCCATTTGGCACTTTTGCATACAGGAGAATGCCATTCGGTCTTTGTAATGCTCCAGGTACATTCCAACGCTGCATGGTGAGTATCTTTTCTGACTTTTTAGAGAACTGTATGGAGGTATTCATGGATGATTTCACCATATATGGTTCTTCCTTTGATGAATGCTTGGATAGTCTATCTAAGGTATTACATCGGTGCACTACAACTAACCTTGTTTTAAATTTTGAAAAATGTCATTTTATGGTAGAACAAGGTATAGTTTTAGGGCATATAATTTCTAAAAAGCGCATAGAGGTAGATCCAACTAAGATTGATGTTATTACTGCTTTACCTTACCCTGCCAGTGTGCGGGAAGTTCGTTCCTTTCTTGGCCATGCAGGATTTTACCGGCGCTTCATTCGTGACTTCAGCAAAATTGCCCTTCCATTATCCAGCTTGCTACAAAAGGATGTGGACTTCATCTTCAACTCATTATGCAAGGATGCATTTGACCATATTAAGAAGGCTCTCACTTCAACTCCCATCATCCAGTCACCTGATTGGACGCTTCCATTTGAACTAATGTGTGATGCATCTAACTATGCCGTGGGAGCAGTCCTTGCCCAGAGAGTTGATAAAGCTCCATATGTCATCTATTATGCCTCGAGGACACTTGATTCTACCCAAGCAAATTATACCACAACAGAAAAAGAGCTTTTAGCAATTGTTTTTGCATTAGATAAATTTAGATCATACTTGCTTTGTTCTCATGTGGTAATTTTCTCTGATCATGCAGCTCTCAAGTTCCTCTTAAAGAAACCTGATGCCAAACCAAGGTTAATTAGATGGATGCTCCTTCTCCAAGAATTTGACCTAGAGATTAGAGATAGAAGTGGAGCAGAAAATGTGGTTGCTGACCATTTGAGCAGAATAGAGAGAGCATCTGATTCTCTTCCTATTCAAGATTCATTCCCAGATGAGCAGCTTTTACAGCTGCATGGTGAGTTTCCATGGTATGCTGACATTGTAAATTATTTGGTTGCACATGTGTTGCCCTTAAATCTTGCACGTGCACAGATGCATAAATTCAAGAGTGAAGCTAAATACTATGTGTGGGATGATCCTTATTTGTGGAGGTTTTGTAGTGACCAAATAATTAGAATATGTGTACCTAATTATGAGTTTCATTCTGTACTTTCCTTTTGTCATTCCTATGCTTGTGGAGGTCATTTTGGTCCCCAGAGGACTGCAAGGAAGGTATTAGATTCTGGTTTGTATTGGCCTACCTTATTTCATGATGCCTATAAATTTTGTAAATCTTGTGAACAATGTCAACGAGCAGGAAATATAACCCGTAGGAACGAAATGCCCCAACAACCTTTATTGTTTTGTGAAATCTTTGATGTTTGGGGAATTGACTTCATGGGTCCATTTCCTGTCTCATTTGGCTTTGTTTATATCTTATTGGCTGTTGATTATGTTTCCAAATGGGTGGAGGCCATTCCCACTAGAACTGATGATTCTCATGTTGTTGTGAATTTTGTTAGATCAAACATCTTTTGCAGGTTCGGCATACCCAGGGCAATCATTAGCGATCAAGGATCTCACTTTTGCAATAGACACATGAAAACCTTGTTAAGTAAATATGGTGTCTTTCATAAAGTCTCAACTCCTTATCATCCTCAGACAAATGGCCAAGCCGAGGTCTCCAATCGTGAGATTAAACAAATTTTGGAGAAAACAGTGAGACCAGACAAAAAAGATTGGAGTAAGAGGCTAGATGATGCTTTATGGGCTTACAGGACTGCCTATAAGACACCTATAGGTATGTCACCCTATAGGCTTGTCTTTGGTAAGGCATGTCATCTTCCAGTGGAGCTAGAGCATCGGGCTTATTGGGCAGTAAAGGCTTGTAACTTGGACATAGACCAATCCAGAGTCGGAAGGAAATTGCAACTTCAGGAATTAGAAGAACTCCGATTAGAGGCTTATGAGAATTCCCGAATATACAAAGAGAAGACTAAGTCCTTTCATGACAAGCAAATCCTTAGAAAGGAATTCAAAGAAGGGGAGAAATTCAAGATGTGACTAATATAACTCTCGCCTTAAGTTTATGCCAGGCAAATTGAGATCCCGATGGGAGGGCCCATTTTTAGTCACTAATATATTTTCTTATGGTGCAGTTGAAATTCAAGATGTGACTACAGGGCGGACTTTCAAAGTCAACGGACACCGACTCAAACAATTTCATGAGGGAGCTAAAGAGAATTCGGTTGAAGAGTTGGTTTTGGTTGATGCTGTTTCCCTAACTTGAGGGAGTTCATTTTACTTATGCTTGAATATTTCTTTTTCGCTTATTCTTGTTCTGTTCTGTTTAAAAAAAAAATTTGCCATTTTCTATTTGCATTATCAATAGCCTTGAGATTTGTAAAGGTTGTGAGCTTGGAGCACTTTAAAAATTTGAGGTCTAAAGCATGACTAAATGCATTTCTTGCATCTCTTAGCTAGCAAGTTTGGTGATAGACATTGAATAAATGGATTAAGCATGTTAGTGCATTCCTAGTGAGCATTTGGGCCAATTGTCATTCTCTATTCTTTTCTTGTGTGAATTACACTCATAAAGTTTGACACTCTAGAACTTGCTTTGCTTCTTTTTGAGACTATATTTTCACATGCATGCATGAATGTAATGAAGGCTTTCTTTTCTTACATTTAGCTAGTTAACCAAATAGCCTACCTAATACAATTTCCCTTTGACCCTAATATTTCCAATTCCCTCATTACCAACCTTAAGCATGAAACCATGATTCTACCTTACCTTAGGGAGTAAGAGAGCATTGGTTGATCATTTGATGAGTTGATCTTTGTCTGAGATAGACAAATTCAAGTGTGGGGGAGAAGAAGTTGTAAATTTGAAATCAATTGGCTATGTGAATTTTAGAGTTTATGAATGTGAACTTTAGAAATGAAAAAAAAAAAAATTTGAATGTACAAAAAAAAAAAATTAGAAAAGAAAAAGAAACAAAGATGTATAGAATTTTTGGATGATTTTGGTACATATTGCTCATTTTATCTCCCAATGTTCTCATGCTCTCTTTAGTTTTAAATTTCCATACCCATGTTATCTTTTTCATCCCTTCCTTTTCCTTAGCCCCATTACAACTTTAAATAAACTCCTTTTGATTTGTGCATGCATGTGTTTAAAATTGGTGGAGATTAGAACAGAAGCAAGCCTATGGTAGTGTAAATTGTCATGAGTTGTATTGAGTGAAAACACAAACCTTTCTTTTTAAACACTTGAGAATTGAGAGTATATCATGTGAGAATCTATCATTCTTAGTTCACATAATTCAATTGAAATCACCATGCTTTTTAGTTGGAAGTGTAAGAAATAAATTCATGAATGTCTTGATTCCTTAAAGTGTTTAACGTTCTTCTTGCTCACTTAACTTTTGCATTCTTGAAAGTTGTTGGAATGTAAATCCTAGATTGTTTCCTTTATTTTCTAGTTTGTTTGAATTTTAGTTTGCCCGAGACGTGCAAAGGAAAAGTGTGGGGGAATTTGATAAATATCATTTATATATACTATTTGATCATCATATATAGTGTTTTCATCCTCTCCTACACTTATTTCTATCACTTAAGCTAAGTTTTATGATTTGAGATTTATTTTGGTCTTTGAGATTTTTTCCAGCAATTCCATCTTTTTGAACCTGTCTGTGTATTTCTGTTATATTTGGAGTTTGAGACCACCAAAAATTCTGATTTCGGTCTTATAGGAAAGCTAAGACAAATGTCCATAACTTTCATGAAGAGCCCAAGATTCAATTCGGAGGTCCAATAGGCCGAATTACACTAAGAGTCCAATACATGGACAGCACAAATAGAATCTGACCTTTTGGTGTTTAAATGGCCATAAGCTGAGCTACAAATGTCCGTTTGACATGCTTTTGGTGGCCCTGGAACCCTATGACGTAGAGGAATAATTCATATGAAGACCACTTTGCCATCCAGAGGCATCTGGGACCCCTAATTAGTGGTGCAAAGATGGAGAAACACAAGCAGCCGAAAGCAGAGCTGTCACATGTTGTCCTGGTCGGTTTTAATGATTAAGATTCCCTTCCTTTGGTCTAATTGGGGGGAATTCGGAATTCAGACCACTTACCACTCTCATACACACATCTATCTTCATCTTCACCCTTTGGAGAGAGCTTGGATATCCATGGCAGAGTAGAGAACTTTGTAACCAGCTGGACTTCCTCTTGAATTCGGTTAGGTTTTGAGATTCAGTTTGTATTGTAATCAAGTTTACATCATCTTCTTTGTTCTCTGAAGTATTTCGAATCTTGTATGAATATATAGAGATTTCTGTTATCCATTCAAGTTTGATGTATGAGATAGAATTTTGATTGATAAACCTTGATTCTATTGCATGAAACAAAGGAAATAGACTGGTTGATATTTGATTTTCAGATAAATAACAGATTACAAGTTGTATGTGATGGCATGAATTTGTAATATATGTTGTTATCGAATTTTGAATGATGAAGGTTATGATGCAGAGATTTCGATTATAACTAAAAATCAACCAACAACTTGATTGATCATATTTAGTCTAGGATAAACCGAACGAATTCTTAAAAAACGTCTAGTGAGGTTACATTTTCGGTAATATAATCTTTGTCCAATTTTCCACTTGTGATCTAGTTGATTGTGATAAAATCCAAACCCCCCCCGTTAGGTCTTGAAACTATCATTTAACGTTAGCATTCCTTGAGAGACGATCCGGAGTTACCCTATACTGCATTATAGGGGTTCGGTAATATTTTTGGTAGATCACAACAATCTTCATCATGGTGCTATCCTAGTGTAAGAGCCAACACACAAGATATGATATGTGATGGAGAGGGAGATGCCTCCTATTTGAGCGAGATTCCAGTTATATGAGATGTAATTTGCCTTCCCTTGCTTTGTGTTTGGGAAATTACCCATATTAGAGTCCCTTCGCGTCCTCTTGAATGGTGGTAAGACAAACCTTTGCTGAGATGTTAAGTATAGGCAAATCCTACACCAACAAAGTACAGAAGAGATTGAACTCTGATATGGTGGTTCTGATATGGGATCCTCCTAATATTTTTAGAAAAAATGTTTTAAATGCATATCAATGTTTGAATAATGATCATAATGTATCATATATGGTTACAGATATTTGAATATGATTTGAACTGAGAATATTTGAAAATACAGGTCTCATATAGATGTACGTCTTAACCGTAATTTATGATGTGATAAATTTTAATATATGAGTACATCCATATGTTGATATGAGAAGTCATAGGAGGTGTTATTTGCTCACTGATTTGTCAAACTCACTACACAATATTTTCACATTTTTCAGATAAAGATACAGAGGTTGGCCTTGCATCTACGTGATCAGCTAGGTGTCATATTCTCTGGGTGAGCCTACGATGCTTCTAAGGCTCGAAATTTTTAAAATGTTATGTCATTGTAATCTACAATATGCTCTGAACGCCACAGATAAGGTCCTTACTTCTGCTATAATAATGTTAAGTGTAGTTTTGGCATGTATAATTAGCTATACTGAAAACTTGTAAACGTATGATATTTTTCGAATATGTGATATTGTGAATACATAAGCAAATAAATAAGGGTATGTTAACTGTTAGTTCTGTTATTTACGTTCCATTAAATTGGGGCGTGACTAGTTGGTATTAGAGTATTAGGTTTCCCTGTGGCTATCGGAGCAAATGATTCTTTAGTATGACCTTTAGTATGGATATGAGCTAGACATATTTATACTTTAGGTACTGTTGAGGGATTCTATAGAATATTAACTTCCTTTCCATTCCAAGTTTGTTAAAGTTCCTAGTATAAGGTTTGATTAAATATTATGGTATCTTAAAAATGTGTTTTGTTCTATATAGTCCATGATGCCACCAAGAACTAGAGTGGTTACTAGGAAAATTGTAGATCGTGCACCCTTTACAAAAGAGTCTGCCACCAAGAACTAGAGCGGTTACTATGAACGCATTAAATTGCCATTCCATACTTGGACCGACGTCAAATTTTTCCTACAACAATAAACTCAAAGTTGTTAAATTCAAGAATTGGATATAAGTTTGACAAACAATTATGCTAGTTATTACCTTCACTTACAACAGGATCTGTTCCCCACACTGTTCCCAAATTTTGGTCCACTCCCTCTCTTTTAAAGGACAAGTTGATCGTGCTATGTGTCCAATGTAATTGACAAGATCTCTCCCACGGTTCGAAGAATATTGTCAGGGATCACAATTTGGATTTTTTGTCCATTTTTTGTCTGAGTCTACACTAATACATTTGTATGATCCCCTTACATTTCGAATTGTGCTACAAGAAGCTATGAACCACAATGAACTAGGGTATTAGGCACAAAATAAGAAATCTTAGTTGACTTCTTTGTAAAGTATTTTATTTACATACCTGAACTGCTAATTGGACGTCGAGAGGTTGGTGGGGTGAGTTGTGCCTCAGTCTCTCCAAGATGAGGCTGTATACACGTCAATGGGGTTCCTTCATTAGAACCACCTTGTCGGACACCTCTATACCTACGACCACCGCGTCCACCTCTTCCTTTTCCTGCCATCTTCAAAAATTAACCTACTGCAAATAGACAGATCATGTTGTCAGTGATCAATACCTCTGACAAAAAATGAAAAGAATCCAATACAAAACAAAATATGGAATGACAAAGTATATACCTATTACATTCTATAGCATTTCACATAGAGTATATTTACCAATAATATGTATATTGTAAATACAATGTTTTACACTAAATTAAACTAGTATTTTAAACAAGGATATCATGCATTATATATACCCATTTTATATAGAGTCTTCAGATAAAAAGTCTCCTTCACTTTTTTTATCTGTGGTCTCCTCTTCTTCATTGTCATTGATGAAGTCAACCTCCTTGACACTTCCTCCCTCAGTTAACACTTTGAGGTTGAATATCGTCCCTCCATAATACCACTACAATGTCATTCTAGTTGTCATTGCAAATGAACTCATTATGTTCAACCTCATCCAAACCGTCTTCAGTAGAAAATGATTCACCTACATTATCTTCAGAAGGCATGTTGAAAAGGTCACAAGGGTTTATTTTCACAACAACAAGCCAATCTCGCTAAACAATATCATTCAAATAGAAAAATTGTTCTCCTTGAGATGCCATAACAAATGGCTCGTTTGTATTCAATGAAAAACGAGAATTCACGCTTGTATATCCATATCTGTCAACTTTATATCCTCTTCCTAAATGAGCAACATCCCACGAATGACACTTAAAGAGATGTATTTTCCTATGCCCCACATAAGAAAGCTCATAAATATCCTCGAGGATGCCATAATATTCCTTTTCAGGATCTAAATCATCCCCCCTCACAAGAACTTTGTTATTTTGGGTTTTTCTTTAAGATTTACGGTCTCTTGTATGAAACCTAAACCCATTGACCAAATTTTTTGTATACCAATATACTACTCTTTGAGGACCAATGGCTAAGCTAAGTAGCTGCTCATCATCTCCTCGTCAATGTGAACCTGGCTTTATAACCTATTAAAAATTAACAACATCGAAAGATTATGAAATAACATATAATATAATACATTAGTTAACCTACTTAAAAGACACTTACTAGACGATTAAACCATTGAGAAAATTCTTTAATGTGCCTTGAATCAATATTTGATGCCTGTGTTTGGAGCTCCCTTTTGTGCTCCCTACAAATTGTGCCATTTCATTTATTAGAGTTTGGTTTAGCAATAATTTAATTGTTAACAAACTATAGTGCACATACTCTATGAACAGTCAAACTTTCTCACTATTTTGTAGCACGTATAGAGAAGCATGGTCAAATTCTTTGTTAGAGAGAAAAATCGATTTGACAGTACCTCTTAACTATCCCCTTTGACCAAATATCAACCTTTGACAATCTATCATATCTTTATCATCATTTCTTGGAGCTCTATTGAATTTTGTTGGGATATTGCTCAAATATCTTAAGCAGAATACCAAACTTTCATCAACTAAATAGCCTTCAACAATTGAGCCTTCTAGACGAGCTTTATTGCGAACATATGATTTCAGTGTACGTAGATACCTATAAATACAAATGACAAATTAATTGGGTTTTTAATACTAAATGCAAATCAATAAATTAATATAGGTTTGATAATGTTACCTTTCAATTGGATACATCCATTGGTATTGGACAGGTCCTACAATCTTTGCCTCTCTTGCTTAGTGAATTGGTAGGTGGACAATGACATCAAAGAATGCAAGAGGAAACACAGTTTCCAATTTACATAAGGTAAGGGGAATTTGTTTTTCAATTGAATCTAGGTCTTCCATGGTTAAGCATTTTAAACACAAAATCTTAAAAAATTGAGCCAACTCCACTATAGGATCACTGATCTCCTTAAGCAACAACCCACGAATTGCAATTGGAAATAGCTTCTACAGTAAAATGTGATGGTCATGACACTTTAGTCCATATATCTTTCTTTCTGCCACATTGACACACCTTGAAATATTGGAAGAGAATGCATCAGGAACCTTTAATTTAGTCAAAAAGTTACAAACCTTTAACTTATCTTGTGGTGATAGCTCGTAGCATGCTGCTGGTAGCAAAATATTATTCTCATCCTTAATAGGGTGCAAACCTGACCTAATTCCCATATCCACCAAATCATAGCAGCTCTTCACTGTGTCCTTTGTCTTTCTAACCATCCATCACTATTGATACAATGTTGTCTGACACATTTCTCTTAATATGCATAACATCAAGATTATGTCATAGTAGAAGTGTTTTCCAATAAGACAATTGGAAGAATTCTTCCAATTATCAGCAAGACCTGATTGGTTGCACAGTCGTTTTCGAATGTCACATTGGGCAAGAATTCTAGTTGTTCAAGTGCTTCGTCACCAGCTAAATATGTAGGTGCAATATCATTTTCTATTTTACCATCAAATGCCTTCTTATTTCGACACCAAATATGATTAGTTGGTAAGAAGCAACGATGACCCGTGTAACATAGTTTTCTTCTTAATGATACAGAGTAGGTGTCTTTGTGGCAACAAGGACATGCCAATTTTCCTTTTGTGGAACAACCTGAAAGATTTTCATATGCAGGAAAATCATTTATTGTCCACATGATTGCAGCTCGCATATTAAAATTTGACTGTGAATGAGCATCATATGTCTCCACCCCTTCCTCCCATAATTCTTTAAGTTCCTCAATCATTGATTCCAAATATATATCTATATCATCTCTTGGAGACTTTGGGTCAGGGATAAGAAGTGACATCATGAAGTACGATTGTTTCATGCATTTTCAAGGGGGTAAGTTATATGGTACAAGAACAACTGGCCAGATACTATGGTTAACACTCATGTTTCCATATGGCTGGAACCCATCACTTGCTAATCCCATCCCTACATTTCTAGGATCCCCTGCGAAATTAGAATGTTGCTCATCAGAAGACTTCCAGGCAATGGAGTCAGATGGGTACCTTAACACACCATCATCAACACGTTCTTCTCTGTGCCACCTCATATCTTTGGTGGTGTGTCTTTCCATGTATAATATTTGCAACTTATGCTTAATTGGAAAATATTGCATCACTTTGTATGCTTCTTTCTTGCCTTTCTGCCCATTTGATTTCCATCTAGACAACTTGCACTTAGGACATGATTATGCAGTAGCATGTTCTTTCCTATATAGAATGCAATCATTCTTACATGCATATATTTTTATGTAGTCTAACCCCAAGTCTTGAACAATCTTCTTGACTTCGTAGTAGGAATTAGGTATTTGGGCACCCTCTGGTAGTACTTCTTTAAATAAGTCTAACAACATGTCCACAGAATTGTCGCTCCAATGATTAACACACTTTAAATTAAGTAGTCTAACAATGAACGACAACTTTGACACTTTATCACAATTTGGATATAGACTTGTTTTAGCATCTTTCAGTGAGTCGTAAAACTTTCTTACATGAAAATTTGGCTCTTCATTGTTTTCTACCTGAGGGTTAATCTCCTCTGTGTTCGCAACTCCATATGCATCTTGTATCATTCCAATTATGTCATCCTCATCATTCCCTTCATCAACAAGATATGAAGTTGTCCCTAAAACTTCTCCATGACGATCCCAAACCTCATAAAATTGCCAGAAACCATTTTTCAACATATCAAACCGTACTTCATGTCTAACCTTGAACACCACGTTTCTACATTTTTGCATGGGCACCTAATTTTGTTGCCCACCCTTGGTTTACTATATGCCCACTCAAGAAAATCATCCACCCTTTTTATGTACCTTCGATCATCTCTGTTCCCAACTTTCAACCAACTCTTGTCCATTAGCTGTCATACAATTTTGAATGGAGTCAAAGTGAGCAATTAGAAAAGAAAAAGAACAAGGTATTTAGATCAAACAAAGTATATGTGTAGTAATAATTGAATGAAATGGGGTCATGTTGCCAAATGTACTAGAAATGTGAACATATTGCCAAAACTATTAGAAAAAGAGAGATACAAAAGGGTAGTTGAGATCACGTTCATATAAAATAATATTTAGGAAGAAAACTTGTTATGTAAGAGAGAACACAATAATTTTTAGGAAGAGAACTTATTACAAAGGCCCCCAAGCACTTACTACAAATGATAGTTTCTATATCGTGTCCAATGGTGGCTTTAGGGCTATAGACATGAACTCAATATATCAATAGTATTGGTTACATAGATGATCCAACAAGTAAATGAATTGAAATTGTTGGTTTGGAACGCTACATAAAGTTCCAATAGCATAGTGCAACAATCATACTAGAATGAGGCCTAATAATATTCAAATTTCATGTTATGCTCTTCAATAGGAAACCATAACCTAGCCATCATCAAAGTCCTAATAATGTGCAACTTTACTAAATAGTGAGCCACTTTGTGATTTGGATTGAATCTCCCTTGATAAAATTATTAGTTGCCATGATGATTTTGATTATATCATCTCATATATTGTGATTGATTGGAAATTAAACTCAAAAATAAAATATGAATATAGTTATTACATAATATGAATCAAGTTATGGCATAATATAAATAAAGCTTTTGCAGAGCATGCACTTTCTTCTTTGCCATTATAATCACCAAGTATTCACCCATGACAAGTTTGATTTATTCCCATCTGTGTCTTATTAAATGCCAAATAAGTGGGCAACGTAAATGACTAGAGAATTCTTAATAACCAAACAGTGATAGCAATAAGAAAAGTTTTACAAACAAATTCCAGTGAAAAGGATTATTCTAATTTACTATATTAATTATAAGTCAAAAATTCTGGTCTTTATATACTTATTTTTTACATTATCATTATGAAAAGGATATTATTATTAACTATTCCGTAAACCTTGCTAACATGCAGGTCAAGGTATATTTTTTATTTCAAAGTATTTTTTCTTTTCCTTTCCCTCATCAAAGTGGACTTGCATAAACCAAGTTTCAGTTCAGCACTAAAACTGCATTATCTCATATAGATATAACTAAAGAGTACATAATAAATTACATCCTATTATGACAGAACTAAAGCCTATACCATAAATCATCTCAGACTTGGTCTAAAATAACACACTAGAAGTCTCAAAGCCCATACTCCCAATTCCTCAACCTTTAATTTATTATTTGGAAGCATTAAACCCTAACCAAGGGCTACCTATTTATGTAGAACTACTGCCAAGATATAACAAAAACTAAAAGGAGAAAAGGAAGGGGAAAAAACACAGGACATGAGAGATAACTTAAAATATGATGACAAGGTCATGACCATATCCATCAACCGGATTACTCTAATTGTGACACCTCCAAATATTACTAGAAATTTTTTTTTTTTTTTTTTTTTTAACAAGGTCTAACTAGCCCATAATTTTACCTATTCATTTATATCATTTGTAATCTTTCTTGCATACTCATAAAAGTACTTAAGGCTACCCTAAGCATTTTCCAATTTTATTTCCTGATAGACAACTAGCTAGGCATGATATGCATTACTTACAACATAAATGATCTCATGCTATAAATAAAAGGGGTACAACCCATAAATTATATTACATCACATTATCAGCTATCTAAAATGGATTTGGCACTCATCTAGGCTATCCCGCATAACTGGTACACAACCAAAGAACATACACTCATGATCATATGAGTCAACCTTGAGACCTTGTTGCTCACTTCTAGCTGGAGTACCTGGAATGTGATTATGTGGACATAAACAGTGAGATGAAAATCTCAATAGCTAGCAAATTTTTCAGAAAAATAGTGCACATTCCATTCCTTAAAACATCTCAAATCATTTCAAATCATTTCACTGAAACATAAGCACTGACCATACATTCATCATACGGCATTATCATACGGCATCTTGGTCACATGGACCCATAACATCATGGTCTACTTACCCAGTGCAGTAAATACGGCCATACCTGCAAAGGGCTATGCATCTCCTATTATTGGCCAATCGTGAGGGAAATGGGGCTTATTTGGCACCCTTTTGTGCACCCCCTTAATTCCCGAGAATGCATACATAACATAACTTTAGACCAACATTCATCATAGCATCAAAGTCAGGCAATCAGTGAAAATTCATAATTTCAAATTCATAAGCATAAAGAGTGTTTTAAGGAAAGGCTAGCTACCTCAATTCCAGCATAATCACTTCCTTTCCAAGGCTGCCAATGTTACTACCAGCAACTCAAACTAAAACATACGAGAATTCTTGGTTAATGCATGCATATTAGGTCCTAAAGCCATAAATACCTAGTTTAAGAGTTTATGCTCCTCAAAATAAAACTATGATTCTGCTTAGTTTTGGGGTTATTATTTAATATGACAAATGTCCTCTAAAACTTCTAAAATTTGGAATATAGATACCTTTACATGTTGATTTCATTTCATAATTTTCTCAGCCCTTAACTCTTCCATTCAACCCCAAAACAACCTCCATACTCAGGACAGTACAATTTAGTTTCGGTTCCATTTCGGTTCTGTTTTGCAACCATTCAGAATAGTAAAATTACTTCAAAATTCATGATATTTTATATGAAGCATTCTAGATATGTTATATAATCACCATAAAAATTTCAAATAAAAACTAATTCGTTTGACACATAAAATAACCCAAGTTTTAAAGCTGTCCCCGGTTATGGTCTGTCCTGCCTCATTTTCAGACTACCACATTTATACATTTTATTATGTGTCTTAACCTGCCCAGAATTTTCTACAATTTGGTAGGATAATTAATTGGGATTCTTTTAACTTGTCATAAAATTTTAATACGAAATTTCAACATCTAACCTCTTCAAACTTTTGTCTTTCCATCAACAGTCTGAGCTGTCCAGCAAATTGTCCTCAACACCTTTTTAATTGCAAACGACTTAGTTGAAGGTTCTCAAAAATCATGAAACATTCCAGAATTTATTAAGAGTATTTGAAGACTATTCTCACCAAAAATTAGAGAATTTACAGGTCATTTAATAAATTTACTAAGCCAATATTTTCGGGTGCAAAAATGTTTCTATTTTCTCAACCTAACTCTTCTATGCTTTATGACCTTTACTCACTAATCAGACCTTAACTCACTCATATGGACTCCAAAATTTGTGATTCCAGTGGCTATGTGACCGTGAGACATTTATCTACAACTTTCATGTTAACCACGACTTCATATTCCTTATTTATTAGTCCCAAAAATTCGAAAACCGAAGCTATTCTTCACCAGCCTGGACTCTAAACCCGATTCTGACCTCTCATCACTTCGTGGCCCATATCTCCCTCATTTTACGTCCGATTTAGGTGATTCCAAATCCTATGGAAAGCTAAGAAATAGGGCTACAACTTCTATGTTTAACACATTTTCATATGCTCGACAGAGAGTCCTAAATGCAGGCCCGAAAATTGACCTAATAAACTCAAAATCGGATTTTTAGAAGAAGGCAGACTTACCTTATGTAAACCTACTCCTATGGCTCTCAATTTGCAGCTTCCCTCTCTCTCAACCTTCTTCTCCTTGCTGGCTACTCTCTCCCCTTTCCTTCCTCTTCCTCTTGAGTTTTTGTTTTGGACCTCTTCTCTCTCTTTTCTCCTGCTGGCGTGAAAGCAATGGGAGGCTGATTGCTGAGCGCTGGAATCCTTTGGATTCAGCAAGGGAGGGAACGGTTTTCTGCTACTCTTCAAGTGAGTGTGTGCATGGGTAGCTCTAGTGTATTGTGGTCAATGAGAGAGTGGGTGTATGACAGATCAAAAGAAGAGTTTTTCTGGTTGTATGAGTGTGAGTGTGAGCTGTAGTTTTCTTGGGCAGAGATGGAGCGTGAGTTTGCACATGTGGAGGCATGGGTTTCTGCTGGGTTTATGGAGCACATATGGGTGTGGAGATGTTGTCAAGTGGGATGTTTTCTACTTGCTGAATTTGGCGCTGAACATGCTGGATGTGGGGCATGTTCCAGCTGGATGTTTTTCCTGGTTGCATGTGGGATTATGGGTGGCGTGAAATGCTGTCTTGTAGGCCATGTTTCTGCTGGTCTCTTAGAGCAGATGGGGGGTTATTTTTCTGCTGTGTAGGGTAGGTTTCTGCTGGCTGGGTGGAGCAAGAGTGGGTGTGTTTTTCTGCTTGATGTGGAGCAAGAATAACGTGAATCCTGCTGCCATGTGAAGGTGTGATTTTGTTGCGTTTTCTGCTGCATGCTAGGGTAGGTTTTCTGCTGCTTGTTGGGAGCAAGGATGGTGTAATTCCAGCTTGCATGTTGGGAGCTAGTGTTTTTCTTTTAACCTACCAAAGTTGCTTGTGTAATGATTCAAATTTATTTGCATGCATTGGTGAATATTATGCATGGTGTAAATAAGAGAAATGTATCTATATATATACACGTAAATGTATATTGCATGCATGGGTGAACATTATGCATGTGTAAGTAGAGAAATGTATCTATATATATACACGTAAATGTATATTGCATGCATGGGTGAACATTATGCATGTGTAAATAGGGAAATGTATCTATATATATACACGTAAATGTATATTGCATGCATGGGTGAACATTATGCATGTGTAAATAGAGAAATGTATCTATATATATACACGTAAATGTATATTGCATGCATGGGTGAACATTATGCATGTGTAAATAGGGAAATGTATCTATATATATACACGTAAATGTATATTGCATGCATGGGTGAACATTATGCATGTGTAAATAGGGGGAAAATAGCTCTAAATATATATATACGTAATGCTTCTTCTTTTGCATATGTAAAGTATGATATAATATGCATGGTGGAGGTAGAGAAGCTATATATATATATATATACACACACGTAAACCTAATCTATTCTTGCATGTGTAAATATATATGTATATATATATGTTATGATGTGTATGGTGGAAGTGAGAGGAAATATGTATATATATTCATATTGCCTCACATAGGAATATATTTGTATCATGTTCCTCTAAGTTATGCTCCAAAAATACTTTATTTATATTACTTTTAAACCATGAAATGGTACCACGTATTTTATGAAGTCTTTATTGTCAAACAACTACACATTTTAATTCTCGTTCCTTATGTCTTAGTTTGTCACTAATCCTAGACTAGTAATGTCTAAGGAAAAATGTATTTGTGTTATCTCTCCATCTATTATTATCCTAAGAATTTTAGTTATATGATTCAACATTAACTATGTCACCTAATTTTATGTTTGCCTTATGATCATATAACTAAGCATCTTGATTTGTCATATGTATTTTCTACTTATCCTTAAATTTATTTACTTTATTAAAAGTATAGGATGTTACATTTCCTTCCCCCTAAAAAAAAATTTTGTCCTCAAAATTTAAAATACCTTATTCAAATAGATGTGGATGGTAAGCCGTACTAAACCTAAGCTTAGTACCTAAAGCAAATTTTTTTTTTTTTTTTTTTTTTTTTTTGGATCTCCAAAATCTAGAAATAAACCTGGGGTCCTGATTAGAAATAATACTATTAGGTATTCCACGGAGCCTAACTATCTCATGAACATACATCTGTGCTAACTTGTCTAAAGTATAGACAGATTTAATGGTTAGGAAGTGAGAAGACTTAGTCAGTCTATCCATAATTACTCAAATGGCATCATGGCCAGATGATGTCTTAGGCAAAACCCGTGCCAAAATCTATTGAAATGCTACCCCATTTCTACTTAGGAATATCTAAGGGTTGAAATAATCCCGCAGGCTTCTAGTGTTTTACTTTGAATTTATGACACACTAAGCACTTAGACACATATTAGGTTATGTCTATTTTCCTCCCCGGCCACCAAACCCCTTTTTTTTTTTTTCAAGTCGTGACACATCTTAGTGACTCTAGGATGCAAGGTATACCTACTCTTGTAAGCTTTAGTCAAGATACTATCTCTTAATTCCTTCACCTTCCTCTCATGAATCTTAAGACTTTCTTATTTTCATTTCTAAAAGCATATCATTCTAGTTCCTATCAATTCCATTTAACTAGCCCATTCATTTTAAGAAGACTTTTTTTTTTTTTTTTTCAACAATATTTATACATGAATTTCCAATTCAACATAATTTACATCCTAGATACTAGACTCAATTTAGCATGGTATAAAATATCGACACAAATATCTGTAATCATTTACATTAATTGCGGACATAATTATCAGAATATTCTCCAAATTAGGAGTTCAAAGATTAATTTAAATCCTAATTTCCCCTACTTTATTTTCCAAGAACTTCAACACCACTAATTCTCTTGATTACATTCGTCCAAGCAACATAAGGCTATCATCCGTCTATTCCTTTCAGACTTTCACTATTTTAACCCACTAACCACTTAAACATCATAATAATTGAGTTTCAAAAGAATGAATTTAACCTTTATTGTAATGAGGGAGAAGAACTTTGCATTTAATGCAAACACTAATAAGGAAAATGCAATAGAAAAGGAGAATACTTAATAGAGTATGGTGCCAAATTGAACGTCAGAAGTTTAGACAAAGCATGGAAAGAACATTTAAAATCGGTGGCCGTAATTCTTGAAAATATGTAACCAAAATCTAGCTGTTATTTCAGCAAATATCTGTGGCCGTAATTCTTGAAAATATGTAAACAAAATCTAGCCGTTATTTTGAGCAAATATCGGTGGCCGTAATTCTTGAAAATCTAGCTGTTATTTCAGCAAACATAGGTGGCCATAATTCTTGAAAATATGTAAACCAAATCTAGCTATTATTTGGTCAAATATCGGTGGCCGTAATCTAGCTGTTATTTCAGCAAATATCGGTGGCCGTAATTCTTGAAAATATGTAACCAAAATCTAGCTGTTATTTCAGCAAATATCTGTGGCCGTAATTCTTGAAAATATGTAAACAAAATCTAGCCGTTATTTTGAGCAAATATCGGTGGCCGTAATTCTTGAAAATCTAGCTGTTATTTCAACAAACATAGGTGGCCGTAATTCTTGAAAATATGTAAACCAAATCTAGCTATTATTTGGTCAAATATCGGTGGCCGTAATCTAGCTGTTATTTCAGCAAATATCGGTGGCCGTAATTCTTGAAAATATGTGCCAAAATCTACTTAAAAACTGTTGGTATTCGGTGGAAAAATAACACATGAGAGAAAAAAAAACATTTCTGAGCTTATAAAAGTCTGTGAAAAAAATGTGTAGTTACTGGTAGGATGCAGTTGATTGCTTCAAAATAGATGTTATCAATCAATTGTAAATAAACCAGTCCATACTAAAATTCTCAAAATAGCTAGTCGACTTAATAATACCGATAGTCGACTGGCAAGAATATTGAGAAGACAAAATAAACCATTTGAAAGTTTCTCTTCAATAATTAATTTGTTTACATTTTCATTTTTTTTTTTTTTTTTTTTAAATTTCCTCCTTCAATTTAGTTGATCTCCACCAATCACTCACATAGCTATTCTAATTATGCCTTGTCTATTCGTATAGCTATTATAAATATGCCATTCTCTGAGTTCCATTAGCATATTTATCTTCGTACTCAAAGTTAAGGTGAGTGTAGTTATGGAGGGAACTGCATTCCGTCAGTTTAGAAATATTTGTGTCTTTTGTGGTTCCAGTCCTGGAAAAGATGGAGAGTATGTTAAAGCAGCACAAAATCTGGGTATGGTACTGGCCAGGAGAAGAATTCATTTAGTGTACGGTGGAGGTAACCGTGGGTTAATGGGGTGTGTGTCTACAGCTGCCCATGTAGGAGGAAGTCAAGTTCTAGGTGTTATTCCTACAGCTCTAGCTGCATCTAATATCGTAGGAAAGACAATTGGGGAGGAGTTTAGGGTAGCTTCCATGCATGAACGCATGGCTAGAATGATGAGCAATGCTGATGCCTTCATTGCCTTACCAGGGGGTTTTGGTACTTTAGAAGAGATTTTCCAAATAGTCTCTTGGGCACAACTGAACATGCATCACAAACCGATAGGTTTGTTAAATGTTAACCATTTCTTTGATGGTTTGTTGTCCTTTCTTGATCATGCTGTGGAGCAAAGGTTCATCCCACACTCAGCCCGACGTATTCTCATCTCAGCTTCAAATGCTGAGGAGTTGGTTGATGCTTTACAAGCACATGTTCATGTACCTGATCCAACTATGGCTCAGATAGAATGGACAACAGACAACCGCAGAAAGCGTAAATTGGACTTGGATCTTCATCTGTAATTGTAGTAGGACATGGCCATTATTGTACTACTTCTACTTTCTTAGGGTCAATTACCAACTATACTCCCTTAGAGTTGGTAAAACTATCTTTAAATGTTGCTTACGATCCTATGTATTCGGAAGACATATTTGTATTTCGTTAATAAATCCAGGTATGGTTTAATTACTATTTGTCAAGTCTATAAATGCAACTAGGGCATTTGTCAAACCAAATGACACTGCCAAGAACTCATAATGGCTATAACGAGTCCTAAAAGAAATTTTCTGAATATCCTTAACACTTATCCTTAATTGATGATATCCAGATCTCAAATCAATTTAATTTTTTTTTTTTTGACAAAACGTTGAGCACCCTATAGCTGGTCAAACTGATAATCTATATGAGGTAATAAGTATTTATCCTAACACACAGTTAATTCCTAGATCAACTGCTCTGATACTTACGATCCTATGTATTCGGAAGACATATTTGTATTTCGTTAATAAATCCAGGTATGGTTTAATTACTATTTGTCAAGTCTATAAATGCAACTAGGGCATTTGTCAAACCAAATGACACTGCCAAGAACTCATAATGGCTATAACGAGTCCTAAAAGAAATTTTCTGAATATCCTTAACACTTATCCTTAATTGATGATATCCAGATCTCAAATCAATTTAATTTTTTTTTTTTTTTTTGACAAAACGTTGAGCACCCTATAGCTGGTCAAACTGATAATCTATATGTGGTAATAAGTATTTATCCTAACACACAGTTAATTCCTAGATCAACTGCTCTGATACTTACGATCCTATGTATTCGGAAGACATATTTGTATTTCGTTAATAAATCCAGGTATGGTTTAATTACTATTTGTCAAGTCTATAAATGCAACTAGGGCATTTGTCAAACCAAATGACACTGCCAAGAACTCATAATGGCTATAACGAGTCCTAAAAGAAATTTTCTGAATATCCTTAACACTTATCCTTAATTGATGATATCCAGATCTCAAATCAATTTAATTTTTTTTTTTTTTTTTTGACAAAACGTTGAGCACCCTATAGCTGGTCAAACTGATAATCTATATGTGGTAATAAGTATTTATCCTAACACACAGTTAATTCCTAGATCAACTGCTCTGATACCAACTTAATGTGACACCTCCAAATATTACTAGAAATTTTTTTTTTTTTTTTTTTTAACAAGGTCTAACTAGCCCATAATTTTACCTATTCATTTATATCATTTGTAATCTTTCTTGCATACTCATAAAAGTACTTAAGGCTACCCTAAGCATTTTCCAATTTTATTTCCTGATAGACAACTAGCTAGGCATGATATGCATTACTTACAACATAAATGATCTCATGCTATAAATAAAAGGGGTACAACCCATAAATTATATTACATCACATTATCAGCTATCTAAAATGGATTTGGCACTCATCTAGGCTATCCCGCATAACTGGTACACAACCAAAGAACATACACTCATGATCATATGAGTCAACCTTGAGACCTTGTTGCTCACTTCTAGCTGGAGTACCTGGAATGTGATTATGTGGACATAAACAGTGAGATGAAAATCTCAATAGCTAGCAAATTTTTCAGAAAAATAGTGCACATTCCATTCCTTAAAACATCTCAAATCATTTCAAATCATTTCACTGAAACATAAGCACTGACCATACATTCATCATACGGCATTATCATACGGCATCTTGGTCACATGGACCCATAACATCATGGTCTACTTACCCAGTGCAGTAAATACGGCCATACCTGCAAAGGGCTATGCATCTCCTATTATTGGCCAATCGTGAGGGAAATGGGGCTTATTTGGCACCCTTTTGTGCACCCCCTTAATTCCCGAGAATGCATACATAACATAACTTTAGACCAACATTCATCATAGCATCAAAGTCAGGCAATCAGTGAAAATTCATAATTTCAAATTCATAAGCATAAAGAGTGTTTTAAGGAAAGGCTAGCTACCTCAATTCCAGCATAATCACTTCCTTTCCAAGGCTGCCAATGTTACTACCAGCAACTCAAACTAAAACATACGAGAATTCTTGGTTAATGCATGCATATTAGGTCCTAAAGCCATAAATACCTAGTTTAAGAGTTTATGCTCCTCAAAATAAAACTATGATTCTGCTTAGTTTTGGGGTTATTATTTAATATGACAAATGTCCTCTAAAACTTCTAAAATTTGGAATATAGATACCTTTACATGTTGATTTCATTTCATAATTTTCTCAGCCCTTAACTCTTCCATTCAACCCCAAAACAACCTCCATACTCAGGACAGTACAATTTAGTTTCGGTTCCATTTCGGTTCTGTTTTGCAACCATTCAGAATAGTAAAATTACTTCAAAATTCATGATATTTTATATGAAGCATTCTAGATATGTTATATAATCACCATAAAAATTTCAAATAAAAACTAATTCGTTTGACACATAAAATAACCCAAGTTTTAAAGCTGTCCCCGGTTATGGTCTGTCCTGCCTCATTTTCAGACTACCACATTTATACATTTTATTATGTGTCTTAACCTGCCCAGAATTTTCTACAATTTGGTAGGATAATTAATTGGGATTCTTTTAACTTGTCATAAAATTTTAATACGAAATTTCAACATCTAACCTCTTCAAACTTTTGTCTTTCCATCAACAGTCTGAGCTGTCCAGCAAATTGTCCTCAACACCTTTTTAATTGCAAACGACTTAGTTGAAGGTTCTCAAAAATCATGAAACATTCCAGAATTTATTAAGAGTATTTGAAGACTATTCTCACCAAAAATTAGAGAATTTACAGGTCATTTAATAAATTTACTAAGCCAATATTTTCGGGTGCAAAAATGTTTCTATTTTCTCAACCTAACTCTTCTATGCTTTATGACCTTTACTCACTAATCAGACCTTAACTCACTCATATGGACTCCAAAATTTGTGATTCCAGTGGCTATGTGACCGTGAGACATTTATCTACAACTTTCATGTTAACCACGACTTCATATTCCTTATTTATTAGTCCCAAAAATTCGAAAACCGAAGCTATTCTTCACCAGCCTGGACTCTAAACCCGATTCTGACCTCTCATCACTTCGTGGCCCATATCTCCCTCATTTTACGTCCGATTTAGGTGATTCCAAATCCTATGGAAAGCTAAGAAATAGGGCTACAACTTCTATGTTTAACACATTTTCATATGCTCGACAGAGAGTCCTAAATGCAGGCCCGAAAATTGACCTAATAAACTCAAAATCGGATTTTTAGAAGAAGGCAGACTTACCTTATGTAAACCTACTCCTATGGCTCTCAATTTGCAGCTTCCCTCTCTCTCAACCTTCTTCTCCTTGCTGGCTACTCTCTCCCCTTTCCTTCCTCTTCCTCTTGAGTTTTTGTTTTGGACCTCTTCTCTCTCTTTTCTCCTGCTGGCGTGAAAGCAATGGGAGGCTGATTGCTGAGCGCTGGAATCCTTTGGATTCAGCAAGGGAGGGAACGGTTTTCTGCTACTCTTCAAGTGAGTGTGTGCATGGGTAGCTCTAGTGTATTGTGGTCAATGAGAGAGTGGGTGTATGACAGATCAAAAGAAGAGTTTTTCTGGTTGTATGAGTGTGAGTGTGAGCTGTAGTTTTCTTGGGCAGAGATGGAGCGTGAGTTTGCACATGTGGAGGCATGGGTTTCTGCTGGGTTTATGGAGCACATATGGGTGTGGAGATGTTGTCAAGTGGGATGTTTTCTACTTGCTGAATTTGGCGCTGAACATGCTGGATGTGGGGCATGTTCCAGCTGGATGTTTTTCCTGGTTGCATGTGGGATTATGGGTGGCGTGAAATGCTGTCTTGTAGGCCATGTTTCTGCTGGTCTCTTAGAGCAGATGGGGGGTTATTTTTCTGCTGTGTAGGGTAGGTTTCTGCTGGCTGGGTGGAGCAAGAGTGGGTGTGTTTTTCTGCTTGATGTGGAGCAAGAATAACGTGAATCCTGCTGCCATGTGAAGGTGTGATTTTGTTGCGTTTTCTGCTGCATGCTAGGGTAGGTTTTCTGCTGCTTGTTGGGAGCAAGGATGGTGTAATTCCAGCTTGCATGTTGGGAGCTAGTGTTTTTCTTTTAACCTACCAAAGTTGCTTGTGTAATGATTCAAATTTATTTGCATGCATTGGTGAATATTATGCATGGTGTAAATAAGAGAAATGTATCTATATATATACACGTAAATGTATATTGCATGCATGGGTGAACATTATGCATGTGTAAGTAGAGAAATGTATCTATATATATACACGTAAATGTATATTGCATGCATGGGTGAACATTATGCATGTGTAAATAGGGAAATGTATCTATATATATACACGTAAATGTATATTGCATGCATGGGTGAACATTATGCATGTGTAAATAGAGAAATGTATCTATATATATACACGTAAATGTATATTGCATGCATGGGTGAACATTATGCATGTGTAAATAGGGAAATGTATCTATATATATACACGTAAATGTATATTGCATGCATGGGTGAACATTATGCATGTGTAAATAGGGGGAAAATAGCTCTAAATATATATATACGTAATGCTTCTTCTTTTGCATATGTAAAGTATGATATAATATGCATGGTGGAGGTAGAGAAGCTATATATATATATATATACACACACGTAAACCTAATCTATTCTTGCATGTGTAAATATATATGTATATATATATGTTATGATGTGTATGGTGGAAGTGAGAGGAAATATGTATATATATTCATATTGCCTCACATAGGAATATATTTGTATCATGTTCCTCTAAGTTATGCTCCAAAAATACTTTATTTATATTACTTTTAAACCATGAAATGGTACCACGTATTTTATGAAGTCTTTATTGTCAAACAACTACACATTTTAATTCTCGTTCCTTATGTCTTAGTTTGTCACTAATCCTAGACTAGTAATGTCTAAGGAAAAATGTATTTGTGTTATCTCTCCATCTATTATTATCCTAAGAATTTTAGTTATATGATTCAACATTAACTATGTCACCTAATTTTATGTTTGCCTTATGATCATATAACTAAGCATCTTGATTTGTCATATGTATTTTCTACTTATCCTTAAATTTATTTACTTTATTAAAAGTATAGGATGTTACACTAATCACCTGTTAGAATTCCCAAATTTTGAATGCAGCTTCATCATATCTAAGTTTTAATGCCAAGAGGGATTTTACATGCTTTGGCAGCTTTTAACATTTCACCAGTAGCAAAGTGGTACAAGCAGTACTCATCCTTTATGATTAAAGAATGGGTGCCTTTCCCTAATCCAATTGGACTTGCATAAATCAAGTTTCAGTTCAGCACTAAAACTGCATTATCTCAAATAGATATACCCAAAGAGTACATAAGAAATTACATCCTATTATGACACAACTAAAGCTTATACCATAAATATTCTCAGACTTGGTCTAAAGTAAAACACTAGAAGTCTCAAAGCTCAAACTCCTAAATACTCAACCTTTAATTTATTATTTGGAAGGATTAAACCCTAACCAAGGGCTACTTGTTTATGTAGAAATACTGCCAAGAAATAACAAAAACTAAAAGGAAAAAAGGAAGGGGAAAAAACATAGGACATGACAGATAACTTAAAATATGATGACAAGGTCATGACCATATCCATCAACCTGATTACTCTAATCACCTATTAGAATTCCCGAAATTTGAATGCAGCTTCATCATATCTAAGTTTTAATGCCAAGAGGGATTTTACATGCTATTGCAGCTTTTAACATTTCACCAGTAGCAAAGTGGTACAAGCAGCACTCATCCTTTATGATTAGAGAATGGGTGTCTTTCCCTAATCCAAGTGGACTTGCATAAACTAAGTTTCAGTTCAGCACTAAAACTGCATTATCTCAGATAGATATACCCAAAGAGTACATAATAAATTACATCCTATTATGACACAACTAAAGCTTATACCATAAATATTCTCAAACTTGGTCAAAAGTAACACACTAGAAGTCTCAAAGCTCAGACTCCCAAATCCTCAACCTTTAATTTATTATTTGGAAGGATTAAACCCTAACCAAGGGCTACTTGTTTCTGTAGAACTAATGCCAAGAAATAAAAAAACTAAAAGGAAAAAAGGAAGGGGAAAAAACATAGGACATGAGAGATAAATTAAAATATGATGACAAGGTCATGACCATATCCATCAACCTGATTACTCTAATCACCTATTAGAATTCTCAAATTTTGAATGCAGCTACATCATATCTAAGTTTTAATGCCTAGAGGGATTTTAGATGCTATTGCAACTTTTAACATGTCACCAGTAGCTAAGTCGCACAAGAAGTACTCGTCCTTTATGATTAGCAAATGGGTGCCTTTCCCTAATCCAAGTGGACTTGCATAAACCAAGTTTCAGTTCAGCACTAACATTGCATTATCTCATATAGATATATCCAAAGAGTACATAAGAAATTACATCCTATTATGACACAACTAAAGTTTATATCATCAATCTTCTTAGACTTGGTCTAAAGTAACACACTAGAAGTCTCAAAGCTCATACTCCCAATTCCTCAACCTTTAATTTATAACTTGGAAGGATTAAACCCTAACCAAGGGCTAATTGTTTATGTAGAACTAATGCCAAGAAATAACAAAAACTAAAAGGAAAAAAGGAAGGGGGAAAACACAGGACATGAGAGATAACATAAAATATGATGACAAGGTCATGACCATATCCATCAACCTGATTACTCTAATCACCTGTTAGAATTCCCAAATTTTGAATGCAGCTTCATCATATCTAAGTTTTAATGCCTAGAGGGATTTTAGATGCTATTGCAGTTTTTAACATGTCACCAGTAGCTAAGTGGCACAAGCAGTACTCATCCTTTATGATTAGCGAATAAGTGCCTTTCCCTAATCCAAGTGGACTTGCATAAACCAAGTTTCAGTATAACACTAACACTGCATTATCTCATATAGATATACCCAAAGAGTACATAATAAATTACATCTTATTATGACACAACTAAAGCTTATACCATAAATCTTCTCAGACATGGTCTAAAGTAACACACTAGAAGTCTGAAAACTCATACTCCCAATTCCTCAACATTGAATTTATTATTTCGAAGGACTAAACCCTAACCTAGGGCTACTTGTTAATGTAGAACTAATGCCAAGAAATAAAAAAAAACTAAAAGGAAAAAAGGAATGGGAAAAAACATAAGACATGACAGATAACTTAAAATATGATGACAAGGTCATGACCATATCCATCAACCTGATTACTCTAATCTCCTGTTAGAATTCCCAAATTTTGAATGCAGCTTCATCATATCTAAGTTTTAATGCCTAGAGGGATTTTAGATGCTATTGCAGTTTTTAACATGTCACCAGTAGCTAAGGGGCACAAGCAGTACTCATCCTTTATGATTAGCGAATAAGTGCCTTTCCCTAATCCAAGTGGACTTGCATAAACCAAGTTTCAGTATAACACTAACACTGCATTATCTCATATAGATATACCCAAAGAGTACATAATAAATTACATCTTATTATGACACAACTAAAGCTTATACCATAAATCTTCTCAGACATGGTCTAAAGTAACACACTAGAAGTCTGAAAACTCATACTCCCAATTCCTCAACATTGAATTTATTATTTCGAAGGACTAAACCCTAACCTAGGGCTACTTGTTAATGTAGAACTAATGCCAAGAAATAAAAAAAACTAAAAGGAAAAAAGGAATGGGAAAAATCATAGGACACGACAGATAACTTAAAATATGATGACAAGGTCATGACCATATCCATCAACCTGATTACTCTAATCTCCTGTTAGAATTCCCAAATTTTGAATGCAGCTTCATCATATCTAAGTTTTAATGCCTAGAGGGATTTTTGATGTTATTGCAGCCTTTAACATGTCACCAGTAGTTAAGGGGCACAAGTAGTATTCATCCTTTATGATTAGCGAATAGTTGCCTTTCCCTAATCCTAGTGGAATTGCATAAACCAAGTTTCAGTTCAGCACTAACACTACATTATCTCATATTGATATACCCAATGAGTACATAGTAAATTACATCCTATTATGACACAACTAAAGCTTATACCATAAATCTTCTCAGACTTGGTCTAAAGTAACACACAAGAAGTCTGAAAACTCATACTCCCAATTCCTCAACATTGAATTTATTATTTCGAAGGACTAAACCCTAACCTAGGGCTACTTGTTAATGTAGAACTAATGCCAAGAAATAACAAAAACTAAAATGAAAAAAGGAAGGGGAAAAAACATAGGACATGACAGAAAACTTAAAATATGATGACAAGGTCATGACCATATCCATCAACCTGATTACTCTAATCACCTGTTAGAATTCCCAAATTTTAAATGCAGCTTCATCATATCTAAGTTTTAATGCCTAGAGGGATTTTAGATGCTATTGCAGTTTTTAACATGTCACCAGCAGCTAAGTGGCACAAGCAGTACCCATCCTTTATGATTAGCGAATAAGTGCCTTTCCTTAATCCAAGTGGACTTGCATAAACCAAGTTTTAGTATAACACTAACACTGCATTATCTCATATAGATATACCCAAAGAGTACATAATAAATTACATCTTATTATGACACAACTATAGTTTATACCATAAATCTTCTCAGACATGGTCTAAAGTAACACACTAGAAGTCTGAAAACTCATACTCCCAATTCCTCAACATTGAATTTATTATTTGGAAGGACTAAACCCTAACCTAGGGCAACTTGTTAATGTAGAACTAATGCCAAGAAATAACAAAAACAAAAAGGAAAAAAGGAAGGGGAAAAAACATAGGACATGACAGATAACTTAAAATATGATGACAAGGTCATGACCATATCCATCAACCTGATTACTCTAATCACCTGTTAGAATTCCCAAATATTGAATGCAGCTTCATCATATCTAAGTTTTAATGCCTAGAGGGATTTTAGATGTTATTGCAGCTTTTAACATGTCACCAGTAGTTAAGTGGCCCAAGTAGTACTCATCCTTTATGATTAGCGAATAGTTGCCTTTCCATAATCCAAGTGGACTTGCATAAACCAAGTTTCAATTCAACACTAACACTACATTATCTCATATAGATATACCCAAAGACAACATAATAAATTACATCCTATTATGACACAACTAAAGCTTATAACATAAATCAGCTCAGACTTGCTCAAAAGTAACACACTAGAAGTCTCAAAGCTTATACTCCAAATTCCTCAACCTTTAATTTATTATTTGGAAACATTAAACCCTAACCATGGGCTAATTGTTTATCTAGAACTAATGCCAAGAAATAACAAAAACTAAAAGGAAAGAAGGAAGGGGGAAAACACAGGATATGAGAGATATCTTAAAATATGATGACATGGTCATGACCATATCCATCATCCTAATTACTCTAATCACCTGTTAGAATTCCCAAATTTTGAATGCAGCTTCATCATATCTAAGTTTTAATGCCTAGAGGGATTTTAGATGCTCTTGCAGCATTTAACATGTCACCTGTAGCTAAGTGGCACAAGCAGTACTCATCCTTTATGATTAGCGAATAGGTGCCTTTCCCTAATCCAAGTGGACTTGCACAAACCAAGTTTCAGTTTAACACTAACACTGCATTATCCCATATAGACATACCCAAAGAGTACATAATAAATTACATCCTATTATGACACAACTAAAGCTTATACCATAAATCTTCTCAGACTTGGTCTAAAGTAACACACTAGAAGTCTCAAAGCTCATACTCCCAATTCCTCAACATTTAATTTATTATTTGGAAGCACTAAACCCTAAACTAGGGCAACTTGTTTATGTAGAACTAATGCCAATAAATAACAAAAACTAAAAGGAAAAAGTGAAGGGGAAAAAACATAGGACATGAAAGATAACTTGAAATATGATGACACGGTTCTGACCATATCCATCAACCTAATTACTCTAATCAACTATTAGAATTCCCAAATTTTGAATGCAGCTTCATCATATCTAAGTTTTAATGCCTAGAGGGATTTTAGATGTTATTGCAGCTTTTAACATGTCACCAGTAGTTAAGTGGCACAAGCAGTACTCATCCTTTATGATTAGCGAATAGTTGCCTTTCCATAATCCAAGTGGACTTGCATAAACCAAGTTTCAATTCAACACTAACACTACATTATCTCATATAGATATACCCAAAGACAACATAATAAATTACATCCTATTATGACACAACTAAAGCTTATACCATAAATCAGCTCAGACTTGGTCAAAAGTAACACACTAGAAGTCTCAAAGCTTATACTCCAAATTCCTCAACCTTTAATTTATTATTTGGAAACATTAAACCCTAACCATGGGCTAATTGTTTTTCTTGAACTAATGCCAAGAAATAACAAAAACTAAAAGGAAAGAAGGAAGGGGGAAAACACAAGATATGAGAGATAACTTAAAATATGATGACATGGTCATGACCGTATCCATCAACTTGATTACTCTAATCACCTGTTAGAATTCCCAAATTTTGAATGCAGCTTCATCATATCTAAGTTTTAATGCCTAGAGGGATTTTAGATGCTCTTGCAGCTTTTAACATGTCACCTGTAGCTAAGTGGCACAAGCAGTACTCATCCTTTATGATTAGCGAATAGGTGCCTTTCCCTAATCCAAGTGGACCTGCACAAACCAAGTTTCAGTTTAACACTAACACTGCATTATCCCATATAGACATACCCAAAGAGTACATAATAAATTACATCCTATTATGACACAACTAAAGCATATACCATAAATCTTCTCAGACTTGGTCTAAAGTAGCACACTAGAAGTCGCAAAGCTCATACGCCCAATTCCTCAACATTTAATTTATTATTTGGAAGGACTAAACCGTAACCTAGGGCTACTTGTTTATTTAGAACTAATGCCAAGAAATAACAAAAACTAAAAGGAAAAACGGAAGGGGAAAAAACATAGGACATGAAAGATAACTTAAAAAATGATGACAAGGTTATGACCATTTCCATCAACCTGATTACTCTAATCACCTGTTAGAATTCCCAAATTTCGAATGCAGTTTCATCATATCTAAGTTTTAATGCCTAGAGGGATTTTAGATGCTATTGCAGCTTTTAACATGTCACGAGTAGCTAAATGGCACAAGCAGTACGCATCCTTTATGATTAGCGAATAGTTTCCTTTCCCTAATCCAAGTGGACCTGCATAAACCAAGTTTCAGTTCAACACTAACACTGCATTATCTCATAAAGATATACCCAAAGACAACATAATAAATTACATCCTATTATGGCACAAGTAAAGCTTATACCATAAATCTTCTCAGACTTGGTCAAAAGTAACACACTAGAAGTCTCAAAGCCTATACTCTGAATTCCTCAACCTTTAATTTATTATTTGGAAACATTAAACCCTAACCATGGGCTAATTGTTTATCTAGAACTAATGCCAAGAAATAACAAAAACTAAAAGGAAAAAAGGAAGGGGAAAACACAGGACATGAGAGATAACTTAAAATAAGATGACAAGGTCATGACCATATCCATCAACCTGATTACTCTAATCACCTGTTAGAATTTCTAAATTTTGAATGCAGCTTCATAATATCTAAGTTTTAATGCCTAGAGAGATTTTAGATGCTCTTGCAGCTTTTAACATGTCACCAGTAGCTAAGTGGCACAAGCAGTACTCATCCTTTATGATTAGCGAATAGGTGCCTTTCCCTAATCCAAGTGGACTTGCATAAACCAAGTTTCTGTTTAACACTAACACTGCATTATCCCATGTTGACATACCCAAAGAGTACATAATAAATTACATCCTATTATGACACAACTAAAGCTAATACCATAAATCTTCTCAGACTTGGTCTAAAGTAACGCACTAGAAGTCTCAAAGCTCATACTCCCAATTCCTCGACATTTAATTTATTATTTGGAAGGACTAAACCCTAAACAAGGGCAACTTGTTTATGTAGAACTAATGCCAATAAATAACAAAAACTAAAAGGAAAAAGTGAAGGGGAAAAAACATAGGACATGAAAGATAACTTGAAATATGATGACAAGGTTATGACCATATCCATCAACCTAATTACTCTAATCAACTATTAGAATTCCCAAATTTTGAATGCAGCTTCATCATATCTAAGTTTTAAGGCCTAGATGGATTTTAGATGTTATTGCAGCTTTTAACATGTCACCAGTAGTTAAGTGGCACAAGCAGTACTCATCCTTTATGATTAGCGAATAGTTGCCTTTCCATAATCCAAGTGGACTTGCGTAAACCAAGTTTCAATTCAACACTAACACTACATTATCTCATATAGATATACCCAAAGACAACATAATAAATTACATCCTATTATGACACAACTAAAGCTTATACCATAAATCAGCGCAGACTTGGTCAAAAGTAACACATTCGAAGTCTCAAAGCTTATACTCCAAATTCCTCAACCTTTAATTTATTATTTGGAAACATTAAACCCTAACCATGGGCTAATTGTTTATCTAGAACTAATGCCAGGAAATAACAAAAACTAAAAAGAAAGAAGGAAGTGGGAAAACACAGGATATGAGAGATAACTTAAAATATGATGACATGGTCATGACCATATCCATCAACCTGATTACTCTAATCACCTGTTAGAATTCCCAAATTTTGAATGCAGCTTCATCATATCTAAGTTTTAATGCCTAGAGCGATTTTAGATGCTCTTGCAGCTTTTAACATGTCACCTGTACCTAAGTGGCACATGCAGTACTCATCCTTTATGATTAGCGAATAGGTGCCTTTCCCTAATCCAAGTGGACTTGCACAAACCAAGTTTCAGTTTAACACTAACACTGCATTATCCCATATAGACATACCCAAAGAGTACATAATAAATTACATCCTATTATGACACAACTAAAGCTTATACCATAAATCTTCTCAGACTTGGTCTAAAGTAGCACACTAGAAGTCGCAAAGCTCATACTCCAAATTCCTCAACATTTAATTTATTATTTGGAAGGACTAAACCGTAACCTAGGGCTACTTGTTTATTTAGAACTAATGCCAAGAAATAACAAAAACTAAAAGGAAAAAGGGAAGGGGAAAAAACATAGGACATGAAAGATAACTTAAAAAATGATGACAAGGTTATGACCATATCCATCAACCTGATTACTCTAATCACCTGTTAGAATTCCCAAATTTTGAATGCAGTTTCATCATATCTAAGTTTTAATGCCTAGAGGGATTTTAGATGCTATTGCAGCTTTTAACATGTCACGAGTAGCTAAATGGCACAAGCAGTACTCATCCTTTATGATTAGCGAATAGTTTCCTTTCCCTAATCCAAGTGGACTTGCATAAACCAAGTTTCAGTTCAACACTAACACTGCATTATCTCATATAGATATACCCAAAGACAACATAATAAATTACATCCTATTATGGCACAACTAAAGCTTATACCATAAATCTTCTCAGACTTGGTCTAAAGTAACACACTAGAAGTTCCAAAGCTCATACTCCCAATTCCTCAACCTTTAATTTATTATTTGGATGGATTAAACCCTAACCAAGGGCTACTTTTTTATGTAGAACTAATGCCAGGAAATAACAAAAACGAAAAAGAAAAAAGGAAGGGGAAAAAACATAGGACATGAGAGATAACTTAAAATATGAGTACAAGGTCATGACCATATCCATCAACCTGATTACTCTAATCACCTGTTAGGATTCCCAAATTTTGAATGCAGCTTCATCATATCTAAGTTTTAATGCCTAGAGGGATTTTATATGTTATTGCAGCTTTTAACTTGTCACCAGTACCTAAGTGGCACAAGCAGTACTCATCCTTTATGATTAGCGAATAGTTGCCTTTCCCTAATCCAAAAGGACTTGCATAAACCAAGTTTTAGTTCCGCACTAATATTGCATTTTCTCATATAGATATACCCAAAGCGTACATAATAAATTACTTCCTATTATGACACAACTAAAGCCTATACCATAAATCTTCTCAGACTTGGTCTAAAGTAAGACACTAGAAGTCTCAATACTCATACTCCTAATTCCTCAACCTTTTAATTTATTATTTGGAGAGATTAAACCCTAACCAAGGGCTAATTAGTTATGTAGAACTAATGCCAAGAAATAACAAAAACTAAAAGGAAAAAAGGAAGGGGAAAACACAGGACATGAGAGATAACTTAAAATATGATGATAAGGTCATGACCATGTCCATCAACCTGATTACTCTAATCACCTGTTAGAATTCCCAAATTTTCAATGCAGCTTCATCATATCTAAGTTTTAATGCCTAGAGGGATTTTAGATGCTATTGCAGCTTTTAACATGTCCCCAGTAGCTAAGTGGCACAAGCAGTACTCATCCTTTATGATTAGCGAATAGGTGCCTTTCCCTAATCCAAGTGGACTTGCATAAACGAAGTTTCAGTTCAGCACTAACGCTGCATTATCTCATATAGATATACCCAAAGAGTACATAATTATTTACATCCTGTTATGATACAACTAAAGCTTATACCATAAATCTTCTCAAACTTGGTCTAAAGTAACACACTAGAAGTCTCAAAGCTCATACTCCCAATTCCTCAACCTTTAATTTATTATTTGGATGGATTAAACCCTAACCAAGGTCTACTTGTTTATGTAGAACTAATGCCCAGAAGTAACAAAAACTAAAAGGAAAAAAGGAAGGGGAAAAAACACAAGACATGAGAGATAACTTATAATATGATGACAAGGTGATGACCATATCCATCGACCTGATTACTCTAATCTCCTGTTAGAATTCCGATCTTGTTATGAATATTCTATTGGTTACAAATGATCAATATAAGTTCAATCCAAGTATGAGGTAACATGTATTCTAACCAACATGACAAGATCATGACCATAGCCCTACCTAAAAACCTTAAGTGTAGAATAAGTGACTATAAATATGTGGATTGCATGACCTGGTAGATATTGTAACTTATAACACAAAAAGAGCAAGTTTTTTTTCTGTTCAAGTGTAAAACATCTCTTGCATTCTTTAGTTACAATTTTTTGTTGCATGTACATATTTTATGTAGTTAGACATGTTTGTTTGCAAAAGAAATAAAAAACATTTAACAGATCCAGCTATATATTATTATCTATTAAATTTAAAACTAGAAGATCCTTCTAGCTACATATTATTATCTAATATCTATGCTGGAGCTGGTATTATGGGAAAATATGTCAAAATTAAGAAAGTTAATGGCGATGATGGAAGTTAAAAAGGAATCAGGTTATAGTTGGATTGACTTGGGAATGGAAAGCCATGTGTTTTATGCTGGAGAGACATCTCATCTAATGAAGGATGAGATTCTAGTGTTATTGAGAAAGTTAGATGTAGAGATGAGGACACGAGGTTATGTTCTTGATACTACGTCTGTTTTGCACAATATAGAGCAACAAGAAAAAGAAAGACACCCCACAAACATTTTCTTCAAATTAAGCTTCGTTGCCAGTGCATTTTTAGCTTTCCTCACTAACATTTTAACCTTAGGAGTAACTTTTGAATTCCAATTTGTTTTCCAAATATTGAGTTCCAAATGAGTAGAGGAAGACCCAATATTTGGCCCAGAAACTTAACTCAATATGAATGACATAGCCAAAGCAACACTCAAAATAATCAACATCGACACTAACCTATCAAAGCAATCAAGTGTGAATTGCCTTATCCAACCAAAAAGCCACTCGTAGAATCAGATTCCCATAAAAGCAAGACCACCCTTACCAAAATAGGAACTTTACTTTCAACTCGGAAGCCTACTCAATGACTATTAAACCAACAGACTCGAATGCCAAAATTGCTTTTCCACCACAGAACAAACTCAAAAATGGAGAATTTGAATCGAACCGAGACTAACGAGAGCTCAAACAAATAGCAAAAGAGCAGAACTTTCTTGAGAATAAATGAAACTTCAAGCCTAAAATTCGGAGATCCTTGAGATTTGAGAATGCTAGATTTGATTTTTATAAGTTTTAGACAATCTCCACAAATTCCATGTGAGCTTATCTTCCCTGTGGTTATCTTCAAATTCAAAATTTCATATTGACATGGCAAAAGTGTAAGTCTAAGTGTGTATTAACTGTGAGCTCCTTTATCAAATTTTATTAATTTAGTTAACAGCATTAATAGAGAAAAAAAACCTTAGGACAAAACTGCAACTTTTAAAACTCCATATTAGAAAGAAACCACAAAGAAAGAAAAAGAGGTTTCAAACAATCTATTCGCTCAAGTCTACACTCTTGACATTCATCTGTGATGTTGTTATTTCTTCTAAATTCCATATTAGAAGTAGATTACTTAACAATCTTGACAGAAAGAAAGAACCACAATTGTAAAATTGAAACTCACAAAGGGGACTTAGAATGTCTTATGTAAACACTTCCTATTCTAATTGACATTCTAGTTATGCTCAACTAAAGAATAAATACCCAGCTAATTTAACATTCTCTTTTCACCAACTATTCCAACTGTTTCTTGTCTACTACTACTAGAGCAAAGGCATAATTGTACAAGATGAGGTCTATCATTACAAATAATGAACTCAGTAGTCAGTATAAATGATATAATCAAAGTAACACTCATAATAATCAACATCGACCAAGTGGTCATAGCAATCATACACAACCAAGCATATCTAAATCCCCAAAAATGCTTCATACACCAGCACACAAATAGTGTTGTTTTCAAAGTATCAAACCACATTTAGACATAAACATTGCGAATCTTTAAGTTAATTTTACAGAATCAAACAAACCAACCTGTGGTAAAGGTAGACACGCCACTGAAGCAGACACACGCAATGAAGGATTGACAAAGATAAGCCCACTGCAAAGTAATTCATAGGAAGGGTTCGTTGATGATGAAAGCTTTCTCGTCCGAAGGTGCTTCGATGGTGAACCTTAGTTGGTAGCTATGTATTGGGCGAATCCATGTCTCTCATTCCAGGGGCTTCACTGTGAGCCATCACTATTGATTTCCGCCGTGGTGACTTTGGTGATGGCAATTGGAAAAGGACAAATAGGTGTTGATTTTTGAAGAGAAAAATTTTGGGGGAAGGGTTCTCGTTCGCCAGGTGATGATTTCTGGTGAGGAAAATTTGAGGGGAAGGTTTCTATCTCGGGAAAAGAAATTTTCGGGGCCTTATGTGCAGGGTTCAAATGCCTCCAGATCCCTCTACTGTGTGTATCGTGGGTTCAACGTGCAGATGCCTCCAAAAGCTTTTGTTGTGCTTGTGAATGGGTTCAATGTTCAGATGCGTGGATTTAGTGTATTTTTCATTCCCTCTATCATTTGCTCATTTTCTTTTATCATTTGTTTTATAAAAAATTTCATTTTCTTTTATCATTTCCTTTAAAGTAAATGAATATGTTTTGATTTTTCAAAGGTAAATACATTTATTATTTTAATTTTAAATATTTACTTTATCAATTTAGTATTTTAAGAATTAACTTATTTAAAAAATATTTTTAAATTTATTTTATTAATAAATAGTTTACTTATTTTTTTATTTTATAATTAAAAATTTATATACTAAAAATATAATTTAATATTTTTTTATACTGAAAAAATACATCCTGAAACATTTGAGCACCACTTGAGCTAGTCTCAGTAACAAATAAAGACAATTAAATGATTTCTCTACTTTCAGTGGCCACTTTAGTCACCACTGAAAATCTATTTTCAACTTTTAAAAGTCGCCACTAAAAATTTATTTTCAACTTTTAGTGACGACTTTAAGTGAGTCGTCACTGAAAAGTCAATTTTCAATGGCGACCCGTGAAAATCACTACTAAAAGTGATTTTCAGTGATGACTTTTCTGGTCGCCGCTGAATATCATGTTTCTTGTAGTGAAATGATCTAAAAAGATTCCTACTATTTTCATAAAATCATGCACTTTTTGAAAATATGACATGATCATGCTATTTGACGTAAGGATGCTTTTTCATTTTCATTGTAGCTTTAGTGAGTTATTAGACACATCAATTTTGGGCATAAAAGTCTTTGGAATGAAAGAGTTTTAACATCCTTAAGGAGCTTATTGATCCACAAGGAGAATTAGAGTTGACCACTAGCTTATGAAATATTTAAGTGTCATTATGCACATGCCTTGTTTAAGAGCTCACTTCCTTTGCCAATAAAAAGTTTGTGAACCTTCGTTATGCTTTGAGATTTGTGATTCCATAAAATAAAGTAATGAAAATCATGGGTTTGACACAAAATAAAAAAACCCAGGATCAAAAGAAGATCCCTAATTTAAAATTTGAAGACTAAAAATTAAAATTAAAATATCATTGACTTAATTGGACCAAAAGAAATATATGACAAAACAAAAAAAATTACACTACAAGAAACTGGAGTTTCAGTGGCGATTTTTCTGTGGCGACTATAGAAAGTTGCCATTGAAAAGTATTTTTAGTGGCGACCTTCATGGGTCGCCACTAAAAGTATATTTTTAGTGGCGATTTTTTATAGTCGCCACTGAAAGGTGAACTTTCCGTGGCAACTTTCTATCGTCGCCACTAAAAATACATTTTCAGTGGCGACTTTAAAGAGGTCGCCACTAAAAGTAAAAAATTTATCCAAATAAACTTTCAGTGGCGACCTAAGGTTGTCACATAAAGTAGAAAATTTACTTTTTTATCTTTTTCCCTCTTTTTACATTTAACAAAACTAAAATTTTAGTTAAAATATATAAAATTTTAGTTATAAGATAAAAAATACGTTAAATATTTACTAATAAAATAAATTCAAAATTTTTTTAACTTGAGTTAATTTTTTATTAAATACTAAATTAATAAGGTAAAATTTTAAAAATCAAATTAATAATGTATATATATATCTTTGAAAATTCAAAATAACTATTTAATTTTAAAAAATGATAAAGGAAAAAAAATTATTGTTATTGAAATATATTAAAGACAAATTTTAAAAAGATCCAAATATATTTTCCCGAATCTCTGAGCATATATCTCTTGAAGTATGAAAATTGTACTTAAATAATTCTCACAATTATTGTATGTCTAAATTGAAACACCCAAAAGAGAAGGGGGTTTAAATTAAACAATTTACAAAGTCATTATACAATTAATGAAAAAATGATGAAATAATTAATTAAATTTAATGATTTCAAACTTAAATTATTCTTTGTGATTGTGCCTTTTTTGTTTTTGTTAGGAATTGATTTCATAATTTTTTTTTACATTTGAAGTTTTGAACTATAATATAATTAATTATTTTATATAATCAAATATAACGAAAGATATCATAATTTATGTTGGCGACAACATGTGCAAAAAATTATTAAGTTTATTAATGTTATCTTTTAATCTCTTTTTTGTTCTTATCACTGGATCGTTTTATTTTTATTGAATTTTGTCTAATTTTATCCTTTTATTGTTAAAAAGTGTTATTGTTATTAATTTTTTCATGCTAGATTACCACATGATTTTCCTCAAAATTGAAAGTTGAAATCAATTTAAAACTTCTCTACAGTAATATGAAAAATAAACAAAATAATTATACTTCTTTCGCTAATTGAAATTAAACTGTTGGTAGAAATTAATAGTGCAAATTTATTTTTTTACTAGAAAAATAAATTGAGCCCCTAACAGAATGAAATGACCATATTAGAACTTACTAGATAATTTTAATAAATACATATATAATAAAAAAGTGACTTTACAATAATCTATAATCAAGGTTCATGCATTTTACAAAATTGAAAAAGTACTTTAGTTGAAAGAAATAAATTATTAAAAAAATTTAGAAAAATAATTGTTCTACTTATTTAAATATAAATAATTATGCTTAAATTTATAATAAGTTCATAAAGATATTTCATATCATGATTTTGTTAAAAATAAATAAATAAATAAATGGTAATAAAAAAATTACCCCAAAAATAAAATGTTTAATTGATTACAAATAATATTTTATAAAATTTTAATATAATATTAATAATATAAATATATAAAATTATCTTAAAATTAATTTAAATTAGTGTCTTAATTGAATGTATAAAATTTCAACTGCATTTAATAACAATATGTTTTTTGCGTCTATTTTTTTAATTCTTTCGAAATATCTATCTTTAAGTCTTTATCTATTTCTATGTGACTATTATTATATCTCTATTTTTAAGTATTTTTTTTAAATATTTTTTTTTGTCTCTCAATTTTTTTTATCGTTTTTAAATTTTTCTTTTAAAATAAAGACAATAAAAAAAATAAAAATCTCTACTGAAAGCTATCTTTTTTGTGACGACTTTGTAGAATCCCATTAAAAGTAGTCCAATAACAATTTTTTCTTTGATGTATGCTTTAGGGTTGCCACTAAATGTATTTTCTAAAAAGAAAAAGTAAAGTAAAAAATGAAGCCATGACCCTTGAACTCAATTTCCCCTTAACTTCCACATCGTCTTCTCTTTCCCTCCCACACCCAAATCTCCCTCTCCCTTTTTCACCCACCAGCCCTAAAATTTCGCATCCCTTTTTCTTTCCCTCCCACACCCAAATCTCCTTCCCTCCTTTTCCCGCACCAGCCCTAAACCCTTTTTGCATCCATCGCACATCCAAATCGCCCTCTCTCATTTTCTCCCACCAGCACTTTATGCAATAAACGCCTCTAACTGAGCAAGCACAGCAACGAATCGTGGAGCATCGTCAAAGCACTCCGTGGGTCTAGAGCAAGCACAATATTACTTTGGCCGCGTGGTTACGATGTGCACCTTCCAAGTATATGGGTTTCCTCACAAAGAGTTTGTATCTTTCAGGTGAAACCAGTGTTTTTTTTTGTTGATATGAATATGTTTTAAACTCCCAAGTCTTGATTCTACTTCCGCAGTCCACGCCCATCTTTGAAGGTTCTCAATATTCTGTTTATGAAGTCATTCCTTTTTGTATATATTTATTGGCTGTATCATCTCAATCATTCATTTTAATGCACTTGAGCAGGTTGTCCTTGTATATGGGCTGAAAATGACGAAGCCTTGGTATACCAGGAGAGGAATGCTTCGATTGTTTATTTGATTTTTCCTTATTAATAATACTGTGGTAGAATCTTTGGTGTTTTATTTGGGATGCTTTAAGTATAAGTGTTGTTGCACACTGGTTTTTTTTTCCATTGTTAATCCTTTAAAAGAAAAATTATAGATACAAACAACACTAGTTTTTTTTAGCCATTGCAAGGCAACATACACTACAAGAAAAATGGTGGGTCCTTGGAATGACATTTTAAGAACAGAGTTCTTAGACACAACATGAATGCAGTCCACTGCCTTACTGTCATAAACAGCAACTAGAGTTAGTAATAAGCAGAAGACATGCATATGGTATAAAGCCATTCTTGTTTCTGGAAGTCGTAGTTGGATTTTTCAAAATACGTGTTAGGTGCTCTTGGGATTTTATTTTGTTTGGTAATGAAAATTAGGCTCAAGATGATGCAATAACAGATATTTTATTTTCTTCTCTGTCTTCTTTTGAAATTGAAAGCCCCATCCCACTTGGATCCCACTCAACTGAAACTAAATTGATTTAATGCTAAATGGTATTGTAAAATCCACTAAGAAAGTGTATTTTGATCAAGTCAAGCTGTCGTTGCATAATTGCCCACCTATTCTTATCTTGCATTTTCTTTTGAAAGTTGAACTGGTCAAAATGGGTAGGACGGTGGTTGATGGGCTTAAAGGAGATGTCTGATGTTATTTCAGACATAGTGGATAGCTAGGGTTGCTTGAAATAGGGAAGGTTTACAAGGAAGGAGGTGCTGTAGGGAAGATTAATGGGAAAAAGTGAAGGGCTGCTAGTGGGTTCCTTTCTCTTATACCAAGTCAATAAACAGAGAAAAGGTATTTTTCTCATTCATAGAATAACATCCCTTTTTTTCTCCTACTGCTATATATTATACTTTTCTTGGTGCCTTGATTTTGATGGTAGTTCTTGATGCTGTAATTGTTGGCATGGATATGCTTATAAAGAAATTTGGAGAAACTAACAAGGGAAAGAAACGTCTGTGTCTTATCACAAATGCACAATGTCCAATAAAAGATCCATTTTAAGGAATAAAAGAGGATAATATATCATCAGAAGTGTATTATGTGTTAGAAAATGACTATAATTAAACTTACAAAAGACAATCAACAGGGCCTGACAATTAGATTTGTATTATTCTAAAGATCTCACCTTAATCCTCAGTTTTGGGTTAATTTCAAGATCACCTCTGAAAACTGTAATCGGAGATATATTTCGAGTTCCAAGAGCACCAAATAGTGAAATTGAATTCTCCACATACAGTAACCTTGTAGATGTTTCCTTTGAAAAAATATTTAACAGAATCATTCTCATCCATTATTCTCTTTTTTGCTGCTTGACTAAACTTTCCTCTCAATTATACTTTCCATTCTTATGCCATGGACAGTCATTTGTTTAGCAATGGTGGTATCGATATAAATATCTAATTTCTATTTATAATATTTAGGAATATTTAGATATATAAATAATTAGATAGAATAGAAATAACTCAAATTCTTTTATAAATTAATGTCTAATTCTAAGTTAATAGAATGATTATTTATAGCCATTAGATTAGATCTAACTATTCTAAATTAATAAATGTAATTCTCTTTTTTTCTTTCTTATTTTGATGTCCTGTTAACTATTGCAAGTTAAGAACATTGCATATACATTGCAAATTGTAACTCTTCAATATTAAAACTAGAAAATTATTTTCTACCAAATTATTAAAGGGTTGAAGTGGTGATTATAGTTGAAAACACATATTTTGGAATTTTCTTCAAATTCAATATGTCACTCTTTTTCTATCTTTCTATGTGCCTAGTTATTTTCTTGAGCATGACTTTATGGTTATCCTGCACGTGTATAGCTTTTATATGATATCTCCTTTTGATTTTAATGCTTGTCATTTTCTAAATTTTGTTTAATATTTATTATGCATAGGTAATTGATCACACAAGAAGTGGAGAACCACTTGTTATTGGATTAGTTCTTGGGAAGTGAGCATGTTGAATTTCGTGGCTTCTATCTTAGTTTATTTGGTTTTGTAAGAAAAACATTGCATTGGTGGAAAACTGAAGTACCATCATATGTTTCTTTTTAGTTATTTGATGAATAAGGACCAATAAATTTACATTTCCCCTATGATTAATCAACCATTTTAGCAGCCTGTCTTGTTTTTTTTTTATTATCAGAAAAACTACTGATCATAAAATGATTGTCTTAATATGACCTCCTCTGAAGTCAACTTTACTTCAAAAAATTGTTGTATTTGAATTGAAACTCAAATCTTTCACCAGGATCTTTGTGTTTATTATGGTTCTTTTATGCAAAATTCCTCCTCTGAATTTAATTTTTTGAGATATGGGCATATACATGCTAGTTTAAATTCATTAATATGTAATATAAGTGGAGTTTTAACCTAAGAAATATTGAGTTTAAAAAGTTTATCTCCTTTAATATATATGCTTTTTATTCTTATTAAACAGGATATTACGAGGAGATACTGTTGTTGGGATGGTGAATCTAGCGTGGAGATCATATATGTGGATGCACAAGAAGCACTTATGGTGAATTTTTTTAGGATTAGTTAGTTTTATTTATAATTAGTTATTCTTTTTTTTTTTGAAATGTAATTAGTTACATTATATTAAATATTTGTATTCGAATTAATTGTGTTTAAATAAAAATTTAAATAATGATACTTTTTATTATGATTTGGGCCAGATAACTAATTTTTACGATATATTTTTTAATTATTATATTTGTACTTAAATATTAAATAATTAATAATAAAGAAAGAAATATAAAAAAATACATTATACTTTTAGTGGCGACTAAAGTCGCCACTAAAAGTGATTAAATATGCATATTTGAATTTCGGTGACGACTAAAGTTGTTGTTAAAAATTTATTTTTCGTGGCGACTTGAAAAAGTCGCCACTAAAAGTAGATTCAGTGGCGACAAAAGTTGTCACTAAAAGTCTACTTTTAGTGGCGACCTGATAACGTTGTCACTAAAAGTAGACTTTCAGTGACGATTTTAGTCGCCACTGAAAATTACTTTTAGTAGCGACTGCTAAAGTCGCCACCAAAAACTTTTAACAACGGAGTTATCAGTAACGACTTGGTGGCGACTAAAAGTCGCCACTGAAAGTCTTTAGTGGCGACTTTAAGACTTTCAGTGGCGATTAAAGTCGCCACTGAAAGTCAATTTTCTTGTAGTGTTATAATATGAAAATAGATAAAACAACATTGACAAATATTTTTAAAAAATTTAATTTTTTGAGTTTTTTATGCTTTTTGCTTAGAAAAATATATATAAACTGAACAAACAATATTGTGCTACTCTAATTTAAGAGATCAAATAAAGACACTTTTTTATTTGAATCTCAGAGTTTTTGTTTATTTATACATCTTGTTTCTCGCCATCATCAATATTGTGCAACTCTAATTTATATGAGAACTAAAGCTCTGAAATTTGAGTTCATTAGAAAAAAAAAAGATGAAGTAATGATAAACAAGGGAGGATCTTTTCTCTTTTTATAGAACATTAAAGATGATTTTGCTTATGCATTCGTTACACTTGACGTCTGCTTTAGATCTTCATTAGGGATGAAGTAGTCGTTATATGTAACAATGTCATCTATAGAAAAGTGCTTTGTAGAAAATTGCTTTCATGTACTGAACATGCATTTTTAGTTGCACGTAATTCTATGACTGTATCATACAAAACTTCATATATTGATTGTTCAGGTCCCTATAGGAGGGTGATTGTTAAGAAAGCATTGTTGTTAGCAATTCAGTAAATGTCTCAACGAGAGGTAAGGGAGCTTGATGTAACATGATGGTACTCCTTGCTGCCAAAGTTTCTATATTTTCGCTGCCTAAACATTGTCATTTATGAACATCAAGACAAGAAATTCAAAGGAAAACCTTGGCTATCTAGGAATTTTCTAAGCTTTCCTCTAACTAGTATTTTGGACTTCCATTTATAAAGAAACAAGTTTAAGTTTGCTATTGAATCTATTTCCAGTTACTAGTTATCTAAAGTTCATGGTTGGTATATTAGTTGCTTCAACTAATAGTAACTCTTGTGGACCTCAGATCCTCAAGCCATATAGCTTGGCTTTAACCACCCTAGACTAGTTCATGTGGTTGGGGATGATGATTTGGGTAAAGGATTGTAAGTTTTATCCTCCTGTTGTAATGGAAAAAAAACTTGGATTTAGTGCCACCTATAAGCTATATCTATTGAACTCTAGAAGATAAACTAATAATTCATCTGCTAAAAAATTTAAGAGTTGTTACACTAAGAGGTGATACAGATACTAGATATGAAAAAATATGGATACCGTGAAACAATAAAATATTTAATATTTACTTATCATTTAATGTATTGTGTCATATCTAATATGAGTGGCAAACACATACCGACATAATATGTTTTTGTCTTTAAAATATTTGTGCTTCATAACTTTTACACGAGTTCATCCCAAGTCAAGCAACAGAGGTTTAGTTCAGTTTTCAGTTTCAAACTTACAACGTCTTTCTCAATCTTCATTAGAATTTGGTCAATCTTCATACAACAGTAATCAGTCAGCAAATAAAGACTTGCAACTCTCCATTAAGTGATTTCTGTGTAAACAGTAACGGAACACGTAATGTGTTCAATGGCCAAAAATGAAAAAAAATAGAGAAAAGCAAAAGATGGAAGAGAAAATAAGAAAAAAGAGGCAAAACATTAGTGCAAGAATGGGTACAATTACATTTAAAATGAGTAAATTAATCTTTAAAAGATGTTTTATTGAAGTATTAGCCAATTGTTTGATAGAATACAAAGGAACAATAGAAGAATATGCAAAGAAGAAATAGAGAATGAAGGGAGATCCAGAAAGTCTTTTAGACACTATAGTGCCCTTTGATGGCATCAATGTCCAAACCCCTTAGCCTAGCAAATGATTCCACTCTACCTTTCAGAGTGTGGAGCTTTGTCTATCTGCATAGAAAGAAAAGATGTTAATAAATATTAGAAATTATAATAAAATTATTTGCGATATAAGAGCTTTTATGAATAAGTCGTGAGTCTCTGGTGTTCTCATTCTTTTAATTAAAATTAAATTTCAACACAAAATATAGTGAGTTTGTGTTAAATCCAAACTTCTAGTCTTGGTATTGGTGTAAAACGGGTGTGTTGGATGATAATAAACTATTTATAGACCTTTACAAATTTTTGAGCTGAAATAATCATTTACAAAAAATAAAAATACAAAAATTATATAAGAAAAAAAGAAGTTTAATGAATGACCTTGCTATATCTGCTCTCTTCTTATCCTCTTCCGTCAATGTATTTATGTCCTTGAAGGTATGCTTCTGAAAACATCTTTGTCTCAGTAGACTGGAGGCCATGTAGGGTTCTCTGCTTAGCAGCCCAAGCAGCTTCACAAGCTTCTCTTCCGAAGTGGTCTTTGTTGGTGAATGCAGTCTATTAAGTTTGACAAACGTGCAGGAGTCATGTTAGCAATAATAATTTCGTGAGAGTCTTAAAGATTATAATAAATCATCTGTTATAGTTTTTATTAGACATAAATTTCATATATATTTTTCTAAACAATTTTATCACAAATTTGAGTCATCATTTTTATCACAGAGAAAATGTAATCATACTTACTCTTTGGTCTACCACCAGATTTCAAGCCCTTCCACTTAATGCATAACAAACGGCAAATTTTAAAGGATCCAGAAATACGTTATAGTATTGAGCAACCAAATAACTCCTGTCCAGCCCTAACCTATAATGGTTACAATCTGTAAAGGATATAACAGTGATTGAAATCTTCAAATAAAAAGAAAGGCTTATGTAATAAAACACAAACAAAAAAAATTTGAGTGAATAACATTTTACATCCCTTGATATTTTAAAAACCTATATTAAGATCACTTTTAGTTTTGGTTTTAGGGAACTTCCCTTGAATTAACATAATTGTTAACAGAGTTTATACCCTATGCATTTTTTTCTTAGAAAATCTCGATAGCATAACTCAATGCCACACAAAATCACCAAAACACAAAGTTAATGCTTTGGAAAACTTGCAATAAGAAAAGTAAATGTAATATGTTTGAAATTAAATATGGTGTGAGCGCACATTTTAAATTTTTCAGGGAAGTTCTACTATAAATTGAAACTAGAAGGGGTGTAAGTGTAGGTTATAGAAACTTTAACTGAGGTGAATGTTTACTCAAGAAAAAAAAGGATGATACCACAAGCAAATAGTAAGTTTTTCAACTAAGAAATTTCACAGGTTTTTAGATCTTTGGATAAGTAAAATAGGAATATTGATAAAAGAAGTACTAGTAGAGCAATAATAAAGGCAATAACAAGCAAAAGACCAGGTCTTTCTGTTTAGGACCACCCCCTAGATCGGGTCACAAAAATTAAGGCCTGACTGATTGTATTGATTTGAAGATATACAACAGATTCCATCATCTCTTTCAGTTCAGTAGACATCGCATCATCTGACATGTTGAGAATGTGTGAATTGAAGTTTCTTACATTGAAATGGTCAAGCAGAAGAATATTTCATATCACCTAGTTCAATGGATGACAAACATAAGGTGGCCCCATGTGGAAGGAAGAGTCCTACAAGGAAGAAGTTAGTTTCAATGCTGCCTAGAAGAATATCACTGTCAATAGAGTCAGATAGCTCCCGAGGACAATCTCAATCGTAAAAATTTCACTAAGCTTCCAACTATCAGGAATTAAGAGGTTTAACCCTATCTTTAGATATTGTCATGATTGTACCTAAAAGGATGTCAACCAGTCAAAGGACATGCAAAAAGATGAATTCATGTGAAGGCCATCAAATTATAATGAGATTGAGATACTAAGAGAAATTCTTAGGTAGACTTGGTTTAGAAAAAAAATTAGTAAACCAAGTCAATCAGTAATAAACATATAAGGATATTAGTATATTTTTTAGAGGGGCCTACTTGGTACATATTTACATGTCCATCCTTCATTGGTTTGCTCTACTAATTTTCTGTAAACTAAGTCCACCTAAGAATTTCTTACATATACTAAAAAATAGTTTAAATTACCATCAATGAGGATTACAATGATAAGAACCATAAAGGGAGGGAATTCGTCAAATTCCCAAAAATAAGTCAGTAGCATGAAACCCAGCTACAATTCAATGTACATTGCGCAATTTGAACACAAGAAAAGGATGATGATCAGTTCCATTGTTGTAGATATTTCATATAAAAAAATTCATTTTGAAAGCATAGCTTACCACAATACGTATAGTGATAGAGACATCATATATCTGCAAAAAGAATTACTAAAATAATAGTTAAAAATATTAAGAATGATTTAATAGTTAATAACCTATCTATTGATCTCATTCATGATAGACCACTGTAACGTCGTTTGATCCATATAGCCGACCCCACCTAGTGGAAAAATACTTTGTTCTTGTTGTTGTTATTGTAAAGAATTGTCTACTTCACTGAGTAGCATATTTTTGGCCTGAATATGATATCTTCTAGGATGACTATAGTTTGGTATTTGAACTTTGAGTTAGTGCCTCCTTTGGGTCTGCCATCATGGAAACAATTACACCGTCAATTGCATCCTGGTTCTCTAGCTTCAATGCTCTTACAGCCAAGTACAACCATATCGTTTTCTACTCCTTTGGCAAAAATCTGGCAAACATCAATGATTGTTAGGTAATAGGAAACCGTAACAAAACAGTTGATATTTTACTACCCATGTGACCTGTAACAACTTTTTATTTATTTATTATTATACAATATAAAGTTCACATACAATATAGAGTTCACATACACGTCATTAATCAAAACGTACGTACAACATATCAAACACATAAATATCTCCATCTTATTTATTCTAGTTGATCAATTCCAGAGATACATGTGCGAGTGGTTGCACCTTCACCGGGATCTGAGCCAACTTGACCACAAACATTTTATTTGATTCTGAGATCTGCCCAACATAAAGTAACTCGATCTAACATGCACTAAAAGTTAGAGTCATAGAAAAATCTGCACAACTAATTTTCTGAACATGACATGGAAATATAGTGAGAATTAAATCCCAGTAAGTTCAACAATAAATCATCATCAATATAGCTTATCACGTCATGTTCATCTGTATAAACTACAACAAATATCTTTGGTCAGATGAATGCACTATATCTATGTACATGAGAATCGTACAATAATGACATGTATGATAAGATTAACTATTTTCAAAATATTATATGATGACTATCAATTTATTCTCATATCAAATTACCCCGATCAAGGTGAGTATTTTCTACTCTTCGATATGAGATTTTCTCGCTCCATCCGACATGGCACACTTTCTTTTTCTTTTCTCATTAGCATAATCATAACTATTGATAGGGCATCTCCTACTGGTGCACTACACAGATTGCCATGTGACCATGCTCATTTCTTTTCTTTTCACAATAATAGCAAAAAATATGCTGTCAATAACAAGTATATTCATCAAAATATAATTATTACCAAAAATATTGGTAATCATGCCATGAACATAACCATTTCAAATATCACTTTATAAAATATTTTCATGTCACAATTTCACACTTAAGATGGTAAGAAGTTCATACAATGGAAATGGATATGACATATACTAGTCATTTATTATTTTCATTTATAAGATTCTTCTTCTTTTTTAAATATTAATTTTATTTCTTTATTTTCTTGATGCAGGTTTTCATCCTATCTGACCTTCTCTTACTAATCAGAGTATAACTCCCTCAATTTAACTCCGATTTATATGATCTTGGTGTCCATTTAAAGATAAAACAATTATCTAAAACTATTATATTGAACAGTTTAGCGAAATATTAAGAATTCAAGGTGATATTACTCCCTCAAAGTACAGGTTATTTCTTCTCGGGTAGGTTCTGACCTCTACCTATTAATCTGTCCATATCTCCCTCATAAGAATTCCAAATTAAGTGATTTCAGTGGTTAAAAATCCGTGACACATATAGAAATAATTTTTATGCTAATTATTTATTTTAATTCCCTACAGAATATTCTCAGAAATAAAAACACAGAACCTATTCTAAAATATTTTTCCCTGATTAGCCAATTTCTGATCACTGCATACTAATCAGACCATATCTGTCTCATACGGACTCCAAATTGAGTAATTCCAGTGGCTAAAAATTCGTGACACATATATCTATAATTCTTATATTAACCATTTATTTTAATTCCCTACAGAATGTTCTCAGAAATTAAAACACAGAAGCTATCCTAACATATTATTTCCTGATTAACCATTTTCTGACCACTGCTTACTAATCGGACCATATCTACCTCATATGGACTCCAAATTCAGTTATTTCAGTGGATAAAAATCCGTGAGACATATAGCAATAATTTTTATGTTAATCATTTATTTTAATTCCATAAAGAATGTTCCAAGAAATTAAAACACAGAAGCTATCCTAAAATATTCTCCTACCTCAAACCAACATAGTGGAGATCGACACTTTCTATTGTATAAAACTTCATAAGGGGCCATGTTAATACTAGAGAGATAGCTATTATTATAAGAAAACTCCACTAAAGGTAGGTATTTATCACATCCTTTACCTTGCTCTATTACACAGACCCTCAACATATCTTCTAGGGTTTGAATGGTTCGTTATGTCTGCCCATCAGTCTGAGGATGGTAGGCAGTATTGAACTGCAAATGGATTCCAAAAAATTCTTGCAACGCCTTCCAAAACCTTGACGTAAACCTTGAATCTCTATCTGAAAAGATATTTAAGGGAATCCCATGTAGTCTAACTATTTCCTGAATATACAACTGGGTTAATTTATCCAATGAATAGTTAATCTTTATGGGCAAAAAGTGAACAGATTTGATTAATCTGTCAACTATTACCCAGATAGAGTCATGTCCAACTGAAGTCTTAGGTAAGCCCATGACAAAGTCCATTGAAATACTATCCCATTTCCATTTAGGGATCTCAAGAGGTTGTAAAATTCCACTGACTTTTGATGCTCTACCTTCACCTTTTGACAAATTAGACATTTCGCCACAAACTCAGCAATGTCCTTTTTCATCCCTGGCCACCAATACATCCTCTTTAAGTCTTGGTACATTTTAGTGGATCTATGATGGACTGAGTATTTACTCTGATGCGCTTCCTACAAAATCTTAGTCTTCAACTCTTGGTCTTGAGGAACACAGACCCTTCCTTGGTACATGAATACTCCATCTTTCGAAACAGAAAAATCATTCTAATCCCGTAAGTATTAGTCGTGGCCTTGAACCTCTTTAATTTGGGCTCTAAGGTCACACTCTATACTTAACCCATGGATGATTAACTTCTTTGGAGTAAGAATAGTGGCTAACTTCAAATTTTGAAACTTCTCTAGCATCTGCATCTCATACACCATCATCTAACCCATGTGCAGAGATTTTTGACTCAAGGCATCTGCTACAACATTCGCCTTTCCTAGATGATACTTTATCTCAAACTTGTAATCATTGAGGAATTCTACCCATCTTCGTTGCCTCATATTTAATTCCTTCTTATCAAAGAGGTATTTAAAACTCTTATGATCACAATATACTTCAAAGGTTGCCCCGTACAAATAGTGTCGCCAAATCTTTAAGGCAAACACCACTGCCGCCAATTCAAGATCATAGGTTCGATAGTTTCCTTTGTGGAGTCTCAGTTGCTTAGAGGCGTAAGAAACTATTTTCTTATCTTGCATCAGCACACACCCTAACCCTTTCTTTGAAGCGTCACTATACACTTCAAAATGTCCTGTAGGGTCTAGAATAATTAAAACAGGAGAAATGGTCAGTCTTGTCTTAAACTCCTGAAAACTAACTTCACATTGATTAGTCCATTTGAAAGGATTTCCCTTCCTGGTCTATTTAGTCAAATGCAAGGCTATACGAGAGAAGTTTTGTATAAACCTCCTGTAGTATCCTACTAAACCCAGGAAACTTCTGACTTCCATAACCGTCTTTGGTCTCTCCCATTGAATCACTGTTTCCGTCTTGTTAGGATCTACAGCTACCCCTCTATTAGAGATGACATGTCCGAGAAACTTTACCTCTGACAGCCAAAATTCACACTTCTCTAATTTGACATACAACTTTTTCTCTTTCAGCACTTGCAGCACGATTCGAAGATGTTGTTCATGTTCTTTCTCACTCTTAGAATATATCAAGATGTCATCAATGAACACTACCACAAATTGATCTAGGTAGGGTCGAAAAATGTGATTTATGTAATCCATGAAAATTGTAGGTGCATTTGTCAACCCGAAAGGCATTACGAGAAACTCATAGTGCCCATACCTAGTCCTGAAGTCATTTTTTGGTACATCCTCCTCCTTGATCCTAATCTTATAATATCCCGACCTCAAGTCAATCTTAGAAAAAATAGAGGCTCCTTTCAGTTGATCCAATAAGTCATTTATCTTAGGGAGAGGATACTTGTTTTTGATAGTCACCTTATTTAGCTGTCTATAGTCTATGCATAGTTTAAGGCTTCTGTCTTTCTTCTTAACAAACAATACAGGAGCTCCCCAAGGTGATACACTTGGTCTAACAAATTGCTTATCTAACAGTTCCTCCAACTGTTTCTTAAGTTCTTGTAGTTCCTTCGAGGCCATTCTATAACGTGTAATAGAGATAGGACCTGTCCAAAGTAAGAGATAAATAGAGAATTCTATCTTTCTCTTGAGAGGTAAGCCTTGAATATCTGATGGAAATACTTCAGGAAACTCGTTGGCTATTGGGATTTCATCAAACTTCAATTCGACTTCTAGGTTTGATAAATACAAGAGAATGTATCCAAGTACTTCATTCTTCAACTCCTTATTAACGTGATTGGCATTAAGCATCAATAACTGCACCTCCTCTTTTGGAGTAGGAGGTAGAAATTCAACGGTCTTGTTACAACAATTTAGCAAGATCTGATTTCTATACATTCAGTTTAACCCTAGAATGACCTCAATACCTCTCAAAGGTAAACAGACGAGGTCTACAGAAAAAATTTTGATATAGCATGTACCTTGAATCATTTCAGAAGACTAAGCTTCCTCTTAGCCGCTTAGGGTGAAAACCCTTCCTTTCACCTGAGGCTTCTGTTCTGGTTGGTTCTCCATATTTTGTGGGCAGGTCCTTGCAAAATGGCCCTTCTGTCCACATTTAAAACAAACATCTAGTCCCATGTAGCATGGCCGGTTACTATGCATGCGTCCGCATTTAGTGCACTTGATTGGGGTGAGGTCTTGTTGGAAAGGTCGAGGACTCACAGTCATTGGCCTCTTGCCAGTACACTGTCATTTTCCTCTGACATTTTTGCCAAAATTTTGTGGTCCGTTCTTCCTTTTTCCAAAAGTTCCTTCTTTGTTTCTCATCCTCCACTGCCTTTAAACTCTTCTCCAAGAGTTTGCATTTATTTATCAGAGGTACAAACTCCCTGATCTCCATAGCTATAACAGCATTCTTTATCTCTGGGTTCAGTCCCACTTCAAACTTAACAGATTTTCATGTTTTATCTGGGTTAAATCACATATAAGAGGAGAACTTAAAAAATTCCTCAAATCTCACGATGTACTGATCTACGGTCATGCTGCCTTACTTGAGTTGGAGAAATTCGATCTCCTTTTCCGCCCGCACAGTACTTGGAAAGTACTTTTCCAAAAAGGTGTCTTTGAACACCTGCCAAGTTATCTGCCTTCCCTGGTAAGCTAAAAGTTCTCTAGCTCCACGCCACCAGTATTTTACTTCATCTTTTAGCATATATGCAGTGAAGATTACTTGCTACTCCTCAGTACAGCCTATCACTTCAAAGATTTTCTCTAACTCTCTTATCCATCTTTCAGCTACAATCAGGTCAAAGCTGCCTTGAAAACAAGGTGGCCTAATCCTCAGGAACTCGGATATGCCGTTATAATTTCCAGCCATCCGGTTGTTAGCACCATTCTCGCCATTCGAGTTATTAGCATTCTGGAGGTATTGTAGAATTTGGTTAGTGGTCATGACTTGGTCTCGAATTGCCGTGGCTAGGTTGTGTAGGGTTTCCTCCGCATTGTTTACCGGATTCCTCCTTGGTGGTGTCATTTCCTACTGTGGCAAAAACAAAATTATGTTGCTATTGAGGTGATCAAACCCAATAGTTAGTTCAAAAATATTTAACAACAGTCATAACACCACCTCGGCATGTAGATAGGAAACACTAGTAATTTCTTACCTATATGAAATCACTGATCTCCTACACAGCACAACCACAACATACTCAAGACACTATAAGATCGATTCAGATAACCATCCACCCACTAGCCATCTAGGATCGACCTGCTCTGATACCAATTATGTAACAACTTTTATTTATTTATTATTATACAATATAAAGTTCACATACAATATAGAGTTCACATACACATAATTAATCAAAACGTACATACAACATATCAAACACATAAATATCTACATCTTATTTATTCTAGTTGACCAATTCTAGAGATACAGGTGCGAGTGGTTGCACCTTCACCGGGATCTGAGCCAACTCGACCACAAACATTTTATTTGATTCTGGGATCTTCCCAACATAAAGTAACTCGATCCAACGTGCACTAAAAGTTAGAACCATAAAAAAATCTGTATAACTAATTTTCTGAACATGACATGAAAATATAGTGAGAATTAAATCCCAGTAAGTTCAACAATAAATCATCATCAATATAGCTCATCATGTCATGTTCATCTGCATAAACTACAGCAAATATCTTTGGTCATATAAATGCACTATATCAATGCACATGAGAATCGTACAATAATGGTATGTATGACAAGATTAACTATTTTCAGAATATCATATGATGACTATTAATTTATTCTCATATCAAGTTACCCCGGTCAAGGTGAGTATTTTTCACTCTCCGGTACGAGTTTTTCTCGCTCTGTCCGACATGGAACACTTTTTCTTTCTTTTCTCATTAGCATAATCATAACTGTTGGTAGGGCGTCCCCTACTGGTGCACCACACGAATTGCCATATGACCGTGCTCATTTCTTTTCTTTTCACAATAATAGCAAAAAATATGCTTTCAATAACAAGTATGTTCATCAAAATATAATTATTACCAAAAATCATTGGTAATCATGCCATGAACATAACCATTTCAAATATCACTTTATAAAATATTTTCATGTCAAAATTTCACACTTAAGATGGTAAGAAGTTCATACAATGGCAATGGTTATGGCATATACTAGTCATTTATTATTTTCATTTATAAGATTATTCTTCTTTTTTAAATATTAATTTTATTTCTTTATTTTTTTGATGCAGGTTTTCATCCTATCTAACCTTCTCTGACTAATCAGAGCATAACTCCATCAATTTAACTCTGCTGTAGATGATCTTGGTGTCAATTTAAAGATAAAACAATTATCTAAAACTATTACTTTGAATAGTTTAACGAAATATTAAGAAATAAAGGTGATATTACTCTCTCAAAGTACATGTTATTTCTTCTCGGGTAGGTTCTGACCTTTACCTACTAATCTGTCCATATCTCCCTCATAAGAATTCCAAATTAAGTGATTTCAGTGGCTAAAAATCCGTGACACATATAACAATAATTTTTATGCTAATCATTTATTTTAATTCCTTACAAAATGTTCTCAGAAATTAAAACACCGAAACTATCCTAAAATATTCTTTCATGATTAACCAATTTCTAATCACTGGATACTAATCGGACCATATTTGTCTCATACGGACTCTAAATTGAGTAATTCCAGTGGCTAAAAATCTGTGATACATATATCTATAATTCGTATGTTAATTATTTATTTTAATTCCTTACAGAATATTCCCAAAAATTAAAACACAGAAGCTATCCTAACATATTCTTTCCTGATTAACCATTTTCTGACCACTGCTTACTAATCGGACCATATCTACCTCATATGGACTCCAAATTGAGTAACTTCAGTGAATAACATTTCGTGAGACATATAGAAATAATTTTTATGTTAATCATTTATTTTAATTCCCTACAGAATGTGCCCAGAAATTACAACATAGAAGCTATCCTAAAATATTCTTCCCTGATTAACCAATTTCTGATCACTGCATACTAATCAGACCATATCTGCCTCATACAAACTCCAAATTGAGTGATTCTAGTGGATAAAAATCTGTTACACATATATCTATAATTCTTATGTTAACCATTTATTTTAAGTCCTTACATAATGTTCCCAGAAATTAAAATATAGAAGCTATCCTAACATATTCTTCCCTAATTAACCATTTTCTGACCACTACTTACTAATAAGACCATATCTACCTCATATGGACTCCAAATGGAGTGATTTCAGTGGCTAAAAATCCGTGAGACATAGGTCTACATTTTTCATATTAACCATTTGTTTTAATTTCTTACCAATTCTTCCCAAAATTTTAAAAACATATGCATAAAATTTTGCCACTAATAGCCATACCTATGCAGAACTATCTACACCAGCCTAAGTATTCAAACATACATAATATGTAACATGATTTAGCAACATCCATAACCAATCATCAAAGTTATAAGATCAAAATCTCATATAAATATTACAAGTTTCAAATCTTTTCTTCAAAAAAAAATATTGTTAAACTTACCTTGAGCACTTAGTCCTTTAAATTTATCCTTCCTCTTTCTTCCTTTCTTCCTCTCCTTTCCTCACTCTACCTTGCTTCTATTTTTCCTCTCCCTCACTTAGATGAAAATTCTAATGTTATAAGGGTGGGTTTTGCTTATATAGACTATCAAATAATTTACCTTTTATAATCATGGGTCTACCTTATTACAATTAAGATGCACTTGGTTGAATTTTTTTTTTAGAAAACAAACAACTCATGTTCTTGTCTTCCTATTCCTTAGTCAAGATATGCATAGGAAAAGGAGATTTGTATTTTGAAAATTATGATAATATGTTCTTAAGATAAGAGACAAGGTCCCTTTGATTTAGGGATTCATTTCCTTTTTCTTTTGTCTTAATCAATTATGATAGGTTTGCCTTTTTAGCTAGCAAATTTCCAACCATTGAATCTTCCTTGCTTAGCTAAAATTATTTGTGTAGGATAAGGATATTTTGTCATAATGCTATGTATTATTACCCACTTGCTAAAATTATGAGTGTAGGATATAGATGTTTTGTTCTAATGTCATGTATTATCATACCATTTGCTAAAATTATGAATGTAAAATATCACACCACTTGCTAAATTTTTGTCTTAATGCCATGTCACTTAATCTTGATTATACCATTATTTCATCACTTTATTTTATTTTTATTTTTATTTTTCCTCCTGGGTTTGGGCTCATTCTTACCCATTTTCTTTACTTTAGTTAAAATTTTACCTTTCATAATGGGCTTAATCACATTTTCATAATTTTTGGACTACCGGTCCAATTTCTATATCCTAGTCCAAGTCTATGTTTTATTTCTTCCTTAGGCTATCCTATTGGTTTGCTAAAAATTCATGTGAAGTAGAAAAACTCTATATAAAGTGTCCATAGGTGAAAGCCCAATTTATGGGTGAAGATACTAAATTAAGTAACTTTAACTCTTAAATTAGGAAAAATTACCATAATCCAATCTTCTTGAAATTTTAATACCTTTACTTCACAAAAATTTATCTTCCTTTCTCAAGAATTTCACCTTTCTTTAGTATATTTATTTCTAATTTTTCCTCTTAAATTTTCTCTCTTTACCTATTCCATTAATGTTAGAACATTTTTATGCATACACATAAAGTGAAAAATTTTTAAGGATTATATTTCTTTAGATATCTAAAAATTGTCTAGTAATTTTTATTTCTTTAATTAAATATTTATGTACCTTTATGAATAAAAAAAATAAAATTAAGAATGTTACTTTAAATATATGAAACGAAATTAGGGATGTTATATGAACAGCATGTGGAAATAAAAATTCATACATGCATTTCTATATGTATTCCTAATGGTGCAGACGTATGGTAACTAGTTCAAATCTTAATTTTGCTAATTTATTACAGCTAGACTGCATGTAATTTTTCAAAGAATCCCTAGTCAAAACATGAATGGTCTACCTTTAACAAAATCAAGGACATAGGTTAGTCAAGTTTAAGGAAAACTAACCCAAACACCACTTGATTGCAATACCAATATCTTATATTAAAAGCTTTACAAAGGAAACATTAGCCAAATGGTATTTATTCAATTTTAACTTTGACAGAAATTTTTAAGTTTTTTTTCTTTTTATTATTGGGATTTGGATTGCCTTTTATATTCTAGTAATCTTATTAAAGAGACATTTCTCTTAAGTCGTGTTTGGTACAAAAAAATTTTAATTTGTAAAACATTTAGAAATATATTTTTAAGATATTTGAGTATAGCAAATATAGAATTTTTAAAATTTGTGCTATATATTATTTAAATAATATAGAAAAAATAATTTTTTATTTGTCTCATACTCAACAATTTTATTGATAGATTTTCAAGTAAACGGAAAATTAGGATACACATGTACCAAATGTCTAAGAATTTAACAATTTTGGTTTAAGAGGTAACTACAATACAATCTTATTGTTAAGATGCTCAATGATCTCCTATGTCATGTACAAAACAACACTAATACTAAAAATTTTGATTTATCTGATTTTGTGTTTAAGAGATCAAGCTCTTATATCCAAGCAGATATTGTATTTAATATCAATCTGGGATGAATAAGATAGATACCTCAATCAAAAGTTTGTCCTATGTGAGCTTGTTAAGAGTTAGTGTGCCTGTTTTGTCATTACATAGCACATCCGTTCCAGCCATTTCTTCAATGGCTGTCATTCTCTTCGTTATGGCACCTTGCAAAAGACACCGATTATGCCCATCAGCAAAGTTGCAGACATTTTATTTATCAGAAGGTAACTTGTATAATTTGTATCTTCTGAAAGCCGCTCAATAATTAAAACAATTTACTAGTGCATCTTCACGAACTTGCTATGACAATCGGTGCGAACCAATAGTCATTGTAACAGAAAGAATAGTTGGCATTGCAATAGAGATCCCACCAATTAGTAGCACGAGTATGTTATCAATACCAACTCTGTATTCCCTATTATGAATCTCATATATTACTATGATTTCAATAACCATTTCCATAGCAATTGAGCAGATGCAGAAATTTCCTATAAATGTTAAAACCTGAAACATTTATGTATATAGCTAAACATGATTTCAAGAAAATTATAAAGGACACTTCACAAAATGATTCGATGTATATCAAATTTTTTTGGTAGACACAACATGAATTTTAAATTATATATGAATACTTCAAATTTTATTATGTTATTGTGTCCAGGTTAATGTCGTATTGCATGTTAGTATCATACAATTATATTTTATCAACAGAAATTATGCATAAAATGTAGTAGTTATTCATTCACAAGACAACATTGAGATGCAAAGTCATTATATATGAACCCTCTGAGAATGCCCACCATGTGTAGTACTTTCCACAAGATGAGTTGCTTTTCCAAAGAAAGTGTGAACTCCAATTACAATGACCGCAGCTTCAATTTCATCTTGCTTGCAAGTTGAACCAGACTAAACACCATCTCCAGGATTTTTTGTGACTGGAAGTGACTCTCTAATAAGAGCAGACTGAAATAAACAAAAAAAATATGTTTGAATTTTGATGGGTGTTGAAAAATGTCAAGAACCACCTCAATCCAAATACTTAAATATCTAATAAATGTTAGGAAACACTTCAATCCAAGAATGGTATACAAACCTGTCATGTAATGGAAATTTGGTTTCTTTTCAAAGTTGGCCTTTTTATTTACCCATTTCTTATAAACTAGTCACATTTCTTCACAAAGAGAGTAAGATTGTTTAGAGTAAGCTCAAAATTATTTATAGGGTGTTCGTTCGTCACTTTCTTGATCCTCTTCTTAATAGAATGATGTTGTATTGAGAGCTATAGACTTCTTTTTCTTATCTTTTTCCTCTTTCATCACTTACAAAAAATATTATTTAAAAATTTTTAATAATCATAAAAACAAACCAAACATATTTTATATATTTTCAAGAATTATTATTTTAATAAATCATATTTAAAAAAAAATTTACCATATATTAAACGTCCCTTAAAAAATATTTTTAAAAAAACTTCCCAGTAGGATTCTCAGTTCCACTTTCCTGTACAACATTCAACAATAGGCTTCTCACTTCCACTTTCCTTTACAGTATTCATAAAATCCATTTAAAAACTCACGAACCTACGATACAATATGAGCACAAGTATTTCTCTTTTTCTACATAATAAAAGGCATGAAACATGCAGATCATCAAGTAACACCTAATGAACATTTCAATTCTTATCTACATCAAAATAATATCATAATTATAGAAAATTAAACTAAAAAATCAAATAATATTTATAGTTATCTATGTCAATTAAATTTGAAAATAAATATGAATAAAGTTTTAACTTAACAAGAAAAACATATTTTCTACATAATAAAAACTTGCAAATGAAAATATATTTTAAGAAATGAAAGAAACTGAAAATTGAAATTTTTTTCACAAATCAATCGAATCCAACTACATTAGGGAACAAAACTTTAGTTAGTGATATTTTTGTGGGGCCGAAAAGTAAATTTAGTGATTACAAATGCTTGGCTACATAACCATGAACACTAAAATATAACACTTCCTTTTATCCATCTATCATAGCCCTCATGCTAACACAGACACGGACCCTCTGCTGTGCCATGGCCACAGCGAAGGGTGCTGTGATTTTAAAACGCAGCCATTTGGCCATGTTTTGATTTTTGTTAATTTATTTTTAATATATTTTTAAATTTTAATTTTTTCAATAATTTATTTTAAAAATTATTTTAAAAAAATTAAAAAGAAAATAAACTTTAAAAATATAAGAATTTACTGAAAATAATTTTCTGTTGAAAAGTCAAATATAAGAATACTTTTAAAGGAAAAATATTTTTTTGAAAATATTAAACTTTAAAAATAAAATAAAAACACAAGGAAGCATAGCACCTTCTTATTCTTATATTTTGTTTTTCAATAAATTTTTAAAGTTTTTCAACAACAAAATTATTTTCAATAAGTTATATTTGGTTTTTTAACAAATTTTTAAAGTTTTTCAGCAAAAGATTATTTTTACAAAAATCTTATTTTTTTTAAAGATTATTTTCTTTTTAATTTTTTTAAAAATAATTTTTTATTGAAAAAAGTAAACTTTAAAAATATATTAAAAACCAAAACGTTATTATATTTTTAAAGTTTATTTTTTATTTAATTTTTTTAAAATATAAGTTTTAAATAATTTAGTAAAAAAATTAAAAATATATTAAAAATAATTTATTTTTAAATTTTTTCAACAAAAAAATTATTTTCAAAAAATCTTATTTTTTAAAGTTTATTTTCTCTTTAAATTTTTTTAAAAAGTAGTTTTCTATTGAAAAATTTAAACTTTAAAAATATATTAAAAAACCAAAACGTTATTATATTTTTAAAGTTCATTTTTTATTTAATTTTTTTAAAATATGAGTTTTAAATAATTTATTAAAAAATTAAATTTTAAAAACATATTAAAAATAATTTATTTAAAAAAAATGCAGCCAAGCGCACAGCACCTCTTGCTGTGTCTTGGGCACTGCAGCGGATCCGTGTCCTCTGCGAACACCATAGCCTCGGTCATAACTTCTATAATGAAATTGTGAACCTAAGGATGGTAATGCAGGAGTAGTAAGTATAATTTGCATCAAAGCCCTACTTCATTAAGCCAGTTGATTTAAAAGAAAAGTTGATTTAAAAGAAAAGAAGAAGAAGAAGAAGAAAAGGCAAACTGGAGGCTCTGGCAAAATAAGGAAATTATCTTTCACAAGTTGCCTGCCTGCCCAATTACTAAAAAAAAAGAACTATAAATTTAACAAAATGGCTCAACATGGATAGTCCAAGGCAACTTTGCGTAAATAAGTACTTGGATAGTTTCCTCATTTTTCAGAGGTCACAATCATTTATAATTTGGATTTGGAAATTAAGCCAAAGAAGAAAGTAAAAGTAAAATTCAAAAAGAAACATTTGGCGGAGCAAAAAGTACCTCTTTTAAGCACTTGGGACACGTTTAGTTGAATAGAATAAATTTTAATAGAATGGAAAAAAAAAAAAAAGGAAGAGAGAATGGAATGCTATTACCTTATTTGATATGCGATGGAAAGGAAGAGATAATGTGATATTTTATTATTTGATTAATAGATAAATTAAAAGAATAGAAAGATAATATAAGCAAAATAATTAAATTAATTTTAATATAAAAAAATTAAATTAATTTTTTTAAATAAAAAAATTTATAAAAAATAGATTTTATTTTTAAAAAATTCCTACAAATTAATCTTTACAAAATATAATTAAATTAATTTTTTTAATAATTAAATTAAATTATTTTAATAAAAAAATATGAAGTTAAGCATTATTTTGTGATGGAATCTTGGATTCCATCCATTATTGGAAAGAGTCCATTTTTCATCACATGATAAAATGGAGCATTCCATAAAATGTTCCATTCCATCAAACCAAACGATGGAATCTTACTTTCCATTCCACGTTCTTTTTCATTCCTGCCAATCAAACGCGTCCCCTGGATCTACTTCTCAATTCCCTTCTGTGTTCAAGAGTACCTCTTTAAAGCCTTCATTGACATTGGTGGGGACTGTCAATAAGTTAGCTTTCAAAAATCTGGTAGCTGAAACATAGTTGCCATTTGATCCAGCTGGAAAACGGAGGGTGCCACTTTCTTTGATGCAGCAGAGGACCAGTTTGTTAAAAAGGGCTTTTGAATTTTCTGCATATATAAATTCTGTGCAGTTATCTGTTGGGAAACCGTAGTTGCTCTTGACGAATTGTTTAATGCTTGGGGTGACATCAGTTTCAGACTCGGTCAAATTTTGTCTTGCGAAACTTTCAAAAATAGAAGCCTTAACAGAAAATGGCATGGGCAAAAAGCTTTTATCAATATCCATGTGGACCAGAGACCCATTCTCTGCTCCATCAATGGACGGCTCAGCATTATTAAGGACTGAAATAGCTAAGCTAGCAAATCCTATCATATCAACTGATTTGACATTTTTACAGTTTCTCTGAAAGTGACAGACAAAATTAAAGTGATGAGAGAACAATTAAGTTACCAACTATAAATGCATAGATTTAAGCAAAAATAAGGAGTTTATATATATAATAGTGATTATACACAACAAACTAGAAGGCGACATTATCAATTTTCATATTGTCAATCTTAAAGGTTCTCATTTGAAAAAGTCATGGTACAGAACTCTCAGGGGGCCTGGCTAATCTTCAGGTATAAAAATGAGTCTTTGACCATAAATTATTCAAGATCATTAAACTACACATCTTGTCTCCTCAAGTATTCCTGCCATCTCTAATGTGTTAGAAAACAAAGTCAGGATGATTTGGAACATTGGTTCTCCTTTTCTCCTCCTGCCTATTGAATAGACATGAAACCTGATTTTGATCTTCTATTAGTGGTAAACTGACTTTAACTTCATATTACAATTAGTGTAAATATCCAGTTACTGGTCCATAAATGATAACACCACAACCCCCAGTTTGGATTTGGGAAGACAGAGGACAAAGAAGTGGGAAGTTGAAGTCTCTCGTAAAATTATGCTACTAGGTCAAGCTGTTTTATGTTATCTTTCTACCTGTTTCTTCTGTGCTCCATGTATGCCACAAATGGATGAGCTTGTAGATATCATGATTCATGAATATATTTTACATCTTAAAATTAAGTATACTTTAATTATTAGCAAAGGAGGTAGGACTGACAAACCTGAGCAGGTGGACGTCGGTCTGCAAGCTGAAAAGCAAGAAGCTCATGAACAATACAACCATAGTAGTATTGACTAATCAGTGCAGTATTGCCGTCTAGTAGTTCCACAGTTTTGGACAAAGCATTAAAGAGTGATTTCTCTTCCGAAATGACAAAAGCTACTTCTAAATCCGGATAAACTTGGAGAACATGTATTTCAATAAGAAATTATTAAAAAAAAATCCAAAATTGAAGTCCGTCTATATAGGATAAGCGATCCAAACAGTTGAAATGGAATTTTTACCTTATTTTATACCAGTCCACATATAATTGCTGCGTGAGAGGGCAGAGTAGTTTCTGCAAGATATTTTAGGACCCAATTGGATCTTGGGAGACTGGATAGCTCAAAGTGATCAGAAATGTCTAAGAAGATATGATAGCCAACCTCTCGTGTTGCATCTAAAAGGTGAACAAAAGCTGAACTAGTAACTGCCCCTAAAAGAGTAATCCCAGTCACCACCACCTGTGGCTTCAACTTCTTTATCGGTTCTATCATTAAGTCTGACTGCCGAGGGGCTTTAATTACAGTAAGTGTATCCTCTGAAGAGTCTCCAGTTACTGTGCTCTATTAGAAAGAAAAAAGAAAGGTTCTGCTTTAAATAAGCAAATAGCTAGTTAATGAAGGGTGTGAACTTCTCGAAAGAAGCAGTAATGACACGCAAACCATCAAACTATTACATGGTTCTTATCTGCATAATTACTGCTTCAGTAATTAAAGATGCCAGGGAAATAATGCAGAGACGTGAGAGAAAAGAAACAAGAAGAAAGCAAGGGGAAAGACCACCAGAGGGAAACAGAGAAAATATTCAAGGAGAAAAATTTACTAAACCTCCGAAGAACTGACCACTGTACTGCTGCTGTGCTGGGAGAGAAAGAAAAGCCATGGTTCTTTTTCTCTCCCCCCCCCCCCCCACCCCCCCGGGCGTATAAGTGACAAATGGTCCATCACTAAAACGTTACTTAAGCGAGAAATGGACAATAAAAATCCGGATAATAAAAACTCTATTTTTCATTGACGAAGTTAAAATCTCTTTACAAAAAGATAATTTCTGTAAGGACTCTTAAAAGTTGTCATTTAAAGATATACTATGATAATACTAGTTAATTATCACAAAAAATAAATTTTAATGATGATTTTTTTTTATTTGTTATAGAAAAATTATCTTAAAATCTTTATTTTTTTGTAGTAATTTTTTTATTATAAGAATTATAAAACTAGAAAAACTTAAAAGATAAACACATCTTTTACTTTGGTTCATTTATCTTGAATCTATGCAAGCTTTGGTTCATTCTTTTAATATAAGTTCTTAATGCATTTTCTGAAAACACATTGCATTTCCTAAAAAATACTTTTTACATGTTTGTTATCATAAAAAACATTTAAAACACAACAATGGGGTCAACATTGTTTTTTAGACTATTTTCATTAGAGGTAACATGCTTTGACGTACTAAAATCTGGGTACTAGACAAGATCATACAAATTTTCTAGTGTCACAATGATTGCTGACATATTTTGTTGAGGTTTGAAGTTATCTTGAGCAAAAATACTTGATGCTTGATGAGAAAAAGGTGGTTGATAATTCTAGTCATATCTATGGTAGCATTACCATGCTTGGTCCCTAATCTTGCCACAAACTTGGCAAGTGGTTTGAGATGTACCATTGTTTCCAATACTTCGTCTACTTGTTTTTACCCCTATTGAAACCTTTACCTAGCACCATTAACTCTATGCCAACCTTGTGATGAATTAAAAGAATTGAAATAACCCTCTTTGTTGCCACTATTTCTGGCTCTTTGCATATTCACTATGAACTGGTGCTGCTTTGCTACTAACCTTGGATTATTTTTCAATTGAACTTTCTTGAGCAAGAAGTAAAGCTTTCTTTTCACATCATGTATATGGATCTATCCTAGAGATTATGGAAGTTACAAAAACGTCATATTCACGAGGTAAACCTTCTAGGATTGCTTCTATATGGTCACTAACAATAATTGCACATCCAACTGATAGCAAAGAATCAATTGCACCCTTAATCTTGATCAAATACTCACTAAGTGACATGGACTCTTTCTTGGTATTTCTCAGTTGCCACTTGAATTACTTCAACTTGGCTCTAGTATGTGATGCAAAGAAGGATATTATATCATCCCAAATCTCATAAGAACATCACAACCCACAGCTCTAGTGAGCATATTTTCTATCATCGAAGTAAGCATCCAAAACATGAGTAGCTGGTCTTGCCTTTGCCACTATATGAATTCTGGATTAATTCTCTCAAGTTATTCATTAATTCTTGACTAAAATTTTGATGGCGTCTCGTCTGATGTAGATAATAATTTTTGAAGATTATGGCCGCGAATTGTAGATAGGATATACCGTTTCGATAAAATAAAATTATTATCATCTAGTTTGACTAATAAGATGGTATAAGAAAATACAACCAAAATACTCTTTTATGGCGAGATTTATGAATTTGAAGTTGCCATTGGATCAAGCTCCATTATTAGAGATTTTATTACTCTGCTACCATGTTAGAAAATTTTGGAAGGTAGAAACTAAAGAGGGAGAGGATGACATGTAGAAGAGAGAAAAGAATCTTCATTATACTATGAATATGTACATCAGTTACATATATATAGGTAATGGAGCTGAACATAAGCTATTACATGAAAGTCGCTTTGCTAACAACTTGAATGACCTAGCTGAGAGTAAACTAGATGATTAGGACAAAGACAAGGCTAACATGTAATAACCGTAAAATTTAACGAAAATTTCAATTAAAAAAATTTAGAATAAAAGAGAAAATTTTGAAAATAGAGATAAGAACCGTAGAAAATATGTATATTTATTATATGGATTAAAGAATTACAAAAGAAATATGAAAATTTACGTTTTGGTGCGTAATTTTATATTTTTTTTTAAATAATAGTATTTTGCTATAAGCAAATTTAAAAATGATTATGTTTTGCTATTAAAAGAAGTATTGTGTTGCTTAAATAATTATACCAGCCTCTAATAAATTTTTATGATATTTTTAGAAATATCCTTTCTTTTAATATGAATAAAGATATTTATTTTGAAATTTGTTTTATAACGATTTTTATCAAGAAAAATTATGATTTAAGAGTTTAACCAGAGGTTTATGAGAATGTAAATTTTTAGAAATTTTTGATATATTTTTGGATGAAAAACAGAATTTATATGACTTTATATAAAAGAAAATTCTATTATTAATCTGCCGAAAAATACTATTCATCCGCCGAAAAATACTATTCACGACAAACAAAAAGTTGTCAGATAGTTGAAAATTTTCATATCCTAAGGGCCGGGGAGGGTCGCTCCAACCGGGTGACAGTGGTAATGTGAAGAGGCAAGAAGGTGATGTGAAGAGGCAAGAAGGTGATGTACTCACATTTCCTGATCACTTATTGTGACTAGGGTCGAGGTCACTATGCGTATAGCAAATAAATTATATTTTCATTGCATTGATCAGATCACCGAATAAGGCAGATCATTTTCAAATCAAATTGCATTGACCAGATCACCGAGTGAGGCAGGTCATTTTCAAATTGCATTGGCCAGATTGTCGAGTGAGGTAGGTCATTTTCAAATCAAATTGCATTGACCAGATTGCCAAGTGAGGCATGTCATTTTCAAAATTAAGTGGAACAGATCGCCGAGTGAGGCAGGTCATTTTAAAAGTGATGATTTTATCTTCAAATCTTAATATTTTACTATAGCTTATACAGCTGAGCATAACATTTGTTTAATGATCATATCGTGCAGCATATGGTTTTGAATATCTGAATATCCTTTGATTTGAGAATATTTGAAATATGGGTCTCATATGAATGTACTTCTGAACTGTATTTTCTATGTGACATATTTTAAAATATAAGTACATCCATATGCTGACCTAAGAAGTCATAGGAGGAATTATTTGCTCACTGAGTTGTCAAACTCACTACACGATATTTTCACATTTTTCAGATAAGAATCTCAAAGTCTGATTCAGCAGATAAGTGATATATTCTTTAGGTGAGTCTACGTTGCTTCCACGACTCACGATTTTTGAATTATATTGTGTTTGTATTCTAAAGTGCTCTGAATGTTACAGGTAGGATCCCCGTTTCTGCTGTACTTTGATGTTTATAGACTTGGTCTGTATATTATGTATACATGAGAGAAATGACAAAGAATTGAATTGTGCATATTTATGGAGATTATCTTATTGCGGAAAAAAATGTTTATTTTACGTAACGTAAATTTATTTGAAAATGCAATTTGATTTGAAAATGACCTGCCTCACTCGGCGATCTGGCCAATGCAATTTGAAAATGACCTGCCTCACTCGGCTATCTGGTCAATGCAATTTGATTTGAAAAAGACCTGCTTCACTCGGCGATCTGGTCAATGCAATGAAAATATAATTAATTTGCTATACGCATAGTGACCTCGACCCTACTCACAATAAGTGATCAGGGAATGTGAATACATCACCCTCTTGCCTCTTCACATTACCACTGTCACCCGGTTGGAGCAGCCCTCCCCCGTTTCGCTTAGGCTAATAGGGCGTCCCCTATTCAGTACCGTCACAAGCCATACAACCAGCCGATATTCATCAATACATATATATACATGTAAAATTATCAAGCAACTCGCCATGAGCTTTACGCTTGCCATTCAATATAATTTATAATATGATATGAATCATTTTCACAATTATATAACTTTACAAATCAATGCATCATGCACATAATATTCACTTTTATCAAATAATGATAAATACATTTAAAACCACATATTCAATGAGTTCCAAAATCCATTTCTAAAACCATACTCTTCTTGAACTATGTGCCAGTTTGTAAGTATAACAGATATTTTAACACATTTCAAAAATTTATAATAGTATAAATAATTTATAAACAGAAACAATAATACATTTATAATTCAAGAAGAGCATGGGGCAAGTCATAGAAAGAAGTATCTATTCACAAGTAAGGGCTTCAGATTGAACAGCCCTAAAATGTACTTTTCCAATCTCTATTTGATCAAATTGATCTCAAAAACGTATCCGGAAGGTCTAAACAATCAAGATAGCAACTTCGGGAACTGGTCACTATTCACCGCCGAAAAATACTATTCACCCGCTGGAAAATACTATTCACGACGAACAAAAAGGCTGTTAGATGGCCGAAAATATACCTATCCTAAGGTTTATCTAACTCCTGAATCTATCTACGGCGTCAGAATTTCAATTGGAAGTCTCTAAATAAAAGTTTTAGGATTTACCTTTTTATGAGATTTTCTACTTTAGATCTACGGCGATTCAACGGTTGATTTAAAAAATTGATTGGTCAAAACTGTAGTATTTTTCGTCTTGAATCCAATAACACCTTCAGTTTTGAGATCGGAAGCCAATAGGCACTCCAAATTGAGAGAAAAAGTTGAATGTTACTATTCACTCACTATTTATTTCTCGATTTTTTTTTCCTCGATTTGCAGAATAGTTCGACCGTCTCCCTTACGTTCCCGATTCCTCTTTCCCTTCTTAATGTTTTTTTTAAATAATAATAATAATAATTTAATAATAAATAATAGGATTTTCTTTTATATAAATTCATATAAATTATGTTTTTCATCCTAAAATATTTCAAAAATTTCTAAAAATTTACATTCTCATAAACCTTTAGTTGAACCATTAAATCATAATTTTTCTTGATAAAAATTGCAATAAAACAAATCTCAAAATAAATGTCTTTATTCATATTAAAAGAACAAATATTTCTAAAAATACAACAAAAATTCATTCGAGGCCGGTATAATTATTTTAAGCAACACAATAATTATTTTACTTAAAAGTCTAATTACTTTTAGCAAGACATAATCATTTTTAAACAAATAAAAATATATTTGCTTTTAGAAAAATACTATCATTTAAAAATAAAAAGTACGCGCCAAAACGTAAATTCTCATATTTCTTTTGTAATTCTTTAATCCATGTGATAAATAAAATTATTTCCACCGGTTCTTATCTCCATTTCCAAAATTCTCTCTATTATTCAAAATTTTCTTTACTTTAGACTTTATTAAATTTGCGGTTATTACATTCTTCCTCCCTTAAAGAAATTCGGTCCCCGAATTTTATCACCGTAATGGCAGATAAATCCTAACCTCATTGTTCAAATAAATGTGAATATCTTGCGCGTATATCCTCCTCTCTTTTCCAAGTAACTTCCTCAGAAGAGTGATTTTTTCATATCACCTTCACTATAGGTATTTCTTTTGACCGTAACTTCTTTACTTGTCTGTCTACTATTGCTACTAGTTGTTCCTCATAGATTAAATCTTCATGTAATTGAATCAGTGGACATTGTATAACATGTGTTGGATCTGGTAAATATTTCCGTAGCATAGACACATAAAAAACTGGATGAACATTACCCACTGCAGGTAATAGAACCAAACGATAAACCATTGAACTGATCCTATTAAGAATTTCAAATGATTCTATATACCGAGGGTGTAACTTTCCTTTCTTTTTAAATCTCATTACCTCTTTCATTGGTGAATCCTTCAAAAATATACGGTCACCAACTAATAATTTCTAGTGCTCAATATTCATGGTCCTTATAGACTTTTGACCGGTATTGAGTTACTTGTATTTCTTTTCTAATCAATTTTACTTTATCCAAAGTACTCAAATCTTTCTTATGCTTCCAATATAGCAACATAAAATTCTAACCTCTTCAATTCCACTTTACCAATCCTAGCACCTTAAAGGGTTTCATAACAAATGTACACACATAAAATTTCTAATCTTGAACTATCCCAAATTTTACATAAAGGACTTCATCTTAGTATGTCTTAACCCATTAGTACATATACCTAGATCACTTATGCTCTGTTGGGATGTTATTTGAAAATGTTCTCCACACACCCACTTTGGTAGGCCAAACTACATCACTTAAACTCTACTTTCCACATTCCATCATTAAGGAGTTCTAGCACCATTGATTCTTCTAGTACATTTTTAAACTATCATAAAAGTTTCTCAATTGATTCTTTTCAAATAAACCTTTCGATATATTTTCGGTAGCTAAAATCACTAATTACATTGTAAGAAATTTAATGTTTAAGTACCACCAAAATTTTTTTACTATCAACACTTCCAAATAAAAATTATGATCACTAATTCCTTTGTCTCATTTTGCCTATGCTCACATAAATCCCACATATCTTAAATCCTCTCTTTAAAACATTTTCTTAATGCTTCCTATTTCCAAACAATTTACCCTATAATCACATACATTTAGTTTCACCCACATAAATTCATACACCATCCAATTCACCAATTTCCAATGAAAAGAATTGACCAATAACTTAAATTACATAACTTCAACACATAGCATAAAATTTAAATACAAAATTTTATTCAACCTCATATTATAAGTTTTGCTATTTACTTACATTATTTTCGGACATGATTCTCAGAATATTCTCCATATTTCCACATTAAGAGTTTAAAGATTAATTTAAATCCTACTTATCATATTTTCTTCCTCAAGATCTTCAACACTATTAATTCTTTTGATTACATTCGTCAAAACACCATAAGTCCATCATCCGTCCATTCCTTACAAACTTTTTATTTATTTAACTTACTAACCTCTTGGACACCAAAATAACTGAGTTTCAAAGAAAATAAATTAAATTTTCTTGTAATGAGGGAAAAGAAATTTGCATTTAATGCCAAACATTAATGTAGGACAATGCAACAGAAAATGTGAAATTCATAATAGAGCATGGTGCCAAAATAGGAAGTCAAAAAATTGGACGAAGCATTAAAATTAAAATTAAAATCGGTGGCCGTAATTCTTGAAAATCTGTAAACAAAATTTAACTGCTATTTCAGCAAAAATCGGAGGCTGCAAATTTTGAATATATGTGTAAAAATCTACTTTAAATCTGTTGGTATTCGGTGGAAAGATAGCACATAGAAAAAGAAATATTTCTGAGCTTATAAAAGTCGGTGAAAATCAAAGAATACGTAGTTAACTGGTAGGATGCAGTTGATTGCTTCTAAATAGATGTCATCAATCAACTGTAAAATAACTAATTCAAATTAAAATTTCTCAGACTAACTAGTCGATTTAATAATACCGATAGTCTACTGGCAAGAACAATGAGAAAACAAGAAAATGTCCCTCTTCACTAATTATTTGGTTTGCATCTTTTTTTTTTCATTCTTTTTTACAATGACGCCTATCATCTACAACTTCCCTATATGACTCAAGACATCAATCCTTCATCAAGGACAACAAGAAAAAGAAAATTTTCAGGTGATATCTTAACTTTATTCTCTTTATATGCCTAATATGAGCGACTATCACAACTACTGTACATATACATGCTTGCCGTCATTTTTGAAAATTTCATCTTCAATTTACCTGATATCCATCAATCACTCACATAGTTATTCTAATTATGCCCGGCATATTCACATAGCTATCATATGTTTGTCTTTCTCCGAATTCTATAAATACACACACGTTAGTATCTTTACTTTCATACTCAAAATTAAAGTGTGTACAGCTATGGAGGGAATCACATTCCGTCAGTTTCGAAATATTTGTGTCTTTTGTGGTTCCAGTCCTGGGAAAGATGGAGAATATGTGAGAGCAGCACAAAACCTGGGTATGGTGCTGGCCAAGAGAAAAAATCATTTAGTCTATGGTGGAGGTAACCGTGGGTTAATGGGGGTGTGTGTCTACAACTATACATGTAGGAGGATGTCAAGTTCTAAGTATTATTCCTACAGCTCTAGCTGCATCCAACATCATAGGAAAAACAATTGGGAAAGAATTTAGGGTTGCATCCATGCATGAGCGCATGGCTAGAACGATGAGCAATGTTGATGCCTTCATTGCCTTACCAGGTGGTTTTGGTACTTTAGAAGAGATTTTCCAAATAGTCTCTTGGGCACAATTGAATATGCATCACAAACCGATAGGTTTGTTAAATGTTAACCATTTCTTTGATGGTCTATTGTCTTTTCATGATCATGCTGTGGAACAAAGGTTCATCTCACACTCAGCATGACGAATTCTCATTTCGGCTTCAAATGCTGAGGAGTTGATCGATGCTTTACAAGCATATGTTCATGTACCTGATCCAACTATGGCTCGAATAGAATTGACAACAGACAACCGTGGAAAGCGCAAATTGGACTTAGATCTCCATTTGTAACTAGTAATACATGGCTATTGTTGTACCGCTTTTACTTTCTTAGGATCTACTTAGATACCATTCTTATCAAACATACATCCTTAGAGTTTGTGAAACTATCTTTAAATGTTGCTTATGATCCTCTGTACTTTTGGAATATTCTAATATATTATCAATAATTATAATAACAAATTAATCTAGGGATGGCTTCAATATTTTTTTTTATCAAATCCATGAATGCAACTGAGCATTTATCAAACTAAATGACATCACCAAAAACTTATAATGCCCATAACGAGTCCTAAATATGAATATCCTCTTCCCTTATCCTCAATTTGAATATCCATCCGATTGGTTTCTGAAGAATTGGCCGGAAATTGGTCAGAAAATTGAAGGGAAAATCGACCAAAAAGGTAAACCTAATGCATCTGATACCAACTTGTAACGCCCCCAATTTACGTTACGTAAAATAAACATTTTTTTCAATTATTTCCGCAATCAGATATTTCCCATAAAGATACATAATTCAATTCTTTATCATGGAAACAGATACATATAAGATCTCTCATGTATACACAATATACAGACCAAGTCTATAAACATCAAAGTACAACAAAAACGAGGATCCTGCCTGTACCATTCAGAGCACTCTAGAATACAAACACAGTATAATTCAAAGACCGTGAGTCTTAGAAGCAACGTAGACTCACCCAGAGAATATATTACCTATCTGCCGACTCAGACTCTGATATTCTTATCTGAAAAATGTGGAAATATCGTATAGTGAGTTTGACAACTTAGTGAGCAAATAATTCCTCCTATGACCTCTTAGGACAGCATATGGATGTGCTTATATTTTAAAATGTGTCACATAGAAAATACAGTTCAGAAGTACATTCATATGGGACCCGTATTTCAAATATTCTTAAATCACAGGATATTCAGATATCCAAAACCATATGCACCATGGTATGATCATTAAACAAATGTTGTTATGCTCAGCTGTATAAGCTATAGTAAAATATTAAGATGTGGAGATAAAATCATCACTTTTAAAAATGACATGCCTCACTCGGCGATCTGGTCAATGCAATTTGATTTGAAAATGACCTGCCTCACTCAGCAATCTGGCCAATGCAATTTGAAAATGATCTACTTCACTTGGCAATCTGGCCAATGCAATTTGAAAATGACCTGCCTCACTCGGCGATCTGGTCAATGTAATGAAAATATAATTCATTTGCTATATGCATAGTGACCTCGACCCTAGTCACAATAAGTGATTAGGGAATGTGAGTACATCACCCTCCTGCCTCCTCACATTACCACTGTCACCTAGTTGGAGTAGCCCTCCCCCGGCTCACTCAGGCTAATAGGGCGTCCCCTATTCGGTACCATCACAAGCCATATAACCAGCCGATATTCATCAATACATATATATATATATATATATATATATATATATATATATATATATATATATGTAAAATATCAAGCAACTCGCCATGGGCTTTACGCTTGCCATTCAATATAATTTATAATATGATATGCATCATTTTCACAATTATATAACTTTACAAATCAGTGCATCGTGAACATAATATTCACTTTATCAAATAATGATAAATAAATTTAGAACCACATATTCAATGAGTTCCAAAATCCATTTTCTAAAACTATACTCTTCTTGAACTATGTGCCAGTTCGTAAGTATAACAGATATTTTAACACATTTTAGAAACTTATAATAGTATAAATAATTTATAAATAGAAACAATAATACATTTATAGTTTAAGAAGAGCATGGGGCAAGTCATAGAAAGAATTATCTACTCACAGGGTAAGGCTTCTGATTGGACAGCCCTAAATTGTACTAGTATAATGGTTAGAAGAAGATACAAGTGAAATTTTTTATTGGTGGGTATGTTAGCAAGTACGAATTGGATATATTATTGTGGTGAAAGTTAGGAGAAATCAATTGTCCTTAGTTGAATTTACTCATATCAGTAATTATCATACCAATATACAATGGCACCATTTGAAGTTTTACATGAACATCATATGTTTCTTAATATGTGAAAGAATTGAGAAAAGTTAAACTTTAGAAATCTAATTTGGAATAACATGCAATAGATAGAATATGACTTACCTAAATTAATTATGCTAGCTTCAAGAGCATGTTTCAAGCATATGTTTTTTAGATTGGTAGGAGATTTCTTAGCAAAATTTATCTATAATGAAATGATATTAGAAGATTTAAACCTTATGCAAGAGGTGTTACAAATATTCTGTTAAATGACTCAGTGGAGTTAGATTTATTATAAGATGTCATTGATAAAGTGAAATTGATTAGAAAAAGAATACTGAAAATTCAATACCAGCCTCTAATGAATTTTTATGATATTTTTAGAAATATCCTCTCTTTTAATATGAATAAAGATATTTATTTTGAAATTTGTTTTATAACGATTTTTATCAAGAATAATCATTTAATTGTCCCTCTTCAATAATTATCTGGTTTGCATCTTCACTTTTTTTTTTACAATGCGTCTATCTCCTACAACTTTCCTACAAGAATCAAGACATCAATACTTCATCAAAGACAAACGAGGAAAAGACAAATTTTTGGTGATATCTTAACCTTATTCTCTTGATATGCCTAATATGAGCGACTATCACAACTATTGTACATATACATGCTTGCCGTCATTTTTGAAAATTTCACCTTTAATTTAGCTCATATCCACCAATCACTCACATACTGTTTTAATTATTCCCGGCCTATTCACATAGCTATCATAAGTATGCCGTTCTCTGAGTTCTATAAATGCACACGTTAATTTCTTTACTTTCATAGTCTAAGTTAAGGTGTGTGCAGCTATGGAGGGAATTGAATTTCGTCAATTTCGAAATATTTGTGTATTTTGTGGTTCCAATCCTGGAAAAGATGGAGAGTATGTGAAAACTGCACAAAACCTGGGTATGATACTGGCCAGAAGAAAAATTCATTTAGTTTATGGTGGTGGTAACCGTGGATTAATGGGGTGTGTGTCCACAGCTGCCCATGTAGAAGGATGCCAAGTTCTAGGTATTATTCCTACAGCTCTAGCTGCATCTAACATCGTAGGAAAGACAATTGGGGAAGAGTTTAGGGTAGCTTCCATGCATGAACGCATGGCTAGAATGATGAGCAATGCTGATGCTTTCATTTCCTTACCAGGTGGTTTTGATACTTTAGAAGAGGTTTTTCAAATAGTTTCTTGGGCACAACTGAATATGCATCACAAACCGATAGGTTTGTTAAATGTTAATCACTTCTTTGACAGTCTGTTGTCTTTTCTTGATCATGCTGTGGAACAAAGGTTCATCTCACACTCAGCACGGCGAATTCTCATTTCAGCTTCAAATGCTGAGGAGTTGATTGATACTTTACAAGCATATGTTCATGTACCTGATCCAGCTATGGCTCAAATAGAATGGACGAAAGACAACCGCAGGAAGCGCAAATTGGATTTGGATCTTCATCTTTAGATGTCGTAAAACGTAGCTATGATTGAACTAATAGTTTTTAGTGCTCAACATTCATGGTCCTTATAAACTTTTGACAGTTATTGAGTTTTCAGTATTCTTTTTCTAATCAATTTTACTTTATCAATGACATCTTATAATAAATCTAACTCCACTGAGTCATTTAACAGAATATTTGTAACACCTCTTACATAAGGTTTAAATCTTCTAATATCATTTCATTATAGTCAAATTCTTCTAAGAAATCTCTTACCAATCTCAAAAACATATGCTTGAAACATGCTCTTCAAGCTAGCATCATCAATTTAGGTAAGTCATATTCTATCTATTGCATGTTATTCCAAATTAGATTTCTAAAGTTTAACTTTTCTCAATTCTTTCACATATTAAGAAACCTATGATGTTCATGTAAAACTTCAAATGGTGCCATTGTATATTGGCATGATAATTACTGATATGAGTAAATTCAACTATGGACAATTGATTTCTCCCAACTTTCACCACAATAATATATCCAATTCGTACTTGCTAACATACCCACCAATGAAAAATTTCACTTGTATCTTCTTTTAACCATTATACTAGTACAATTTTTTTTTATATCTCAGTATATCCTTATTACCTCGGGTTATCCATATTCAAAATCTATGGCTTCTTCTGAAATCTCCTTTCTCAACAATTATCCATACTTGAATTTCCCATCTTAACATAATTTACATTCTAAATACTAGACTCAATTTAGCATGGTATAAATCCTTAACATAAATATCTTAATCACTTACATTATTCTCAGAGATGATTCCCAAAATATTCTCCATGTTTCCAAATTAAAAATTTCAAGATTAACTTAAATCCTACGTCCCATACTGTATTTCTCAAATCTTCAACAGCGTTAATTCCCTTGATTACATTCATCAAAGCACTATTAGATCATCATCCATCTATTCCTTTCAAAATTTCTATTACGTTAATCTACTAACCACTTGGACACAAAATAACTGAGTTGCAGAGAAAATAAATTAACTTTTCTTGTAATGAGGAAAAAAAACTTTGCATTTAATGCCAAACATTAATGTAGGACAATGTAGCAGAAAATGTGGAATTCATAATAGAGCATGGTGCCAAAATAGGAAGTCAGAAATTTGGACGAAGCATTGAAATAAAATTAAAATTGGTGGCCGTAATTCTTGAAAATCTGTAAACAAAATCTAGCTGCTATTTCGGCAAAAATCAGTGGCCGCAAGGTTTGAATATACGTGCTAAAATCTACTTTAAATCTATTGGTATTCGGTGGAAAGATAGCACATGAAGAAAGCAAACATTTCTAAGCTTATAAAAGCATGTGAAAATCAAAGAATATGTAGTTAACTGGTATGATGCAGTTAATTGCTTCAAAATAGATGTAATCAATCAACTGTAAAATAACCAGTCTAAATTAAAATTTCTCAACATAGCTAGTTGACTTAATAATACCGATAGTCGACTGGCAAGAACATTGGGAAAACAAAAAAAATCATTTAATTGTCCTTCTTCAATAATTATCCGGTTTGCATCTTCACTTTTTTTTTTACAATGACGCCTATCTCCTACAACTTCCCTACAATAATCAAGACATCAATACTTCATCAAGGACAAACAAGGAAAAGACAAATTTCTGGTGATATCTTAACATTATTCTCTTGATATGCCTAATATGAGCGACTATCACCAATGATAGAGGTAATGAGGTTTGGAAAGAAGTACATATTAGATTCTTCTTATGTTACCTAATTCTAAGAAATTCAATTGGACAAAAATTTGACTTAAATATGGGTACAATTGATGTTTATTGTTGATCGACAAGTGAAGAACTTACGGATGAAAGAAATCCCTATGGATAAGTTATATGGCAAAATTACTCAAGTGAAGATACATTTTAAAAATTAAAGATGTTATACAGAAAAGATATCCCCAATTATTTGAGTAATAAGGTTGATAACTCCGAATTATGCCTTGATTTTATTCCCTACATGTGGTAGGATGGGCTGAAATTCGGAGACTGAATTTCTTAAGGGGGAAGAATGTAACATCCCATAATTTTTATTTTTAAATAAAAATATATTTGTTTACCAACTTTGTAACGTCCGATCATATTATATTTATACAATACAACATTTCAGTACATAATTAAGAGTCTTTATACAGCACTTCACCCTTGAAATACAAAGGATGAGGAGGTAGTGCTGACATCTAGATCTCCATCAGTAACGTCATTTTGTGTGGCATCTCATTTCTTTTTATCTGAACATAACACTACAATAATAGTGAGAACAAAGGTTCCCAGTAGATTTAACATAAATAAAATATGATGAGAAAATATGAGTTATGTTCAGCTGTATAAGCTATAGAAAAAAAATATCAAAATTTTGAGATAAAATCATAAATTTTGTTTATGCATAATTATCATACTACACATGCACTAGAAGTCCATTTTTTTTTCTAATGCTCAGCCCTATCACGGCTTTTAATTTACTCATTTGCTATATGCATAGTGACCGATCGACTACAGTCACAATAAGTGATCAGGAAATGTGAGTACATCAACCTCCTGCCTCCTCACATTACCACTGACACCTGGTTGGAGCGGCCCTCCCTTGGCTCACTCAGGCTAATAGGGCGTCCCCTACTCGGTACCGTCTCAAGCCATACAACCCATCGATATTCATCTATACATATAAATGTATATATATAAAATCATCAAATACAATATATAATCAAGCAACTTTCCATGAGCTTTACACTTGCCATTTAATCACTTTCATAATATGATGCATCATTTTTTTATACCCAATGATTAATAATCATTCATCATATACCAATATTCAATATGATTCATTTTAAATCAAATAAAGAAAAAGAGTAATTTGTGATACCAAAATCGTCATTTTTAAAAGTACTTTTCTTGAATATATGTTTTCTAAAAATATTACAACAAACCAGATTATTTTTAGGCATAAAACAGTGAAAAGTATGATAATCCAGCACCCAACACGGCCTGACCAAGTTCAAGACACGGCCATGCATGAAAACTACCTCAAACATGCTTAAAAACAGCCCCGAACACGGCCTACCCGTGTTGAAGCAACCCATAACACGGCCTGGCCATGTTCTGTGACCTTTCTTCACTTATTCTATCATATCTCCCTCATACAAACTTCGATTGAGGTGATTTCAAATCCTATAAGAAGCGAAGACAATTATCTACAACTTTTATGTTTATATTTTCTTCAAATTCTCTATGGATTATTCCCAGAAAATTAAAATAAAAATACTTATTTTTACTATCCTAAATTCCGACCTCTGCTCAATTAACCAGACATATCTTCCTCATATGAACTCCAAATTAAGTAATTCCAAATCCTATAGATTTGTGAGACATATATCTACAATTCATATGTTGACCATTTCTTTAAAATCCTTACCAAATTTTCCCGCAATTCTAAAAACCGAAACTTCCCCAATTATTCTGAAATTTAGCTTAATTTATCTTCTCGTTCGATTTTCTTTTATATAATCCCATGCACCAATATGCATGTCCAAATATCCAAAACAAAATTTCATAAAAATATCCAGACCACATGTTATCCAAAATCACATCTAAACAAATCTAAAAATGTATATATAATCTTATACAAAATTCATTAATAAATGTTAAACCTACCTCAAATTCCTTTAACCTTGGTGCTTGATTCCTTGATTTCTCTTTACTCTTCCTTCTCCTTCTTCTTCCTCTTTCTCTTTCTCTTCTTCTTCCTCTTTCTCTTTCTCTTCTTCTTCTTCCCCTTTTCTCTTTCTCCTTTTCTTTTTCTTCTCTTTTCTTTTTCTCCTTTTCTTTTTCTTCTCTTTCCCTCCGTCACTCCCTCCCCTTCTCCTTCTTATCTTTCTATTATTTTATTTTATTTTATTTTATTTTATTTTATTTTTTCCCTATTTACCCCCTACCTACCACCTCTTTATCTCCAAAATACCCTTGCCATCATCCATAATTACACTAATGCCATCCCCATTAATTACATAAATTAAATGTCATTTTAACCATTCCTACTATCTTATTTGACTTAAATAAAAATAATTTAATCCTCCCATGAGATCCAAAATCCGTTTTCCTCTTTGAAAGAAATAAATTTTAATTAGTAACATAAAAAAAAAAATTGGGGATGTTACAGTTCTCCACCCTAAAAAGAATTTTGTCCTCAAAATTCAAGGTTTACCTGTTTTCAAATAGTTGTGGATACTTCTGTCTCATGTCATATTCCCTTTCCCATGTAGCTTCTTCCATTGTTAAACTCTCCCAACCTACCTTCACTAATGGAATGGTTTTATTTCTCAACTGTTTCACTTCTTTATCCAGAATTACTATTGGCCTCGGTCAGTAGGTTAGATTCTCGTCTACAGCTATTATTTCTTCTTGAACTATGTGTGATGGATCTGGTAGATACTTTCGAAGTTGAGAAACATAAAACACATCATGCAGATTTGATAAATGCGGAGGAAGTGCAATCTGATACGCCGATGACCCTATCCTTTTCAGAATTTGATAAGGTCCTAAATATCTTAGATTCAATTTCTTAATTTTCATTGCTCGGCCAATTCCGGTAGTAGGAGAAATTTTCAAGAACACATGCTCACCTTCTTGGAATTGTATCGGTCTCCTTCTCCTATCGAAATAGCTCTTTTTTCGACTCTGAGCTGTTCGCATTTTATCTCGAATTATCTGTATTTGCTCAGAAGCATGTTGCACTAACTCGGGCCCCAATAACCTTTTCTCCCCTACTTCATTCCAACATAATGGCAATTTATATCTCCTACCATACAAAGCTTCATATGGTGCCATTCCAATACTAATGATAACTATTATTATACGCAAACTCAGCCAATAACAGATATCCATCCCATCCTTTTTCTTGCTCTAGCACGCACGCTCTTAGCATATCCTCTAAAGTCTGTATAGTTCTCTCCGTTTGACTGTCTGTTAGAGGATGATATGCAATACTAAAATACAAACGAGTACCAAAAGCTTCTTGTAGTGCTCTCCAACATCTAGAAGTAAATCAAGGATCTCGATCTGAAATGATACTATTAAGAATTCCATGCAACCATACAATTTCCTTTATATACAATTGGGCCAACTTATTCAACGAGTAGTTTTTCTTAATGGGTAAAAAGTGCGCAGATTTCGTCAGTCTATCAACTATTACCCATATCGCATTATGACCTGTCTGAGTCTTAGGTAATCCAACAACAAAATCCATAGATATACTATCCCACTTCCACTCAGGGATTTCCAAAGGTTGTAACATCCCAGAAGGTTTTTGATGTTCTATCTTCACCTTTTGACAAACCAAACACTTAGACACATATTCAGCAATGTCTCTCTTCAATCCTAGCCACCAGTATAATCTTTTCAAATCTTGATACATATTTGTAAATCCTGGATGGATTGTATACTTACTTTGATGAGCTTCTTCCAGAATCTTAACCTTCAAATTCTCTCCTTGTGGTATACATGTTCTGTCTCGGTACATAATAATTCTATCCTCTGACATTACAAAGTCAAGCTGATCTCTTCGATCTTGTAAAAATTGATCATGTGTCTGCGCTTCTTTCATCTGAGCCTTCAAGTCACTTTCAATTCTTAATTCACTAACAATAAAACTACCAGGGACAGTCATAACTGATAATTTCAAATTTCTGAATTTCTCAATTAACTCCATTTCTTTTATCAGTATTTGACTTAAATGCAACGACTTTCGGCTCAACGCATCAGCTACTACATTTTCCTTCCCTGGGTGATACTTTAATTCAAATTTGTAATCATTAATGAATTCCATCCACCTTCTTTGCCACATATTCAATTCTTTTTTGTCAAAGAGGTACTTTAAAACTTGTAATGCCCCTAATTTACATTACGTAAAATAAACATTTTTTTTTCTGCAATCAGATATTTTCCATAAAGATACATAATTCAATTCTTTCTCATGGGAACAGATACATATATGATCTCTCATGTATACACAATATACAGATCAAGTCTATAAACATTAAAGTACAACAGAAACAGGGATCCTGCCTATAGCGTTCAGAGCACTCTAGAATACAAACACAGTATAATTCAAAGACCATGAGTCTTGGAAGCAACGTAGACTCACACAGAGAATATATCACCTATCTGCCGAATCAGACTCTGATATTCTTATCTGAAAAATGTGGAAATATCGTGTAATAAGTTTGACAACTTAGTGAGCAAATAATTCCTCCTATGACCTCTTAGGTCAGCATATGAATGTACTTATATTTTAAAATGTGTCACATAGAAAATACAGTTCAGAAGTACATTCATATGGGACCCGTATTTCAAATATTCTTAAATCAAAGGATATTCAGATATCCAAAACCATATGCAGCATGGTATGATCATTAAAAAAATGTTGTTATGCTCAACTGTATAAGCTATAGTAAAATTTAAGATGTGGAGATAAAATCATCACTTTTAAAATGACATGCATCACTCGGCGATCTGGTCCACTTAATTTTGAAAATGACCTGTCTCAATCGGCGATCTGGCCAATGCAATTTGAAAATGACCTGCCTCACTCGGCGATCTGGTCAATGCAATTTGAAAATGACCTGTCTCACTCAGCGATCTGGTCAATGCAATGAAAATATAATTCATTTGCTATACGCATAGTGACCTCGACCTTACTCACAATAAGTGATTAGAGAATGTGAGTACATCACCCTCCTGCCTCCTCACATTACCACTGTCACCCGGTTGGAGCAGCCCTCCCCCGGCTCACTCAAGCTAATAGGGCGTCCCCTATTCGGTATCGTCAGAAGCCATACAACAAGCCGATATTCATCAATACAAATATATACATGTAAAATATCAAGCAACTCGCCATGAGCTTTACGCTTGCCATTCAATCTCATTTATAATATGACATGCATCATTTTCACAAGTATATAGCTTTACAAATCAATGCATCGTGCACATAATATTCACTTTATCAAATAATGATAAATACATTTAGAACCACATATTCAATGAGTTCCAAAATCAATTTCTAAAACTATACTCTTCTTGAACTATGTGCCAGTTCGTAGGTATAACAAATATTTTAACACATTTCAAAAACTTATAATAGTATACATAATTTATAAACATAAACAAAAATACATTTATAGTTCAAGAAAAGCATGGGGCAAATCATAGAAAGAAGTATCTACTCACAGGGTAGGGCTCCTGGTTGGACAGCCCTAAAAATGTACTTTTTCGAAGCTGAATTTGACTAATTAGACCTCAAAAACGTATTTGAAGGGTCCAAAAACTTAGAAAATGACTTCAGGAGCTTGGTCACTATGTACCGCTTGAAAACACTATTCACTCGCCAAAAAATACTATTCACAATGAACAAAAGTTGTTAGATAGCTGAAAAATTTTATATCCTAAGATTTATCTAGCTTATGAATCCATCTACGGTTTCAGAATTTCAATTAGAAGTCTCTAAGTAAGAGTTTCAGAGTTTACTTTTTTCTAAAATTTTTTACTTCAGATCTACAGCGATTCAACGGCTAATTTGAAAAATTAATCGGTCAAAACCGTAGTATTCTTCGTCATGAATCCAATAACACCTTCAGTTTTGAGATCGAAAGCCAATAGACACTCCAGATCAAGAGAAGAAGTTGAATGTTACTATTCACTTACTATTCATCAAAAAAAAATTTCTCAGTTTCTCTTGTACCGTCTTCCCCGACTTCCTCCTTCTTCCATTTTATCTTTTTTTTAATAATAATAATTATTTAATAATTAATAATTGGATTTTCTTTTATATAAATTCATATAAATTCCGTTTTTCCTCCTAAAAGAAGTATTGTGTTGCTTAAATAATTATACCGGCCTCTAATGAATTTTTATGATATTTTTAGAAATATCCTTTCTTTTAATATGAATAAAGATATTTATTTTGAAATTTGCTTGATAACGATTTTTATCAAGAAAAATTATGATTTAAGAGTTTAACTAGAGGTTTATGAGAATGTAAATTTTTAGAAATTTTTGGGATATTTTTGGATGAAAAATGGAATTTATATGATTTTATATAAAAGAAAATTCTATTATTAATTATTAAATAATATTATTATTAAAAAAAACATGACAATAAAATGGAGATACGGGGGAAGGAAGACAACGGCTGCAATTTCGAAGAGAAATAGAGAATTTCAAATAGTGAGTGAATAGTGAGTGAATAATAATATACAACTTTATCTCTCGATCTGGAGTGCCTATTGACTTCCGATCTCAAAACTGAAGGTGTTACTGGATTCATGACGAAGAATACTTCAGTTTTGACTGATCAGTTTTTCAAATCCACCGTTGAATCGCCGTAGATCTGTAGTAGAAAATCTCAACAAAAAAAAGGTAAATTCTAAAACTCTTACTTAGAGACCTCAAATTAGAAATCTGATACCGTCGATGGTTTCAGAAGTTAGATAAACATTAGGATATGAATTTCTTTCGATCATTTGATAACTTTTTATGTGGCAGTAAATAGTGATTTTTGGATGAATAATGGCGGTGAATAGTGATTTCAGTGAGTAAATAGTGTTTTCCGGCGGTGAATAGTGACCAAGCTCCCTGAAGTCAATTTTTAAGTCTTTAGACCCTCCGGATACGTTTTTGAGGTCTAATTGGTCAAATTCAGCTTGGAAAAGTACAATTTAGGACTGTCCAATCAGGAGCCTTACCCTGTGAGTAGATAATTCTTTCTATGACTTGCCCCATGCTTTTCTTAAACTATAAATGTATTATTGTTTCTATTTATAAATTATTTATACTATTATAAGTTTCTGAAATGTGTTAAAATATCTGTTATACTTACGAACTGGCACATAGTTCAAGAAGAGTATGGTTTTAGAAAATGGATTTTGGAACTCATTGAATATGTGCTTCTAAATGTATTTATCATTATTTGATAAAGTGAATATTATGTGTACTATGCATTGATTTGTAAAGCTATATACTTGTGTAAATGATGCATGTCATATTATAAATGAGATTGAATGGCAAGCGTAAAGCTCATGGTGAGTTGCTTGATATTTTACAAGCATATATATGTATTGATGAATATCAGCTGGTTGTATGGCTTGTGACAGTACCGAATAGGGGACGCCCTATTAGCCTGAGTGAGTCAGAGGAGGGCCGCTCCAACCGGGTGACAGTGGTAATGTGAGGAGGCAGTAGGGTGATGTACTCACATTCCTTGATCACTTATTATGACTAGGGGCGAGGTCACTATGCGTATAGCAAATGAATTATATTTTCATTGCATTGACCGAGTGAGGCAGGTCATTTTCAAATCAAATTGCATTGACCAGAACGCCGAGTAAGGTAGGTCATTTTCAAATTGCATTGGCCAGTTTGCCGAGTGAGGCAGGTCATTTTCAAATTGCATTGGCCAGATCGCTGAGTGAGGCAAGTCATTTTCAAATCAAATTGCATTGCTCAGATCGCCGAGTGAGGCAGGTCATTTTTAAAAGTGATGATTTTATCTCCACATCTTAATATTTTACTATAGCTTATACAGCTGAGCATAACAACATTTGTTTAATGATCATACCATGGTACATATGGTTTTAGATATCTGAATATCCTTTGATTTAAGAATATTTGAAATATGTGTCCCATATGAATGTACTTCTGAACTGTATTTTCTATGTGACACATTTTAAAATATAAGTACATCCATATGCTGACCTAAGAGGTCATAGGAGGAATTATTTGCTCGCTGAGTTGTCAAACTCACTACACGATATTTCTACATTTTTCATATAAGAATATACATATACATATACATATACATATAGGATCTCTTAAGTATACACAATATACAGACCAAGTTTATAAACATTAAAGTACAGCAGAAACGAGGATCCTGCCTGTAGCGTTCAGAGCACTCTAGAATACAAATACAGTATAATTTAAAGACCGTGAGTCTTGGAAGCAACGTAGACTCACTCAGAGAATATATCACCTATCTGCCGAATTAGACTCTGATATTCTTATTTGAAAAATATGGAAATATCGTGTAGTGAGTTTGATAACTCAGTGAGTAAATAATTCCTCCTATGACCTCTTAGGTCAGCATATGGATGTACTTATGTTTTAAAATATGTCACATAGAAAATACAATTCAGAAGTACATTCATATGAGACCCGTATTTTAAATATTCTCAAATCAAAGGATATTCAGATATCCAAAACCATATGCTGCATGGTATGATCATTAAACAAATGTTGATATGCTCAACTGTATAAGCTATAGAAAAATATTAAGATTTGGAGATAAAATCATCACTTTTAATGCACCTGCCTTACTTTGCAATCTGGTCAATACAATGAAAATATAACTCATTTTCTATACGCATAGTGACCTCGACCCTAGTCACAATAAGTGATCAGGGAATGTGAGTACATCATCCTCCTGCCTCCTCACATTACCACTGTCACCCTATTGGAGCGGCCCTCCCCCGGCTCACTCAGGCTAATAGGGCGTCCCCTATTCGGTACCGTCACAAGCCATACAACCAGCCGATATTCATCAATACATATAAATACATGTAAAATTATAAAGCAACTCGCCATGAGCTATACGCTTGTCATATTTATTAGGGGTGTACAAAAATCGAACCGGACCAAAAAAATCAAACCGAACTGATTAAAAACTGAACCAAACCGATTAAAATCGGTTTTGTTCGGTTTTTTTTTTGAAAAACCGACCGGTTTGGTTCGGTTTTCGGTTGGGAGCGAGTCCCAACCGAACTGGACCGATTTACTTTAAATATATTAATTTTATATTATTAAATTTAATTTTTATTATATTTTAAAAATATTTTACATATTTTTTTTAGCCTTAACCATCTTTATTTGGGCTCAAACAAAAATTTGAAATTGATACAAAAGTTTAAAAAAAAGGGCCCAAAAAACTTCAAATAGGTTAAAAAAATAATAAAAAAATTGGCAAAAAAAAAAATCAAAAAACTGAGCCGCTAAATAGCAATTCGGTTTGGTTCGGTTTAATAGAACCAAACCAAACCGATTAGGTCCACTTTTTGCAATTTTTTTTTGGTTCGGTTCAGTTTGGTTGAGCCCCAAAACCGAACCGAACCGCACCTATATACACCCCTAATATTTATCAAGCAACTCGCCATGAACTTTACGCTTGCCATTCAATCTCATTTATAATATGACATGCATCATTTTCACAAGTATATAGGTTTACAAATCAATGCATCATGCACATAATATTCACTTTATCAAATAACGATAAATACACTTAGAACCACATATTCAATGCGTTCCAAAATCTATTTCTAAAACCATACTCTTCTTGAACTATGTGCCAGTTTGTAAGTATAACAGATATTTTAACACATTTCAGAAACTTATAATAGTATAAATAATTTTTAAACAAAAATAATAATACATTTATAGTTCAAGAAGAGCATGGGGCAAGTTATAGAAAGAATTATCTACTCACAAGGTAGGGCTCCTAGTTGGACAGCCCTAAAAATGTACTTTTTTCAAGCTGAATTTGACCAATTAGACCTCAAAAACGTGTCTGGAGGGTCCAAATACTTAGAAAATGAATCCGGGAGTTTGGTCACTATTCACAACCGAAAAACACTATTAACTCGCTAGAAAATACTATTCATCCGCCGAAAATCACTATTTACGACGAACAAAAAGTTGTCAGATAGCTGAAAAAATTTTCTCAAATTTTTCTCGCCTCCGTCTCCTGCGTCCCTTCTTCCCTTTTTATTTTTTTAAATAATAATAATAATTTTTAATAATTGAATAATATGATTTTCTTTTATATAAATTCATATAAATTCCGTTTTTCATCCTAAAATATCCCAAAAATTTCTAAAAAGTTATATTCTCGTAAACATTTAGTTAAACTCTTAAATCATGACTTTTCTTGATAAAATTCTTAATAAAACAAATCATAAAATAAATATCTTTATACATAATAAAAGAAAGAATATTTCTAAAAATACAACAAAATTCATTAAAGACCAATATAATTATTTTAAGTAAAACAATAATTATTTTAATTAAAAATAGACTTCTTTTTAGGAGAACATAATCATTTTTAAATAAATAAAAATATATTTTTTATAACAACATTATTATTTAAAAAATAAAAAATTATGGGATGTTACATTCTTCCCCCTTTAAGAAATTTGGTCCCCGAATTTCAGCCCATCCTACCACATGTAGGGAACAAAATCAAGGCATAATTCAAAGTTACTAACCTTATTACTCAAATAATTGGGGATATCTTTTCTATATAACATCTTTACTTTTTAAAATATCTCTTCACTTGAGTGATTTTGCCATATAACTTAACCATAGGGATTTCTTTCATTTATAAGTTCTTCACCTATCAATCAACAATAAACATCAATTGTACCCATAGTTAAGCCAAATTTTTGTCCAATTGAATTTTTTAGAATTAGGTAACATAAGAAGAATTTAATATGTACTTCTTGCCAAACCTCATTACCTCTTTCATTGGTGATTCGTTCAAAAATATGTGGTCACCAACTGATAATTTCTAGTGCTCAACATGCATGATTTCTTTAAATTTTTGGCCTGTATTGAATTATCATTTTTTCTAATCAATTTGACTTTATATCTTCAAGCTTGCATGGATGTATCAATGGATTGATATTAGAAAACACACTCATAAAAGAACATATTCACATCCATATTGGGGTAATTATCTTTTCTTATTTTAGACTTCTATCAAGTCATCTTTGATTCTCACATGACAACATCATCCCATGAATAGAATCATCTAAATCTATCATCTATTTTTATCATAAAATCTATTAATCAATATGTTAAACATATGTAGCAATAAATCCACCAATCCTTTTTTAACATTTATGTACTATTGACATATGTCTAATAATTCTACTTACCTCATCACAGTAACTCTATACCTTCTTATTAACACCAATAAATTCATTATTAAAAATTTCAAACCTTTCCTCTATCATATATAAAAGCACCTTATTCTAACTTATATCAATTCCGTTTAATTCACCCAATTATTTCAAGAAGATTATTCCTAACAATTACTCATATATGAATTCTCAATTTCAACATAATCCACACCCTAGATACTAGACTCAATTTAGCATAATATAAACCTTTAACACAAATATCTTAATCACTTATATTATTTTCAGACATGATTCTCATAGTATTCTCCATATTTCCAAATTAAGAGTTCAAAGATTAATTTAAATCCTACTTCTCATATTTTATTTCTCAAGAATTTTAACACTACTAAATCTCTTGATTACATTCGTCAAAACACCATAAGATCATCATCCGTCTACTCCTTTCAAAATCTCTATTACTTTAACCTACTAACCAATTGAACACCATAATAACTGAATTTCAAAGAAAAAAAATTAACCTTCCTTATAATATGGAAAAAAAATCTTATAGTTAATACCAAATATGAATGTAGGACAATGAAAATGTGGAATACTTAATAGAGCATGGTGTCAAAATAGGAAGTTAGAAATTTGGACAAAGCATTGAAATAAAGTTAAAATCGATGGCCGTAAATCTTGACAATCTGTAAACAAAAATCTAGCTGTTATATCGGCAAAAATCGGTGGATGTAAGGTTTGAATATACGTGTCAAAATATACTTTAAATCTGTTGATATTTGGTGGAAAAATAGCACATGAAAAAAAATATTTCTGATTTTATAAAAGTCTGTAAAAATCAAATAATATGTAGTTAACTGGTAGGATGCAGTTGATTGCTTCAAAATAGATGTAATCAACCAACTGTAAAATAACCAGTCCAAATTAAAATTTCTCAAAATAGTTAGTCGACTTAATAATACCGATAGTCAACTGGCAAAAACATTTGGAAAACAAAATAAATTATTTGATTGTCCCTCTTCAACAACTAATTTGTTTGCATTTTAACTATTTTTTTTTACAATTACGCCTATCACGTACAACTTTCCTACAAGAATCAAGACATCAATGCTGAATCAAGGACAACAAGAAAAAGATAAATTTCTGGTGATATCTTAATCTTATTATCTTTATATGCCTAATATGAGCGACTATCACAACTACTGTACTTATACATACTTGCCATCATTTTTGAAAATTTCACCTTCAATTTAGCTAATATCCACCAATTACTTACATATTGTTCTAATTATTCCCTGCCTATTCATATAGCTATCATAAGTATGCCATTCTCTGAGTTCTATAAATGCACACGTTAATTTCTTTACTTTCATACTTCAAGTTAAGGTGTGTGCAGTTATGGAGGGAATTGCATTTCGTCAATTTCGAAATATTTGTGTATTTTGTGGTTCCAGTCCTGGAAAAGATGGAGAGTGTGTGAAAGTAGCACAAAACTTGGGTATGGTACTGGCTATGAGAAAAATTCATTTAGTCTATGGTGGAGGTAACTGTGGATTAATGGGGTGTGTGTCTACAGCTGCCCATGTAGGAGGATGTCAAGTTCTAGGTATTATTCCTACAACTCTAGCTATATCTAACATCGTAGGAAAGACAATTGGGGAAGAGTTTAGGGTATCTTCCATGCATGAGCGCATGGCTAGAATGATGAGCAATGTTGATGCCTTCATTGTCTTACCAGGGGGTTTTAGTAATTTAGAAGAGATTTTTTAAATAGTTTCTTGGGCACAACTAAATATGCATCACAAACTGATAGGTTTGTTAAATGTTATCCTCTTCTTTTTCTGACTCTTATCCTTAGGTAAGCAAGGTTTAAACATCTATGCGTATGTCCTAGATGGTACCTTTTGTGTGTGGACTACTAGTTCAGCTTTTGAACTTGTTTTGACAAAATGTGATAAAGAGAACCCTCTTGGGAAGTTAGCTGAAAATAAGAAAAATTCTATCCGAACACAAAGGGAATGGCTTGTTTGGATGTCAAGAAGGTTTGAATTGATTGTTTAATTTGCTTATGTGAAACAATATGACGAATGGCTAATATAATATTGACAGTGTGTTATGATGTAATCGAGATTATTAACTTCAAGATAACAGTTTGTAATAAAGTGAGTGTTTTAGAAATAGATATAATTTTTTTTTTCATGGATGAGTTGGAACCTATGTATATAAATGAATTTGGCAAGTTGTGGAGTGGATTGAATTTGAGAGCAGAGAATCTATGAAGATAATATTTTCAATGATATATTCTATTGATATACTAGAATATTTCAAAAATTCATATGATCATAAGCAACATTCAAAAATAGTTTTACCAACTCTAAGGGAGTATGGTAAATATGGTATCCAAGTAGACTTTAAGAAAGTAAAAGTGGTATAATAATAGTTACGTTTTACTACATATAAAGATGAAGATCCAAATCCAATTTGCGCTTCATGCAGTTGTCTGTCGTCCATTCTATTTGAGTCATAGTTGGATAAGGTACATGAACATATGCTTGTACAGCATTAATCAACTCCTCAGCATTTGAAGCTGAAATGAAAATTCGTCTTAGAAATATCCTTTCTTTTAATATGTAGAAAGATATTTATTTTGAGATTTGTTTTATTATGATTTTTATCAAGAAAAATCATGATTTAAGAGTTTAACTAAAGGTTTATGAGAATGTAAATTTTTAAAAAAATTTGGAATATTTTTGGATGAAAAAAGGAATTTATATGAATTTATTTAAAAGAAAATTATATTATTTAATTATTAAATTATTATTATAAAAATAAAAATAAAAAATCAAGGGAAAGGAGAATCAGAAACAAGGACGAAGGCAATTCGAGAAAAAAAAATTGAAACAGATGAATAGTGAGTGAATAGTAACCTTCAACTTTCTTTCTAGATCTGGAGTGCCTATTGGCTTTCAATCTCAAAACTGAAGGTGCTTCTGGATTCAGGACGAAGAATACTACGGTTTTGACCGATCAATTTTTCAAATCAACCGTTGAAGAATTGAGAAAAGTTAAACTTTAGAAATCTAATTTGGAATAACATGCAATAGATAGAATATGACTTACCTAAATTGATGATGTTAACTTGAAGGGCATGTTTCAAGCATATGTTTTTGAGATTGGTAGGAGATTTCTTAGCAGAATTTGTCTATAATGAAATGATATTAGAAGATTTAAACCTTATGCAAGAGGTGTTACAAATATTCTGTTAAATGACTCAATGGAGTTAGATTTATTATAAGATGTCATTGATAAAGTGAAATTGATTATAAAAAGAATACTGGAAACTCAATACCGGTCAAAAGTTTATAAGGACCATGAATGTTGAGCACTAAAAACTATTAGTTGGTGATCGTATATTCTTGAAGGATTCACCAATGAAAGAGGTAATGAGATTTGAAAAGAAAGGGAAGTTACACCCTCGATATATAGAATTATTTGAAATTCTTAATAGGATCGGTTTAATGGTTTATCGTTTGGTTTTACTACCTGCATTGGGTAATGTTCATCCAGTTTTTCATGTGTCTATGCTACGGAAATATTTACCAGATCCAACACATATTATACAATGTCCATTGATTCAGTTACAAGAAGATTTAACCTATGAGGAACAACTAGTAGCAATAGTGGATAGACAAATAAAGAAGTTGCAGTCAAAAGAAATACCTATAGTGAAGGTGATATGGAAAAATCACTCTTCTAAGGAAGTTACTTGAAAAAAAGAGGAGGATATACGCGCCAGATATCCGCATTTATTTGAACAATGAGGTTAGGATTTATTTACAATTAAGGTGATGAAATTCGGGGACCGAATTTCTTTAAGGGGGAAAAAATGTAATAACCGTAAAATTTAACGAAAATTCCAATTAAAGAAAATTTAGAATAAAAGAGAGAATTTTGAAAATAGAGATAAGAACCGTAGAAAATATGTATATTTATTACATGGATTAAATAATTACAAAAGAAATATGAGAATTTACGTTTTGGCGTGTAATTTTATATTTTTTAAATGATAGTATTTGATATAAGAAAATTTAAAAATGATTATGTTTTGCTCCGTAAAATTTAACGAAAATTCCAATTAAAGAAAATTTAGAATAAAAGAGAGAATTTTGAAAATAGATATAAGAACCGTAGAAAATATGTATATTTATTACATGGATTAAAGAATTACAAAGAAATATGAGAATTTACGCTTTGGCGCATAATTTTATATTTTTTAAATGATAGTATTTTGCTATAAGCAAATTTAAAAATGATTATGTTTTGCTATTAAAAGAAGTATTGTGTTGCTTAAATAATTATACCGGCCTCTAATGAATTTTTATGATATTTTTAGAAATATCATTTCTTTTAATATGAATAAAGATATTTATTTTGAAATTTGTTTTATAACGATTTTTATGAAGAAAAATTATGATTTAAGAGTTTAACCAGAGGTTTATGAGAATATAAATTTTTAGAAATTTTTGGGATATTTTTGGATGAAAAACGGAATTTATATGACTTTATATAAAAAAATTCTATTATTAATTATTAAATAATAATATTATTAAAAACAAAACATGATAATAAAATGGAGATACGGGAGAAGGAAGACAATGGCTGCAATTTCGAAGAGAAATCGAGAATTTCAAATAGTGAGTGAATAGTAACATATAACTTTATTTCTCGATCTGCAGTGTCTATTAGCTTCTGATCTCAAAATTGAAGGTGTTACTGGATTCAGGACGAAAAATACTTCAGTTTTGACCGATCAGTTTTTCAAATCCACCGTTAAATCGCCATAGATCTGAAGTAGAAAATTTCAGAAAAAAGTAAATTCTAAAACTCTTACTTAGAGACCTCAAATTAGAAATCTCACACTGTAGATGGATTCAGAAGTTAGATAAACATTAGGATATGTATTTCTTTCGGCCATTTGGTAACTTTTTATATAGCGGTGAATAGTGATTTTCGGCATAAATAGTGGTGGTGAATAGTGATTTGGCGAGTGAATAGTATTTTTCGTCGGTGAATAGTGACCAAGCTCCCCGGAGTCATTTTTTAAGTCTTTGGACCCTCCGGACACGTTTTTGATGTCTAATTGGTCAAATTCAACTTGAAAAAGTACAATTTAGGGTTGTCCAATCAGGAGCCTTACCCTGTGAGTAGATAATTCTTTCTATGACTTGCCCCATGCTCTTCTTAAATTATAAATGTATTATTATTTCTGTTTATAAATTATTTATACTATTATAAGTTTCTGAAATGTGTTAAAATATCTGTTATACTTACGAACTGGCACATAGTTCAAGAAGAGTATGGTTTTAGAAAATGGATTTTGAAACTCATTGAATATGTGGTTTTAAATGTATTTATCATTATTTGATAAAGTGACTATTATGTGCACGATGCATTGATTTGTAAAGCTATATACTTGTGAAAATGATGCATGTTATATTATAAATGAGATTGAATGGCAAGCGTAAAGCTCATGGAGAATTACTTGATATTTTACATGTATATATATGTATTGATGAATATCGACTGGTTGTATGGTTTGTGACGGTACCGAATAAGGGACGCCCTATTAGCTTGAGTGAGCCGGGGGAGGGCTGCTCTAACTGGGTGATAGTGGTAATATGAGGAGGCAGGAGGGTGATGTACTCACATTCCTTGATCACTTATTGTGACTAGGGTCGAGGTCACTATGCGTATAACAAATGAATTATATTTTCATTGTATTGACCAGATTAGCCTGATTGAGTCGGGGGAGGGCCGCTCCAACCGGGTGATAGTGGTAATGTGAGGAGGAAGGAGGTTGATGTACTCACATTCCCTGATCACTTATTGTGACTAAGGTCGAGGTCACTATGCGTATAGCAAATGAATTATATTTTCATTGCATTGACTAGATCGTCGAGTGAGGCAGGTCATTTTGAAATGAAATTGCATTGTCTAGATCATCGAGTGAGGCAAGTCATTTTCAAATTGCATTGGCCAGATCGCCGAGTGAGGCAGGTCATTTTCAAATTACATTGGCCAGATCGCTGAGTGAGGCATGTCATTTTCAAATCAAATTGCATTGACCAGATCGTCGAGTGAGGCATGTCATTTTTAAAAGTGATGATTTTATCTCCACATCTTAATATTTTACTATAGCTTATACAGCTGAGCATAACAACATTTGTTTAATGATCATACCGTGGTGCATATAGTTTTGGATATTTAAATATTCTTTGATTTAAAAATATTTGAAATACGGGTCCCATATGAATGTACTTTTGAACTGTATTTTCTATGTGATATATTTTAAAATATAAGTACATCCATATACTGACCTAAGAGGTCATAGTTGGAATTATTTGTTCACTGAGTTGTCAAACTCACTACACGATATTTCCACATTTTTTAGATAAGAATATCAGAGTCTGAGTCGGCAGATAGGTGATATATTCTCTGAGTGAGTCTACGTTGCTTCCAAGACTCCCAAGACTCACGGTCTTTGAATTATACTGTGTTTATATTCTAGAGTGCTCTGAATGCTACAGGCAAGATCACCGTTTTTGTTGTACTTTGATGTTTATAGATTTGGTCTGTATATTGTGTATACATGAAAGATCCTATATGTATATGTTCTCATGATAAAAAATTGAATTATGTGTCTTTATGGGAAATATCTAATTGCGGAAATAATTATAAAAAAATATATTTATTTTACGTAACGTAAATTGGGGGCGTTACAATACACACATAGTTGAGTTGCTACACTAACAAATGTTCTGTGTTGGACAAAGTTAGTGGGTGAACAGTTCTATTAACATATTCTTAACAAGCCTCGCATCAAAAATAAAAATGATATATTTGTTAAAAATTTAAACTAAAATAATGATAAATATTTTTGAATGACTAAAATAAATGATAAATTCATGGACAATGTTAATCTTTATCATACATATATAAATAGATTTAGATTTTTTTGAAAAATTTTATTATTATTTTTACAATGAATAAATAATATATAATATTACTGAGTAAAATATTTTGACTTCTCTTGCATTTTACTTTAAATACAAAGGCCTTCCCTCTATTTTGAAAACATATACGTTAATCCAAATTTTGACTCTGATTAGGAATATTCTTGAGAAAATACTATTTCTTTTATTAATTTTTAAACATTTTAAATGAAAAAAGAAGAAAACAAATTAAAATTAATTAATTAACCTTCTAGTTTTAAATAAAAGGAATCTGGAATTCTGAAGGTTCAACAACGGGTTTAGTACACAAATAAATTGAGTTCCGATGACTAACATTGTTGGCAAGATCGGCGTGGTAGCACCATCAACTAAAAAAGGTAGAGCAATTCTTCTACTTGTGGCGCATTATCTCTCTCTCTCTCTTTCTCTATCTCTCTCTCTCTCTCTCTCTCTCTTTCTCTATCTCTATCTCTCTCTCTCTTTCTCTCTCTCTCTCTCTCTCTCTCTCTCTCTCTCTCATTCATGGGATTAAGCGGTCAAAATAAACAATAAAGGGAAGAATCACTGAGTGAAAAACGTCAGCAAATTAACGAAGAAGAGCGAAGTACGAACAAGTATTAGGAAGAGAAACAGAGAGGGGGCGTGAGAGTGAGCGAAACTAAGAGAAGAAAAGAAGGGGGCATCAATTTTGCGAAATAGGTAAGCCGATATTGTGAGCAACCTCAGCTTTTTTTTTAGGCTTCGATTAGAATACCATATTTCAATTGCGTTGGAGATGCTCCGTTTCGCAGAAATTGAGCATTAAAGTTATCAAACTCAACTGGGAATTCCTATGAAATTCTTTCTTCTAGCTAATTATGAGGTTATTTCATAATAAATTCAAATTTAAGAAGAAAATTGAACGTCAAGGGTCGGTCCTGGAAAAGAACGATCCTTCTTTCATTTTTAGCTATCGGCTAAGCACAAGTGCAAGAGTTGAAGTGACGGCGAGAAAAGAGCCCTCGTCATTCTCCCTTCCGTGCATTGATTCCTTTCGTGAAGAATACATTTTTGGGCGGTAGCTTAGGGTATTTTAGAAATTTTATCACTAATTCTACTATTTTTTGATTAACCAAAAATTTAACATTTGTGTTAATTATGAATTACATTGTAAAAATATAAAAGAATTATATATATATTTTCAAAATACAAACAATACTTATATATTTAACGTAAAATACAAAGAATGGCAGAATATTTTA